>CM042695.1:84413497-85105385 GCA_023614405.1 Avena insularis | reverse complement strand
GGTCCAAGCCAATCACTGCCCTATTCGCGACCTCATATGTCTGCACGATCCTTCGGGTCTGGATCACCTCCGTTAAGCCCCCTTTCGGGCAGGCTAAAACCCTGATGAGTTCCCGAAGACTCTATGACCTGGCGATGCCCTGGCAAGTGCCATATTAAATGGACTATACCACTAAACACCATTTATAGATAATCTAGACACCAAAAGTGTGGGGCGTAAGGGTGCCCACC
This sequence comes from Avena insularis, assembly GCA_023614405.1. Lineage (NCBI taxonomy): Eukaryota > Viridiplantae > Streptophyta > Magnoliopsida > Poales > Poaceae > Avena > Avena insularis. The sequence goes on along the minus strand of CM042695.1, from coordinate 85,105,155 downwards.
CATATGTTGGATCCGCACAAGGAATCACAACGTCACGTTAATGTCGTCTTGCCTCCATACGAGAGGAAAATGATATAGTGACTTCTCCATCCCATTCCAATCGCATGGTTAACGCGTAATATACGGTGCTAGAATCACTGATATCATGGGTTATTAATCCCTAGTTGCTCATCATTGTTGTAGATAGAAACCTAAGTTCTATTGCTCCATTATATCATCACTTAGGATGATACCTAAGTTTTATTTATTTTGAGAAAATAATATTTTCTTCTCTGGAATATAGATGATAACACACAATTTGCAAATACTTTGATAAAGACTCTTCAAAGGACATGAGCAAGTGATGAACTTGACTTGTGATTGCAAGGTAGTGAAGTCGGATGCTTGCACTGGACCTTGAGCTTCTATGTCTACAAAACATCATTATTGCCTGGTGAGGACAATATTTAAAGAAACAAAATGATTATGCAAAGTAATGTAATGCATTACTTATTTTTGTGTGTGTTCTCCCCATTAGTTTAACTACGAAAATTATTTTTAGTAGTAAAGAATTTATAAATATTAATTATTAATATTTATTGAATATTATATTCTTTATTTCATTTCATTCTATTTGAATTTTATTTATTTAATAATTCTTTTAAGAATTATCATTTAAATACAAGAATGATATTAAATATTTATTTAGTATTTTTCTAAAATACTACAATATTAATATATATTAAAAGTGATTTTTATTTATTTTTATCATTCTTCTTTAAGTTTATAAAATTCCATAAGGAATATATATATTATAAAATTCTTGATAAAAATTATATGCGTAAAATTTTATTTCTTAATTTATTTAGATAGATTGGATTATTGTGAATCCAAAAATATTTTATTTATAATTTTTGGATTTTTATTTTATTTTCTAGAATTTATTTAATTTTAGGGGCATTTTGGTCTTTTCTTATTTATTAAAACTTTCTTTGGGTGGTTGGGGTGGCTTTGTTGGGCTTATTGGGCCGTTTTGGCCCAAGTGGGCAGAACCAAAAAGGCTCCTTGAAGGGTTGGCCCTCTCAGCCCACTCCCCTGTACATCTCTCTCGTCCTCTTCTCTCCTTCTGTCTCGACCCCGTGGTCGCCGATGCCACTGCCGGGCGATTCACGCCGCCGTGGTCCTCTCCGGCTGCCGCCGTGATGCATGGTGTGGTTGTTGACCCTGATCCTCCTTCCAGTCCATCTCGGTTTGGACTTGGGGCCTTCCTGTGGCCAAACCGGCTCCGTCTCAAACCCTAGGGTTTGGGGTGGTGCTGGTGCTGCCGCCGCCGCCACGCCCATGGTGATGTGGGTGTTTTGAGGTTGTTGGGGTGGTGCCGCTCGCCTGCTCGGTGGGTTGCGCGCCCTTGGGTGCCTCAGTCTTGCGTGGTCATCGACTCCTCATGCTTCCTCTTCTCGACCACTGCTACAACCTCAAGTAAGTTGTTCGTTCTCATCTTCCATGCCCTCTGTGCTATGCCACACTGTCTTGTGTGTTTCTAGGGGCTACCCTAGATTAGGTTTCATCCCTTTGTTGATGTTATGGATGGTGAATTGGATATAGTAGTGATGATCCTGGAATATGATGCTTATGTAGATCACTGTCTATAGCTAATTTTTATGATGCTAGTGGCTTATCAGACTAATTCCATCGGTTAATTTGATCTGGTTTAAATGATAGTGTTATGGTGGAATCATTACTTGTGGATTGTGTTGACTTGGAATCTTGCTACCCCCAAATACTAATACTGACAGTAGTTCTGTCAGTGATGGTTTACTGCATTTATAATTGTGGGCTTGAATGGTTATATCCAGACTGAGATTAATCATCTCATTATATTGATGTTCTGAAGATATCTAGATACATTTAATGCTGATTTTTGGTATAAGATTCCAGAAAGATGATATTAGTTGCTTACCCTTTTTATTTGTGAAAGCTAAGTAATGATTGTGCTTGGTTTTCAGAGCTTGTCCTTGTGACACCATCATAGAATGGCGCACAAGTGGTTGGGTTCTATTGCTGAGCTTACTCTACCAGTGCTTGAATTTGGTAAATGGCCAAGATAAGTTGAAAGCTTTATTTAACCTTTCTGCCTATGATGTTGGTCCGAGGCATAGGAACTAGCTTCCTAAGTTGTTGTCCTTGATAGAAATGTTCTGGTATCAATACCAGCTACTAGCTTTTGAACCATAGCTGGGAAAATTGATTGGTATGCTATTTAAGTTATATGGATCCATAAGATCTATATATTATAAGGTGCTACTCCTTTTTAAGAGATGTGCCTAGAATTCCAAATCTTGGCTATATTTATTCTTGGAATTTAAGATATGGCTTTATAGCCAGGATCAATGAGGTTGTTCTGAGATCTTGGTTGGATCTGTATGGTTTACTTATGCATTTTTGTGTTTAAAATCATCTATGATGGATTCACCTCACTTGGTGTTTTTTCTGAGAGATTGAATATAAGACAACACATGAATCCTTATCTAGCTTAGATAGATAGATAGATCATGTGATGGTTTTATACTACTCACCACAACAATGGATTTGTTGGGGTTGTAACTTTTTGATCTTGTGGCTTGATCTAGCTGGTTGTGTTGCTGGCCTGATCTGGTTCTTCTCCTGATGCGGCTCCTGCTACTTCCAGCTCCTGGAACTTGTCCTTGATCTTTCTATCCACCTTGTGGTTCCTGTTATCTTGGCCTTGTCCTTGCTATCCACCTGATCCACCCCCTCCTTATGTCACCATCTTGGTGAGTACTGGAACGATCAAATGTGTGGTTGGTTTGGTCTGGTTTGGTTTGGCTATGGCTAGACTGCTGGTGCTTATTGTGTATGAGCAAGTAAATGGTGCTGAGTGCTTGCCCACGGCTGTGTTGAGTTGTTTTGCTTGTGTGGGATGCTGTAGCTGTGTTGATAGCACACACCATGCATTTAGGTGTGTAAGCTGCTTGTATGTCTGCTGCACCCTTGTGGATATGATCTGAGAAGGAATTTACCTTTTTATCTGTTTACCACTTATCTGCCTGGTGAAACTTGCCGCTCTCACTGATTGAACTCATTTGACTTATGGCTTATTAATTATGAAAGGTTTAATTCTGTCATATTGGTGAAACTTTCTCCTAAAGATTTACTCAATGATGTAAAGTGGAACAGTGCATCTCACTATCAATACTGAGAGTAAAAGAAATATCTTAACCTTTATTTTCTTTCTTTTTGTTTGTTCCTTGTTTTGCAGGTACAAGACTTGAAGATTTAAGATTAGAATAGGTTTTCCTTTTTATAGAATAATTCCTTTGTAATATTTATTTTATTCTTTTGTAATCTTTATTTTATTCTTTTGTAATAAAGATTGTAATATTACTCAATATGTAAATATTCCTCCTCTTATAATTTACTATTGTAAAGATTCTTTACTAATTTTATAGGTTACATTTTTGTAACTTATTGATGAAAGAAATATTCATTTATTTAATTGTCAATCTATATAGAATTTCTGGTTACTATTTATTGATTCCTTATGAACTTCATAAGTTACATTCTGTAACTTATTCATTAAATAAATATATGAAATAAATATTCATTTACTTAATTGTGTTATATTATTTAAAGTTTGAGTTAGTAAATATTATTTCTTGATTAAATAATATTACTCACTCTTAATCTTAATCTTTTTAAAAATATAAATCCAAATCTCAAGTTTGAATTCAAATTCCTTTCCCCAAAACACATTAATCCATAAAGATCATGTGAAAGTTTATAACGATCATTCTCCAAGGCTATTCCTAAACTTAGAGTGAAAGAAACTTTGATCACTTTAAGTTTTTATTTGGCAAAAAACTTACCCACATTTCTTTATAGATGAATGCATGCAATTGTACATATTCCTGAATCTACCCTTCGTTGGTTCCTAAATGCTGGTATGTTACAGCTTTGTCGTGTTCCATTTGGTAAACAACCTTCTCTATTTCTTCCTCGGTATATGGGGCTGCAAGAAGGTTATTTTCCTCAACACAAATCTAGGGAATATCATCTGTTCGAGACTCATCCATAGCGAAGCTTTTTCTAGGGCTCCAAACGGGTTCTATAGTAATTAGTAAAATAGGATTTGAGTTGTTCATGGCCCCAGATCATGGCTTCATTGTACAAGAGAATGAATAAGTTTCATCTGCTGTCTACCACTGGCGGCACCATGAAAATATCTCCTATTCAAATACCCCTCGAGGATAAAACGGTCTTTTGATTGTTGATATCATTTGAAATTTTCCTCCCACATAAGCGTCTTATTTATGCATTCGATTGGTTTTAAGCTCAATTTATTGCACAGATAACCGCCACACTTATGCAATACCAGTTCGTATTCTTAACCCATCCACCTAGAAATTTTTGTAAGGCACACATTTTGTTATTGCATCGATGGATTGGGGTACGACACATGATTCATCATTGCCATACCTTTTTCACCATATCATGAAAGTCATCGCAATGCAACTAACCAAGTTCAAACTTAAATTGGCGTCTACACTGTATCCTTGGCAAACCAATGGTGAGAAGGATGGAAGCTTGGTCGGACAAAGCCTCAATACATTCTAGAGCATGCATAGTTACCATAAGATATTTAGATTCTCATTTGGTATCCATAAGCATGGAATCAAGTTTTTCATATGTCGATTCCGAAAGACTATTCATCCAAGTAAACTGTCTTACAATCATGGAAACCTCTCGTAGGTCCAGACTGTCAATGACATCGTTGAATAAGAAATTCCAATGATTGCCAAAATACCTTTACTTTTCTCATGAAATAATCTTAGCAAATTAAAATCTCCACCTATAAGAATAGTGTTCTTGAATATTCTTTATAAATTCTTTCTCAAATATTGAGAGTCTTGTAGAAAGTTTTGGGTGGAACTATACCCTCATTAGAGGGTTCAGTTACGTGTTATATAGATGGGAATAGCCCCTATCGTGGCATTATACAAGGTTGGTATGTATACAATTGGTGTATGATACCATATTATATACATACCCATATTATATGTCTAATACCCCTTAATCTAGACCTGGAAGAGGTTTAGATTATGCTTGAAGTCATCCAATTTCTTAGTACATAAAAACTTGCTAAAACCATCAACAATCTGATCCTTACTGGAGATAAACCTGGCATCAAGTTATTTTTTAGCAACCCGTTCTCAAACTAAGTAGTAATCAATCTCAATATGATCGGTACGAGCATGAAAACTGGGTTAGTAGGTAGGTAGGTGACACCAAGATTATCACACCATAGACATGGTTTCTCCTTGAGTGGAACACCAAGTTCCCGTACAAGAGATTCTACATAGATAAGCTCATATGTGGCATTTGCAAGTGCTTTATATTCATCCTCTGTGCTGGAGGGAGACATAGTAGGTTGCTTGCAGGTACTCCAAGAAATAAGGATGGGACCAAAAAATATAGGAAAACCACCAATATAGCTTTTTTTTTCATTTAAATCACCTGTCCTGTCTGCATCGGAATAGACACTAAGAAGGGTGGAGAAGCACCTATGAAAAGTAAGTACAACCTTTCTTATGCCATGAATATACCTCAAAATTCTCTTGACAACAGTCCAATGGGCTCGGGTAAAATCCATGGAGCGATTGGTGAGGGTTCTGGATATAATATTTTAATGATGAAGTTGGTATTTGCATGTTCTCTTCATTAGATTTGTATTCTCTATAAAAATGAGTTTTGACTATGTCTTCAACATCTCAATATATTTCAGTATAAAAAGGTGCACTAACCCGTGGCATGGGAAATTTCCTATATGCATGTAGAGCAGGGGTGAAATTTCTTGTTTTAAAATTTATTATTTCTTCAGTTGTCATTGGGGGACCAGGAGGATTTATCACTCGGGGTCGCACATCAGTGTTCTTTTAGCAATTGGGATTTCAAATAAATTAAGGAAATGATCTAGAGGATTTATCACTCGGGGGGACGCAGATCAGTGTCCTTTTAGCAATTGGGATTTCAAATAAAATAACCCACACGCATTTTTACAAAAAGATCGACCGATCCTGCTACTTCGGACGGGGTCCAAACGGGATCGGCACGGTACCGGGAACACGAATTCCTGTCCGGGACGCGGTGACCCCTTTTCTTTTTTCCATTTATAAAAACTAGCATAGTGGCCCTCGCAAATGCGAGGGCGTCGCCTTTATTATATAAAGAATTAGATAAATAATTTTATAATTTCAGCATAAAAAACATCACTTGTTAGAGAAGAATCTTCACGGATCGGCGCATGACATACATCGAGGTAGTTTCAATTGCTAGAGACGACATTCTCTAGAGATTGAGTGCTCATGCTATGTATGGTCCGACTATCCCAGGCGAACCATATTAATTTTAGAGTTTTTTTGTGCTTTTGGTGGTTTTCTCCATGCTTACACCTTAACTTAAACATGCATTTATGTAATGTCACCGTTTACAATATTGATCATTCTAGTAATGTCACCGTTTTAGATCTTCTGCCAGTTGCTCCAAAAAACATCACTTTTGTGGAAAACAACTTTGTTCCCTTAAATTTGTGGAATGATCAATGTTGGACATTCCAAGAAATTAACTTCATAGAAATGAGAGATGAACGATTATTTTTAAGATGCTTATGTGCATGCGCATGTCCACATACACCGGATTGAATGAAAGTAGTGAAATACTACACGCTCAAAGTACCGCTTAAATGGTAAAGAGCAAAAACATTGTATGTTACCAACCAATTTATAATTATGCAATAAATTTAGAATTACTACCAATATTGTGTACATTCTGGTTTTACCACTTTAACCCATGTGATTTATCTGTTAGAAAAAAGTATAATTTTACTTTTTCAAAGACTATGTCACTCTGAAAGCGCTCCCAGCTACCTAGTAGTAGGCAATGTCAATAACTTATATTGTGGAAGTCCGTCCTTTTCATTTCATATTTCTCTCCAATAATGTGTTGTTAGTATTAATTATTTTCTGCAATATACTTATCAATGGTTGTAGTAGGACTCCTCCTTTTGCACCAAATTTTTAACAGGTCAGTAGTGTTTATAATTTCTGATGGTTCTAAACATACATAAAGTTTAACCAAACATTTAGAAATTATTTATACTTACAATCTAAAATCAACACCATTTGATACCTCATGAAGTATACTGTCATATGATATTTATATAATATATTAGTTCTTGGTATTTTTTTCTAAAGGTTTGGTCAAATTTTACTTAGATTGACTTTTAAAAAGGATTTATTAATAAAACAGAAGATATCTTCTATTAGGCCCTTCTAACAATGGAGTGCATGATCATTTATTGTAAAATTTCTATTTTCTCATGGATTCGAGATCCACTCAACAATTTAGGATTATATTTTTATTTGCTTCATTCAACATGAAATCCATAAATCCTTAAACCACGTCGACATATTAATTGTAGTGGTTATAAAGTCAGCTAATAGATTCACCTTTCAGTCACACCGTGATTAATTATCGTACGGTCCAAATCTATGCATGTTACCGATGCACTGCAATATGAACCTTCAGATAATAACAACCTAACTAATAGCTACAAACCTGACTGCTTGAATTGTGATGCCATGGAAAATAGAACGAAGAGCTTTCATCCGGAAGAAGATAAATTGCAAGCGGCATATATTTCTTGCATATGGTCATATGGAGGCAAGCACCTCTTGTTTTATATTGATGGTGCTAAGAAAGCTTTAGCTATCGCATATTATACAGTTATCATACTAGCTTTATATAAAAATAAGTAATTTGAATTTGTCTAGATTCACATATATCTATACGCATTACATATACCTAATCATATTTTAAGTGTATAGATATGCGAATTTAGACAAATCCGAGTCATTTATTTTCGGACAAAGTGTACATAAATAGATGAAGTGGTAAACTAATATACCTATCATGTGCTACTACCAAGCTCAAGAATTATTTTCAAGAGGAACGTTTTTGACGATCTTGTAGCTACTGTGTGCATGACAAGTCTTGGGGTCGATCTCGTACATACCTAGCTCCTGCACGCATATGTCTTGCATCTTGTACTTGAAACTTTAATAACTAAGCTGAGGCCACTGACATCGATGCGATTAAATCCTGATCCATCTTTAACCTAGCTCCTGCATGCATCAGACAAATTGAAAACTAACCTTGTGGCCGCTGATTGATATGCATGCTCTGGCAGGGTGAATCCTTAATCGGTCGTGACGCTCGAATCGCTGGTGTGCATACACAGCGTTGATGCCTAGTAGACCGGTGGGAGCACCAAGGCGAATTGCGGCGGCGTGCGTGAATATATGCACGGGGCAATGCAATCTGTAACCCTGATTTTTTTTCTTTTTGTATTTAGATCGGAATCAAAGGGATAGGAGAATGCTGGGCTGAACATACGTGTTAGATAAATCTAAACCGACGCGGACTGTACAATAAAGTTAATAAATCTAAACCGTAAATTTTAGATCTAACAGTTATAATAATTCTGATGATGTGGATTAACCTGATGCCTCAAAAACAACCTTATATTACTTTTAGTATATAATAGATAATAGATACCGAAACTCCACTGTGGCTCCCTCCCGCCTAATCCTTACTCCCGCCCAATCCACGCCAATCCCCGCCGCCACGCTGCCCTTCCCTCGATCCCAAATCGAGCTCGAAGCAGAGCAACAGCAGATCCATGGAGATGGACGGGCTCGACGACATCTACAAGCTGAATCGCTTCAAGCCTTCCAAGGAGGAGGCCGTGACCTACTTCCTGCCGCGCCTCCTTGCCGGCTCGCCGCTGCCGCACGGCGCCGACATGCTCATCCGCCACGCCGACGTCTACGCCTGCGAGCCCAAGGACCTCGCCGTCGAATACGAGCCCGTGCCTACGGCTGTCAACACCGGCGACCGGTTCTTCTTCACGACCTGCAAGGGGAAGAAAGGGCGGTTCGCGCGCGTCGCCGGGGCCGGCACCTGGGCCATCCAGAAGACCGAGAGCGTCTACGACGCGGGAGTCAAGGTCGGCGAGCTCAAGCACCTTTCGTTCAAGAAGGACAAGGTGTCCACCGGCTGGGTCATGGAGGAGTACAGGTGCTTGCTGCCGGAAGCCGTCATCCCCGGCGGGGAGAAGGTGCTCTGCAAGATCCATTTGGCTCCGAACGCGCCCGCCTCCGCCCGCCAAGAATCAGACGCGTACAAGATTCGTCAAGAACGAGCAGAGCCTGCACACGCACTCCAACCCCAATCAGAGCCGGTGACCGTGACCGTGACCGCGAGCGCGCACCTGCAGAAGAGACCAGCGCCGGTCGCCGCCGCCGATCTGTCCAGCTGCAAGAAGATGCGGATGGTCACCCCCGTCCCGGAACCTGAGGAAGAGTGCGAGTACGAGGATTGTCCGGTGTGGTTCACGCCTGCCGACTTGCCGGCCGCGTCCACGGAGGTTCCCCCCGCGGCTGAAGCTGACGACGACACCGGGTGGCTTTCTTGCACATTGGAAGAACTTCTCGGCGTACAACAACAGGAGCAACCACTGCCGGTCGGAGCTGAGAACAACATCGAACATCTAAATTTTGATGAAGACATCGAACAGATTGCGGCACGAATTGACTGGGAAGATGGGGACTTGCTAAGGCCATGGGCTGATGATGATGGGGAAGAAGCAAAGCAAACAGTTGGTGGCTTGGTACAAGAGGAGCAAACACCCCCAATCCAGTCTGAGAACAGCATCCAACAGCTGGACATTGAACGGTATCAACACTTGGTGCCATCAACTGACAGGGAATGTTCAGAGGAGCTGCAAAGCCTTTTGCCTGTTCATGACGAGGAAGAAGCACAGCTGCCCAAGAGGTGCAATTACAATGCCGCTGCGGCCGATCTTAATGCTCCATGGCTTGAGGGACGCAACCACTTCTTCTCGTTTGGAGCTGTCAACTAAATCCGATCTTGATGAAATTCTTGGCAAAGTGCACTACTGTATTCGGGAATACTGACCACTGTTAATGTTATTTTAGTACAGTATTATTTTGTCAACCTGTATGATCGTCACGGATGTTGTTCTTGCTCCTGTTATCTATCTTCTGAACCTTGTGTTTCCCGTGCACTACTTTTGTTTGCTTCTGTTATGAAATGAATTTGCCATATTTGTTCTGATTAGTTGTTTAACTGACACTATACTATACTTGCGTATAAATTAAGTTCTTATAAAGACATGTATTTTTAGTATGGAAACACCAAATTTGAAATATCCAATTCTCAAAAAATGTTACACAATCGTACAAACATGCAATATTCTTTCAAATAGAGCTCTTGAAGCAATTTGATCGATCCATGAGCAGAATCCACTTAGGGTGATTACAGCATAAACTTTCCAACTTTGCAAGCTGAAAAGCAACTTATTCAAACGAAACAATGCATATTGGCAGTGTAGGATACTATCTCATCAGCATACAATACTAGGTTCTTCCATTCAAGAACGCCTGGAGCGAATGTGCATGCTGACAACGATACTGGTGCCTATTGTTAAGGGAGGGAGCTTGAGACTGCGGTGAAATTTCATTCGCATTGTTAGGCATAATAATGGACGTGTAGTGGAGTGTCAATGGCTATTGTTCTTGCCTGTTTGAATCATCTGGTGGCGTTCTCAACCTTGTATATCTAGTCTGTGTGTGTGTGGGTGTACATGTGTGTGTCTCTTCCTGATATCACTTCATTAACCGAGCTTTGTTAGGTTTTTGGATATTATTTTCCTCTTTAACTAGATCAACTCTCATTGACTAAATTCAATTGCACAAACACCTACCATCCTTGCGAGATTCTACAAAAGTAATATATCCAATTTTATTCACACATTGCAAGATTATATCCTATTCATATCACCCTCCCAAAATTTAATTCAATCATGTAGCAAACATTTGGAAACTTTTTTCACTTAAATTTATATTGAAAACTTATAGTATACATTATGCCCTCTATTTTACATACTGCAATATCACCCCACTCATTCAGGAATTTCCTCCAAGTAGCATCCTCCCTAAAGATGAACTCCATTAAATGTAACCAACATTTGCAAGTTTAGAAATTTAGGGCACATAAATAAAATATCCTAGCATTCCTTATAAATTGTTTCATAAGTTGTTAAGGGAGGAAACTTGGTACGACCTCGTCCAAAATAAATGCTTAGGATCCAAAACCCACCCTTAGGTAGAGTTCAAACCAAGCGATTCAAACTTCTAGGATCACCTTATGCGGCTTAATTAGATTTTTTTTTCAGTTTTGGGGCTTTCTGTATTAAGGATGGCTCAAAAGTGTTCTTGTGGGAGGATAATTGTTGGCATTGAATGTATTATTTTTGGCTCTATTATATTGTGATGGTAAATCATGCTTCCATTGCAGAGGTGTTGGTTAATAACCTACTTACCATATATTTTTATGGAGTCTTGATTGGACAAACCTTGTGCCATGGAATGTATCATGTTCACATGTTATGAATATCCTATTATTATATGGGCACGGTTCCATAATGGGCAATATTTTGTCCATAGATATATGGGGTGCTATGTAGTACAAAGTATCAATCCAAAATAGAAAACCATTGAAACTTAAAATTTGTTCAAAGTGCAAATTTTTATTAAGGGTATGCTAATCCTAAATCTCCTAATATTTTCTTCTGTCTAGATTAATAAGTGCAACTTCATCTTAAGAAAAGTGCAACGTGTACTTTATTATAAAAAGTATGACTAGTAGAAAAGTTTAAGTTAAGTTGCACTATTCATTAAACTAAATTTGCACATTCATGAATTGATTTGGGCATTAAAAATTCTTGGCCGACTTAGATATAAATATACTCTTTTCCTTAATATATGGGACACATATTGCATATTGACTAGTCAAAAAACTCATCAAACGAAATTTGCGAGGGAGCCCAGATTGTTGCCTATATTATTATGATGAGTCTATTAAGTCCTACTAGCATTTTACTAGACTTAATTGTTATATTGTTATTAAGGATTTAGTCCCTTGTTGGATTGGCTTTTCTACGTTGGTGATTGCATCTTCTACACTTGCTACCATTGTTGATAATGTGAAATATCAATTCTCTTGTGCATGTTATGTATAAATGTACACTACTAACTAATTCCATACCTTGTCTACTCGTCAACAATTGAAGAGTCATGAGCTAGTGATAGTGGTGTGTGTGTAGTTGGAGATCATTAACCTTCTTACCCAATATGAATGGAGGCACGAGCTTCCTAATATTTTGACCTTTTAAGATATTTATATCGTGATAGTTCCTATTTCCCTCCTTCAATAGCGATGCCATGCTTTAAAAGTATTTTTATCCCTTGTATGTAACTAATTTGTCCGTCTGTATGCTGATGATGTAGAGACCTAATCTTTACTAGTAATAAACAAATGCACTAGTTTCAAAGAAAAATCAGTTTACACTATCCTAACTCATTTACACAACAAAAGATTAGTGTAGTCACATACATAAGTGCTCTCAACATAATCTCATTAAATCTAGCAAAGAAGGGTATTTTTTCTCACTTCCCTTTTTTGGAACTCATGGTTTACAAAATTCCATGGGGTATCGTTTCCACTTATTTCTTCTATTAAGAAAATCAGTTTTTATAATATGCCATCTCATTTGCACAACACAAGATCATCCTAGTCGCATGCATGAATACCACTAAAAATTAGCTTAACTAAATTTTGACAACATTGGAAACTTTTATACTTAAATGCATGGCCAAAATTGCAGCAGTTCTTTTGCATCAAGTTCACACTGTCATATCTTGGTCAGATGTCACCATCTCCGGTGACAATGGACTAGGAACATCACAATTTTTCTATCTTTCTGAAAGGAAAACAATCCAAGTAAATAAGAATAAGAACTCCATCTACCATTCATGCACAAGTATGCATCTATGGTGTCCCCATTTTCTTTAAAGGCTTGATTATCTTGTCCTCATGAACGGAAAAACCCCAAGTGCACGTTTTCGAGTCAAGAACCAAACTAAATAATGAGCAAAGACAGTAAGAAGAGATGTGTATTGTAATACTTCCTATATGCCAAAATATGTGCATACCAGCCTTGGTCAATGTCAAAGTTTGTATAGTTTGAGAAGCATATAGAAAAATACATCGACGACGACAATATTGAATCGGTAGTATTAGAACTATCTTGGAATATACTTTCTTATTTTATGTATTTGACATTGTAGATATGCATATTTATTCTATATAATTGTATAACCTTATAAAGTTACTTTCAGTGAAACCAATACACACTACATTTTGGCATATAGGGAGTAAATAAATATTGTCAATGAGATTTTTCCCAGCTATAGCCGACCTTGTCTCTATCCAAGACTCTAGCCAAGAATTTATAAACTTTATGATGTGTCCTCTTACCTCCCTCTCTCTCTCTCTCTCTCTCTCTCTCTCTCTCTCTCTCTCTCTCTCTCTCTCTCTCTCCCCAGGAGACCATATATTCTTGGTGTATCTTTGCTATAGACCTCTAGATGGCATTGCTAAGAAAGAATGGGGAGAAAGAGATAGAAATGGCTAGGTGCAAGGAGCAGGAGGGCAGGTGACCACGACAACAAGAAATGAAAGAGAGTTGGGCGACGATGGTGGGGAGGGAGAACGAGAATGGGCAAAGGAACAAGAATGCAAAATCAAAAAAGGAAAGATCATGAAGACAAGAAATCCGCACTATAGTTCTGTTGGGTGCTCTTAGCCTCAAAGTTAATGTCTCGATTGGTGAGGGGTTTTGGATCCAATATTTAAATGAAGTTGATATGTTTATGTTTTGTCCATTATATTTATATTGTTTTAAGAAATTAATATGATTGTGTGATCAACATCTAGTCATATATTTCAGCATGAAAAGAAAATAAAATCTCCACTATCTTGTGCAATAATAATTTCTTAATCTTTCGTGCATGTAATGTAGGGATGATTTCCTTTGATTTGTTTTTGCAATCTTTATTAGCTCAGTTATCACCGACGAGGATGTGATAATTTGACATTGACTTGTGGTATTCATTTATGGTGATAGAATTTGTGGTGTTCATGTGCACTGTTTAATTGGAGCATAAACACATCAAATCAAGCTAACCTAGCATTGCCCATAACTACATAGTTGTCTTATTTATTTTGCTTGTCATAGGAATGACATTATGTTTGTTTTACTTGCTTGACTCAATAAACTGATTTGATTTATTACCTCTTATTGCTTACTTTTTTGAGTGATGCTTTCTTACTTTTTTTACATTTTACTAGTAAAATATATGACATGATGCTTCTATAATGTGTTGTATTAGCTATTATTCATCATTTTGTCATATATATATATATCATTGTAATTCACGTAAGATCCTCAAGGCATTGGGTTAGTGTACCACGGTCTAACCAAAAGTGGTTTACTTTGTCTTTGTGAGGTTTTTGTAAAGATAATTATAGATATGATGCTTAATCATATATAAGATGATACTTCTCCTTTAACTTTTACCTTAATATGTTTGTGACATCAACTAATATGTGATTTCATGCATAAATATAAAGCAATGTTATGTATTACATGTTTTGTCATCTGTATTCGAAACTCAACCATCCTTTATTAGATCATATAGTTGATAAGGCATCTCATATTTTATTCATCATAATGGGACACATGGGTATAGTTGTTTTAACTTGGATATGTAGGGTTTCTGTCTTGAAAAAAGGTCAGCTTCCCAATGGGAATGCTCTTGACATTTTATTGAGATAATCTCAACTAAGGTTAAATATGGGGTTTTACCAAAGTATAGGAATCAAGTCGAGCATCAACAGTCATGACCAGAAGTGCATTTTACCCTTTTTGGAACTCAATTAATTGAATGTTGATTAGATTGTACTAATTAACCATTTTCCAAAATACAAAGTTCTGTATATTGATATTGTTTGATGTCCATAATTATATGGTTCAATAAATGTCAAAATCATTTATCGACATTATATTTGTAAAAGTATGCATTAATCTATAGTCTATTGATGGGACCAAGTGAAATTTAAATGTCATAACATTTTTTTAGTTAATGCACATTATATGGTGGGGATCTACATTCTATGGGTTCAAGGATTTAAGTATGATAAATCATTGGTTATCATTTGAAAGGGTTTTAGTTTCTAGTTTTCTTAAAGTTTTTCTCTTTTGTGGGTAACATAAAGACACGTGTTAGCGGTACATTTTTCATATGAGGCTATTATTTCATACTTGCTTTCTCTAGGAAAATTAATTGGGTGTCTTCTAGTCCGACAATGATATACTTGTTTAATAGATTTTATTCAAGTTGTGATTGTATTGCACATGAAGTTCACAGTGTTAACAAAAAATTATCGTGGAACCTATTTTAAAAATTATCAATTCTTAAGGTTTTGGATGAAATTCCAGTATCAATCAGTCAGCACCTTGAGAACCAACCAAGTGGACCGGTCTTCCTAACATTTCAATGTGGAAAAACATATGGCTTGTAGAGCTTTCTTTAAACACTGAAGGATTATTCTATAAAAATGGTGGGACGAGATTGTTACGGATCATTCCATAGAGGCAAAACACATTTTAACCTTCTTTCATGATGGCCCTTGCGTATTGAGAAGGCGTTAGCTTTTCATGCTATCCTTCCATGGATATGGTTTCTACAACAGGAAGTGATGAAGATGAAAGTAAATATGGATTGCCCCCAAGAGAAGAACAATGGAACCAACAATAAGAGTACTAGAGAAGTAAATAAAAAACTGGTTGTACATTGAGGAAGCCATCTAATTATCCTATAGATTACGCGTGAGGGAAGCGCAGCGTGATGAGCACCGACTCGCGCTTAGCTATAGTGCTCACGGGCTTAGCTAAAAAAAGTCCAAAAAAACCAGCGAACCGACCACTAGAGGTATCGAGAAATATCAGGTTGGCGTGGTCGTTCCTCCTACTTCCCCTAGTGATCCCGTGCCCATCGCCTCCTCTCTAATACCATCATACCACCGCCGCCGTGCCGCCTCAAGGGACCCCCTCCATGGCGATGGAGGCGGGCGCCCCCCTTCCCCTCCCAGGAACTGCCCCACCGTCGTCTTCCTAGCCCTACTCGGCCGTCTTCGCCTGTCCTCGACAAACTGGTGTCTGCCGAGATCTATGGAAGAAGCCTGCGTTCAGCGAGGTCCATGGCGAACGACATCCGTCCGGCTATGTCTGTGGGTAGGAGGAGCAGGACGACGACAAGGTTCAACAAAAGATGAGCTGGAAGAAGGTAAGATTACTTTCCCATTGCGTAAATTCCATCTGCTCCTTCCAGATTTTGCAATCCTCTGATCTCCTCATCTGGATTGCAAGGGAAAAAACTAATTTACTTGAGCAGCCGCCGCCACGACGGCCTCCTCTACCTCGCGCAGAGTAGGATATCAGCGGGGAGGGGACGGAGGATCCACGGCGGTGGGGGAGCAGGAGGAGGGGGAGCGGGGAGCTAGAAGCGGGCACTGGGATCATGGGAGGGGGGGGGGGTACTTCTTCGAGGGTATCGCTGCCAGCCACCTCGCCAGCCCGCTCGATGGCGTCGTCTCCAGCGGAGCCACCGATGCCATCAACTTCGATATAGCAAGGTCGTCTCCTTCTTCCCCTATATTTGTTCCTCTTCTGGTCCTTGCAGACGGTATTGGGTGTCCGCCCCTGAATATAATCGAACTTCCTTCAGATCAAAATTTATTCTGTGTTCGGTATTTATTGCCCCACACCATTGTCAAGTTCCTTTAGAGTATCAACGAACTCTGCATTCTGCAAACAGTCTAGGATGAAAAAATAGACATGCATAGGAAGCTGCCAATGTTAAGTAATCTAAAGTAATGGTGTCAGCTGCTCTCTACTGATTTTCTAATACTTTTGTTTAGGGAAGGCATGGTTGAGGCGTACGCTTGGATTTTATGTTGGTGGGATTTACTGTATTTTCTGTTAGATGTATATATTTATATATTGTAGTTTCCCCATATGTTAGGGGGATTCCTGCATATTTTCTCCTATACCTGTACTATATATTGTTGCCTTTGGCCCCTAGAGGAATACAAGTTGCTTATTTCTAACATGGTATTAGAGCCTAAGGTCTCGAGTTCGAGTCGTGGCTTTCACAATTTATCCTAAAATTATTGTTGACCCCTCTGTGTCCACGTATAGACCTCTTGAGTCATACGTGAGTTTCGCGCGTTGTCGCTCTCTTCCGGTTGCACGTGCTGACTTCTCCCCGTCACACGTGAGAGGGGGTGTTGAAGTGTATAAGTGGATTGCACTAGTCCTTTCCATCAGTTCAGACTTTTGGTTCACCTCCAGTGTTCTGCCCTAGTATGCTGCTGAGTTCATGAGTCTGCCTACTGTTGCCACTCAGTGGGCACATCTTCGTCAGCGCTATCAGCCTTCTGGGGATGCTCTTTACCTGTCTGTGGTTCGCCAGGAGCATGCTCTTTAGCAGGGTGATTCCACTATTGATGAGTTCTATACTCAGAGTGCTGCTATCTGGCGTCAGCTTGATTCTCTCCGCATCTTTGTTTGTGGCATGCTCGTCTTTGCCGATTGTGCTTCGGATTTGGAGTTTCACCACATCTATGAATTTCTCTCTCGGCTCCTCCAGGAGTTTGAGCCCCGGCGTGCTCAGCTGAATGCTCGTGGTCGTGTTCCGCTCTCTGAGGTGTTGTCTGAGCTTCGGGCTAAGGAGACCCGTCTCCGTGGTGCTGGTCTTCTTGTGGTTCCATCTGTGCTTGCTACTCGTGGTCCTCCTATGCCGCTCGCCCTTGACTCAGCCAGATCCTCTCTGCCGCCGATACTACCACTCCTCCGTGTCGGTCGAGTCAGCACCAGCAGCCTCGGTCGAGTCGGCACCAAGAGGGCTCGTGGTCGGTCGCCGTGGTTCTCTTCATCATCGCTCTAATCGTAACAAGGATGGCCACACTTGGGCCACTGTTATACACGGATCCTGATTACGTCGCCAGCACCAGGCTCGTGGGCGTCGGCTCCTTCCAGATCTTCTGCAGCTTGCTCTCTCCGATCAGGACATTATCGAGTCTTCGTCTCGCTTGCTGCTCTGTGCTCTTCTTCGACAAGCACCTTGGATCGGTTCTATGGTTCTGTGGATCGATTCTTCAGTAATCGCGACCATCACCTTCTACACAGTCAGGTACGTCCCCATGGTATCTGGATTCTGGAGCTTCCTTTCATATGACCTATGAGTCTTCTTTTCTGTCTGCTCTTCGTTCTCTCCCTTCTCCTGTCCGTGTTTTCACGGCTGATGGTACCTCTCTTCCTGTTTCTAATCGGGGCACCCTTTCTACTTCTTCTTTTTCTGTTCCTGATATTTCTCATGTTCTTCTTCTTAAGATGAATTTGTTCTCTGCTAGCCAGCTTACTTGTAACATCCCAAAAATACTAAACTTGGATCATCAAACTCTAATCATCAAAATTAGGGTTAACAAAAACTTTTCTAAATAAAATTATGGAAGCATGCATGTGAGTATGCATTTCATTTTGAATTCTTTTGAACCACCTTGTTTGTGTGTTCCATTGCTTGTAAATGGATGCTTAGGTGAAATAAACATCATCTAAACATTTCCCACACTTTTCCCAAAGACAAGTAAATCAAAACAAATAAAACAAGGGAATGGTTATTTTGACCAATTTAACTCCCATGCCTACTTTGGCTGTCTCAAACTTTCAGAACCTAATAGAAACTTTTCTAGATCTTTGCACCCCTTGATTGTACTCATAACAAAGTATCAATGCCCATTTTGTGATCATCCAGAAACTTTCAAATGCATAGTTTAAATGACAATTCAAAATTGAATCTTTATCATATGGGAAGATCCCACTTTTTCAAAAACCACTCAAACAAGCTCAACTTTCAAAACCCAAGCATCTGCAGACTCACCAGCACCAACCTAGCACACCCACCAAAAATCTTTTCAAAATTCAAAACTTGAGTTCTTGCGGCCGTTTCATCAAACAGGTTGCAGACACAAATCAAACAAAATCTAAACACTATTGTGAGCAGTGATTGAAGCCTAACTTGTTCCCTCCCTGGTTGCAACTAGGTTTTAGTAGATCATCTAGCTCAATTGCACACCCTTAGCATCCCTGTAAGCTAGGCAATGCCATCAATGGTGAACAACCGAAGCTCACCATGCCACCCTAGTGGAGACAGCAAGCTAGGATGGAAACTAGCCGTGCCAACCTTGTCTAGGAGATCCCCCATGCCTCACCGCCCCCTCTCGACCAGCCCTGCCTTGAAGACGTCGAAAACAACACCCAGGAATGCCGCGCCCGTGCCTCTGTCAACCATGCCGAGCATGCGCTAGAGCGCCATGCTCGGAATCATCACAGACGCGCCTTGCCGCGATGCATACATGATCGCCACCGACCTGAGAGACCGCCAGACATCCCGTTTGCCGCCCCATGCCGCGACCACCGCCGCCGTCGAAGACGCCCGCCACAGCAGTGAGCATCGTGTGTTCCAGACCAAACCGCATCGCCCCTACACGCGCATTAAAGCCGTAGAGCATCGCCAGGAGAGCACCAAGCGATTGCCACCGCCGGCCATGCCTCTAGCAGCCCGTAGCCATGTCGCCACCGCGCATCCCATCCCGTTCGGTCTCGTCGTCGCGACTATAAATAGAGGCCACCCCCAGCCGAACTGAGCACACCATTTCACTCCCCTCTTCTCACTGATCATTCCACCCCGTTCCCGGAGCAAGGCGAGCAGCACAGCGCCGGAATTTCACCGGAGCCCGCCGCTACTGGAGAAGAAGGGGGCGAGCGATTGGAGCCGCCCCAGGAGAAGCTGCCGGTACCAGGAGGTTCGCCATCGTAGACTTCGTCATTCGCCCGCCTCGCCGACCCTCGCCTGAACCCTGGTGAGCCCCCAACGACCCCCACTGGCCGCGCTAAGTTTCTGTCTCGCTGGTGTTGCCCAACGTCGATGATGACCCTCAGCCGTTGGATTAGAACCAGATCAAACGCACCACATCGCCCCATACCGCTTCGCACCCCCTGTCTCACTGACGCGTGGGGACAACCACTTAAGCAGCCTGCGGCCGTTAACTTTTCCCAAGATTTCAGCCCCCAGTTATTTGAATTAAACCTTTTCCATTTTATTTCAAACACACTTCTGTACCCAGTTTCAAAAATCAACCCAGGTCGATTCAGTGCACCCAATTAAATGAAACTAATTTTGTTAGAAACTTCTGGGAATGCTGAATCCAAGCCCATTGGATTCAAGTCATTTGGATCTGTAGATCATCTTTGGTAAAAATAACAAGGCAGAAGCTTTTCTGCATTCAAACATTTTTCAAATTAAAACCATAATAGCTTTTGAGTTGATTCCAACTCTCAAAAATCACATTTGACCATACCTTTCAGAATATAAAAAAAATATATAGGTTTACTTACAGAAATAATGTTCAAGTAATAAAAGAATGCCACATAGGCATTTCTAGCCACTTTATTTAATTAAAATAAAAGGGTAAAACCTTATTAAATTGTGACACCACTTTAAATCACATTCTCATGGACTAAAATATGTGGTGATGACATGTGTCAACATGATCCCATGTTTGGTTTGGATAATAGTAAATCTTAAGTAGTTTTTCAATGAGTAGAAATTACTTTTCTAAAAATAAAAGGAATTAAACCAAGCCTTAATCTTGTAATGTTAGTGATGATGCTAAATCATCTATAGGACCCTTTTGTGTGATGATTGCAGGTAGTTAAGTATTGTTTGGTGATTGTGTACATCGTATTTATTTATAGACGCTAGTACCAACCAAGGATACGAGGAGGAAGGAGGATTCTACGAAGAAGAAGCCAAGCAGAACTTCGACCACTGCTCTGCACAAGGCAAGCCTAATACTACTATTTGAATGTGCAAGCTAACACTTGCAAGCTTATGCTGATATTGTGCAAGCCCATACTTGCAAGCCTTACTAATCAAGTTGACCTATGCAAGCTAATACTTGCTTGTTACCATGCCAACTATATGCCTTAAGCATATGTGATCATACCCACTTGATAACCCAATCCTAGTTTTATTTGCAAGCTTCTACTTTATTTTCTTTATCAAAGCTTTAACTTAGAGTTGACTTAAGTGACTTATAGATCCTAGAAAGATATATCTGAAGGTTGCATAAAGAGCATAAAATTTGGCCTAAGTTAGAAACCTTGATATCATCCTAAGATATAAGGTTGTACTTAGTTGAAACTCCACTAGTTTACCACCCCTCATTAGTACTTATCCCCACTTGTAGATGCTAGTGCTAAGCATAAAACTTGATCAACTTTAGATGGGAATACTTGGTGAAAATGGTTATGAAAACCTTAGAATGATGGATCATTCTACTGAGATGTTTTGGCATGTGTTTCCGAACACCAGATGATTTTGGTGATGAAAATGTTGAGGCATGAGCCTTAGCCCTTTATAAAACTGATGGTTGTCTGGATGCGATACCATTCCAATTTTATCGTACAACCACAATACCCGAAGATAGGGTAGGGCTTGACTGGAAGCTTATATACCTTAGTATTCGTTCCCTCACGGCCAAGGTCTGAGCTGAGGCTACCTTGTGAAGATTGTCCACCTGTGCAGTACCCAAGATGAAAGTTGGTCATGGTTGGGAGGCCAAACTCACAGGAGAGGTGCTTATACTAGGGCGTGTAATTGAAAGGTTAGGATTGATTATCCGCATACTGAGTATGATGAATTCAGGATTTGTTCCTGACGGATGTATCGAATGTTGTGGTGAAAGTGTACAATCTCTGCAGAGTGTCAAACTATTCGAATAGCCGCGTCATGATTATGGACAGATTAGATTAGCCATCTTGTTCCCCAGTCAGATGTTTTCAAAATGACTTGTGAAATGAGTTAATACTTTGACTTGACCACAACAGAGTTGTGCTATGAAATACAAGTTCCCACTTAGGTGTTATAAACTTCAACTAGCTCTCTTGCTTCTTAACTTAGTAGAGATAAATCTGGCCTTTGCAAAACAACCCTAGAGCCTAGTATCCTATTATCCAAAACCCCTTTTTCCTGTTAGTATTAGTTTGCGAGTACTTAAAGAGTACTCATGGCTTTGTCCCTGGCTATTCCCGTGGCCAGACTATGAAGAGGAGTACCTGGAGGATGGACCCTAGGAAGGTTACGACAACTAGGATCATCTCCCATCGTCAGCATTGCCTCGACCCGAAGATGGAGCTTCGCCTACGCTACCGTTATTATTACGTATTCCGCTGCTTGAAGTTGTATTAAGAACTGGATCATGAGATCCTTATTTGTGTAAGACCTTATGTATGGTTTGTAATGGATGATGTACTGTGGTATCCAATTCTGTTATGTCTCACAAAAATGGTAATCCTGGGATTGCGATGTATGGCATAACGGGCATCTGGGATTAAAAATCCGGGTGTTGACATTACTGACTCTGGTTGTCGCGTCATTCTTGATGCTGATTCTTGTGTTGTCCAGGACCGTCGCACACAGGACCTGGTTGGAGCTGGCCCTCGCAGCCGTGACTCTTCATGACTTTGGGAGTTAGACTGGCTTCGTGTTCCTTCCGCTGCCACTTCATCTGCCAGTTCTTCTCCGGTCGTCGCCTCTGCTACCAGCTCCTTTCAGCAGTGGCATCATCGTCTTGGTCATCTTTGTGACTCTCGCCTGTCGTCATTAGTTCATCGTGGTCTTCTAGGGTCTGTCTCAGGAGATTGTCTTTGCATTGTCAGGGCTGTAGGTTGGGTAAACAGATTCAACTTCCCTATCCTACTAGTGCGTCTGTATCTCAGTGACCTTTTGATTTAGTTCATTCCGATGTTTGGGGTCCGGCTCCTTTCGCTTCGAAAGGGGGCCATCGCTACTATATTTTATTCATCGATGATTTTTCTCGGTACACTTGGTTGTTTTTTATGCGCTCTCGCAGTGAAGTGCTCTCCATATATCAGCGTTTTGCAGCCATGGTCCGTACTCAGTATTCTACCCCCATTCGTGTGTTTCGCGCTGATTCTGCTAGTGAGTATATCTCCCTGATGTTGCGAGGTGTTCTTGCTGAGCAGGGCACCCTTGCTTAGTTCTCCTATCCTGGCACACATGCCCAGAATGGTGTTGCCGAGCGTAATCATCGCCATCTTCTTGAGACCACTCGTGCCATGATAATTGCTTCTTCTCTCCCGCCGCATTTCTGGGCTGAGGCTATCGCTACGTCGGCTTACCTCAGCAATATTCAGCCTTCTGCCGCCTTGCAGGGTGGTATCCCTCTTGAGCGCCTATCTGGACAGTCTCCAGACTACTCCATGCTTCGCTTGTTTGGTTGTGTTTGCTATGTTCTCCTTGCTCCTCATGACGCACTAAACCGACCGCTCACCGATTGAGTGTGTCTTCCTTGGATATAGTGATGAGCATAAGGGCTATCGCTGTTGGGACCCTGTTGGTCGTCGGATGTGTATCTCTCGTGATGTTACTTTTGATGAGACGCGTCCTTTCTATCCTCGTCCCACCGCTGGTACCTACCCGGTGGAAGATATCTCTTTGCTTCTCTTTCCTGACATACCTCCTTCTACTCCCATTGTGTCTTCTTCAGGATCTCCTCCCCTAGATGTCTCTTCTTCCACGCCGTCCTCCTCTGCTCCGTCTAGTTCTCCTAGTTCTCCTTGTTCTCCGGAGTCTTCCTCTGCTATTCCTTCTTCTTCATCGTCGTCTCCTGAGTCGTCTTCCTCTGATGAGCTTCCCTCTACTCGTCTCGTTCGTCAGCGTCATGCCCCCAACCGTTACTCTCCTAGTCAGTATGGTCTTTGTGTTGCCTCCGAGCCGACTTCTTATCGGGATGTCGAGCATCATCCTGAATGGCAGCTGGCCATGGCTGAGGAGATTGCTGTGCTTGAGCACACTGGCACATGGGATCTTGTTTCTCCCCCTCCTGGTGTTCATCCTATCACGTGTAAGTGGGTCTATAAGGTTAAGACCCGCTCTGATGGATCTCTTGAGCGCTATAAAGCGCGTCTTGTGGCTCGTGGTTTTCAGCAGGAGCATGGTCGTGACTATGATGAGACCTTTGCTCCTGTGGCTCATATGACCACTGTGCGTACTCTTCTTGCCATTGCTTCTGTTCGTCACTGGTCTGTGTCCCAGCTTGATGTTCAGAATGCATTTCTCAATGGTGAGTTGACTGAGGAGGTTTATATGCAGCCTCCTCCTAGGTATTCTGTTCCTGAGGGGATGGTTTGTCGTCTTCGACGTTCTCTTTATGGCCTCAAACATGCTCCTCGTGCCTGGTTTGAGCGCTTTGCTTCTGTAGTGACTGCTGCTGGTTTCTCCCCTAGTGCTCATAATCCCGTGCTGTTTGTTCACACTTCTTCTCGTGGATGCACTCTTCTTCTTCTCTGTGTTGATGATATGATCATTACTGGTGATGATTCTGAGTATATCGCCTTTGTTAAGGCTCCTCTTCGTGATCAGTTTCTTATGACTGATCTTGGTACTCTTTGATACTTTCTTGGGATTGAGGTTTCCTCCACTTCTGATGGCTTTTACATCTCTCAGGAAAAGTATATTCAGGATCTTCTTGCTCGTGCTGCTCTTGGGGATGAGCGCACTATTGAGAGCCCTATGGAGCTTAATGTTAAGCTTCAACCTACTGACGGTGATCCTCTTCCTGATCCAACGCGTTATCGTCATCTTGTTGGGAGTCTTGTTTATCTTGTTGTCACTCGTTCTGACATCTCTTATCCTGTTCATATTCTGAGTCAGTTTGTTTCTGCTCCTACCACTGTTCACTACAACCATCTTCTCCGTGTTCTTCATTATCTTCGTGGTACAATCACTCGTCGCCTTTTCTTTCCTTGTTCCAGCTCCCTCCAGCTCCAGTGCTATTCGGACGCTACGTGGGCGAGTGATCCTTCGGATTGTCGTTCACTTTCTGCTTACTGTGTGTTTCTTGGTAGTTTGCTCATTGCTTGGAAGACAAAGAAACAGACAGTGGTTTCCCGTTCGAGTGTTGAGGCTGAGTTGCGTGCTATGGCCTTATTGACTGCTGAGGTGACATGGTTACGGTGGTTGCTTGCGGATTTTGGGGTCTCTATTACCACACCCACTCTGGTTTTGTCTGACAGTACAAGTGCTATTAGTGTTGCACGTGATCCGGTCAAGCATGAGCTTACCAAGCATATTGGTGTTGATGCTTTCTATACACGTGCTCAGATGCAGGCTCAGGTTGTTGTGCTTTAGTATGTGCCTTCAGATTTACAGTTGGCAGATTTCTTTATGAAGGCACAGACCAGAGCGCAACATGATTTCTTACTCTCCAAACTCAGTGTTATCGATCCACCATAAGTTTGCGAGGGGGTGTTAGATGTATATATTTGTATATTGTAGTTTCCCTATATGTTAGGGGGCTTCCTGCATATTTGCACCTGTACCTATACTATATATTGTGGCCTTTGGCCCCTAGAGAAATACAAGTTGATTATTCCTAACATTTTCTACTGTCACTTGTAACTTTTCTATCTAGATAGACAAGAAGACGGCTGACTTGTCTTGACAATTATGTATTCAATCTTATCTTGGCTCTTGCTATTAATACTTCTCATAAACAACAGAGTTCATCTGTTTCAAAAGATCATTCTAAATTCTATGAGCGGTGATAACTGAACAACTAGAAAATTAGGAAATTGTCTATATTATCTAATCAAAGCTAACCACCAAGCATACAACTCCACATGTCACCCTCCCACGGCCACCGATCTCCTCTCACACACCGGCTGCATGCAGGAGCTTTCCGTCACACAATCATTAAACTAATTAACCAATCTCCTCCTCCACTTTGATCAGCCACAAGACAATACTCCAAGGCTTGGTATATCATGCATACTATGGAGTTCCATTAACCAAGAAGAACATACAACCATGGAGAAAGTACCCATGGACACGCTTCAGCTCTCCTGTGTCCAGATAGCCGTAGTCTTGCTCTTGTATAAACTTAAGCGTGGTGGACAGGGAGCAACCTGAGGCACTTGCGGGGCGTTTTCCCGTTCTTGCGTCGCTGGTTGTGGGCCTCCCTCGCTACCATCGCTGCATGTGGGTCTGAGTGCATTCTGTTAGTCGGCGTGGGTCTTCTCCGAGTCTCCGGCTCCAACTTAATATGATTTTCTCCACCACCTCTTGCTCTCGTGGTGCTCGGGAGAGTTAGTGTTCCGCCGCCGCCGCTGTCCCAGCCCCCGCCGTTCCTCCAGCCGCTCACCCCGCCACTCCTCCAGACGCTCACCCCGTCGCTCGCTGCCCGCTTCCTCCCTTGCGGGGAGGTGACGACGGCGACCACGCTGAAGTTTTCTTAACGCGTGTATTCCAGATGCATTTTTCAGGAAGCTCTCACGTCTGCTCGACCTCACCATCTCGAGCACTATTGCTGGCTACCGCAGTTATACAAGTCCTGGTGAGCAGCGACACATGACGCTGGAGGACAAGTGCGGGGTTCGTGGGCACGGAGAGCAGCAGTGTCCAACCACACTTCCGGTGGAACAAAGGTTAGTTCCCACTCCTCGAGTCATCTTCTCCTCCACGTACTTTTTGCTTATTTTTTGTCCGCTGATTTTGGTGGTTTGTCTTCTCCAGATGTGTTTGTAGGCTGTGGCGAGGATCGCGTCTTAACAACGCCAGCATCTGCTCGTGCATCCGTGATGTCAGTCACGACCCAACGTTTCGGGTGCGATTTCTGTCTTTCCTATTTAATCTTAACCACATTTAGAAAGTACATGACATTACAAGACGGTAGTTATTTTGGAGCACTTCAAAGTGCTTCTATATGTGATCAAACTGTCCCTAAAGGATTTTAGAGGCACTTTGAAATATGACACTAATACTCATGTTCCTAAAAGTTTTAGGGACACTTTAAGAGAAATGCTCCTAAAACCTTTAGTGGCACTAAGAGAAATGCCCCTAAAACCTTTATTGGCATTAAGAGAAATGCCCCTAAACCCTTTTAATGACACTATGAGAAATGCCCCTAAACCCTTTTAATGGCACTAAGAGAAATGTCTATAAAACCCTTTCATGACATTAAGAGAAATGCCTTAAATGTATTTAAAATCATTTAGAGAAATAGAAACACAATTGTTTTTAAAGTCAGAATTTTGTTTCGGCCTTTTTTCAGGTGGGCCGGCCCAGCTATAAGTGCATTTTTTTCTGATCCATATATGTAATATGATGGAGTCAAGGCCGAAACACATAAGAGGGCCAGTGGGTGCTTCTCCCTGGCGCCAGGTCCTCCTCCATGGCGCTCGAGCGTTGCCCTGCTTTTGTTTCGCCCGCACAGGTCATCACACTAGTATAGCGCTCTAATAGGCCGGCCCAACTTGGATGGGTTCCATAGCTTGCGAGCTGATCGACTGCGCGCGTACCTTTCACGTACATTACGGGAGTAAACTGCTATTTAAACTGGTCATTGTCTTGTCGACTAAGCGAGGTGGGACTAAAATAGAATCTAAGGTAGTGTCTCTGCGCACAGGCGACGCTGACGATCGCCTCCTCCACGTTCCAGCCCGTACCTGCCCATGCACTAATGCACCTAGTGATATTTGTGACGTGTCCACGTCAGTTGTGATAATTTATTGAGAGAAATACATTGAACAACCGGCGATGCTCTAGTATACGATGGAATGACGGTGCACAGAAAAGGACACGCGTCCGTCTAAAATCTGCACTTAGTTTCTTGTCAGTTGTGTTATTTTAGTATACCTTGCCGGTTAGTGAGCTAGCAACGTGGGAAGAAAAAAATAAAACTACTGCTTAAAAAAGGTAGACGGACTATAGCAGGTAAACAAGAGTAAGCATGTGGAGTACAAAATTGTGCAACAAATCATAATAAAATACCGAGAACCTGTTTTTTTATAAACAAAAATACAAATTTGGTTGTAGATGCGACTTCTATAATTATTAATGGGACAAACAATACTACCTCCGTTTCAATGCTTAAGGCATATAACTTTTTTCAAAAGTCAAACTATCTAAAATTTGATCAAGTTTTTAGAGAAAAATATTAATATTTACAATACGTAATTTATACCCTTTCATACATCATGAAATATATTTTCACATGGTATCTATATAGGACAGGACAAACATAAAGAAGCAAACACGCATAAAGCAGCAACAAGCACGTTTCATCAGTAAGAAGCAAACACGCATGCATTAGCAACAACCGCACGAAATTCATCGCAAGCTCTCCATGCCGCCTTCATGTCAAGGCTCAGCGTTGCCTTTTCCTCGCCAGTTCATGGTTCGCCACCAGGCGCAAGATGTCCTCGGAGCGGAACAATAGGGCGATGTACGAGAAGACCATCACCATGAAGACGTGAAGCTACCACCGGCGCCTGTAGTCTGTGATGCGCACAACGCACAAAGGAGCACGGCCTCGAGGTGTTCGAGCGCGCGGCAGGAGAGAGCCCACAGCGAAGACGGCGACGCGGGAGCACATAGAGGCGCGAGCACATCATCGGCGTCCCGACGCTAGCGACGGACGCCTCCTGCTCCCGTCCTCCTCGCTGCGGGCTCGTCGGCAACAGCCTCCGTGCTGCGTGCACGTCGGCGGAGTCCCGGCTCCGCGCTGCGTGCTTGGCGGCGGCGGCCCTGCGGCTACCAACATGCGCCTCCTTCTCACGCTCAGCAGCAGCGGCGACCTCCTCTCCGACGCCTCTCCGTGCGCGCTCCTTGTCGAGAGCGAGAGAGAGAGAGAGTGAAAATGTGTGGTTCGTGGGAGGATAAGGGAGTAGGAGCGGCTCGTGGCAGAGCGTGATGCTTTTTCCGAATCATAGCGCGCCGCACGGAGAGGAGCTGGAGCGGCGACTATCGATAGATTTTTTTCATCTATATAATATAATAGTTTTTGGTAGTTTTTTCTAAAAGTTTGATCAAACTTTACATGGCTGGACTTTTAAAAAAATTATAGGCCTTAAGTCTTGGGATGGAGGGAGTACTTAACACTTATTTAATAAAAGGAAAAAAATTCATATATTCAGTACTAATGGGATCAAAAAGTAGTTATCAATACCGTAACATAATTTTGCGTCCAAAAAAAACCAGAACTACCCAGAAACAAACATTCATGGCAAAGTGAAAAAAATATTCAATGCACGTAGAACAAGAAAATCGCGACTTATTATTAAAAATTGTACCACATAGAACAAAAACCATGTTGACGCGAGGAAAAAAATGCTCGTGAAAGAATTTACAACCATGGTGGAACAAAACTTCGATATTAAATTTGAAACAAATATTTGCATACGAGGAACAAACCACATTGGCATGATGAAAAAAATGCTCGTGGAAGAATTTACAACCATGGTGGAAAAAAATTCGATATTACATGTGGAACAAATGTTTGCATCCAAGGAACAAACCACGTTGACGCGAGGAATAAAAAAATCTTGTATAACAATTTACTACCATGGTGGAACAATAACTTGAGATTACATGTGGAGCAAATATTTGCGTTCGACGAACAAACTACGACCAAACGAGGAACAAAAAAGCATGTTCATGGAACAATTTAAGAAACTGTGGAACAAGAATCAAGATTACACATGAACGGTGCAGTCGGTGGAGGAGCATGACCGAGCTCATGCTAGCTCGTTTTGTGTCTCACTTGGGGTGCCCATATATATTTGTTCATAATATCTTTAGGGCATTTTGATGAAAATGTCTCTAAAAATAGTATATTTAGAGGCATTTGGCAAAATGCCTCAGTATTTTTAAGGGCACTTGGCAAAATGCCTCTAAAGCTAGTATCTTTAGAGGCACTTTGAAGAAAATGCCTCTAAAGATAGTATCTTTAGGGGCACTTGGCAAAATGCCTCTAAAGATAATATCTTTAGGGGCACTTCGATGAAAATGCCTCTAAAGATAGTAGCTTTAGGGGCATTTGTCTTTAGGGGCACTTCGATGAAAATGCCTCTAAAAATAGTATCTTTAGAGGCATTTAGCAAAATGCCTCAATATCTTTAGGGGCACTTGGGAAAATGTCTCTAAAGTTAGTATCTTTAGTGGCACTTTGATCAAAATGTCTCTAAAGGTAGTACATTTAGTGGCATTTGACAAAAATGCCCCAAATTGACACATTTAGGGGCACTTTCTACTAGTGTGATCTGTTCTTGAATAATTTTGTCTTCTTACCTCTTTGATCTATTTTTTTCCACGAATGGGAGCAGATCGTAGCCAACGACGATGTGGCCTCCTGACGCCCGGCATGTCTCTTTCGCATGAGCTAGAGCCTGTCGTGAGTTGTGTTCTGCCGTTGCTGGCATGGTCTCCTGCGCCGCCCTGTACATCTGTGTGCTGTAGGCTCCACGAGCTCGCGCCCACGCCACTGGAGGAAGATCCCGTTGAGGAAAAAATCGAGAGGAAGAGTCGCCGTCACCCAGGTGATCACGTCTGCCCTATGCCTAGCATCCTTCCTCCCTAATCGCCTGCATTGCTCTTTCCCTTATTTTACATCTTTGATTTGCTACTAACCAGTCAACTAAGAGGTCGTCTTTGTTTGCGGACGCATCAGTGTATATATCGAACCTTCAATCTACAAGCAACATTCAGCTTTAAATAAAGCTAATGTTGAGCTACCTTTGAGTGCATAAATAAATATTTTGGCTTGAAGAAACCAATAGACATTGCCGCTCGAAACTTCAGACTTGGTAAGCTGAATCCCTTGACTACATGATTTTTAGGCAAGTTCTATTGTTATCATGTCAGCATTTTTTGTTTATTTCATATTTGAACTATCTTTGGTAAATATGTTTGTTTACTTTTGAATTGGATCAACATAGTGGCTGTAGGGGTTCGTAGCATGGAAAACAAAAAAAATCTACCGCATGAACACACAATCAAGATCTAATCTATGATCAAGCCAAGATCTATCTACTAGATTATAGCAACGAGTCGATGGAACACTAACCCTCGAAGATCCAAAGCGGTTAACGAGAGCAGATTCTCGTGGGTGATGTAGTCGTACACTTCCGATCTCAAGATCGCGTAGACGATCCTTCCGGCGCTGTGTTCCGGCGCTCCAATGGTCACGTTGAATTTTCGATGAAGACCTTCATCTCCTTGTTCCAATGCGGAGGTTGTAGCACTCTCCTCATGATTCCGTGACGACGGCGTGGTCTGGCCTAAGTAGAGGGAGATCTCATGAGGCTTCGCCTTAAGCCAGAGCGAGTATGGTGGAGCAAGAGAGGTGCCTTGGCGATCTAGGGTTTAGAAGCACCAAGGGGAGAGGTGTAGCCAGCGGCTAGGGTTTGGGGAAACCCTAGTCCGCGACTTGGGAGGAGGCCCTAGGCGGCGGCAGCAGCAGGTGGTGGCGCCTGGGGCTAGGGTTTGGAGGTGTTGGGTGTGTAGAAGAGAGGGCACCCCTGCCCCTTCTTTTATAGGTGGGAGGGAGGCGCGGTTGGGAGGAGGGAGTCCTCCTCCATCTCCTCCTCCTTGGCTGGCGGGTGGAGGGAGTAGGAATTCCTCCCTAAGTAGGTTTCCTACTCTCCCTCCACCAAGCAAACTTGTCGTTTGACTTTTTCAAATTGGCGTTTGACTTTCAAACTAGGATTTGATTTATCCCTTTATTTTGCTCAGCGATGACACCTAGTACATGATGCAACCATTCCAACTTGTTATGTCACATTCATGTACCCTTCCTCCTCAGTCGGACCTTGGGACCTTCTAGAACATTCCCGATGAAAACACCGGAATCATTCCCCAACTCCGAAACATGACTTTCCTTATATGAATCTTATTCTCCAGACCATTCCGGATCTCCTCGTGATATCCCGGATCCCATCCGAGACTCCGAACAACATTCGGTCTCTTACTCATCATTCCATAACTACTCAACAACATCGAATCCTTAAGTGTGTCTCCCTATGGTTCGTGAATTATGCGGACATGATCGAGACACTTCTCCGATCAATAACCAATAGAGGAATATGGAAATTCATATGGCTCCCACATATTTCTACGATTACTTTGCGATCGAATGAACCACTTACATACGATACCAATTTCCCTTTGTCTCATGATAGTTTACTTATCCGAGGTTTTGATCGTCGGTATCTCTGCATACCTAGTTCAACCTCGTTACTGATAAGTACTCTTTTCTCGTTCCCATGTTATGTGCTCCCTTGTGAGCCAGTCACATGCTTGCAAGCTAATTGGATGACATTCCACCAAGAGGGCCCAGAGTATAACTATCTGTCATATGGATGGAAAAATCCCACTCTTGATCCATGTGTCTCAACCCATACTTTCCGAACACTCAATGCCATCTTTATAGCCACCCAGTTACGGTGTGGTGTTTGATGTCATCAAAGAATCCTTCCGGTGATGGTGATAAGCATGATCTCATGGTCGAAGGAATTAGGTTACTATGTATCATAAAGCTTATAGCAAATGAACTATATTAAATGACTTGATCTTTATGCTACGCTTAACTATAGGAGTATGTCCATCACATCATTCTCCTAATGATATGACCCTGTTGTTAATAACATCTCTATGTTCATGATTAGGAAACCATGATCATATATTAACCAACAAGCTAGTTTAACAAGAGGCTTTACTAGGGACTCTTTTATGTTTACAAATCACACAAGTATTAATGTTTCTTGTTAATACAATTATAGCATGGTATGTAAACATTTATCATAAGTATGAAGATGTGATAATAACCACTCAAATATCTTCCTTTATGATCTTATCATAAACTATTTATATTCTTGTTACAATGATTTTGCACTTCATCTTGAAATCTTTGAACTTTTCAAATGTTTCATACTTCTTCCTTTTTAAGTAAATATTCATATATTCACTCAAATTTGGAGAAAACATATGAAGTTGAAATCCATCGCTCTTGACTACACATAATGGACTTCATACAACAATATGTACAAGTTCCAATAAGCTAGTCATTCGTTCCCTTTTGGCCTATGAACGAAGTTTTAATTATCTCTAGGAAAGTTTCACAAGCGTCATTTGATCAAAAATCAAAAGACTCCAAAATTCCATCCACATGGAGTTTCTTCATGTTTTTTTTCCAATATAATTTAAACGGCGATTTCACTTCCTAAGTGATCTTTCAATCAATCTGTCTTTCGACACTTTTAGCACTAGTTTTATGGATGTGATTTCTCCAACGAGATTTGTGAATCATCCATCTTTCATGGATTACGGCAATTATTTGAACAACCCTTTTGTTCTCATAATACCTGATAAAACAAATCTTGAAGGCAAGCTTTGATATTTAACGAGCAGCATAATAACCCTTTATTTGTTCTCGATGAACATCATCACATATTATTTTGCTAGTTACTTAGGCCATTGTGGTTCATGAATTCTGTTGTTTCGTATGACGATTCACACCAACAAATTCAGTATCAAATACTTAAGAACCACATTGTTTAATAAGCAAAGAATATATCCATAACATGTATATCATCTATATACTTAAGCTGAACAATTCTAGTCTTTTCTTTTCTGCCATATACTTATGAGATTCTCTTTCAGTATTTCCTTTTCTGTTTGAAAGAATCTATCAACATCAATAGTGGAGCCATACACATGACACATAGTCCAAAGCGTGTATAGTTAAATACCAATGTCTTTGGACTTGCACTTTGAAGTAGATTACCATCATCAAATGTTTGGTGTTCTTTCAAATTCCTTTCTTTAGTAATCTCTTGGTGTAGTAAACATTTTACCTACATCAAATATTTACCCTTATCATGGAATTATCCATGATCAAGCTACTTTTAGCTTGTAACGGTGAATCGCAAGTATAATGTTGCTCTCCAAAACCTTTTTGAAGGATTAGGACAACTAGTGTCTCCAACCTTTTGCAAATTCTCATCAAATATGAGAACATGACTTTTGCCATATTATACTCTATCATGTTGCAACCAAAACTTCATTTCAGATATCACAATATCTTCAACACATTATGGTTTCTGAAATAACTCTGTCAGATCCTAGATAACCTTGATATTAAGACAATCCTTTGAATATCAAGAATCATGGAGACAAACATGATACTCATATACTAACACGTGGAATTGTCACTCTTGATTTAATACCAATTATTAAACTTCATGGAGTAACCGGAACTTACTGAAAGTTTGCAATAGGACTTTTAAACTTTAGATTAACACTTGAAAACAATACGATACCAGTTCGTAAAGTAACTAACCAGAATTCTATAGTTCTGTCATCTCAATTAAAACTAAGCGCAAGGTGGTAAACGAATGCCAATGACTACAACAACTATGCAAATTCACTTTGATTTAATTTATGATAAATAGTGTTCAACTTTTAATCATATTGTCGTTGAACTCCCACTCAAAACAATATCCCTCACATTGTTTTAGTGATCACATGAACCAAATCCACCACATCAAAACCAATCATCACGAGAGTTGATGTAGCTTCAATGGCGAACAATCAACATGTTCATCATATCTACTATATGACTCATGCTTTACCTTTCGGTGATCCGTGTTCCGAGACCATGTCTGTACATGCTAGGCTCGTCAAGATCAAACCTTATCTTCCGCATGAGAAAATCTGGTTTGCTCACGTTGTATACACTCGCAGAATCTAACACACCCGATCATCACGTGGTGCTTCGAAACAACGAGCTTTAGCAACGGTGCTTACTAATGATGAACACTTTAAAACTTGAAATTGTGTGCTTGAGGGATCATCTTATAATGCTACCGTCGTGAACTAACCAATACAAGATCCATAAAAGGATTAACATCACATGCAATTCATAATATGTGATATGATATGGCCTTTCTTCTTTGTGCTTCCGATCTCCATCTTCAAGCACGAACATGATCTCCATCATCACCGGCATTGCATCAAGGTCAATGACGCCGTTCCATGGTTGTCGTCCACCAGCTTCAACTATTACAACTACTTTGAATAGACACGCGGGTCTTAACAGAATTTAAAGACAACCATATGGCTCCTGCCGGTTGCCAACTTACAATAAGGAACATTGCATACATCAAATATAATCACAATCATGGCCATATCACATCCAAGACACCCCTGCAAAACAAAGTTAGACGCCTCTAATTTTCTTTGCATGTTTTACGTGGTTTGGGGCTTTCAATAAGTGTCTTCTAACTTACGAACAAGAACCACAACATTGATACTAGTATTGTCAAGCACCCGTTGTAAATTGAATCTTAACTATGTTGGGAGAAACAGGCACCCGCAAAGCCACTTATGCAATACAAGTTGCATGTCAAGCGTGGAGCAAGTCTCATGAACGATGTCATGTAAGGTTAGCCCGGGCTGCTTCATCCCACCATCCATAAGATGCAAAGTACACAAGAAGCAATCGACAACAAAGCATCAACGCCCACAATGACCATTGTGTTCTACTCGTCAGATCTACATATAGACACGGCTTTGATACCCTTTGTAGGGGTTCGTAGCATGGAAAACAAAAATTTCTACCGCATGAACACACAATCAAGATCTAATCTATGATCAAGCCAAGATCTATCTACTAGATTGTAGCGAGTCGATGGAATACTAACCCTCGAAGATCCAGCGGTTAACGAGAGCGATTCTCGTGGGTGATGTAGTCGTACACCGATCTCAAGATCGCGTGAGCGATCCTTCCGGCGTGCGTTAAGCGGCGCTCGATCGGTCACACATTCGGTACTCGATGAAGACCTTCCTCTCCCTTGTTCCAGCAGGCAGCGGAGGTTGTAGCACTCTCCTCATGATTCCGGCAGCACGACGGCGTGGTACCAAAAGTAGAGGGGAGATCTCGCAGGGCTTCGCCTTAAGCCGGAGCGAGTATGGTGGAGCAAGAGAGGTGCCTTGGCGATCTAGGGTTTAGAAGCACCAAGGGGAGAGGTGTAGCCGACGGCTAGGGTTTGGGGAAACCCTAGTCGGCGACTTGGGAGGAGGCCCTAGGCGGCGGCAGCAGCAGGTGGTGGCGCCTGGGGCTAGGGTTTGGAGGTGTTGGGTGTGTAGAAGAGGGGGCACCCCTGCCCCTTATTTTATAGGTGGGAGGGAGGCGCGGTTGGGAGGAGGGAGTCCTCCTCCAACTCCTCCTCCTTGGCCGGCGGGTGGAGGGAGTAGGACTTCCTCCCTAAGTAGGT
Source organism: Avena insularis (assembly GCA_023614405.1). Lineage (NCBI taxonomy): Eukaryota > Viridiplantae > Streptophyta > Magnoliopsida > Poales > Poaceae > Avena > Avena insularis. Next base: position 85,068,914 of record CM042695.1, on the reverse strand, counting down.
TTCCTACTCTCCCTCCACCAAGCAAACTTGCCATTTGACTTTTTCAAATTGGCGTTTGACTTTCAAACTAGGATTTGATTTATCCCTTTATTTTGCTCAGTGATGACACCTAGTACATGATGCAACCATTCCAACTTGTTATGACACATTCACGTACCCTTCCCCTCCGGAGTGCCGGACCTTCCGGACCCTTCTAGAACATTCCCGATTAAAACACCGGAATCATTCCCCAACTCTGAAACAGGACTTTCCTTATATGAATCTTATTCTCCGGACCATTCCGGATCTCCTCGTGATATCCCGGATCCCATCCGAGACTCCGAACAACATTCGGTCTCTTACTCATCATTCCATAACTACTCAACAACATCGAATCCTTAAGTGTGTCTCCCTACGGTTCGTGAATTATGCGGACATGATCGAGAGACTTCTCCGATCAATAACCAATAGAGGAATCTGGAAATTCATATGGCTCCCACATATTTCTATGATTACTTTGCGATCGAATGAACCACTTACATACGATACCAATTTCCCTTTGTCTCACGATAGTTTACTTATCCGAGGTTTTGATCGTCGGTATCTCTGCATACCTAGTTCAACCTCGTTACTGATAAGTACTCTTTTCTCGTTCCCGTGGTATGTGATCCCTTGTGAGCCAGTCACATGCTTGCAAGCTAATTGGATGACATTCCGAGAGGGCCAGTATATCTATCCGTCATATGGATGGACAAATCCCACTCTTGATCCATGTGTCTCAACCCATACTTTCCGAACACTCAATGCCATCTTTATAGCCACCCAGTTACGGTGTGGTGTTTGATGTCATCAAAGCATCCTTCCAGTGATGGTGATAAGCATGATCTCATGGTCGAAGGAATTAGGTTACTATGTATCAGAAAGCTTATAGCAAATGAACTATATTAAATGACTTGATCTTTATGCTACGCTTAACTATAGGAGTATGTCCATCACATCATTCTCCTAATGATATGACCCTGTTGTTAATAACATCTCTATGTTCATGAGCAGGAAACCATGATCATATATTAACCAACAAGCTAGTTTAACAAGAGGCTTTACTAGGGACTCTTTTATGTTTACAAATCACACAAGTATTAATGTTTCCTGTTAATACAATTATAGCATGGTATGTAAACATTTATCATAAGTATGAAGATATGATAATAACCACTTTATTATTTCCTCTTGGGCATATCTCCAACAGTCTCCCACTTGCACTAGAGTCAATAATCTAGTTTCAAACCTTTGTGTATTCAACACCTATGGCTTTCTGGTGTCGTATGTACATGATTGCTAGTGGTCAACCGATCTCCGGATCTGACTCTTCCAGGTCCGTGTGTAATTGCATGTCTTTGCGTCTCTACGCATCACTCATTCTCTAATGAGATGGCTTTGTACAAATTTGGTCCTTTGGTGTGACCTTTAGTTCTTTGGGGTTAAAACATGTTTATAATATTGTCGTACAATATATCTTCATAGCATTATCCCTGCTGTGAACTACACCTAGTTTGATAACAAACTACTTGACACAAATGCCCTCTTTTGCTGCTATAACAGCAGTTACATACTTAGCCTTTTGTTGTAGTATCTATCACAATGTCTCAACTTTGGAACTCATCCTAATCCATTATGGAACTTACTTTCCATCATATTGTGCCACCCTTAGTTTAGATTTATATAAACTTAATTTGTACTTTGTGACAAAACTAGTATCAATGTAATTCATTTACAATGAACTAACCATCTATTTGTCACTTCTACAAAATAATATATTCTTATTTCTTTTACAAGATCATAAGAATATCTTTACTATTGTCCAATAATCATCTTATGAATCATTCTGGTATACGCTCATAAAATTTAGAGCACAGGACATATCTGTATTTGTACACATCACAGCATGAATGATAAAATACTCTTTGTGATTTTATACATCAAGTATCAATCTATACTTGAATCTTTGTTTCACTTACCAAGTGTCAATACACTTGAATATATCATCAATATTGAACTCATTCAATCCTTTCTGTGCGACAAGAACCTTTCTGTGCGACAAGAACCTTTCTTGTAGTTTCTATATTGAACTCATTCAATATATCATCTATGTACTTTCGGCACAACCATATTAGCGTCTATTGATGCCAAATATTTGGGTTTTGCCTAAATCTTTCATCGAGATAAAATTCTTATCCTGTGCTAATAAAATATACATCATTTCCAATCAACAATATGTCTTCCACATAATGTATTAGAAACATGTCTTAGCGCTCCCACTTAATTTCTTGCAAATGCAAGCATATTCATTGTCTCCAATGAAATTAAACTCTTTTAACAGTTTCATCATAGTGAAGATTCCAACTCCATGATGCTTACTTCAACCATTGAAATTTGCATATGCTTTTAGCATCCTTTGAATTAACAAAACCCTTCGGACCGTGTTATGCACACGTCCTTGATAACCATTCTATTAGAAGAACTTGTTTTGTTTATTCAACACATAACAAAATTATATGTCATGGTTGGTACATTAATCCGTCTAGACTAAATATCGCTATGAAAGATCAGATCTTGTCATAGTCAACCTTTGAACATTGTTGTGAACTCTTTCCCAACATGTCGACTATTTCATAGATGTGAAACATCCATGTCTATTTCTTTATATATCCAAATATGACTGTAAGGTCTTGTACCTTTCCAGTGGGTATTTCAAGTTCAAAGCTTGATCTCTCGTATATGTAACTATCACGGATTCTATGGCTTCAAGCCATTTGACGGAGTCAGGGCCCATCATCGCTTCTTTGCATGTAGTCGGATCATTACTGATTTAACTCTCAAATCTTGGTATTTGATTGTTTACCCGACCTACTTGTTTCAATAGGAACTTAGATCTCCGTGACCATAACCTTTGAGGCACGTGAGCCATGAGCATTGTTGCTGCCTCCGAAACACTTATCGGTGCTGCGCAACTTTGCACATATAGCTAAGGTTCTTTTAGCCTTATCAAAGTTCTATTATCCTCCCACTTAACTTTTCACGAAAAATTCCTTCTCAAAGAAACTTGACGTTCTAAGCGACAAACACTTTTGTCTTCGATGTTATGGAGGAACAGTTATTCGAAATAACATACAAAGACAGGTTCATCCGACTTTGGTTGCAAACATCTTTCTTATGCATAGCATACCAATGTTTAAGAAAGGACAACTTGGGTTTTATCCCAAACCATAACTTTATATGGTGTCAATTCAACGGATTATGATGGAGCTCTTTTCAGTGGAAAAACGGTAGTCTCTAAAGCTTTTAATCTTTAAAATATAATGGCAGTTTTATGAATTACACCTTTGATCTTACCATGTAAAACAAGGTTCAATTACAAATCTCGAATGCTCCATACTCTTATGGTGTTTCGAAAAATGCAAATCCACAGAACGATTCCTTAAATCTTAGGTATTATGCTAAACTTGTAACTCAAATATCTTACTTTATGATCTTATCATAAACTATTTATATTCTTGTTACAATGATTTTGCACTTCATCTTGAAATCTTTGAACTTTTCAAATGTTTCATACTTCTTCCTTATTAAGTAAATATTCATATATTCACTCAAATTCGGAGAAAACATATGAAGTTGAAATCCATCGCTCTTGACTACACATAATGGACTTCATACAACAATATGTACAAGTTCCAATAAGCTAGTCATTCGTTCCCTTTTGGCCTATGAACGAAGTTTTAATTATCTCTAGGAAAGGTTCACAAGCGTCATTTGATCAAAAATCAAAAGACTCCAAAATTCCATCCACATGGATTTTCTTCATGTTTTCTTTCCAATATAATTTAAACGGCGATTTCACTTCCTAAGTGATCTTTCAATCAATCTGTCTTTCGACACTTTTAGCACTAGTTTTATGGATGTGATTTCTCCAACGAGATTTGTGAATCATCCATCTTTCATGGATTACGGCAATTATTTGAACAACCCTTTTGTTCTCATAATACCTGATAAAACAAATCTTGAAGGCAAGCTTTGATATTTAACGAGCAGCATAATAACCCTTTATTTGTGAACATCATCACATATTCTTTTGCTAGTTACTTAGGCCATTGTGGTTCATGAATTTTGTTGTTTCGTATGACGATTCACACCAACAAATTCAGTATCAAATACTTAAGAACCACATTGTTTAACAAGCAAAGAATATATCCATAACATGTATATCATCTATATACTTAAGCTGAACAATTCTAGTCTTTTCTTTTCTGCCATATACTTATGAGATTCTCTTTCAGTATTTCCTTTTCTATTTGAAAGAATCTATCAACATCAATAATGGAGCCATACACATGACACATAGTCCAAAGCGTGTATAGTTAAATACCAATGTCTTTGGACTTGCACTTTGAAGTAGATTACCATCATCAAATGTTTGGTGTTCTTTCAAATTCTTTTCTTTAGTAATCTCTTGGTGTAGTAAACATTTTACCTACATCAAATATTCACCCTTATCATGGAATTATCCATGATCAAGCTACTTTTAGCTTGTAACGGTGAATCGCAAGTATAATGTTGCTCTACAAAACCTTTTTGAAGGATTAGGACAACTAGTGTCTCCAACCTTTTGCAAATTCTCATCAAATATGAGAACATGACTTTTGCCATATTATACTCTATCATGTTGAAACCAAAACTTCATTTCAGATATCACAATATCTTCCACACATCATGGTTTCTGAAACAACTCTGTCAGATCCTAGATAACCTTGATATTAAGACAATCCTTTGAATATCAAGAATCATGGAGACAAACATGATACTCATATACTAACACGTGGAATTGTCACTCTTGATTTAATACCAATTATTAAACTTCATGGAGTAACCGGAACTTACTGAAAGTTTGCAATAGGACTTTTAAACTTTAGATTAACACTTCAAAACAATACGATACCAGTTCGTAAAGTAACTAACCAGAATTCTATAGTTCTGTCATCTCATTTAAAACTAAGCGCAAGGTGGTAAACGAATGCCAATGACTACAACAACTATGAAAATTCACTTTGATTTAATTTATGATAAATAGTGTTCAACTTTTAATCATATTGTCGTTGAACTCCCACTCAAAACAATATCCCTCACATTGTTTTAGTGATCACATGAACCAAATCCACCACATCAAAACCGATCATCACGAGAGTTGATGTAGCTTCAATGGCGAACAATCAACATGTTCATCATATCTACTATATGACTCATGCTTTACCTTTTGGTGATCCGTGTTCCGAGACCATGTCTGTACATGCTAGGCTCGTCAAGATCAAACCTTAGCTTCCGCATGAGCAAATCTGGCTTGCTCACGTTGTATACACTCGCGGAATCTAATACACCCGATCATCACGTGGTGCTTCGAAACAACGAGCTTTAGCAACGGTGCTTACTAAGGATGAACACTTTAAAACTTGAAATTGTGTGCTTGGGGGATCATCTTATAATGCTACCGTCGTGAACTAAGCAATACAAGATGCATAAAAGGATTAACATCACATGCAATTCATAATATGTGATATGATATGGCCTTTCTTCTTTGTGCTTCCGATCTCAATCTTCAAGCACGAACATGATCTCCATCATCACCGGCATTGCATCAAGGTCAATGACGCCGTTTCATGGTTATCGTCCACCAGCTTCAACTATTACAACTACTTTGAATAGACACGCGGGTCTTAACGGAATTTAAAGACAACCATATGGCTCCTGCCGGTTGCCAACTTACAATAAGGAACATTGCACACATCAAATATAATCACAATCATGGCCATATCACATCACAGCACACCCCTGCAAAACAAAGTTAGACGCCTCTAATTTTCTTTGCATGTTTTACGTGGTTTGGGGCTTTCAATAAGTGTCGTTCTAACTTACGAACAGGAACCACAACATTGATACTAGTATTGTCAATCACCCGTTGTAAATTGAATCTTAACTATGTTGGGAGAAACAGGCACCCGCAAAGCCACTTATGCAATACAAGTTGCATGTCAAGCGTGGAGCAAGTCTCATGAACGATGTCATGTAAGGTTAGCCCGGTCCGCTTCATCCCACCATCCCGCAAGATGCAAAGTACACAAGAAGCAATCGACAACAAAAGCATCAACGCCCACAATGACCATTGTGTTCTACTCGTGCAACAGATCTACATATAGACACGACTCTGATACCACTGAAGGGGTTCGTAGCATGGAAAACAAAAAATTTCTGCCGCATGAACACACAATCAAGATCTAATCTATGATCAAGCCAAGATCTATCTACTAGATTGTAGCAACAAGTCGATGGAATACTAACCCTCGAAGATCCAAAGCTGTTGACGAGAGCAGATTCTCGTGGGTGATGTAGTCGTACACTTCCGATCTCAAGATCGCGTAGACGATCCTTCCGGCGCTGTGTTCCAGCAGCGCTCCCGCAGTCGGTCACATGTTCGGTACTCGATGAAGACCTTCCTCTCCCTTGTTCCAGCAGGCAGCGGAGGTTGTAGCACTCTCCTCGTGATTCCGGCAGCACGACGGCGTGGTACCGGAAGTAGAGGGGAGATCTCCCAGGGCTTCGCCTTAAGTAGGAGCGAGTATAGTGGAGCAAGAGAGGTGCCTTGGCGATCTAGGGTTTAGAAGCACCAAGGGGAGAGGTGTAGCCGGCGGCTAGGGTTTGGGGAAACCCTAGTCGGCGACTTGGGAGGAGGCCCTAGGCGGCGGCAGCAGCAGGTGGTGGCGCCTGGGGCTAGGGTTTGGAGGTGTTGGGTGTGTAGAAGAGGGGGCACCCCTGCCCCTTCTTTTATAGGTGGGAGGGAGGCGCGGTTGGGAGGAGGGAGTCCTCCTCCAACTCCTCCTCCTTGGCCGGCGGGTGGAGGGAGTATGACTTCCTCCTTAAGTAGGTTTCCTACTCTCCCTCCACCAAGCAAACTTGCCGTTTGACTTTTTCAAATTGGCGTTTGACTTTCAAACTAGGATTTGATTTATCCCTTTATTTTGCTCAGCGATGACACCTAGTACATGATGCAACCATTCCAACTTGTTATGACACATTCATGTACCCTTCCCCTCCGGAGTGCCGGACCTTCCGGACCCTTCTAGAACATTCCCGATGAAAACACCGGAATCATTCCCTAACTCCGAAACATGACTTTCCTTATATGAATCTTATTCTCCGGACCATTCCGGATCTCCTCGTGATATCCCGGATCCCATCCAAGACTCCGAACAACATTCGGTCTCTTACTCATCATTCCATAACTACTCAACAACATCGAATCCTTAAGTGTGTCTCACTACGGTTCGTGAATTATGTGGACATGATCGAGACACTTCTCCGATCAATAACCAATAGAGGAATCTGGAAATTCATATGGCTCCCACATATTTCTACGATTACTTTGCGATCGAATGAACCACTTACATATGATACCAATTTCCCTTTGTCTTACGATAGTTTACATTGGATCCGATGCATATGCTACAAATTTTAACTATAAATTTGAAGCAACTAATGCTGCAATAGAATATCTCTTTCCCCTATAGGTGAGCACATGTAACATCGATTTGGTCAGATGGAGCAGCTCGACTGAGGTGGAAAAACAAGAATCCAGAGCTGTAGGCGATTGGCGCATCTAGCGGGGAGCAGAAGCTGCACTGAGAAGGCTGCATGGACCAAAAAATACAAGGTAGCCTCTAATACTTACGACTGCTGTCGTACCTGGCCTTCCACATCTATCTTTCGCAGTCGTCTATGTTCCCCGGTCTAGATGACGTGACCTTATTTGTAGTACCACGTGGCTATGTCCATCAACCTAATTGAGAGTAGCAGCCAACTCCATTAAGGTCGTTTGGAAGTGTGGCCAACAGAAATCATGTAGCTAGATTTATGAACATCAACCTTAAGTAGGTTTCGCAATTAATATTTCAGAAATCCAACATGCCAACTGATATTTCCTTACTTATTGCTTCTTTACTTCAACTAGCAACTTCAACTAATTATGCTTATTTCGTTTTGCTGAACAGTGCGTGTGGAGGTCGCTGGGCGGTGTTTGCATCTCATAGGTAAGCATCTCGAAATAGGCTCGATTCAGTTTCAGTTATGTATACATTTAGGAGAATATATGTATCTTTCGCGTTGACAAGAGACTACTCCGGCTGAAGCCTCAGCCTAGTCGCTGCTGCAGTAGAGCACAGTTTTGTGTCATGAATTTTTGATAGCTTTGTCTTCCAATGTATATAAGTTTGGTGTCTCTTATTTGCATATCAATCAGCTAAACTATGAGACGTTTCGGGTATTGTAGAATTTCTGGCGAGCAAGCATTAAGAGGTATGTTGGTTCCTTCGAGATTCAACTACAGATCGCATCGAGAAAGTAAATAAGAGTTGTTCAACTATCTATAGAGTTCTACTTTCTATATTAAACTGAGACGTATACTATGCCAGCTAGATTTAGTTCGTAGCAGTAATTTAACTGTGCTTACAAACTGAATTTGCACCTCTAAACTATGCAGGTCACAATTTGGTGAATCTTGCAGTCTACAACTAGCATCGAGAAAATAAATAAGAGTTATTCGACTATCTATAGTGTTCTACCATCTATATTAAACTGAGATGTATACTGATATGCCAACTAGGTTTTTTAGTTGGTAGCAGTAATCTAACCGTGCTTACACTGAATTTGCACCACTGAAATACGCAGGTCACATATAGTCTGCTAAGAGTTTGGTGTCTCTTATTTATAGATCGATCAGCTAAACTATGAGATGCTCTAGGTTTTCTATAATGTCTAGAAAACAAGCATTAAGAGGTATGTTGGTGCCCTTGAGATTCACCTACAGCTAGCATCGAGAAAGTGCACCTCTGAAATACGCAGGCCACAAAGCAGGTGAATCTTGCATGAAATTTGGCTTGTTTTCGCCTTTGTATGTAAAGAAATAAGTTGGGATTGATAGTTCTTGTTGACAATGTACTTCCCTTGGTAAGAATAGAATCTAAAATTGTACTCTTCTATGTAAACCAATTATATATGTACAAGTGATTTTGTGCAAAAGTAAGTATTAGAGGCTACCTTGCTCATTTGTTGGCTGATTGTTTGGCAAAGAATTGTTTATAGCTGAGCTAGGTTTCTTAACCCACTTAGCATAGCTAATCCAAATAACCGCAGACATCAACCCAGAACAAACTGCCACCAAATGCATCGCTCTAGACATACCATGTGACAACACCGTGCAGGCGGCGAGGCGAAGCTCGCATATCCGTCTAGTATAGTTTATTCTCAAAGGGTAAGAAATTTTTCATGAATCCTTAATAATATGAATAGATGCAATTGGCCCATCAGAAGGAGGTCCCCCAAAAGAAAAGTAACAAAAATGAAACATCTAAGAAAAGGATTAGATAAATGGGTGCAAGCTATCGCCTAGGCACGCAAAATACCGTTGACACGCTAAGTCGCGTCCAATCTAGCTCGAAAATAGAAAGTGATTAACACATATAGTAAGGGGTAAGGAAGGCACCACCGCTGTAAACTACATATTTTTTCTAAAAAGCAGTTACAAACACCCTGTCAACTAGAGAATTACCTATATAAACCCCACATGCATCATTTTCGGTTATGAAGAAGATAATACATATCATGAGCTTGTTTGATGCACCTTAGTGCACGCGCTCTGGGTGGCATGTGCTTGGTGTAGCTTCTGCAACCGGAGAAGGACTTGATGCAAAAATGATGATGAGTGGTTCCTACACGTATATCGATGGTAGCGGTGGCAAAGAAGATCTTCCTCGTTTTGTTTTTTCCCTACTAGAACAATTATGTGCAAGGCGGTGACAAGGCCTCGATCGCTGCATATGTTCCCTTCATTCATAATTACTCGAGTCACAGAATTACTTGGCGAAACATAGGAAATTAACACAATCCAAAAACTTCCAAAGTTTTCCTCCCAAAATTTCACTAGAAAATTCGCACTCTCTATTTTCTTCTATATCACAACCTCCTGTCAAACTTGTCCCGGTACCTTTAACCTAGGAATATTAGGAGACTGTCTGGAAAATCATTTTTGACATATCTATGTTTCCATGCCAAAGTGTGAAGTTCAAAACAAGCCATTTCCTGAACTCACAACTTCACCTACTTATCCTTGCTGCTACTTTTGCAATAAAATCTTTAAGATCTATGGGTGCTTTGAGAGACTATTTGTATGGCTTCAACATCCAAATGCTAGCCAAAGTGTTATTACTTTGGCGATGGCGAAGAAAGAAACATAAAAAGAGGGTGCTAACATATTATATACATACATAAACTTGAATAAGATTTCAAACTCATCAATTGGTTTCCATATCCCTCGATCGATGACAATATTGTACATATCATGTTTAATTAATGTGTGTTTTTCGGTTACTATATTTTGCTAGTGGCATCTTTTTCTTTTGGATAACATGTTTTTCATCATACTGAATGACATAATTAATAAACATAATATAATTAGAAAAATCAATCACGAGTGTCTTGTTACATGTCCATTCAAGTTATTAGGGATATCATTTTTTGGGGAATTCAAAAGAGAAGAAGGACGAGGGGCACGCAAGGCAAGAACTGGAACTCTACTATATGGAGATCAGCTAGGAAGCGGATGCAAAGAAGCTGGAGTTGTTGTGGAGATATGTGTCGGTGTGTGTACTCTAGGAATCACTTGATGATGGACCCATACCTAATGGATACTCGCTTGTGTGGGACCTTAGGATAGGCATGCTACACTAGGCTTCACGTATTTGGGCCAAATATCTAGTATTTTCTCCTTGGGATGGGTTATTCAGGTACACCAGTGCTACAACACTGGTAGCACCGGGACCTCTCCGTCCCTGCTTCTTGGAAAGTCTGCACCTTATAGTAGGCTAGCGATTCAACATGAACCTTGATTTTGTGTTGTGAACGACACGAGAGTTTGTGAGGCCAAAAGTCTCCTACTACACATTAAAATATACCTCTTAGTGGTTGGGTGATACGTCGAAAACGTATCTATAATTTTTATGTTCCATGCTTGTTTAGTATCTACTTTGTTTTGCTTTGTCTATACTTTGAGGTGTTTTGTATGTTTTCTGGAACTAGCCTATTAACAAGTTGCCACAGTGTCAGTTGTCTGTTTTCTTCTGTTTTTGGTTCCAGAAAGGCAGAAAATCAATATTCTCGGAATTGGACGGGACAAAAGCCAAAGTCAATATTTTACCGTGGGCAACACGAAGCCAGAATACGAGACGGAGGAGGCTCACCAGGGGGCCACACCCCCTGGCGGCGCGGCCTAGGGCTGGGCGCGCCTGGGGGGTGCAGCCGCCCTGGTGGCCCCCTGCCTCGCCTCTTCGCCTATAAAGTCCCCCCGATGCCAAAACCCTAAACACCCGATCAATATTCCATGAAACCTGTAGCCGCCGCCACCATCGTCCCTAGATCGGGGGATCTGAAGTTCTTCCTGGCACCCTACCGGAGCGGATATCATCCCGGAGGCCTACTTCTCCGGTATGAAGCGTGAGTAGTTCCACCTTGGACTACGGGTCCATGTAGTAGCTAGATGGTTGTATCTCCTCCTTCGTGCTTTCATGTATAGATCTTGTGAGCCCCGTTCATGATCAAGATCTCATCTATTTGTAATCATGCATGTTGTGTTTGCGGGGATCTGATGGATATTGAGATTGCTATGTCAGATTGATTAATGGTTTTGTCTATTTGATTCTATCATGTCTGTGTTATTTGTGATCTTGCATGCTCTCCGTTGTTAGTAGCTATCTTGTCCAAGTAGTTGCTAGTGACTCCAAGGGGGGTATTTATGCTCGATAGTGGGTTCATGCCTGTACTTAATCAAGGGAAGTGATAGAAATCTCTACGGTAGTAGATGTGCTGTTGCCACTAGGGATAAAACAACGGTCTCTTGTTCATGGAACAAGTGGATTGTTTATCTTACACACTTTGCTTAAGCGGGTTATGCATTGCTTGCAACTTAATACTGGAGGGGGTTCAGATGATAACCTAAAGGTGGACTTCTAGTCATAGATGCAGTTGGATGGCGATCTATGTATATTGTTGTATTGCCCAATCGAATCTCATAGGATCTTTTTGTCTAGCATTGCATTGTTGTGCCTTGCTCAGTTCCTGTCAATTGCCCTGCTGTAATTTGTTTACCCTTCATGCCATGTTTGTTTATCTAAGGAGAGCACCTCTAGTGAACTATGGACCCTGGTCCAATCTTTACCATTGATACATCTTCCACTGTTACTGTTTAGTTGCTGCAATTCATCATCACCTTCCACACCATACAGTTAATCCTTTGTTACAGCAAACCGGTGAGCTTAACAACCTCACTGATTCGTTGGGGCAAAGTCCTGAGTTTGTGTTGTGCAGGTTTCCACGTTGCTTGCAACACCTTTGAGACGTTTCCTTCCTCCTTCTGGTTCGATAACCTCGGTCTCTACTGAGGGAAAACTTTTTGTTGTGCTCCTCACACCTTGCTCTTGGGGTTTCCAACGAAGTGCTCCCAAGTCAACACCGGACGCATGCATCAAAGATTTCTGGCGCCGTTGCCGGGGAGGCTAAGGACGTCTTCACAAGGGGAGTCCTCCTCAACCTTTCTCTTCACTTTGTTTTTAGTTTGCTTAGTTTCTTTTGCTTAGTTTTGTTTGCCTCTTTTTATCAAAAACTCCATAAAATTAGTTTAGTTTGGTTTGCTTTCTCTTATCAAAAACACACAAAAAATAGTTCCTGCTCTAGCTGCTGCTGTTTTTGGATTGCTCCACTTTTGCCAAAATGAACTCTGCTGAGAACACCAAGTTGCGTGACTTCACTAGCACAAACAACAATGATTTCCTAAGCACGCCTATTGCTCCACCTGCCCCTGATGCTACCTTTTATGAAATTAAGCCTGCTTTGTTGAATCTTGTGATAAGAGAGTAATTTTCTGGTGCTAGTTCTGATGATGCTGCTGCCCATCTCAATAACTTTATTGAACTTTGTGAGATGCAAAAGTATAAGGATGTAGATGTAGATATTATTAAGCTCAAGTTGTTTCCTTTCTTCTTGAGAGGAAAATCTAAAGAATGGTTGCTATCCTTGCCTAGAAATACTATTGATTCTTGGATTAAGTGCAAAGATGCTTTTATTGGAAAGTACTACCCTCCTTCTAAGATTATATCTATGAGAAGTGATATTATGAAATTTAAACAACTTGATAATGAACATGTTGCTCAAGTTTGGGAAAGAATGAAATCTTTGGTTAAGAATTGTCCTACTCATGGACCCACTGCTTGGATGATTATCCAAACTTTTTATGCAGGTCTGAACTTCTCTTCAAGAAACCTGTTGGATTCAGCTACTGGAGGTACCTTTATGACCATCACCTTGGGTGCTGCAACAAAACTCCTTGATAATATGATGGTTAACTATGCTGAATGGCATACTGAGAGAACTCCACATGGTAAGAAGGTAAATTCTGTTGAAGAAACCTCCTCTTTGAGTGATAAGATAGATGTTATTATGGCTATGCTTGTTAATGGGAAAGCTCCTTTAGATCCTAATAGTGTTCCTTTAGCCTCTTTGATTGCTCAAGAAGAGCAAGTTGATGTGAACTTCATTAGAAACAACAATTTCAACAACAATGCTTATAGGAGTAATTTTGGTGTTAACAACAATTATAGGCCTTATCCTCCTAATAATGACAATAATTATGGAAACTCCTACAACAATTCTAGAAGTGCCCCCTCTGAACTTGAAGTCATGCTCAAAGACTTTATTAGTAAACAAACCACTTTCAACAAGACTATAGAGGAAAGGCTTTTGAATGTAGAGAAAAATATTTCCTCTTTGTCTGAAGCACAGTCCTCTTTGATTGATAAAATAGATGCTAAACCTGAAACCATGGAAAGTACCTTTGCTGCTACTCATGCCATACAAGTTACTATTGATGAAAATGTTAGACCGTTAGCCTAACTTCATGCTAAGTGGGAAAGGGAAGCTGAAATTGATAGAAACAATAGTGTGTGCACCATCACCACCACCCATATGGATGCCACTAAACCACAAGAAGTCCATATTACTCCTCCTACAATGTCTAAGCCCTATGAGTCTAATACTAGTGATGCTAAGTTTGATTTTGATCTTGATGGTTGCAATATTTCTGAAGTTATTATGTTCCTACAAAATCTTGCTAGAAGTCCTGATGCTAGTGATATGCATGTTGCTTTCACCAAACACATTAGAGATGCTCTTGTTAAGATTAAGAAAGAGAAGTTAAAACACAAATCTTATATTCCTAGGAAAGTAGAAGATAGTTGGGAACCCATTATTAATATGAAAGTGAATGACTTTGATCTCAAGGCTTCATGTGATCTTGGTTCTAATGTCTCTATTATACCTAGGAAGATTTATGAAATGCTTGATTTGCCACCTTTGGAAGATTGTTATTTGGAGGTCCCACTTAATGATAATTCTAAGAAGAAACTCATGAGGAGTGTTAATGATGTTCTCATTATGGTTAACAATGCGTATGTCCCTGTTGATTTCTATGTTTTGGATGTTGAATACAATGCTTCTTGTCCTATTACTTTGGGAAGACCTTTTCTTAGAACTGTTGGTGCCATCATTGATATGAAAGAAGGCACCATTAACTATAAATTTCCATTCAAGAAATGTATTGAACACCTACCTATGAGGAGAGAGAAGTTGCTTTTTTCTCCTCCTTTGAAAGCAAGGTTTGATGTTAATGCTTCTTCATTTGAAAATACTTGATTTCTTGCTTCTTGTGCCTAACTTAAAGGCGTTAAAGAAAAGTACTTGTTGGAAGATAACCCAAGAGTTTTATTGAGTCTTGGAAGTTATTAATTCAGTAATGACCTCTCCTTATCCTTTTTGTTTGCCTTTTGTGCCAAGAATGACCTCTAATGAGAGGGAAGTATGATTTGGGGAGTTACGGTCCCGAAACAGATTTCTGTGATCCACCATAAAAATTAGTGAGGAGTCTCTGTAAGTCGTATTGAGCTGAAAATTTATGAATAAATCCCCAAGTATGTTAGCTAACTTTTATTATTTCAACACTTTTTTATTTGAGCAACGGAAGGTCTTCGAAAAAATCGGTTTCTACCTGCTGGTCTGTTTTGACAGATTTCTGCCATTATTTGCATTTGCTTCTTATCGATTTGTTTTTGAGTTCTCTTTTGGGGAATTGAGCTTTTTAAAGGAAGTTGCTTCAGTAGCTTGTGTTTTTAGTGAAAGTTTTGCTGTTATAAAGCTAAAACCAATGGTCTATTATCTTTTGAATACACTAATGTTGCTAATGAAGATTGTGTGAAGTTTTGTATGAAGGAAAAATTTCAGGTGTAGAGAGAGAATGATATAATGAGATGAAGAATGGAAAAAATCTCAAGCTTGGGTATGCCACACCGGTGTCACACCAAGAAATATCCAAGAGGTACACGCGTCAAAGCTTGGGCATGTCCAAGGCATCCCCTTCTTCATCAATAAAAAGCTCAGGTCTTTCTAGACACTTTGTTTTTATTGTTTCATGCACTGTTGTGTTGTTCTTGGAGCGTCTTCGTTTTTGTTTGCTTTGCTTAGTTTGTTTAGTTTGCTTGAATAAAATAGTTTGGACCCCCGTTCTCGTTGTGTTGTTTCAAATAAGTCAATTGGTGTTGGAAAGGAGTAGAAAGTTCTTGCTTGAAAAGTGCAAGAAGAGCTTGCATTGACTGTGACTTAGACTTTATCATGTCATTCTAGGTGTTGTTTTTGCCTTATGCTTAGTGATTATTGCTGTAGTATGACTTCCTCCAAGTCATTGAGAGTGCTTAGTGTGCCTTGAAATAATCATGCGTTGTTTTAGCATACAAAAGCATAGTATTGTGGTATTCTCCTTTGATGCTTTGGCACATGCTCACACCATGTTATGACTATGAACAAGTCACCTTAGCCTCTATGATCATTTAATCCTTAACTTGTAGTATCACTCTATGCTTTGATTAGTAATGTTTTGTCGCTCTGCATGATTATGGCCATTATTCCTCTCTTAGTTGGTTGCTCCCAGTCTTTTGCTAGCCTCCACTTGTATGAGTAAGTTCTACTCATGCTTCCAACTCCCAAGAAACCAAGTTATTCCAAAGTCTCCATTATAAATTCCTACGCATGGTGCGTTACACCATTCCAAGTATATTCTTGTTTTCAGCTATCTTCCAATTAAAAAGTATTTTGTTATGTGAAAACTTAGTGATTAAAGCTCTCACGAACTTGATGGCACACTTTATATTCCTTGCCCCTAATAAACTTGAACCATTGTGTCATCTATGTTGTATATGTTTGCACTTATACGTTGGAATTAGCAGAACCATGCTGTCATGGGGAACGTTTTCAACATTGCACTTGTACTTTATACACAATTGATATCACGCTCTTTTGTCTATGGATGTCACCAGTGTGAAATAAAGAGGGAGCTTGTAAGTCCATGGAGTTATGTATTTTGTGTTAGAGAAACGCCTGGGCCACTAGCCTAAGCCATGCCTAATCATGGTGGAAACTTGCAGCATCACCATAATGAGCTATCTATGAAGCATCCTCAATAAAAATCTAAGAAAATAGTAAATAAAAATATCGCTGAGATGCTTATTTTCTACTTTCCTTGTCATTTTGGTTATGGGAAATCTCCTATACCATGTGCAAGGGGTACCCCGTTAGCGGTTCTCCATGATAAGCATGTACTTACTATGACAAGAACTTACAGGTGACTGAAGTTGAGTAGCATGAGGTGTGGCCCTCATATTCAAGGGACATGATATTGCCAACTTATACTTTGTCAAGCATATACTCCATAGTTTGCTCACTTTAACCTTAATCACATCAAGATACTTATGATAGGGGCAATGAGAGCTGAAAGCTAACAAGTACCATAATTTTTGGAAGCTCTTTTTGAAACTTGAAATCCCCACTTCCCGTTATGAAGGGCCTTTATTGCACTACTATATTGAGTCTCCACCTTCTACCTTTAGGCACCTTTAAGAGAGCATAGTTGCCATTCTTAGTTCTATGTGCAGTGTCCCAAAACTTATTGATTGATGCATATTGTGATATTGCTTTTTCTTTTGCTATTTGTATCTAGTCACTCTTATGAACTTTGAAGGTGTCCTATGCATCTATTTGCTACTCCATGAGGGACAAGCTGAATGCTACTATGCCATGTTTTCTGTATGTGAAACAAACAAACGTTTTTCAATGCATGTTATTCATGATCTTTGTTTGTAGCCTTTCATGTTGCATGCATAGTTACTTTGTCTTATTGTTAGAACTCCATCTTTCATGCACATGTTTAGAGTTCTTTGATCCCAGCTTCTAATGCTTGCAAATGGTTTGATCTTGGTTTTGATGGTGCATGTCACCTAAAAATTATTCTTTTATCACTTACCTACTCGAGAACGAGCAGGAGTTAAGCTTGGGGATGCTTGATACGCCGGAAACGTATCTATAATTTTTGATGTTCCATGCTTGTTTAGTATCTACTTTGCTTTGCTTTGTCTACACTTTGAGGTGTTTTTATATGTTTTCTGGAACTAACCTATTAACAAGTTGCCACAGTGCCAGTTGCCTGTTTTCTTCTGTTTTTGGTTCTAAAAAGGCAGAAAATAAATATTCTCGGAATTGGACGGGACAAAAGCCAAAGTCAATATTTTACCGTGGGCAACAAGAAACCAGAATACGAGACGGAGGAGGCTCACCAGGGGGCCATACACCCTGGCGGCGCGGCCTAGGGCTAGGCACGCCTGGGGGGTGCAGCCACCCTGGTGGGCCCCTGCCTCGCCTCTTCGCCTATAAAGCCCCCCCGATGCCAAAACCCTAAACATCCGATCAATATTCCACGAAACCGTCTGTAGCCGCCGCCACCATCGTCCCTAGATTGGGGGATCTGAAGTTCTTTCCGGCACCCTGTCGGAGGGGAGATCATCCCGGAGGCCTTTTTCTCCGGTATGAAGCGTGAGTAGTTCCACCTTGGACTACGGGTCCATGTAGTAGCTAGATGGTTGTATCTCCTCCTTTGTGCTTTCATGTATAGATCTTGTGATCCCCGTTCATGATCAAGATCTCAACTATTTGTAATCATGCATGTTATGTTTGCGGGGATCTGATGGATATTGAGATTGCTATGTCAGATTGATTAATGGTTTTGTCTATTTGATTCTATCATGTCTGTGTTATTTGTGATCTTGCATGCTCTCCGTTGTTAGTAGCTATCTTGTCCAAGTAGTTGCTAGTGACTCCAAGGGGGGGTATTTATGCTCGATAGTGGGTTCATGCCTGTACTTAATCAAGGGAAGTGATAGAAATCTCTACGGTAGTAGATGTGCTGTTGCCACTAGGGATAAAACAACGGTCTCTTGTTCATGGAACAAGTGGATTGTTTATCTTACACACTTTGCTTAAAGCAGTTGTATGTTGCTTGCAACTTAATACTGGAGGGGGTTCGGATGATAACCTAAAGGTGGACTTCTAGTCATAGATGCAGTTGGATGGCGGTCTATGTATATTGTTGTATTGCCCAATCGAATCTCATAGGATCTTTTTGTCTAGCATTGCATTGTTGTGCCTTGCTCAGTTCCTGTCAATTGCCCTGCTGTAATTTGTTTACCCTTCATGCCATGTTTGTTTATCTAAGGAGAGCACCTCTAGTGAACTATGGACCCCGGTCCAATCTTTACCATTGATACATCTTCCACTATTACTATTTACTTGCTGCAATTCATCATCACCTTCCACACCATACAGTAAATCCTTTGTTACAGCAAACCGGTGAGCTTGATAACCTCTCTGATTCGTTGGGGCAAAGTCTTGAGTTTTTGTTGTGCAGGTTTCCACGTTGCTTGCAACACCTTTGAGACGTTTCCTTCCTCCTTCTGGTTCGATAACCTCGGTCTCTACCGAGGTAAAACTTGCTGATGTGCTCCTCACACCTTGCTCTTGGGGTTTCCAACGAAGTGTTCCTAAGTCAACACCGGACGCACGCATCATTGGGTATGGACTTTGTGTCCTATACCAGTGGAAACTATGTTGGTTCTTTTGACCAAGACCTATCTGTCCTTTGGAATATATTCCTAGCCTTCTCCATCGAGGATGTAGGGTATCACTAACTATCTGAATATGGAATCATCTTCGTGTTCATGATCCCTCTCTCTCTATATAATATATCTTAATGCAATCTACTTTTCCATAAGTTTACTCTTTGCATTTTTGCATGCTTAGGCTGTTGTGGGCAATAAGTAGAAAGGAGTCGCTAAAAGCAGCCAAATTTCTCTTAATTTCGAACATCGCCTATTCTCCCATCCATCCTGTAGTCTATTTAAAGTAGTATTTTAGTTATATATAAGCTCGTCCCCTAGAAATATGTATGTTCTTTGCAACATAACAATTAATGGGTGTGTAGATGAATTTATCACTGTAGATGCATTTGAGCAAAACAAATATCAAGCAAAACTTGTTTATGGTCTTATCATTTGTAGCTAAAGTTCCTCTAAGATATCCTTGTGTCATTGTACCCATTTGTGATATATAGAGGGTATACCCTCGTATATATGATAGAAATAAATTTTGATTCGGTATACTAGACTTTGGTGTGAGAAGATGTAATGAGCTTTTCACGTGGAGCATATTAGAATGAGGCCAGGGTAGGTTTAGTTTTTGAATTTTATGAATATATGAAAAATCAAACAAAAGTAAATTTTGAACCATTTTCACCGTTGAATTAATTGTATTGATATCTTATAGAATGCATCCATGTTAATAGGTTTCGATAAACCTTTTTAAAAGGTAGTTGTATCTTATATTACTATATGTGTACTTCTCATGTTATTGTGTGTACTTCACATGTGTTAGTGTGTGTATTTTGTAAACATGTTTATGTGTCCTCTCTATGTTAATGTTCGTGCTCCATGTTATTATGTGCACTTTCCCTATTAATTTGTGTACTTCTTAAGTTCATGTATATTACCATGTTTATTGATGCCTCCTACTGTAACCATAAAATACTTGACACACTACTTTTATGAATAATTTATACGAGTATTCCTTTTTTGTAAAATATAAAAAATGTCTGCACATTAGTCAATAAAATCCAAGAAAACTGGGACAAAACAAGGGGAAAATCTAGAAAGTTGCTCCCTTGCATCACATTCATGGTTCCAAATTGCTAGGGGTGCTTCAGGTGCAACACATGTTGGATCTAGAATCTCACTTGTGGTTTCCGAAACTTACTAAGGTTACAGTTCATACATTCACTCCTATATATAGAACACGGCAGTTGGTTAACCTTCCATAGACAAGACACACAAAAATACAATGGTTTGGTAAGTCATAATAAGTTTTTTTTCCTAAAAATTAATATTTTTGTGACTATGTGATGTTGTTAATTGCTTAGTACTCCTTCCGTTCCGAAATGCAAGTCTTTTTACTAGTTCATTTTAAACTGCTAGAAAGACCTACATTTAGGAATAGAGGTAGTATCAAAGTTAAGTTGTGTCTGCAACATGATCAACATGCAAGTATGTGGTCTGTCATGGTCGTAACTTATTTGGATATATGCATATTATTTGGATATTTTTATTACTGATACCAATACTTATGCATGGCAATATTTCTACTCAAATAGTTATCCCTATTATTTTATAATAGTTGTTAGTTGATTTTGAGTATTTTATATGCTCCATTATCAATGAGGTTAACATGGAACATACCGAGCTCTTTGTAGTTTAAAATAGTGTTATCTCGGATAAAACTTGATTATTTATATCAACACGGAATTCCTAACCATGGTGGCTATGGCACATAGGCTGCTCACCGTCCGATCGTGGTGTACATGCTCCCTTTTAGACGGATGATGGTCACGGCCGCGTGGTCTAGTTAACGGAGTTTAATGTACCTGCTCAGCTAGCCATACACCGTAAGCAATCTTCATCTCTTTATATTCCTACTAGTGCACGCAAAAACGATGTTCCATACATCATGATCATCATACGAAAATTATGTTCTCAGACGGTCACGATGTATGCAATAATGGTGTTTCACGCCCGCTCATGACCAGGAAGAACATATGAAATCGTTGTTTTCAGACGGCCACGGTTCATGCAATTATTCAAGGCCGCAGTATAATAAATCCTTCCGGACGCGCACACATGTTACACACTAGTTCGTGCGTGCACATAGAAAATCAACGACCTTTCTTAGATACTGCAACCTAAGAAACTAAGATACTAAGCATGGCGGAAGCTGATTTAAATCGGCTACAAAATAAATCATTTACTTTCATTTGTTTCATTTGTAATGCTTGGATACACCAGACAAAGTATACTCGTGCATTCTGGAAAGAAAAGATTCATCTATACTTGTGAGCTGCTGGAACTATGTTTTCTGCCCCCCTTGGTGTATTTCTAGCATTTTTGTAGAAGATGTTCTAAAAGTCAAAAATGGACATGCATGCAAAAGACTCTTGTAATGGCTAGTACATGCAACAGTAAGATTGAGACGATAAGAAAAGAGTTTGCAGCCGTCACCATGCAACATGAGTGTGTTTTGCCGCTGACCGGGTATCCATGTTGCATGCATGTGTGTTTGCCTTCGTTGTGATACCGTGAGACATGTATATGTTTTACCGTTCAACGGGTATCCATGATGATTGCATGTCTTCTGCCGCCGGGCTGCACACCGTGCGACATGGGTGTGTTTTTCCGCCCGCATGTATCCATCTTGCATGCATGTCTTCCTCAACGCTGTCGTTTTCTCCCTCAACGGCATTGCTGTTAGCTCTCTCAAAGCCGTCTTCTCTCTATATTGCACCGTGGCCACCATGGGCAGCCCACTATTTTGCATTTCCTCTTTTATCATGCATTCCCTCTTTTTTATTCTTGTAATTTTATGGGTCGAAGAGGGGTTGTTGATCAATTTGTTTTGTTTGTGGATCAGACAATGGTGACCAATCTGGACAATGCACATGAGTGGAATAACACTATGCTTAGGTAACCCTATAATTCCCTGCATTATTTGTTCATTCTCAAGAATCCGTGTAGTGACCTCGGATCGGTAAGGATTCTAAGTCCCTGTGATTAACATGCTAGTCCCTGGATCAATAGCTAGCACTCATAGTCGATGAAATATCATGTAAAACACAAGTCTTTATTACATGAATTGAATAATCCAGAGTTTATATTATTACAACAAAAGCAAAAAATATACAACATGAGTCCCATCAATGCCACAGGCAGGTTGAGTGAAGACCCGCGATCCTAGCGCACCTTTCAACGATCTCCGAAATTCTGCACATGAAACGTGCAGCCAACAAGTTGGGTCAATACTTTGAATGTATTGGCAAATTACACCAAGGAAAGAAAGGACTATCTCTACATGCAAGGCTAGTTTAGGCTGTAGAGTTCATTTGCTCAAAGCTAGTTTTCTTAAATAGAGAGAAGAAGAGAAGATTTTCCCTACTTTGCAAACATTTGTTTAGATAAAATAGGGTCGAATGGCACACGAGAATATTACGCACCAAGTGTCCAAACAACCAAACACTTGGATATTACGCACCAAGTGTCACTTGGATATTACACACCAAGTTCCCAAAATCCCACCCATTGGCGATATTACTCACGCCATGGGGTTTAAAAACTTTGTTTAGAAAAGAGAGAGGAAGATCCTTCAGAGGCTCCATCCTTCAGACGCTCATTGTTGTTCTGTTACCGTGAACACGGCTGATCGATCAGATTGCAATACTCTCGAGAGTTTGTGTACTTTACCCACAATCCACGATCAAGTCCTTTTTACAGACAAGACCATGGCGAGGCTTTCCCTTAGTAGCCCCTCTACCTTCCGGATCCAACCGTACCAAGAACCTCCAAATGTTGGTACCTAGGTGAGGTTTCCCACTAAGTACTAGGCCAGGACAGAGCCCATAATGTATTGTGGTTGCACTGGAAGCTTCTGAATTCTGAAACATGGCAGACTTCTTTGATTCCTGGGCGGTCGTCCTCCACCAAAATCTCACTCGTTGTCCCGACAACCATTCCGCCCAGAAGAAAACTTAGTTTTATTTTGAAGTGGATTTGAGAAGAAAAGTTTGCTCAAGAGAGCCTTTAAACTTAGAAAAAATTCATTGTCTTTTGAACCCCCCAACGGTACTTTGTATATGTAGCATAGCAAGCAGTACTTAGCAAAACAGGGGAACTATTAGGAAGGGAGAATCCTAAGTATAGAGCTACTCATGGCATACTACAAAATCATCGCACTTGCAAAATAATACCAAGGAAAAATTCTAATAGAACATCCTACACATGCATACTACAGAATTTTGAAGATCACATGCATAGAATCAAAACTGGGACAAAATATATGAACAAGTGGCGTAACTTGCCTTATGTTGATAATATGGGTGTTGATTGTATTTCTCCGCAGCAATCGCACTCTCCGAACAATCTAATACGAGGACAAGGTAGTTCCAATCAAAACAATTGCAAACATAGCAAACACAACAAGGATGATCAAAAACATGCATGATGGTTTAATATGTTACAATGCTTACATTTAGTTCTCTGAGCATTAATAGATCATATGATGCATGTATGAGATCAATTAAAGCAATAGGGTACTTGTTATTAATAATTACTTGCCAATATAAGGGTTTTGATAGTTCTATTGTAACGCTTGTTCTAACTGTCGAATTAAATTTGTTTCTTGGGTTTACTGGATAGAGGACGTTAATACGAACCGGTAGGCATTAGATTCACCCTAACCGGAGTTATAGATCTTTTGTATGATTTAAATAGTGTTTAATGGGTTTTAGATGATTCATATAGGTTCTGTTGCCTAAAAATCAAACTAAAATTGTATCTGAAATCTCCACGGAATTGTGATTCCAGGGACATATTATTTGTAATTTTCTGAGCAGTATTTATTTTCTTATGAATTTATTACTCTAAATAAGCCATTAAACTATTTATTTAATTTCTGCGAAACCAAACAGTATTTTCCTGAACCATTTGCCGATTGATGATCTACATGGAACCAGCTTTCTATCAGTATATTATTTATATTTTTGTGATATGCAAATAATTTACTATGAATTTAATGATTTATAAAGCCATTAAAACTAATTAAATCACTACGGGGTAAATAATCCGCAAATCCTGGATCCAACCAGATATTATTAATCTACATTACAGTAGCTTCAATTTGATATATTGTTCATATTTTTTGGAGTTACAGATAATTTCCTATGAATTTATTAACCTAAAAGACCAATAAAACTAATTAAATTACTGCGGTAAATATGTACTTTAAAAGTTAGATCTAATAGCATAATAATATTATTCATATTTTTATGAATCCAACGATATATAATATGCTGAATTTGGATCTGTAAATCTTTTTATATGAATTTTACAAATTGGGTAAATTTTGGCTATTTCTTAAATAATAAATATTAAAGCAATTGACTGATGCTGACTAGGCTTTGACCCACTGACCTGGCAGATGACGGAGCGATGACGCAGCGCGTTGACGAGCTTGCTAACGATGGTCACACGTGGCACGATCTGGTTGGAAGATACCGGTTCGGGAAAGCTTCTAATCTGCACCGTTCTTCTCGAATCCGACGGTCGCGAACAGGAGCCTCCTGGACTCACCGGCAATGACGTCACCGGCGGCGGTGTGGTTCCAGGTGGCGATGGTGGCAGCGATTCTGGCGGTCTTCGGAGACGGATGGGTAGACTACGGGGTGAGGCGCGTCTTGTACAACCCGATGGCGTGCTCTGTGTCGGTGTTCGCTTCCTGGAGCAGCGATGGGAGGCGGGTGGAGGCGGTGGCCATGGTGTTTCTCCGGCGAGCAATTCGAGGGTGGTTCGGCAATCTGCGCAAGGGGAAAGTTGCATGAGGAGACGCGGTTGAGTATGGGGAAGAGAATAGGAGGAACACCAGGGAGAGGGGCGACGGAATTCGTCGGGCTCGAGCTTGACCTGCAGCTTGTCCTCAACAATGGCGGCGGCGAGATCCGAATCGGGTCGGGGCTAGGGTTTCCGCGGTGTTTTTGAAAGGGGAAAAAGACTTCGGGCTAGGGAATTTATATGCAGGTGGATTTCGTGCAGAGGGGGCGTAGAGCGACACGGAATCGGCGAGGAATCCGCGAGATTCGGCTTCGATCGGGTGTTCTTCCCGTCCACGGCAGGAGGAAGGAGATAACCGCGCGGGGCCCGCATGGAAGTGAGAGGGGGAGGGAACGCGGGTTGCGGCTGGGCTTGCGATGGGCCTTTAGCGGGTTGTTGCTTGCTGCTGCTGTGCGGTAGGGAAGCGGAGGCTGGCTTCATGTGAGCAAGAGCTGGGTGGCTGGGCTTGCCTAGCTCATGGTAGGGTTTAGTTAGTTTTTTTTCTTATTTATTTTCCTTTTTCTATTTTAGTATTTCTTTTATAACTTTTTCATACTAAGTCCAAATGAGCTGAAATTTGTTTCTAAAATTTTGTGATTTTCAGTATATCATTTTAGGACCATTTTGTGTATCCTTTTATTGAGTTCAATTATATTGTATTTATAAAATCCATATTTATTCCTTATAGGAATATTTGCAAAACTTATTAGGATTAGGATTTTTTTGAATTCGATTCTTGCAATTTTTTGCATAGATGCAATGCAATGGACATGAATGATATGTAAAAACAATTTTTTTGTCCCAATTTCTAAAATCTTGGGATGTGACAGACTACCACCCTTAAAAGGAATCTCGTCCTCGAGATTCGAGGAAGCTAGCAAGAAATAGGTTTGGTTACACTAGGGTACTACCACCCTTAAAATATTGTATTTGTTAGGTTCTTCTGATGGGTCGGTGTGGATTGTTGATTTGTAAGATCCATTCACACTAACATAATTCGTCGTAGCTTGATGGACGGATTGGGCTTCTTTCCTTTGGCATTTCCTTTGCCACAACCATTCTTCCTTTTCCGAGGACAATTTGACGAGTAATGCACTGTTTCACCATACATATAGCATGTCACCTGGCTAGAATCTTTCTTGGGCTTCTTCACGCTACTGCCTCTATTACTATTACCATCGTCGTTTTTATCCTTTCCAGCTACATTCACATGTTTTGGACAATTATCAGCATAATGCCCATGATTGTGACACTGGAAGCATAGGACTTTGCTTAGATCCTTCCTCCTTTTTGGATGAAGATGTACTTCAAACTCTTATGATCTGTGAACACATCACAATGTTTGCCCATGAGGTAGTGTCTCCATACCTTGAGTGCATGAACCACAGACGCAAGTTCCAAATAATGTGTGGGGTAGTTGTGTTCGTGGTTCTTAAGTTGTCGGGAGGCATAGGATACCACTTTCCCATCCTGCATCAATACACTTCCAAGTCCTTGTCGAGAAGCGTCACAATAGACTTGAAAATCCTTTTGGATATCAAGCAGACACAGAACCGGCGCCGTTACAAGGCGTTTCTTCAACTCTTGAAAACTTGCTTCACATGCCTCGGTCCATAGGAATTTATTTTCCTTCTTCAATATTTCTGTCATGGGTTTTGCTATTTTGGAAAAGTTTTCAATGAACCTCCGGTAATATCCTGCGAGGCCCAAGAAACTCCTAATATCTCCCACATTCTTGGGTGACTCCCATTCCGTCACGGAAGCTACCTTACTAGGATCTACGGCAACTCCTTTTGCCAACACAACATGACCAAGGAATCCCACTTCCTTTAACCAGAATTCGCATTTGCTGAATTTGGCATTCAACTTGTGTTCTCTTAGTTTCTCCATAATAAGGCGCAGATGTTTCTCACGTTCCTTCTCATCCTTAGAGTATATGATTATATCATCTATGAATACCACGATAAGCTTGTCCAAATATTCCATGAACACCTTGTTCATCATGGTCATGAAGTATGCCAGGGCATTGGTTAGACCAAAGGACATCACAGTGTACTCATACAATCTGTATCTTGTGGTGAAAGCTGTTTTAGGTACATCCTGTTCTCAAATCTTTAGCTGAAAGTAGCCTGATCGTAGATCGATCTTTGAGAACACACTTGCTCCCTTTAACTGGTCAAACAAGTCATTGATGTTGGGCAGAGGATACTTATTCTTAATCGTCACTTCGTTCAACGAGCGGTAGTCCACAACCAGCCTCTGGGTTTTATCCTTCTTTTCCACAAATAGGACAGGTGCTCCCCAAGATGACGTGCTGGGTTGGATGAATTCCCTTGTCCAATTGTTTCCTAAGCTGTTTCTTGAGTTCTTTTAACTCATCCACATCCATCTTGTATGGTCTCTTAGCTATCGGCCCTGTGCCTGGCATCAAGTCAATGAGGAACTCGATATCACGATCGGGAGGCATTCCGGGTAGCTCCTCTGGGAAGACATCTGGGTATTCCTTTACAACAGGTACCTCCTCCAAGCTAATCCCCTTAAGGGAGTTCACCATGGCTTCCTTAAGTGCAAAATTTGACTTGATACGAATTCTCTTCCCTTCCGGTGTTGTGAGCATGACAGTTCTTTTGGCACAATCTATGACTCCTTCATATTCGGTCATCCAATTCATGCCCAAGATTATGTCTAATCCTTGTGATACTAGAACTACTAGACTTGTGGGAAAGATGTGTGTCACAATCCTTAGTTCTAATTCCTGGCAACCGGAGTTTGCCACTATTTCTCCCCCAGGAGAACTTACCCTTAGAGGAAAGTTTATAGTCTCCGTAGGTATCTTTCCTCTATCCACAAATACCCTTGATATGAATGAATGCGATGCACCAGTATCAAAAAGAACAACTGCGGGAATAGAATTGAGCTTGAACTTACCAATCACAGAGTCTGGTGCATCACAAGCATCCTCCATAGAGACATGATTCACCGTGGCTTTGACAAACGGATTTGGCTTCTTCCCGTTTCCATTGCCATGATTGTGTCCATTTCCATTCCCATTGCCATTGCCATTCTTCTTCTCGGGGCAAGAGGTTGCATAGTGCCCTGTCCTGTTGCACTTAAAGCATGTCACCTCACTGAGATCCTTTCCATTGCTGCCACTCCCATTGCGGTTTTTATGCCCATTGTGTTTGTGGCCGCCATGGTGATGACCGTTATGGTTGTGGCCATTATTGTTATAAGGTGGTGGTGAGGAATTGCGCTGCTTCTGATACGAAACAGAGTGCTTGTGAGAGTTAGACTTCCTCTTGCGATTTTCTATGCTATTCCTTTTGGATTTAACCACAATGGCTCTGTCCAGGAGTTCCTGAAAGTTGTCAAATTTCTGAGCCACAAGCTGAATAGATATTTCATAATTGAGTCCTCTTAAGAACTCCTCCCGTCTCTTGGTATCAGTGGAAACATCATCGGGTGCATAATGGGCTAGCTTGTTGAAAAGCTCACCATACTCGGTGACAGAACGCTGCAGCTGGTGTAGGTTGCGAAACTCGCGCCTTTTCAGAGTCATGATAGCAGCAACCACATGATGAGTGCCAAAGGCTAACTCAAACTGATCCCAAGTGACAGCATCAATATCCGGATGGGTGACTTGGTAGTTATCCCACCATTCTGCAGCAGGTCCTTCAAGTTGGTGTGCGGCATAACGTACCTTGTCGGCTCCGATAGCTTGCACGGTGTCTAGCTTCTTGTTGATTGTATGTAGCCAGTCATCTGCGATGATTGGTTCAGCGTTGCTAGTGGAGGTAGGTGGGTTCAACCTCAAAAACCGAGTCAAGCGATCCTATTGAGGTGGTGGCGGAGGTGGCGGTGGTGGCGGGTTGTTGTTGTTGTTTTGCATGTTCTGAGTGAGCAGTTGGATCAGCTGGTTCTGAGTGGCCAAAAGTTGTGCTATTTCCGGAGGAATTTTGGTGTTCGCACGTCTTGGCGGCATCTGTGGGGTTTGAGAGAAAAGTTAAGAAATAGACAGAAAGACTAAGTAGTAAACTCCTACCCTTATGAAAACACACCAAGCACACAAGACACACAACACACATTAACACAACTTAACACAGAAAACAACCAAGTTTAACTAAACCAGAATTGTCTTGGTATTTATTACAATCGCGAATAACATTCTACTATAGAATTAAAGGTGGTCCAACTATTACACATCCTCCACGCCTTCCTCTTCCTCGTCCTCGAACGAGTAGCCTTCCTGCTCTAGGGTTGTCTTATACAACTCCATCTCCTTCGTGGTGGCTTCAAGCTTCTCTTGGAGGTTCTTTATCTCATCCTGCAGCTTCTTGGATTTTTGGTATACGAGACGAGATTGAAGTAGAACCACTTTAAATTTTTCCTAAGATATCACCCCTTGACGATCATCAATGGTGTGTTGCATCTCCCACCAGGTTGCAGCGTCGTCCTTTAGGAATTGGGTGATATAATGAAGCATTCTGTTGACTTCAATGTTGGCATCCTTCATTCTTTCTTCAACCTGGAGCATCCACTTCTTTGCATCGGCGTGGCTCTTACGCTTGGTGGAGTTGAGTTCCTTGTCCTCCTTATTGATATGGTCCATCCGTCGAGTTGACCAAGGTTTAGAGTAGGAACGAATGGAGTATGGAAAGAAGAAGAATAACCCATACAAGAAATTTTATTTAGAAAATAGGTTTTCATTAGCTATGGTAATAAACCATACAAGATAGCAAACATTTTGTCGCATCAATATTTAGCGAAATCTTATTCGGGTTTGGTTCCTAATAGGTCACTTGGAATCTTCGAGGCTTCAAGTCTCCAAAAGTCTTCGTGCTCTTGATAGTCTTCATGTTCTTCATAATCTTCAATCTTTTGAGTTCTTTAGTTAATAACATTGACTTAAGGCCTTTGAAGTCTTTAATATCGTAGCTTCAGTCTTGGAACATCTTTCATGGAGGTCTTCAAGTCCCGACTTAATCAAAACATTGAGATGATCTTCTTTGAAAAGGTAATCTTGAGAAAAGTTTCTCCTTGAAGTGTGTAGTGATCATTTTCTAATGTTGAAAAGAAGAGACTTAAGAAATTTTAAAACCCCAAGGTAGATGATGAGAAGTATGAGAGTTTTCTGAAATAACAGAAAATATTTGTCCTAAGGTTTTTCCATGTCTAGGGTCACGATCTACAGTCAACTTATGCTCTGATACCATCTGTAGTGACCTCGGATCGGTAAGGATCCTAAGTCCCTATGATTAACATGCTAGTCCCTGGATCAATAGCTAGCATTCACAGTCGATGAAATATCATGTAAAACACAAGTCTCTATTACATGAATCGAATAATCTAGAGTTTACATTATTACAACAAAAGCGAAAAATATACAACATGAGTCCCATCAATGCCACATGCAGGTTGAGTGAAGACCCGCGATCCTAGCGCACCTTTCAACGATCTCCAAAATTCTGCACATGAAATGTGCAGCCAACAAGTTGGGTCAATACTTTGAATGTATTGGCAAATTACACCAAGGAAAGAAAGGACTATCTCTACATGCAAGGCTAGTTTAGGCTGTAGAGTTCGTTTGCTCAAAGCTAGTTTTCTTAAGTAGAGAGAAGAAGAGAATATTTTCCCTACTTTGCAAACATTTGTTTAGATAAAATAGGGTCGAATGGCACACGAGGATATTACGCACCAAGTGTCCAAACAACCAAACACTTGGATATTACGCACCAAGTGTCACTTGGATATTACACACCAAGTTCCCAAAATCCCACCCATTAGCGATATTACTCACGCCATGGGGTTTAAAAACTTTGTTTAGAAAAGAGAGAGGAAGATCCTTCAGAGGCTCCATCCTTCAGACGCTCATTGTTGTTCTGTTACCGTAAACACGGCTGATCGATCAGATTGCAATACTCTCGAGAGTTTGTGTACTTTACCCACAATCCACGATCAAGTCCTTTTTACAGACAAGACCATGGCGAGGCTTTCCCTTAGTAGCCCCTCTACCTTCTGGATCCAACCGTGCCAAGAACCTCCAAATGTTGGTACCCAGGTGAGGTTTCCCACTAAGTACTAGGCCAAGACAAAGCCCATAACGTATTGTGGTTGCACTGGAAGCTTCTGAATTCTGAAACATGGCAGACTTCTTTGATTCCTAGGCGGCCTTCCTCCACCAAAATCTCACTCGTTGTCCCGACAACCATTCCGCCCAGAAGAAAACTTAGTTTTATTTTGAAGTGGATTTGAGAAGAAAAGTTTGCTCAAGAGAGCCTTTAAACTTAGAAAAAATTCATTGTCTTTTGAACCCCCCAACGGTACTTTGTATATGTAGCATAGCAAGCAGTACTTAGCAAAACAGAGGAACTATTAGGAAGGGAGAATCCTAAGTATAGAGCTACTCATGGCATACTACAAAATCATCGCACTTGCAAAATAATACCAAGGAAAAATTCTAATAGAACATCCTACACATGCATACTACAGAATTTTGAAGATCACATGCATAGAATCAAAACTGGGACAAAATATATGAACAAGTGGCGTAACTTGCCTTATGTTGATAATATGGGTGTTGATTGTATTTCTCCGCAGCAATCGCACTCTCTGAACAATCTAATACGAGGACAAGGTAGTTCCAATCAAAACAATTGCAAACATAGCAAACACAACAAGGATGATCAAAAACATGCATGATGGTTTAATATGTTACAATGCTTACATTTAGTTCTCTGAGCATTAATAGATCATATGATGCATGTATGAGATCAATTAAAGCAATAGGGTACTTGTTATTAATAATTACTTGCCAATATAAGGGTTTTGATAGTTCTGTTGTAACGCTTGTTCTAACTGTCGAATTAAATTTGTTTCTTGGGTTTACTGGATAGAGGACATTAATATGAACCGGTAGGCGTTAGATTCACCCTAACCGGAGTTATAGATCTTTTGTATGATTTAAATAGTGTTTAATGGGTTTTAGATGATTCATATAGGTTCTGTTGCCTAAAATTCAAACTAAAATTGTATCTGAAATCTCCACGGAATTGTGATTCCAGGGACATATTATTTGTAATTTTCTGAGCAGTATTTATTTTCTTATGAATTTATTACTCTAAATAAGCCATTAAACTATTTATTTAATTTCTGCGAAACCAAACAGTATTTTCCTGAACCATTTGCAGATTGATGATCTACATGGAACCAGCTTTCTATCGGTATATTATTTATATTTTTGTGATATGCAAATAATTTACTATGAATTTAATGATTTATAAAGCCATTAAAACTAATTAAATCACTACGGGGTAAATAATCCGCAAATGCTGGATCCAACCAGATATTATTAATCTACATTACAGTAGCTTCAATTTGATATATTGTTCATATTTTTTGGAGTTACAGATAATTTCCTATGAATTTATTAACCTAAAAGACCAATAAAACTAATTAAATTACTGCGGTAAATATGTACTTTAAAAGTTAGATCTAATAGCATAATAATATTATTCATATTTTTATGAATCCAACGATATATAATATGCTGAATTTGGATCTGTAAATCTTTTTATATGAATTTTACAAGATTGGGTAAATTTTGGCTATTTCTTAAATAATAAATATTAAAGCAATTGACTGATGCTGACTAGGCTTTGACCCACTGACCTGGAAGATGACGGAGCGATGACGCAGCGCGTTGACGAGCTTGCTAACGATGGTCACACGTGGCACGATCTGGTTGGAAGATACCGGTTCGGGAAAGCTTCTAATCTGCACCGTTCTTCTCGAATCCGACGGTCGCGAACAGGAGCCTCCTGGACTCACCGGCAATGACGTCACCGGCGGCGGTGTGGTTACAGGTGGCGATGGTGGCGGCGATTCTGGCGGTCTTCGGAGACGGATGGGTAGACTACGGGGTGAGGCGCGTCTTGTACAACCCGATGGCGTGCTCTGTGTCGGTGTTCGCTTCCTGGAGCAACGATGGGAGGCGGCTGGAGGCGGTGGCCATGGTGTTTCTCCGGCGAGCAATTCGAGGGTGGTTCGGCAATCTGCGCAAGGGGAAAGTTGCATGAGGAGACGCGGTTGAGTATGGGGAAGAGAATAGGAGGAACACCAGGGAGAGGCGATGAATTCGGGCTCGAGCTTGACCTGCAGCTTGTCCTCAACAATGGCGGCGGCGAGATCCGAATCGGGTCGAGGCTAGGGTTTCCGCGGTGTTTTTGAAAGGGGAAAAAGACTTCGGGCTAGGGAATTTATATGCAGGTGGATTTCGTGCAGAGGGGGCGTAGAGCGACACGGAATCGGCGAGGAATCCGCGAGATTCGGCTTCGATCGGGTGTTCTTCCCGTCCACGGCAGGAGGAAGGAGATGACCGTGCGGGGCCCGCATGGCA
This sequence comes from Avena insularis, assembly GCA_023614405.1. Lineage (NCBI taxonomy): Eukaryota > Viridiplantae > Streptophyta > Magnoliopsida > Poales > Poaceae > Avena > Avena insularis. The sequence goes on along the minus strand of CM042695.1, from coordinate 85,035,557 downwards.
GTGAGAGGGGGAGGGAACGTGGGCTGCGGCTGGGCTTGCGATGGGCCTTTAGCGGGTTGTTGCTTGCTGCTGTTGTGCGGTAGGGAAGCGGAGGCTGGCTCGCGCGCGGGCAGTAGCTCGGCTGGTGGGCTGGGCCGGTCTAGCTCGCGGGTAGGGTTTAGTTAGTTTTTTTTCTTATTTATTTTCCTTTTTCTATTTTAGTATTTCTTTTATAACTTTTTCATACTAAGTCCAAATGAGCTGAAATTTGTTTCTAAAATTTTGTGATTTTCAGTATATCATTTTAGGACCATTTTGTGTATCCTTTTATTGAGTTCAATTATATTGTATTTATAAAATCCATATTTATTCCTTATAGGAATATTTGCAAAACTTATTAGGATTAGGATTTTTTTGAATTCGATTCTTGCAATTTTTTGCATAGATGCAATGCAATGGACATGAATGATATGTAAAAACAATTTTTTTGTCCCAATTTCTAAAATCTTGGGATGTGACAATCCGTTATTTGTGTGCACAAGTTTGTTTATAGAGCTTTAACATTCCATGTTCACCCAACTTATTAAAATCCCAATTAAGTACGTTACGATAACCTATCATCTTCATATGAGTCATGAAGTATGATTCTTTTACTAAACATTTTAGGTTTTATGTTATGTGTACGCTTTCTGGTGATCCTACTCGCATGCATTGATACGTCATGACAATCACGAATGTTGGTAGGAGTACCAACCGCACAAGCCTCATGCAACAGGGAATACTAGCTACTGCTGAAGAATGTAGAAGACAAATATGAAGTCTAGATGTGAGGTTTTCTCACTTGATGAAAATACTTGCATGTTAGAGGTTCTGGAACAATGGACATATATGATGCATACTTGCATTTTGTTAATTTGATAGAGTTACTTGTTTGTTGGAAGATGTTTGTATGTAATGTTATCACGTTTGATCCTGTGAAGCTGGCTATCATGTCATGTTGTTATGTAATCCTGCATAGAAATGTTAAGTTATTAAAATACTAGGAGTCAATATCTACCATTATTCAGATGTTATGTGTTGTTTCATATGTATATTTATTCAAAATAATGCTATCTAGGAGTCCATGATTATTTAATATTTGGGATGGATCTATATAATTGGTATGCCCGATGCTAGACTTAGAGGTACTGGCCAAAACAATATTGGATCATAAGAATATAAAAAGGTTGATAATAAAAAAGAAATGGAAAAAGGCCAATGGACTGTAAAATGGCCAAATCCTCAAAATAAATGGACCGTAAAGGGATGTAAAAAGGCTAAGGCCTATAAAATAAAAGGCTAAAATGTTGGACATGGTCCATGTCAGTGACCAGAATTGACACGGAAAGAGCCAAACTGTTGGGACTGACCCATATAGATGCTCTAACTGGACCGAACTGATTTTGATTTATGACCATTTGGTTTGGTCACAAATCTGTTATATCGGATCTAAAGTGGTCTGACTAGATAGTAGTGACCAATATTTTAGTCATAAAATCTATGGACATCTATTTTGGTTAGAACCATTTGTGACCATTTCATAAAACAGTCGTTAACTACCATTAGGGACTCTCATATTTTTACCATATGTTTGGTCATGAAAAGATCATCATAAATGAAAAATAGTGACCGTTCAGTGGCCAATATGAAGAGTAAAAAATCAACACATTTCTTGTAGTGATAACTTAACATTTTTCTAAATTTTATATACTTTTTGAACAAAATAAAAAATTAAATTTGTTTATGCATGCATAAAGCGTGTATCATGTCAACTCCCACAAGTTTCTAGAGTGTGCAGAAGACGAGGACATGTCTTTGTACAACGTTTTGTTCATGTGAAAATTTGATGCAACATGACTTCAACATTTTTTGATGTTTTGTGTGTAGACACCGCACAATGGTATGATATTTTGAAAAAAAAAGTGTAGATTTGCATGTCAATAATTTTTGTCTCTTAGTACCTCCATTTCAAAACTTAAGACTTATATTTTCTTTAAAAGTTAAGCTACGAAAAGTTTGACTAAACTTTTAGAAAAAACTATCAAGACTATAATATTATATAGATACCATTTAAAAATATGTTTCATGATGTATCAAAAGGTATGGATTTCGTATTGTAAGTATTAATATTTTTATCTAAAAACTTGATCAAATTTTACGTGGTTTAACTTTTGGAAGAAAATATAAGAAGGTTTGAAATGGAAGTAGTACTTGTTTTGATACGTGTGCCTTGTTTAAGAAACTTTGTTTCATGTGCACATTCTAGTGTTAGGATTTTCTATAGTGATTTTGTCTAAGATTTTGACATCTTAACCTTGTTTGCTTAGTCTTCCAATTTTTTTTGGTTTCGCCAATGCGTACCTCTACGATCTAACGGTCCTATACCACATTCATCCCACGATGCCTAAGGTCACAAGGGCCCATCTACGGAAACCACCAACATAATCCATCATGGTGCACCCAGACTACATCTTAGACAAAAGTTTCTGACTCAACATATTGAAGAGGATCTCTTGAAGACTTGGTGTGCTAGAAAAAAGATCTCCACTAAAAACGGACTAAAAATACATAAGCATATACTCCCTCTGTTTGGAAATATAAGATGTTTTAGGTTTGTGAAACAAATGTATCTAGACACCTTTTAGTGTGTAGGTTCAAATGAATCTACACACTAAAAGATGTCTAGATATATTATCTTTGCAAACCTAAAACATCATATATTTCTAAACGGAGGGAGTATAAGAGAAAGATGATAACGGAAGAAGGGTCTGAACATCCATCATCACTATCCACCATATTGTCCTTAAACCATGGATCCATCAGCTCAATAAGTTCAAGACCCCCTTGTAACCCATAGACTTGTTGTAGCACCCCGGGTAAAACCAGTACTAGAAAATCGCCTGTTGTTCATATTTTGTGCATCATCATAACATCATGCATATATTTTTTATAAAAACTATTTTTATAAAAGCCTAAGTTGTTTTCTCATTAGCCCTCTCCTTTAATCTTAAACTAAAACCTCGGTCTGTTTAGATCTTTTATTGTCTAAAAAGTATTTACAAAATGTTTTAAAAATAAATTAATAATAAAAAGTTTTGTTCGGGGAGGCAGTCGGTCGGGCGGAGGCCCGACCGGACCAGACTACCTACTACCCGACCTAGTAAAATACTACCTAGACCTAAACCGGTCAGGCCCAAAGGCCCAACCGGTGAAACCCTAATCTACCAAACCTAGCCCCAAATCCCTAACCCTAATCCCCCCAACCACCCAGATCCCCACCCCACCGCCGCCGCTGTGCGTGCACACCACGCACGCACCGAACCATCCCAGCAACCTCCTCTTTGACACTTTGCAGCCACCCCCTCCTAATCTTTTCCAAAACGCGATCAGGTCCCTGCCGCAAGTCCCAATCCACCACACCTATTCCTCCTCCCGAGCGCCCGCGCCCTCCTCTCTGCCTCGATGCGCCGCCTCCCTCCTCCCGGTCGCCGCCAGAGCCGCCGCCCTTGCCCGTCCTCGCTCGCGCCTCCCCATCTGCCGCCGCCACCTCCTCTCCACACACGCACGATCCCTGGCCGCCTTGAGGCCGAGCCCGCCTCCCCATCAAGCGGCATCGCCACCGGCACCTGGGCGTCCTCGTCGGCCTGCACCCGGCCACCCTTGCGCCTGCGAGCCCGTCCCCGCCCTGAGCTCGCCTTCGCCAGCAACCCCTATCCATCAAACCCCATCTCCCCGCCTCGCCTCAACCAGCAGCAAGACCCGGCCGCCGCCTGGAGCCGCCGCTCGGCTTCTCCTCGTCGGCCTAGTCGCTGGCCTGCAACCTCGCTGTCTTTCCTCCTCTCTCCTGCGAGCCCTGCCGCCGGCGGTAGCTCTCCAGTGCGCTGCCGCAAGCGTCGCCCGGATCCCCTCCACGACCCCCTCCTCCCGCATGCCTCCCGCGAGCCCTGCGTCGGCCTCGCCTCGCCACCGTCTGCCGCAGTCGCCCCTGCAATGATCTCTCCCCGGCTTCCTCGGCTGCTCGGCCCTGCGAGGCAAGCACTTCAATGAGCGTCGCCTTGGGATCATCCCTGTAAGCAGCTCGCCCCGCAGCCCTTTGTCGGCCGGCCCTGTAGTATGCTGTGACCGCCTCTGGGTGCCCTGCTCCACACCTTGGTGGTTTCCTGCCAGTGTTGCTCATGATCGGGCCCCAGTGCGATGCCCGACAGAAGATGTGTGGTGAGATGTTGGTGCAGCAGAACAGATGGTATGTGGTGAAGTGAGGCGTTGGGGCTGCTCAAGCACCGCGAATCCATACCGTACACATCGATCTGTGTATCCGTGTCTCCATCAAGATCTCCTGAAGACCTCGGCACAGATTCCAAGATCTACTTCCTGGGAAGCTCTCGTCCCGAACCCGAAGATTATCGCTCCTGGATCGACATGGCCTTCTTCCCGGAACCACCAAGTGCTGCGTAATGGATTCGATGGCAGAGACCCCGGAACACCGAGACCCCGAAGATCGATCCCCGAACCCTCGGAGCCACCAAGATCGTTGAGCCCCCCTAATGTGTGAACCTTTTCCTGAGCCCCTATTTTTAAAATGTTATATATAAAACTTGTGCATATTAAATTGTCAGGCTTGCACACATATCATGGGGTTCGGAGGCATCATGCCGATTCACCTCATAATTAAATATGGAGTTGATATGCGGGATACTTTTGTCTTATTCCGGACTCCATTTAAATTTGTGTAGCGAACCGATGCCATGTTTCGCCCTGTTAATACAACATTTAAATTGCGGGGTATCTAAACAATATGAACTTAGTAATTAATCGTCGGGGCCCCGGTTCCGCTTAATATTGCCTAATTGCATTGCATCCTTGCCATGCCATACATCATACATGCATCATGCTCGATCTTTTGCCGTAGCATTAAATAGTGCATCCGGTGTTTCTTCTAGTGCTTTGCTTCTTCACGGATTAGGCCGATGAGTTGATGCGAGCGTCGACCCGATCTTCGGATGAACCTTCGGCAATGTTTTCAGGCGAGCATCTCCCCCTTTCTACCTATCTTACTTTTATAGTATTTATTCCCTCCTGTTGATCTATTGCTATCTGTGTTGCGATGCTCTAGTTTTCGTGCCCGTGATATCCCTTGCAGCCTTATATTGCCTTGGACACATCCTATTACCTGTTGTTTGGTAGATAGTTGGACTTGCGTGTCGTAGTCGCCTGCTCAAGTGCTGTTGTGTGTCGTCAAGTACCACAGTTGTTGGAGTATTGCCCTATGTTTAATGTTGGAGATGATCATGGCTTTAATTACTGTTCAATAACTAAAATTGAAAGTAGGTTAATGCAGAGGCACCGGTGGGTAATAGACAATATTTGGATTTTAACCGCTCACTGGTGTCCCGTAGGACCCCGAGTTCTTGACACCTGTTCCGAGATCGAGCGCGCTAACCACAGGTGGGGTGTGTGGGCACCCCCATCGATTTAGTACCTGATTTCAAGTACTGTACTGGGGGCCACAAAGTAGTTTGGGGCTTTATTACTATCCTGTACTTATGCCATGCTTTACCGCTTTATTTAAGATTGTGCGTGGAGCACCTTTACTGTTTAGGACCGTGACACGTTTCCAGACGACAAGCCCAGTCACACTTTCGGGTTCCCAGTCGTTTAAAGCCGTCGACACAAACCCGGAGGCCGTCTCGGAGACCGACCGAAGTTGTTACGGGTAGCTTAGTGGGGTGGCCCCCGGTGGTTGCTTTGGGTCTGGGAAACCTCGTGTCCGAAACCCGTCGACATACCGTTGGGTGTATGTTTTGTGATCTTGTACCTACCGATCGACAACAAGGGTGTAGGTGCGTGTGGAAACTTTGGTACACCCTATGAGGTTAAATCTTTTCGAGAAGCCGTGTCCGCGGTTATGGACGACTTGGAGCACAGTTCTCGATCATAGACAACTATAACTAAAGTTTACTGTTATAAATTGACTTGTATCCGATATGACTAGTAATCAGCTCCACTACAATGGAATGGCTAAATAAAAGTACCAACAACTGCTGGGTTTGGGATATCTCATGATAATTGTATCTGACTAGTAAGTGTGGCAACTACAACGGAATGGTTAACTAAAACTGCCCACTGCTTATTATATCAGGATGACTATCTATACCTGACTAGTAATTAATGCAACGATAACTGAATAAATAAAACTGCCAACGGCGTGAGTTCCTCGGTTGACTTCCTCGTTTGGTCTCGAGGGGGAAACACCAGGATGGGTATGTTTGGTGGTAGTATCAGGTTGGTTCCGGATAGGTCTTTCGTATCCCTTTCTGATAGCCGACAGTTATATCGAGTCTCTATAGGTTGTTTAGTGCATGCCGCGCTGCCGCTTCAGTCCACCATACCTATGTAGGCGAGGACCGCCGAATTCTAGCCTCGCCGTGTACTGGCCTCAAGATCGACCTTCTCTCTTTTCCTTTGCCCTTTGTCGGCACCCCTTTTGTTTAAGCAGGTTTTGAGATCGACGTCGTTAGCAGGGTTACCCTTCCGGCTTGGCCTGGGCAGGGTTATGGACGCCATTGGTTATTCTTCAGGGCTCTTAGCTCAATTTGCATTTTGTCCGTACTCGGACGCTGTATTGTTTTCAAGGTGATTTGGATCTTTGTACTATAAATCTGTATTCTTGACTCTTTGAGTCGCTTTTGTATATATATGTTTTGTGGGTTCCATCGAGGACTATTGTGTAATGATATTACTTCGTTTTCCACCCGCACGCAAGTGCCTGGTGGGCACCTTTGAATCGTTTCTATGTGGGTTTGGCGGGAAGCGCTGAAACTTGCATAGGGCCGATTCTGAGGGTGTTACACTTGTATTCTCCATATCAATAAAGTATGAAGGAAGGGTTTAAGGTTTCTCTCATCTCAAAAGGCCTAAACCTGGATTTGTGTCTGTTATCCGTTGACATGAGCCCTATTACCAAACAAATAAACATATTCTTGATCCTTAGAAAGTACGGTTCTCAAAGGTCTAAATATTATCCTTTGGCACGTCTGTACCCAAAGTTGGTTACTCCTCAACAGCTTTCTTACGAGTTGGTAGCATAAAACTACCAATTTGATAGCTAAATTCCGAAAATCTACCGGTTTATGTTTTCGTAGAAAAAATCTACCACATTTTGAGTCAGTTTTTTCAAATCGCACTAAACTCGTCTTGATCGCGAATTGACACGGGAACTGACAAGGATGGCCCACCTGTAGTGCTGACGTGGTGATGGGAGATGACAGTCTTTAACCGTTAACGGCAGCTACGGGTAAAGTTCAAAAAATTACCAGTTTTCTGCTCAATATTCAAAAAACTACCACTTTTCAAAAAATATTCTGTTTATTTGTGAATGTCCATAACTTTTGAATACAAATTCAAATGAAAACTTTTAATATAAAAATTTCTTAGAAATGCTTGAATATTTCGAATACAAACTTCGTTCACTATTTTGGATAATTAAAATATGCAAACAATTAAAATTGCTTATATTACTAATGGAAACTTTGGAAATTCATAACTTTAATTATATAACTCCAAATAATATAAATAATATGTCTAAATTTATTAAAAAATCCAAGGAGTTCCTTTTTGGCATCCATCATGTATGAATAACTTATGTTCCTCTCGAATATTTTGATTATGGATGCAAACCTAATAGTAAACACTAGTGGAAACGAGGCCTTTTGTTGAGCCTGGAAATGGGCTTTAACACCGGTTCTTCTACGAACCGGTGTTAAAGGGGGCACCAGTGGGCCCATGCAGCAAAGGAGTTTCTTTAACACCGGTTCATGGCGAACGGTGTTAAAGGCCCGCACTGCTGGTTTGCCCCCTTTAACACTGGTTCGTGGCTTGAACCGGTGTTAAAGGGGGGGCTATATAAGACACCGCAGCCCACGCCCCACTCTTCCATTTTTTCACTATCTTATTTGGAGCCTAGCAAGAGGTTGTGAAGTGTGCTAGTTTGTGTTTTTTTGTATGCACAAGAGGTGTTCGGTGAAATGCCCGAGATCTCAAAATAAGTTTTCTCGTTGCTCTTTCCTTCTCGGTCGAGGTCGGCAACTATCCTTTCATGTGTCATTGATGTACTATATATAAATGGTCATCTCCCTATTATTTTTTTGATATATACTATATATTAATGCAGATGAACCGGCAATGGATGTACGGTGACCGCCGCACTTCCCAGTATATTACGGGCCTCCAAAATTTCATCGTTGTGGCTAATGCAAACCATGGTCACAATGGTTTTATGTGTTGTCCATGTGTTCACTGTCAGAACAAGAAAGACTACTCAAATACCAGAACTATTCACACCCACCTGCTTCGATCCGGTTTCATGCCCAGCTATAATTATTGGACCAAGCACGGAGAACAAGGGGTTGTGATGGAAAACAACGAAGAAGAAGAGGATGATGACAACTATCATAATATGTATCCTGAATATGATGATACTGCAATGGGGGTAGATAATGAAGATCAAGAGGCAGCAGATGGGCCCGCTGATGACGATCTTGGTCAGGCCATTACTGATGCAAAGGAAGAATGTGAAACTGAAAAGGAGAAGGAGAAGCTAGAGCAGATGTTAAAGGATCACAAAACATTGTTGTACCCAACTTGCGAAGATGGCCACAAAAAGCTAGGTACCACACTGGATTTGCTGCAATGGAAGGCAGAGAACAGTGTGGTGACAACAAGATTTTCAAAGTTGTTGGTAAAATGAAGAATCTTCTTCCAAGAAATAATGAGTTGCCCGACGGTACATACCAAGCAAAGAAGGTTGTCGCCCTCTAGGATTAGACGTGCAAGATACATGCCTCATTAATGACTACATCCTCTACCACGGTGAGAAGTACGAGAATTTGGATGCATGCCGGTATGCACCGATCGCGGTATAAGATCAGACGAGACGATCCTGGCGATGTTGAGGGCGAGGCCCCTAGGAAGAAGGTTCCTGCCAAGGTTATGTGGTATGCTCCTATAATACCACGGTTAAAACGTCTCTTCAGAAATAAAGAGCATGCCAAGTTGTTGCGATGGCACATGGAAGACCGTAAGAAAGACGCGATGTTGAGACACCCCGCTGATGGGTCACAGTGGAGAAAAGTCGAGCGAGAGTACCCGGACTTCGCACGTGACGCAAGGAACTTAAGGTTTGGTCTAAGTATAGATGGCATGAATCCTTTTGGTGAGCAGAGCTGCAGTCACAGCACCTGGCCTGTGAATCTATGTATCTATAACCTTCCTCCTTGGTTGTCTATGAAGAGGAAGTTCATTATGATTCCAGTGCTCATCCAAGACCCGAGGCAACCCGGCAACGACATTGATGTGTACCTAAGGCCATTAGTTGAAGAACTTTTACAGCTGTGGGCCAAACCAGGTGTACATATGTGGGATGAGCACAAAGGGGAGCCATTTGACCTACGAGCATTGCTTTTCGTAACCATCAATGATTGGCATACTCTTAGTAACATTTCAAGACAGACAAACAAGGGATACAATGCATGCACACACTGTTTAGATGAGACTAAAACTGTATATTTGGATAAATGTAAGAAGGTTGTGTACCTAGGGTATCGTCGATTTCTTCCGAACCTGCATCCAGTAAGAAAGAAAGGCAAGCATTTCAAACATCTGGCAGAACCCCGGAGGAAGCCTGTCCTCCGTACCGATGAGGAGGTATTTGGTATGGTCAAGGACCTAGAAGTAATCTTTGGAAAAGGTCCTGGCAGTCTATCTGTTCCGAATGACGATGCCGGACACGCGCCCATGTGGAAGAAGCAATCTATATTTTGGGACCTACCCTATTGGAAAGTCTTAGAGGTCCACTCTTCAATCGACGTGATGCACGTGACGAAGAATGTTTGCGTGAACCTGCTAGGCTTCCTAGGAGTGTATGGGAAGACAAAAGATACACCGGAAGCACCGCAGGACCAGCAACGTCTGAAAGACCCTGAAGAGCCTATGCATCCTGAGAACGAGAAGGGTAAACGATGCCACTTAACTCCTGCCAGCTACGCTCTTACCAAAGCAGAGAAGGAAATCTTTTTGAATGCTGAGCAAGATCAAGGTCCCATCCGCTTCGTTGAATATAAAGGAATAATAAATATGGCAGAAACAATTCCAAAACCTGAAGTCTCATGATCGCCACGTGATTATGACACAATTTCTTCCGATTGCATTGAGGGGCTTCTACCTGAAAATGTTCGAGTACCCATTGTGAAGCTATGTGCATTCCTCAATGCAATATCTCGTAAGGTAATCGATCCGTAAAGCCTACTGGGTTATACACAGATGTGGCCCAATGTCTTGTCAGCTTTGAGTTGGTGTTCCCACCGTCCTTCTTCAATATTATGACGCATCTCCTGGTTCACCTAGTAGAAGAGATTGCCATTCTCGGTCCTGTATTTCTACACAATATGTTCCCCTTTGAGAGGTACATGGGAGTCTTAAAGAAATATGTTCATAACCGTGCTAGGCGAAGGAAGCATCTCCAAGGGCTATGTAACAGAGGAGGTCATTGAGTTTTGTGTTGATTTTATTCGACCTTAAAGGCGATTGGTGTTCCGTAATCACGACATGAGGGGAGACTGCGTGGAAAAGGAACCCTAGGATGTAAAGCAATGATATGTAGGGACGGGCATTCTCTCAATCAAGCACACTACGGTTTTACAAAGATCTATCTTGGTTGCCCGTATATCAATGAACACAAGAATTTAATACGCCTCAAACACCCGGACAAATTCGATGAATGGATTATAAGTGAACACATGGCGAGTTTTTGGCTGCAAAGACTTCTCACGAATAACACCACTGTTGGGGATCAGCTGTACTTGTTGGCCAGGACACCATCTTCGACTGTATGTACTTTCCAAGGTAAAATGGGAATACATTTTACACGATATGCCAAGATAAAAAGAGCACCAACCAAAATAGTGGTATCCGCTTCGATGCAGCAAAAGACAATGGGCAAAAGACCACGTATTATGGGTTCATAGAGGAGATATGGGAACTTGACTATGGACCTAATTTTAAGGTCCCCTTGTTTCGATGCAAATGGGTCAAGCTAACAGGAGGAGGGGTTGAGGTAGATAAGAAGTACGGAATGACAACGGTGGATCTCAACAATCTTATGAAGGTAGACAAGAACTTAGACGAACCATTCGTCTTAGCCAATGATGTGGCTCAGGTTTTCTATGTGAAGGACATGTCTACCAAACCAAAAAAAGAAAAAAATAAGCAAACAGATACATCACACGATGAGCCAAAGCGTCACATAGTTCTTTCAGGGAAAAGAAACATCGTGGGAGTGGAGGACAAGACAGACATGTCAGAAGATTATAATAAGTTTGATGAAATTCCGCCCTTCAGAGTGAAGACTGGCCCAACCATCATGTTAAACGGTGTTTATACTCCATGGTTACGGCCGACGCGATCATAAGATTGACTATATGTATTAATTGAGCCATTTTTGGCACACATATGTATCTCAACATGGAAATCAATGTCATATTTCTTCTGTTAACAGTATATGTATTAAATGAGCCATTTTTCTTCCTTCTATTTCTTCCCTCCATTTTTCTTCCCGCCATTTTTCTTCCCGCCAGTTCTTCCCGCCATTTTTCCCGCCATTTTTCTTCCCGCCAGTTTTCTTCCCGCCATTTTTTCCCGCCAGTTCTTCCCGCCAGTTTTTCCCTCCAGTTCTTCCCGCCAGTTCTTCACTATATATATATGTAGGGTTGGCCTCCATTGTCATTGCACATCTCTAGAATCATATCTACAACCACATCACTCTTTCCCATGGCTTCCACCGTAGCACTAACCCCCAGGGAGGTGGAGGCGCTTTGCGCCTCGAACTACCCCTGCCCGCCGGGCTACTGTGTCCTCGTCGGCTGGATGCTGAGCGCCGGAGGCATGCCGGTTCCTCCTGTCCCTCTAGGTGTGGCACGCCGGATGGCCATCACGAACCACTACTACTTCGAGCTCACGCCGGAGCAGCGGAGGAATCCCAGATGGCATCCCGACTATTTCCCTACTTGGGAAGCCTTCTTCGTGGATCGGCGTGAGAGGTCGCTCGCCAGGCACGAGGAGGACGGCCCACCTCCTCCGAACTTCAACGAGGCCAGCCGTCGGCTATGGTGGCGCGGTCAGACTCTCCAGAGCGTCATGGCCATGACATCGCCACGACTCTAACCCGTGCAGCGCTACCCTCAAGTCCAGCCCACGTGTACTCAGCCTTCAAGGTTCAATTACGGCGACCCCGACGACGATAGCGATGACGGCGGTGGCGAGTACAACGACTACAGTGGCGAGTATTATAGGTGTAGGCAGGAGCATGACTGAATCACTCCAACATTCCGAAACAAGCTCGGCCGATTGTTACTTAATCTGGCCATGTATCTTAATTTTCAGTTCTTTTATGTATCTTAATTTTTAGTCGTGCTTTATGTAACTTACTATTAGTTGCATTCTGTATTTTAATTCCAGTTATATCTCCTTCACAAAATGACCAATCTCATTCGAGGTTTCTTGGCTTTCGGGTCAAAAGACAAATTCCTTCCGAATCGGCAGGAAGTGGGTCAGATATGAACTACAGGTACATGATATGATGCTCATGATTTTTTACAAAAATCATTTTTAGGTTCACAATATGCTATTTTATCAAAAATCCAATGCAAGTTGAGCGAGGCTTGGCCCCGAGCTAAGAATCTTCATGCCCGTTGTTCGACAAAGTTTGACGATAGTTTAAAACAGGGATAAAAAATAAAAAAAGATCAAAACAGTGCGAAACTTTCGCGTGCTGTTATATTATGTGACATAGTTAGAAGGAAAAATCTCAAACTTGGTATATTGATTATGTCTCAAAAAAACCTTCACAAAATGACCTATCTCATTCGAGGTTTCTTGGCTTTCGGGTCAAATGACCAATGTTATGGCTAGAATCAAGGCATAGTTTGTGATAATATGGCCATATTGTGCATACATGTGCATCATGGCATGGCAAATAATGTTGCAAGAGGAAGTTTTCCTTTTTATCGCACCAAAAAGGCATTTTCCATTTTCCGAGCATAAAAAACTGATGGTTTTGTGAAGCAACCACCAAATAGCTAATTCAAAAAACCACCACCACATTTTACAAAAATACTAGACCACCTTATATGGACAATATACCAACAGGGGGATCTGAAACCTTTCCGTCCACCTCTAGTGAAAAAGACAAATTCCTGCCGAATCGGTAGGAAGTGGGTCAGATATGAACTACAGGTACATGATACGATGCTCATGATTTTTTACAAAATCATTTTTAGGTTCACAATATGCTATTTTATCAAAAATCCAATGCAAGTTGAGCGAGGCTTTGTCAGATTCAAGTGTATACAAAAGATGCGGTATTTAAATATCCAATCAATTCAAAAATGTTAATACAAAATAAAATATGATTTCCTCTAATAAAATAGGGTTAGATTCCTCTTTAGATGCTTAATATTTCTTATGTTCAAAGTTTTAGGATTTGACAATATATTTTTGTTTGAATTGAATAATCAAAATTTATATGTAAGTGTTTTAATCATTTTGAAAATTTTCATCTAAAGTAAATATAAAATGTTTTTACATGAATGTATAGATATTATTTTTCTGAAAATTATGATATATTATTCATATTTTTCTGAGTTGAAATGAATAAGATATAAATTTTCTAAATTCATATCCTATTTTTTGAATTATAAATGCCCCCACCCCTTTAATGCATGAATAATGTTCCCCTTTAACACCGGTTCCAGCCACGAACCGTGTGTTAAAGCGATTTATTTCGTTGCAGTACACTTACCCCTTTAACATCGGTTCGTGGCTGTAACCGTGTTAAAGGGGGCGCTGAATGAATCTCTTTAACACCGGTTCCAGCCACGAACCGGTGTTAAGGGGGTTATAACGCCTTCCTTCCTTCTTCTTCAGCCAGATCGAAGCGCTGCAGCAGAAAAGCGCCCGCAAGGCGCCAGGCCATCTTCTCTCGGGGCTGGCCCGCTTCAGCTGCCGCTGCCGCCAGTCGCCGACGCCTCAGCCAAGCCAAGACTATCCGCCACCGAAGCGCACCTGCTGCCGGGCCACTTTCGCCGCCGGCCGATCCGCCAAGGCCAACACAAGCCTCCGCCAACTCGAGCCGCTGCCAACCTCAAGGCCCACGATCGCTGCCAATTTATTCATGAGTTGCCACCAGGTGAGCTCTGTTTGTGTTTTGGAGATATTGGATATTGGTGATAAATGTTATTTGTGGGTATATTGGATAAATGTTGCATATATGTATATATATTGTTGTGTATGAATAATTTGATTTGTGTGTAATTGCATATATATATTGTTGCATATATGTTGTATATATTGTTGCATATATGTATATAATTAGTTATTAGTATTTTATAAGTGTGTAGTTTAGTGTGTATTATTAGTAGTTTAGTGTTAGTATTAGTTTAGGGTTTATTTAGTTTAGGGTTATTAGTTTAGGGTTTATTTAGTTTAGGGTTATTAGTTTAGGGTTATTTAATTTAGGGTTATTTAGTTTAGGGTTATTTATTTAGTGTAGTTTAGTGTATTTAGTTTAGGGTTATTTAGTGTATTTTATAGTTAGTATTAGTTTAGGGTCGTCACCTCGCTCAGCCAAAGCTGCCGGCTGGCCGCCGTTAATCGCACGTCGCTCGGTGACCCCTAGGTAGTGTCGCCGCTGCTTTAGGTAGGCGCATCACGCCGAGGCGAACTCGCTACCTCAAGACCCTAGGTCGCTCCAGCGCCGCCACCGCTCGAGCATCCTCCGGCCAGCCACTGTAGCTAGCCCCTCTCATATGCATCCGGGATTTCTCCGAATTAGGGTTTGGACCCCTCGGAACTTGTTTAAAATGATCAAGCATCCTTAGGGTTTTAATTTCATTTGTGTATTTATTTGTGTATTTTTCTATGAATAATATGTATATTTGTGTATGAATCCAAGTCCACTTAAATGTTTACTCTGTTACTCTAGATAATATTATTGTTTTAGAAACTACGGATCCACTTAGTAAAAACCTTGAAGAAGAAGAAATAATGGAGAACATTATCCATGAGGACACCTCACAATATCTGAACTTGGAGGGACATGATGACAACTCAAGTAGTCATGGAGAAGATGAAGACTCTGGTGAACGCAATTTAGTGATTACAAAGTCCAGCGAGGTATATGCATTGATTAAGCATCTGCTGACTTCCACCAACAATCTTCTTCTACATGTATTAATTAACGCTTCTTTCTTCTTTTAGCCCTCTGGATCGACCAGCCAGCAACCATCTTCTTCTATAAAAAAGAGCAAGCGAGGCGCGATCCATCGGTTAAAAGATCGTGCAAAGTTCACGATCGAAGCAGTCCGTGTTGATGGCAGGCCGATGGAGCCCAAGAAGGCCGCAAACAAATTTGTACGTCAGGCTGGAGTTCTTGTTAGGGACCAAATCCCAATCATAATTGAATATTGGAATAAACCAAAGAAGGGCGACGGTACCTTTGTCGATGAAAGATCCAAAGAAACGATTTGGAATTCGTTGTTGGTAAATTTCACCCTTCCGTCAGAGGAGGATGAAAACAAACCGGTTATAAAGGAAAAGGTCAAAGAGTGGACTCTAAAGAAGATGGCTGACGCTTTCAAGAATCGAAGACAAAATTGAACAAATTTGTCAAAGCTCGCGAGACTCCAAATTTCGAAGACGCATATTATGCGAAGATAAGACCTCACTGGCCCGAATTTGTGGCATATAAAAAAGATGCTATAGCTAAAAAGAGGTCAGAAACCAATACGCTAAATGCCCAGAAGAAGGAATATCACCAGAGGACGGGGTCAGGTGGCTACATATCTCAGAGGCCTAAGTGGGAGGAAGCTGAGAAGGCCCTGCGCGCTAGAGGGATCACACCCCAGACAGATGGGTGGGACCTACGTGCAAAGACTTGGTTCTATGGAATCGGGGCAAGGTTGGACCCAGAAACAGGATTGTGTATCTTCCCAACCCTCCTTGCCAAACCCATCACTAAACTCATCACGGCATACGAGGAAACAGCCGCCAGGACCTTCCATCCCGACAGAGAGAATGACCAGCTCACACGCGCCATCGGTAAAAAAAGAACACCCTGGACATGCACGAGGCACAGGGGGTATGACGTGGAAGGATGGGTTTGCCGAGTGGAGCGACTCTTACAGATGGCGCAACAGAAAAGAAAAAGAGCGTACAGAGAGGATGACACAGATAGAACATGCACTTGTGGCGTTGCAGGCACAAGTGAATGCACAACAGAGCCATCAAGCTACCGACCCATCTCAGCGGCACGAATAGCTTGCATTGGAAGCTGCAGGCGGCCCAGACTCTGCGCAGAAAAGCAGCATGGCTTCCACGGAGAACGTGCAGCCCACGCTTGAAATGGCGGGTCCTCGATACCCCGTGGACGAGATCACAGAGAGCGGACACGCTGAGCTGCATGTGAGATTAATGGGCTTATCCATTAAGGTGGCTGTCGACTATGCCTTACCTCCTGTAGCTGGTGGAACTTACGACTGCCGACCGATTCTAGATGGCTATGCTATTGTTGGGGTGGGTGAGGTTGTGAAGGAATATGAGGAAGCACAGCTTGACCATGCTACAAGTGAAGGGGAAACTCAACTCAAATTTGCAGTGAAAACAACCATTCTTTGGAAGAAGGAACACATCGTGCTTCCAAATTGAGGCCACGCACCCCGCTGCCTCCGCAGCGGCTAGCCTCGAGCCGCTTCAGCCATCTCCTTCAAGGCAGCCATCTCCGTGCTTCAGCCATCTCTGCTGCAGCCATCTCCAAGCCACAGCCATCTCCCCGCCACACCATCTCCGGCGCTTCAGCCATCTCCTCAGCGTAAGCGGAAGAGCACTGCCTCGAAGAGCATCACTAGCACTACCACAAAGAAATCCGCAGGAAACCGTACACCAAAGAGTTCAAAAAACTACGTCCCGTAGCCTTCTGCCAAGCCATTGTCGGTTTTACCGTGGAATCACAGCGACGAGGAGACCAATAGGATCTCGGAAGAAGAGGTCAAGAAATTATTTGCACCTAGACGGGCCGAGCCAAAGGAGAAAATAGATCCGGCAGTGGTGGAGAAGTTTTACAAAAATCTTTTGAAACCTGAAACCCCACTTGTGCCGGACTACGAGCGCCAGATTTTGAAGGCGGATGCAAGGTGCCGTAGGGAGACTGAAAGTAGCAGTCGTGCGGCACCCCAGAAAACAGTTCCCATGCTCGGAGAGCAGGAAAAACAATCATGCGCCCCGCTCCAAGTGTTCGATACACGGGACGCTCCTCCTGTAAATGATTACGAGGCAGAGCTACAAAGAAAGGCCAATGAGATGGGGATGACTTACATTGAATACTTGAACATCATGGGAGACAACTTTCCCAAATGCGATGCCAACCCCATACATCCATGGAAGTATGGGAAGAATCTCGTCAAGAAAGAGGAGCTCAAGAATCTACCAACAAAGATGCGAAGATTGCACAAGTGGTACCTTGATTTCTGCAAGATGAGAAAGGAAGAATGGATCACGGCGCATATAAGAGATCAGATTTTCTTGTGCAGAGACGACGAGATCGACTTCAACATTCAAGACTTGCATTTTCTATTCAATCAGAAGGAACTCGACAAAACTGCCATCAGCCTTTATTGTGTGTAAGTACTATTTCTATAATTTCTATCTCATCTCATTCACTTCATTAATTGCATGTATATATATGTCCACCATATATGTATATACTATTATGCAGGAAAAAGGTTATGGAATGCATGAAAGGAGGACCTTTTGACATTGGGTTCGTTGACCCAAATAGAGTTCATGAAGAAGTGATAAGAACCAAACCTGGGCAAACAGAAGATTTATTGCTAAGGTCTTTACTGAAGGGTTTCGCATCATAGTAAATCAAAATTTTCTACGGATGCGAATAGAGGGAAGCCAAGATCTAATCTAGGAGATGCAAACAACGAGAGAGATTGGATTAGATCTTCATACCCTTGAAGATTCGCATAGCGGAACGTTCGTCGGAACGTGGGTGATGTAGTCGTACTCGCTTCTCCTCCTCGCGATCCGATCTAATCTAGCACCACAAGTGGCGATGCCTCCGTGAGATGCACACATGCGGCACCTCGACGTCTCCTCCTTCCTTGGTCCAGCAAGTATGGTGGAGAGATGGGTTGGATCTACAACGCGACGGTGCGGTGCAATTGGTGGAGAGTTTCTGCAGCAGGGCTTCGCCTACACGCAGTCGGGAGGGAGAGAGAGAGGAGGGCAGCAGGGCGACTGGCTTGAGGGGAAGGTGTGTGGGGTGGTGCGCCCCCTGCCCTCTTTATATAGAGGGGTGGGCGGCAGCCCTAGCCCCTCCCCCAAGCCAAGGCCGGCGGCCAAAGAAGGAAGAGTGGGGGGCAAGAAACCCCCCCCTTCTAGAAGGTCCAATCTAGGGTTTATCCCCTCTTGGCCGGCTGGGCCCTATGGGGCCTTGTGCCCCTGGCCCAATGCGGCCAGGGCACTCCCTCATAGGCCCATGCCCCCTCCCGACGGGTGGGACCACGTTGGTCCCCCTCCGGAAGGTTCTAGAAGCTTCCGGTACAATACCGATTAACCCGGAACAATTTCGAACTCCAAAAACTGCACTGCCTTATATGAATCTTATTCTCCGGACCATTCCGGAACCTCTCGTGGTGTCCCGGATCCCATCCGAGACTCCGAACAAAAACTCATAAACCAAATATCCAATCTATCCTAGCGTCGAGACACGTTAAGTGTGTGACCCTTCGGGTTTGAGAATATGCGGACATGATCTTCTATCAATAATCAACAGCGGGGTTTGGAAACCCATATTGACTCCCACACATTCATCGATGATCATATCGAATGAACCACGATGCCAGGATTCAATCAATCCCATATATATTCCCTTCGTCTCGCAATATTTTACTTGCCCGAGATTCGATCGCTGCATCCGCCATACCTAGTTCAATCCCGTTTAAGCAAGTACTTTACTGCTCAGTAATCCGATATCACTTTGTGATTAACTCCTTAACCACATGCTTGCAAGCGTGTTGATATCGACACGAGTGGGCCCAAGTATATCTCTCCGACTTGGGAGGGACAAATCCCATCTCGATACATACAACCCAACAGATACTTTCCGATCACCTGAGAGACACCTTTATGATCACCCTCTCATAGGATGACGTTTGATGACCTCAAAGATTTCTTCCGATACCAGGGAGTTGTATTATCTCATGGTCTAAGGAATACAATATTTGACATAAGAAAAGCTTCGCAAAGATGAACACGATGACACGATCTAATTGCTCTGCTTAGTTTGGGTATGTCCATCATATCATTCTCCCAATGATATGATCTCATTATTAATCGACAACTCATGTCCATGGTTAGGAAACCTTAACCATCATTAATCAATGAGCTAGTCCATAGAGGCGTACTAGGGACACGGTGTTGTTTACAAACCACACAAGTATTAAAGTTTCCACTTAATACAATTCTAGCATGGAATATAAACTTTATCATGAACAAGAATTATAATAATAACATCTTTATTATTGCCTCTAGGGCATAATTCCAACAGTCTCCCACTTGCACTAGATTCAATAATCTAGTTTACATTTGGCAACAATCTCACACCCATGGCACTGAGGTGCATGTTTTACACGCGGAAGAAGTTTAGTCAATGGATCTGCGACATTCAGATCTGTATGTACTTTGCTGATCTTCAGATCTCCATCTGCTATATAATCTCGGATTATATGAAACTTGCGGTTGATATGCTTGGTCTTTGGATGATATCTTGGTTCCTTAGCGAGTGCTATGGCGCCAGTGTTGTCACACAATATCTCCAGTGGGTCCAATGCACTTGGAACCATGCCAAGCTCAGTGATGAAGTTCCTGATCCAAACTCCTTCACTTGACGCTTCTGCAGCAGCCATGTATTCCGCTTCTACTGTAGATCCCGCGATCACGCTTTGCTTGCAGCTTCTCCAGCTCACAGCTCCTCATTCAAAATATACACGTATCCTGTCTGAGATTTAGAATCATCCTTGTCGGTGTCGAAACTAGCATCGACGTAACCTTTTACGACGAGTTGTTCATCACCCCCATAGACTAAGAACATTTCTTTAGTCCTATTTAGGTACTTTAGGATGTTGTTCACGGCTGTCCAAAGGTTCCACTCGGATCACTTTGATATCCGCCGTCAAACTAAGAGCATTGGACACATTTGTCTAGTGCACAAGATGGCATACATGATAGAACCTATGGCCGAGGCATAAGGCACTTTGCTCATAGCTTCCTATCATTTACCATAGGACACCGAGCCTTGCTCAATATCTTACCCGACAACATAGGCACTGAACCTTTTGCCTTATCCATTCGAACCTTTTCGAACTTTGTCTAGGTATGTACCGCTTAAAGCTATTAGGGCGCCTTTGTCTATCTCTATAGATTTTGATGCCCAATATATAAGCAGCTTCACCTAGGTCTTTCATTGAAAAACACTTGTTCAAATAACTCTTCACATCGTTAAGCATGTTAATGTCATTTCCAATAATCAATATGTCATCCACATATAGTACCAGAAATGTCACTGAGCTCCCACTCACTTTCTTGTAGATACAAGCTTCATAGCAATTTGGAACAAATCCAAAGCTCTTGATCACTTGATCAAAACAAAGGTTCCAACTCCGAGATGCTTGCTTCAGTCCATAAATGGAACGCTCAACCTTGCATACTTTATCAGCATCCTTAGGATCGATAAAACCTTCGGGTTGCATCATATACAACTCTTCATCAATGTTGCCATTGAGGAACGCAGTCTTGACATCCATCTGCCATATTTCATAATCATGAAACGCAGCAATTGCTAATAAAATCCGAATGGACTTAAACATCGCTAGGGAGAGAAAGTCTCATCATAGTCAACACCTTGAACTTGTCGAAAACCTTTTGACAAGCCGTGCTTTATAGACGGTAACATTACCATCCGCGTCCGCTTTTCTTCTTGAAAATCCATTTGCACTCAACGGCCTTTCTCGCTAGGAGGGTCCACCAAAGTCCATACTTGGTTTTCGCTCATGGATCCCAATTCGGATTTCATGGCTTCTAGCCATTTCTCAGAGTCTGGGCTCATCATCGCTTCCTCATAGTTCGCAGGCTCACTGTCATCTACTAACAAGACAGTTAAGACAGGTTGCATTCACCACTTAGGAGGGGCACGCGACCTTGTCGACTGCGACGCTCAAGAGAAAGATCGTCCAAGCTTCATGATCCTTATCATTAGCTTCCTCTATTATTGGTGCAAAGTGAATCGAACAATTTCAGGTGCTGCGCTACTCTCCAATTCAAGAGAAGGTTCAATAACCTCGTCTAGCTCTACTTTCCTCCCACTCACTTCTTTCGAGAGAAACTCCTTCTCAAGAAAGGAACCGTTCTTTGCGACAAACACTTTGCCTTCGGTTCTGTGATAGAAGGTATACCCAATAGTTTCCTTAGGGTATCCTATGAAGACGATTTCCCGCTTTGGGTTCGAGCTTGTCCGCATCAACTTCTGACGAAGCTTCAGATCCCCAAACTTTAAGAAACGACAACTTAGGTTTAGCACCAAACCACGCTTCATACGGTGTCATCTCAACGGATTTAGATGGTTCCCTATTTAAAGTGAATGCAGCGTTTCTAATGCATAACCCCAAAATGATAACGGCAAATCAAGAAGAGACATCATTGATCGGACCATATCTAATAGAGTTCGATTCCGGCTCGTATTACACACCATTGCGCTGTGGTGTTCCGGGTGGCGTGAGTTGCGAAACAATTCCGCTTGCCTTAAGATGCGTGAGAAAATCATAACTCAAATATTCACCCCCACGATCGGATCATAGAAATTTAATCTTTCTGTTACGATGGTTCTCCACTTCATTCTAAAATTCCTTGAACTTTTCAAATGTTTCAAATTTATGTTTCATTAAATAGATATACCCATATCTACTTAAGTCATCGGTACAAGTGAGAAAATAGTGATATCCACCGCGCGTCGAAACACTCATCGGTCCGCACACATCGGTATGTATGATTTCCAACAAGTCCGTTGCTCGCTCCATCATTCCGGAGAACGGGGTTTTGATCATCTTGCCCATGAGGCATGGTTCGCATGTGTCAAATGATTCAAAATAAAGAGACTCCAAAAGTCCATCAGAATGGAGTTTCTTCATGCGCTTTACACCAATATGACCTAGACGACAGTGCCACAAATAAGTAGTATTATCACTATCTACTTTGCATCTCTTAGCCTCAATGTTATGGATGTGTGTTTCATCCCTTTCAAGATTTAGAAGAAATAAACCATTCACAATAGGTGCATGACCATAAAAGATGTTACTCATATAAATAGAACAACCATTATTCTCCGATTTAAATGAATAACCGTCTTGCAATAAACAAGATCCAGAAATAATGTTCATGCTCAACGCAGGCACATAATAACATGTATTGAGGTTTAAAACTAATCCCGAAGGTAAAACTAAGGAGAGTGTGCCGACGGCCATCACATCAACTCTTGATCCGTTTCCCACGCGCATCATCACCTCATCCCTCGCAAGCCGCCGTCTATTCCGTAGCTCCTGTTTCGAGTTACAAATATTAGCAACCAACCAAGATCAAATACCTGTGCACTACAACGAGGGCTAGTAAGGAAAACATCAATAACATGTATATCAAATATACCTTTGATGGTGCCAGCCTTCTTGTCCGCTAAGTACTTGGACGATTGCGCCCAAAGGACCCTTGTCCTTGCAATAGAAGCACTCAAGGTCCGCTTAGGACCAGACCTGAGCTTCTTCTCAGCAGGGGCAACGCGCTTGCCGCCGCCTTTCTTGAAGGGCTTCTTTGCACCCTTACCTTTCTTAAAGGAGGGCTTGTTGACCATCAACACATGATTATCCTTTTTGATGTCCACCTCCGCAGCCTTCAGCTTTGCGAAGAGCTCGGTGATCGTATCAGTGGAACCAATCTGATTGTGAGTCACTACAAAACTCTTGTAGCTGAGGGAGTGATTGCGAACCCCGTCAATCTTGAGCTCCTCTAGAATCTTGGTCCAGCTTGCTCAAGGCGTTGAGTGTAGACCACATCTTAATGGCGTGCTCACTAACGGAACTCCCTTCCTCCATCTTGCGCTTAAAGAACTTCTCGAGATCTCATATCTCTCGTAACGGGCCCGAGTCTAAAACATGGTTTTCAGCCTCGAGAATCTCAAAGGGCGGATAGTCTTCAAAACGATTTTGAAGGTCCGATTCCATAGCAAACAACATGGTGCTCTTAATCACACCATAATCATCTTTTATGCCGATCGAGACAGCCTTTCATCACCGGCGCAGTAGCGTTAGGGCGCCACCTAACACATTCTCAAGGACATAGTCCTTTGACCGCCAGAGAGAATGATTCTCGATTAAGGAACCAGTTGGTGAAGTTAGACCCATTGTTCTTAAGCTTTTATTTCTTAGCAAAACGCTGAAGTTGAAGTTGGACTTAGCCATGTGATCTACAATATTTGCAAGTACAAATTAGACTATGTTCATGATAACTAGTTCAACTTTTAATCAAATTACTAGATGAAATCCCACTAAATTCAACATCCCTCAAGTTGTTTAGTGAACACGATCCAAATTCACCACGCCTAATTCGATCTTCACGAGAAGAGATGTGGCTTCAATGGTGGACAACGAAGTGTCGATCATATCATTCATATGAATCATGCTTAACCTTTCGGTTCATGTGTTCCGAGGCCATGTCTTTACAAGCTAGGCTCGCTCAAGTTAGACCCAAGTATTTCCGCTGCAAAACTGGCTTGCACCTGCTGTATGTGAGCCTAGAGTCTATAGCACCCGATCATCACGTGATGCTTGGACATTTAACTTTCAGCGGTGCATACATGGGGAGAACACAGTTTTATCTTGATCTTTATGAGGAATCATCTTATAATGATACCGTCGCGTTATAAGCTTAATAAGATTCATAAAATGATAAACATCACATGCATATAACTTTATGTGACATGTTATAGCCAATCTTCGCGCAATGATCTCCATCTTGTGCGTTAAGCATGATCTCCATCACTCCACCATGATTGCCTCCACCATAAATAGCAACTACAACTATTGCTAACTACTTAGCGATAAAGTAAAGCTATTACATGGCGTATAAGAAGTTGACTCGCAGGTCATACACAATTATAAAGACAACCATATATTCTCGCCGGTTGTGTACTCATCGACATGCAAGTCGTGAAACATTACAAAACATGATCATCGCATACATTATACACATAACATCTTGGGCCATACCATATCACAGAAAACACTCCCTGCAAAAACAAGTTAGACGCCTCTACTTTGTTGTTGCATGTTTTACGTGGCTTATGGGAGTAGCAAGCTAAGAACGATTCTTACCTACGGAAAGCCACAACGGTGATTTATGGTTGCCAAACTCCGGTGTTAAACCCATGACAACTATAGTGAGAGAAACAGGCATCCACCAGCCGCATGTGTGGAACAAGCCACACGTCAAGTGCGGAGCCGGTCTCGCGAACGACGTCGCGTAAGGTTGGCTTGGACCGCTTCAATCTCACTATCCCGCATCATAAGAAGAACACAAACAAGAGGCTTGCAACATAAAACATCAACGCCCGCAACAACCATGTTGCGTTCTACTCGTGAAACACATCTACGCATAGATCTAGCTCTGATACCACTGATGGGTTTCGCAGCATAGTAAATCAAAATTTTCTACGGATGCGAACAGAGGGAAGCCAAGATCTAATCTAGGAGATGCAAACAACGAGAGAGATTAGATTAGATCTTCATACCCTTGAAGATTCAGACAATGAACGCTCTCCGAACGTGGGTGATGTAGTCGCACTCGCTTCTCCTCGCGATCCGATCCGATCTAGCACCACAAGTGGCGATGCCTCCGTGAGATGCACACGTGCGGCACCTCGACGTCTCCTCCTTCCTTGGTCCAGCAAGTATGGTGGAGAGATGGGTTGGATCTACAATGCGACGGTGCGGTGCAATTGGTGGAGAGTTTCTGCAGCAGGGCTTCGCCTACACGCAGCCGGGAGGGAGAGAGAGAGGAGGGCAGCAGGGCGACTGGCTTGAGGGGAAGGTGTGTGGGGTGGTGCGCCCCCAACCCTCTTTATATAGAGGGGTGGGCGGCATCCCTAGCCCCTCCCCCAAGCCAAGGCCGGCGGCCAAAGGAGGAAGAGTGGGGGGCAAGAAACCCCCCCCCTTCTAGAAGGTCCAATCTAGGGTTTATCCCCTCTTGGCCGGCTGGGCCCTATGGGGCCTTGTGCCCCTGGCCCAATGTGGCCAGGGCACTCCCTCATAGGCCCATGCCCCTCCCGACAGGTGGTACCACGTTGGTCCCCCTTTGGAAGGTTCTAGAACCTTCCGGTACAATACCGATTAACCCGGAACAATTCCGAACTCCAAAAACTGCACTGCCTTATATGAATCTTATTCTCCGGACCATTCTAGAACCTCTCGTGGTGTCCCAGATCCCATCCGAGACTCCGAACAAAAACTCATAAACCAAATATCCAATCTATCCTAGCGTCGAGACACATTAAGTGTGTGACCCTTCGGGTTCGAGAATATGCGGACATGATCTTCTATCAATAATCAACAACGGGGTCTGGAAACCCATATTGACTCCCACACATTCATTGATGATCATATCGGATGAACCACGATGCCAGGATTCAATCAATCCCATATATATATATATTCCCTTCGTCTCGCAATATTTTACTTGCCCGAGATTCGATCGTCGGTACCGTCATACCTAGTTCAATACCGTTTACAGCAAGTACTTTACTCGTTCCGTAATCCGATATCACTTTATGATTAACTCCTTAACCACATGCTTGCAAGCGGTGTTGATATCGATTACCGAGTGGGCCCGAAGTATATCTCTCCGACTTGGGAGGGACAAATCCCATCTCGATACATACAACCCAACAGATACTTTCCGATCACCTGAGAGACACCTTTATGATCACCCTCTCATAGGATGACGTTTGATGACCTCAAAGATTTCTTCCGATACCAGGGAGTTGTATTATCTCATGGTCTAAGGAATACAATATTTGACATAAGAAAAGCTTCGCAAAGATGAACACGATGACACGATCTAATTGCTCTGCTTAGTTTGGGTTTGTCCATCATATCATTCTCCCAATGATATGATCTCATTATTAATCGACAACTCATGTCCATGGTTAGGAAACCTTAACCATCATTAATCAATGAGCTAGTCCATAGAGGCGTACTAGGGACACGGTGTTGTTTACAAACCACACAAGTATTAAAGTTTCCGCTTAATACAATTCTAGCATGGAATATAAACTTTATCATGAACAAGAATTATAATAATAACATCTTTATTATTGCCTCTAGGGCATAATTCCAACATTTACTGAGACAACAAACTAAAAGGGAAATACTATTGCCTTACAACTTCTCGTGAGTACTGTTACCCTCTCTTGTACACATTCTGTTTCGGCTTACTCGATATTAAGTGTAACTGATGATGAGTTATGCGTGCGTAGGTTCCACTTTATTCTGCTAGTCATTCAACCTGACTCAGGAAAAGTCCTTATCATGGACTCGTTACGAAAAGAAAAAGAGCTATGGGCAGACTTTAGAGAGATGCTCCAGAGGTAATTTCAATCATATTATCGCACTAGATTGGCAACTTTCGTGACAATAAGTAATTAATTACTCTTTTATCCATTTTATTTGCCGGACAGGGTTTAGAAAAGGTTCACGAGCAGGGCCGTGGGTGAATGGTCATAAGAACTAAAATTTGTAGACCAAAATGTAAGTAATACTAGCTAGCTAGGTCTGCGTATCTCTTTGATTCTGCTTCCAATTCCATTATATCATGTTTTATTGATTATTATTTTGATTGAACTCTCTATTCTCGTAAAGTGCGCGCATCAGGGACACGGCAATAACTTATGTGGGTACTATGTTTGCGAGTTCATTCGCAACACGATATGTGCGATGGACCAAGCCGCACTAGAACAACTTAGAGTAAGTAAACAAAGTACACAACATTATTTTATTACCATCAATTGTGTTGAGTTTTATTCTTATATATATTGACCTCATTCTTCATATATATTCAGATCGAACGGATGCGGGACCAACTCCTACCATTTGACCGCATACGAGCCATTCAAGAGAAATTGGCGGGGTTCATACTTGATGAGGTCATCACGCCTGGCGGAGAACTCTTTAGATATCCACCAAAATGAACGTTGTATATATGCTTGAACGTGTTTGTATTGTACTTGATGCTTCAACGTTTACGGGGAATACCACACAATGACGATGTTGTGTATAATAATAGTTGCTTAATTATTCATGTACTCGTATGTACCGATGATGATGTATGTGTATACCGCTCCCGATCGATTCCCCCTCCCGCCCCCGCCACAGAAATGCGCCTTTAACGGGCAGGTGCGAACTCTGCGATGCAGATTTAGGTTGCTTCGCGGCAGAGATTTATCTCTTTTTCTGCCACAGACAGAATTTAACACCGGTTCGTGTTACGAACCGGTGTTAAAGGGGGCTAAGCGCTATAGTTCATTTTAACACCGGTTCGTATAAGAACCGGTGTTAAAGGGGGGAGGGCCTCTAACACCGAACCCTCAACAGCGGTTCTATAACCGCTGTTAGAGGGCCCTCCAAACCGGTGTTAGAGGGGGGTGCACTAATGAAATGTGTGCTATTTTATTTATTCTGTTGATGTATTGTAGAGTCATTGAAGCCACCTAAATTGGATGTATATGTTTTTGGCCTATGTATGCGCAATGATCAAAATGAAGGAACAGAGCCATGCTAGGTCCATCATTGGATTTTGTCTCGTCGCCATACATATGTGCATGTAGATGTACGTGCAGTTCTTTCTTTCTTTTAAGATAAAATAATATGTTAAAAAGATAAAAAAAAGAAAGGGAAAAAAGATAGCAGCTGGAAGACATGTGCCGGGTCAAGTGTTAGGAGTCGACAAGCAATTAATATATGCATGCATTGTTCGTGACAGGAACAAAAGAGATAGTCAATCAATCACAGTCACCTCCTTGTAGGTGAGCTACACGTGATTCTCATAGACGACAACGTACGTGGATTGTCACCGTGAGAGTTGCATAATAAACATATCAGAAAGGAACATATATGATTCAAGTATAATATATGCTACAAATGGATTACTTGGATTTTTTTAATAAATTTGGACATATTATTTGGAGTTATATAATTAAAGTTATGAATTTCCAAAGTTTCCATTAGTAATAGAAGCAATTTTAATTGTTTGTATATTTTAATTATGCAAAATAGTGAACTAAGTTTGTACTCGAAATATTCAATCATTTCTAAGAACTTTTTATATTAAAAGTTTTTTCATTTGAATTTGTATTCAAAAGTTATGGACGTTTGCAAATAAACAAAATATTTTTTAAAAAGTGGTAGTTTTCAGAATATTGAACAGAAAAGTGGTAGTTTTTCGAAATTTATCTGTAGATGCCGTTAACGGCTGTCATCTTTCGTCGCCACGTCAGCAGTGTAGGTGGGCCAGCCTTATCAATTCACGATCAGGACGAGTTTAGTGCAATTTGAGAAAACTGACTCAAAATATGGTAAAATTTTGCTAAAAAACATAAACTGGTTGCTTTCTAGAATTTGGGACCAAACTGATAGTTTTATCTAACAACTTCTTTATTAGTTAGGCTTCACCAACTCTCTCTCTTCAGAGATAGTGTTGGCTCGGTTAGCTTGGACACATCTCATGCTTTCAGGCCATAGGCGAATTTGGTGCGCCGGCGGTAGGCCTTTTTCTAGTAGTGTCACTCGGTGCGCCGGTACGTTGGACCGCTAGCGTGTCTCGCCTGAAAGCATGAGGACAATGGTTGCTAGGGGTAAACATGAAACAAAGTTGGTTAAACAGGATAATGTTGGAAACTTTTATGCACACAAGCAGATATCAATGACCACATACGCAATAATAAGGATAAAACGTGATTTTAGTCTAATTTCTTTCACAAATTTTCAAAATCTTAGAGGTGTTTTGCTCACAAGTCACAATAGGACGAGAGAGTGCGCTCGCAAGAGAGAACTCTTTATTAGAGTTGTAATATGTGTAGTATACGAGATGGTGTAGTACACCACTCGTATACGTACATCAAACCTTGTACGCCACGTAAAGGGATATTCCTTGCTCATATAACACGTATCCAAAGCCTCTAATGAGGCTATCATTCCTGCTAATGTTTTCTACATAGTATCAGAGCCCCCTCCTCTCCTCTTCTAGCCGCCGCCGCCGAAGTTGATCTCCTTCCGCCGCCACGACCTCCACACCTCTGATCCTCCGATCGGCAACACTAGGACCTCCTCCAACATCTCCTCTCCCAATTCCCCTACATCCTCAATCCCGAAAACCTTCAATTCCCAGGAAACACCAAAACCCTAGACACAAACCCCTTCTCTCCAAACCGATCTGATGGCCACCTCCTCCTCCTCGTTGGCGGTGTCGGTCATCGGTGTGCCGCCCGCGACCAAGATGACAAGGGAGAACTTCCTGTCATGGCAAACACAAGTCATGCCGATGCTCCAAGGTGCTCGCGTCATGGGTCTGCTTGATGGTTCCGACTGTGCCCCTCCTGAAAAGATCAAGACTGAGGATGACAACAAAAAGCCGACCTCGATCCCAAATCTGGACTATGATGCTTGGCTCACTCAAGATTAGAATGTGGTCAGCTTCCTCGTGAATTCTCTTTCTGATGATGTTCTTCCACAAGTCTTTGGGCTGGCTCATGCTGCTGATGTCTGGCGTGCCATCAAGGAGTTGTACTCTTCACAGTCCAAATCCAGGGTTTCCACCATCCGAGGTGCCCTCACTAACACAAAGAATCTGGACATGACGGCTCAACAGTATATCTCGAAGATGAAGGGTTTTGCCGCTGAACTTGCTGCTGCCGGGAAATCTGTTGATGATGATGAACTGAAGGACTACATCCTTAATGGTCTAGACGGAAATTTTAATTCCCTTGTTGCTGCCATCAACGCTGTCCCCTCTACGTCTCTCAGTGATATGTGCTCGTAGCTTCTGGCCTGTGAAAATTGTGACAATATGCTGCAATAAACAGGACAAGCCACTGGATCCTTTGTTTCCTCGGCCAATGCTGCATATGGGCGCCCAAATCCTTCCTATGGGGGCGGACAGGTTCGCCCGTCAGCACCATCGCCGTCCCCTGGTTATCAGTAGCACCCCAACTCCTATGCCATGCCCACCATGTATCAACCACCGCCATACAACCCCTATCCTCCACAACCAACAACCCCAACATATCCTCTGCCACCTTACACCTCCTTATACAACCCATACCAGCCCCAACCATATCAACCACCACTCCTGCCATCCCCAACCCCCACCTATGCTCCACCTCCACAGCCGTATCATGCTCCTCGTCCTCCTTCGCCACAGCAGCAGGCGCATCCTCCCAAAACCAGGGACGTCGCCAAAAAGGGGGGCGCAAGGATCATGGTCGTGTTGCGACTCCCTCGCAGGAAGGTCACGCTGCTAGTGAATGCTGGTGGCGTTTTGGTGATGATTCTGATGATGACACAACCAAGGAGAACAACGGAGCTTATGGAGTTGATTCCAACTGGGTGGTTGACACTGGTGCCACCAACCATACAACAGGACAACTCAACAAACTTCAAATTCATGAAACATATCAAGGGCGTGATCAAGTTAACAATGCTAGTGGACAAGGTATGGAAATTGCTAGCATTGGTCATTCAGTTTTTCACACCCCACATTGATCTTTAAGTCTCAAAAACATTCTTCGTGTTCCTGAAGCTACTATGAGTTTGCTTTCTGCTCATAAAATTGCCCTAGATAATAATGCCTTTATTGAAATTTACCCATTCGTTTTCTTGATTAAGGACAAAGCCACGCAACAAATCATGTTTAGAGGTCCGTGTCATGGTGGTCTCTACCCCTTGTTCCAGTCTCAACGGGGTCGTCGTCCAAGCATGCACTTATCACCATCAAGCCTTCATCATCTACATGGCATCGTCGTCTAGGGCATCCTTCGTCTTTTATTGTGCAACAAGTTCTTAGGAGAAATAGTTTATCGTATAATCCTGAAATAAATTCTTACATATGTGATCCATGCCAACAGGCCAAGAGTCACCATCTACCATATCCTGTTTCCACTAGTATTTCTTCAGCTCCTTTGGAACAAATATATGCCGATGTATGGGATCCGACTCCTCTTTCTGTAGGTAAACATGCTTATTATCTAAGTTTCATTGATGATTTTAGCAAATATACTTGGATCTATTTTCTTAAGAAATGTTCTGAGGTGTATCATGTCTTTCTTGACTTCCAAAAATATGTTGAACGCCAGTTTGATAGAAAGATTCTCACTATGCAAACCGATTGGGGTGGTGAGTATGAAAAATTAAATTGCTTTTTCAGTGTGTAGGCATTGCTCATCATGTCGCATGCCCCCATGCATATCAACAAAATGGTTCCGCTGAACGAAAACATCGTCATATTGTTGAGGTTGGCCTTGCCTTGCTTGCCAACTCCTCTATGCCACTCAAATATTGGGATAATGCCTTTATCACTACTACCTTTCTTATAAATCTGTTGCCTACAAAGGTTCTCAATATGGACACTCCCACTGAAAAACTTCATGTCAAACCAAACTATGGGTCTCTTCGAGTTTTTGGATGTGCTTGTTGGCCCAATCTTCGCCCATACAACAAACATAAACTTTCCTTTCGTTCAAAATGGTGTGTGTTTCTTGGCTATAGCTTTCTTCATAAAGGAGTTAAATGTTTAGATGCGTCTACTAGCCGTATTTACATATCTCGTGATGTTGTGTTTACGAGAATGTTTTCCCTTTGCTAAGTTACACCCTAATGCTGGTCGTTGTCTTCGCGAAGAATTTCTTCTTCTTCCGACTGATCCACCTTCCTCGGCATCTAATGATAGGGGTGTGCATTCTAATGATCATTACTTGCAAGTTGTTCCAGTTGTTGAACCTCCATAGATACTAGCCGAGGAGACTACATCAAATTCTGCAGAAAATTTGGAGCACACGGTTGAAAACTGCACATCAAATGGTGATCATGGAGCTGAGAACACGACAAGCAGGGGGCACACTGAAATCGTGGATGATTCTGCAGGAGAATCTGCCTCGGATCAGCCACCGCCGTCGCCTTCCGCGGGAACTCCCGCGCGCACACGTGCACATGAGTCCACGACCGAGTTGTCGGGCGACACGTCGCACTCTCCTGATCGATCCCCGCCCGGGTCTTCGCAAGACTCCCGCGCGAGCCTGTTCTACCACGCCATGTCGCCTTCTGCTACCAACCCCGCCTCACCGCCATCAACACCTGACCAGGGGTCGGTCGGCCCCGACACGCCGCAGGCCGACAACGGCCAAGTGTCAGCTACTGATTCGCAGGGTTCTTCATCTGATAATGGTGTTTCTCCGCCGCCTTCTCTGCCTTCTCCTGTTGGCGTTCGCACGATACTCCAAAAAGGTGTACGACAACCTAAGGTATACACAAATGGCACAGTACGCTATTCTTTACTTACATCAACAGGAGAACCCACAAATCTTGTTGAAGCTATTAGTGATGCAAATTGGAAAAGTGCTATGCAAGAAGAATATGATGCACTTCTTGCAAATAAAACCTGGCATTTGGTGCCTCCAAGTTCAAAGAGGAATGTTATTGGTTGCAAGTGGGTTTATTGCATCAAGAAAAATGCAGATGGTACTATTGATAGGTATAAATCTCATCTTGTTGCAAAAGGGTTTAAACAACGCTATGGATTAAATTATGAGGATACTTTTAGTCCTGTTGTCAAGATTGCTAATATTCGGCTTGTTCTCTCTATTTCTGTCTCTCAAGGTTGGAACTTGCAGGTAGCTAGGTGTGAAGAACGCGTTCTTACATGGTGTTCTGGAAGAGGAGGTTTACATGAAACAACCACCAGGTTTTGAGTCTTCCGCTACTCCCAATTATGTGTGCAAACTTGACAAAGCATTGTATGGTCTAAAGCAGGCACCAAGAGCATGGTACTCTCTTTTGAGCTCAAAGTTGCATACTCTTGGTTTTGTTCCATCAAAGGCATATACCTCACTTTTTCTATACAACAAGTCAGGTGTCATGGTGTTCATTTTGATTTATGTTGATGACATAATTGTCACAAGCTCTTCTGATCAGGCCATCTCAGTTCTTCTTCATAACCTGAGTTCAGAATTTGCTCTTAAGGATCTTGGTGATCTTCACTATTTCCTAGGTCTTGAGGTTCAAAGACGTCCCTATGGATTGCTTTTAAATCCGGAAAAGTATGCTATAGATTTGCTTCAACGAGTTGGCATGAGTTTTTGCACATCATGTCCTACACCACTCTCCACTTCTGGTACTCTGGCTCTCAACGATGGATCTCCACTTGGTCCTGAGGATTCTACACGCTACAAAAGTATTGTAGGTGCTCTACAATACTTAACATTGACAAGGCCAGAAATTGCTTTTTCAGTTAATAAGGTCTATCAGTTTCTTCATGCCCCTACAACTACACACTGGACTGCTATAAAAAGGATCCTCAGGTATATTCATGGTACTGTTATAGTTGGTCTGACTTTTCATAAGTCCTCTTCCACTCTTATCAGTGCCTATTCAGATGTAGACTGGGCATGTGATTTAGATGATAGACGTTTCACTGGTGGCTTTGCTATATTTTTTTGGCTCTAATCTTATTTCATGGAGTTCCAGGAAACAGCCTACAGTATCAAGATCGAGTACTGGGGCTGAATATAAAGCTCTTACAAATGCCACTGCTGAGTTAATATGGGTGGAAGCTCTTTCTCGGGAACTTGGTCAAGTTCCAAAGGAAAAGCCATGTTTATGGTGTGACAATCTAGGTGCAACATATCTGTCAGCTAATCCAGTATTTTATGCTCGTATCAAACACATTGAAATTTATTATCACTTTGTTCGTGAGAGAGTTGCTTCTAAACAACTTCAGGTTTAGTTCATCTCTAGCAAGGATCAGCTTGCTGATGGTTTTACAAAGGTTTTATGTTCAAAAAACTAGATGAGTTTAAACGTAATCTAAACCTCTCTGTTGTTTAGATTAAGGGAGGGTATTAGAGTTATAATATATGTAGTATATAAGATGGTGTAGTACACCACTCGTATACATACATAAACCTTGTACGTCACGTAAAGAGCTATTTCTTGCTCATATAACACGTACTTGAAGCTTCTAACGAGGCTATCGTTCCTGCTAACGTTTTCTACACTCTTTTCGCTGAGGCCGTCCTGAGATTTCGGGGACCCTGGGTGAACGTAAATTCTGGGGCCCTTATGATCATCATAATAATTAATGTATATATAAGATGTCAGGATACTTATAGTACATTTAAAAATATAGATATCAATCAATTTATATATTATGGAAACAATTTCCTTCTAACCGATGCAAACTCATTGATTATGGTAATAACAATATCACTCTTAGGTATCAACTTGAAATCATAACGCCGCGGTTGTCGCTAAGTTTTAGGAGATCTCTAGAAACGGTTGAACGGTGCCGCGCATGGTAGGCCATGACATGCAGTTTTTTTCCATCTCAGAGCTGCTATCGAAAACTAAATTTCTGAATTGTAGCTATTGCCAGATTACTGTTTACCGGCACCACCTGAAGGGTACTTGATCGTCTATTTTTCCTTTAGCAACAATTAGTGTAATCATTAGATAAAAAACAATTAGTCCAATCAAGAGTATTTAGTAGGGTTGCAAATATAGTGGCACATAGTCTAGCTAAATATTCTTATAGTTCAATGGAATGCTTAGTGTGGGATGGTGATCTTTACGGATTCATTCTGCAAAAATTGTAATTAAATATATGACTGTGCTATAAGATGTTTTAGGTTTGTGAAGAAAATAATTTAGACTACTTTTAGTACATTTGCTTCATAATACTAAAACATCTCATATTTTAAAACAGAAGAGTACTTAATAAGGTCACTAGGCATATCCAAGACCCACCCCACTCTTTTATTAATGGAACCGGACCCACCTCACTTAATCACTGTACCTTTTTTTTTAGAATTCACCGTAGCTAACCATAGGAAAAAAAGGCCCAATAAATAAAGAAGAAAGCCTAAATTTGAGCCCACTAGAGCATTGTAACGCTTGGAGGCTTTCTCTTTTCTCTGCTCCCTGAAACGCACGATAGACAGAGCTCGGAACTTCCTCCAATGTCGCTGCCGCATAATCATAAGCTTCTCCCGTACCTGGACGGGACCCCCTCGATCTCTGGGGCCCGGGGCGGCCGCCCACCCTGCCCCCCTCAGGGCCGGCCCTGGTTGCGTCAAGACCCACGTGTCACCTCTTTCTCGATGGCCAGTGACCAGTTGTCACAGTCTCGTCACCGTCCATATATGGAAATTTTGGACAAAACGTAATTCTCAGTATATGTATATATAGCGTCTTCGTGCCCGGCTGTGCACGGCGCTGCTGCGCATCTCAGACGCTAGCTCGTCCGTCCAAATATGGATAACGCCGGCCGGCCAGCCGGCCGGAGGAGACCACACGTACGTAACCAGTCCCAGTCGCGGAAGGGGGAACCACAAAAATTCAGGCGTGGAGAAACGGTCGGTAGCCCTCACCTCGATCGCCACCGGGCGCACGCGCGACACGTACGTCGCCCTGCCAACATCACCGTCGTCGTCGCCACCGCGCGCTGGACGCGCTCTCCGGCACCCAGCCATTAAACTGAAAAGGCGGGCGAGACTCCGACGTGCCGGCGCCAGCGCGCGCTGCGACACGCCCGGCATTAACTCCACTTTGAACACACGCTCGTCTCGGCTTGACCGGGAGCTGGCGTCGTCATCACGCGCTTGTCTTTTGCCGGAAAGCTACCGTCTTGGCGAGGAGGCCGCGAGGCGACGACGACGTCCGTTTCTCGCTGCCGTACGGCCCATGGCATAGCCAGTTCGGGCGACTATAAATAGGCCTCGCCATGAGCCCTGAGTTGGCCACACGCAATTACGCAAAGACGCACTTCACACTCTAACCAAGGCCGTAGCTTGTTCTTGCTTGCACGCCGAGATAGCTAGAGTGGCATACATGGCGAAAGCGCAGGTGGCGGCGAGGTTCGTGACGGAGGTGGCGCCGCCGCAGCTCGTGTCGATCATGCGCCGGAGGCACAAGGTGGCGAGGGGCGGAGGCCTGGACACCATCGCCGAGGACGACAGGGAGCTTCAGCTCGCCTACGGTGATCATCATGCCGCCGCTTCTACTGCAGAGGCGGGGCCGTCGGCGAGAGCCTTCACGGCGGCGTCGCTGAAGAGAGCGTCGCCGACAACGGG
Source organism: Avena insularis (assembly GCA_023614405.1). NCBI lineage: Eukaryota > Viridiplantae > Streptophyta > Magnoliopsida > Poales > Poaceae > Avena > Avena insularis. The sequence continues at coordinate 84,998,992 of CM042695.1, read as the reverse complement.
TGGGTTCATGAGGGAGCTCAGCAGCTGCTTCTCCAGCAGCGTCGTCCACGCCCAGGCGGGCGGCGGCGGCGGCTGGGAGGGCAGGCACAAAGGGCACGCCCGGCAAGCCGTCTATGCACACCGGAACCAGACCCATGGAAAGCTGAAGAATTAGCTAGCGACTGAACTTCGGTGTCCATGCACACCAGAAACTGTTTGCTCTTTGGAAGCACCGAGACATGCTTAATTTCTCTGTCCCGTAGAAGCATGTCAATGATTTGAGTCTACACTTATTCAGTAGTGTAAACGGGGCCATGTTCCATGCTATGGGATCCCGAGCTTATCGAAGTCCTTTTTAGAAAAAATTGAAAATCATATTTTGAAGTTTCAGAAAAATCTAAAAAATAATGCAATATCTCAATCATAAATACAGTGTATTATGGGCTACAAAGAAAAGATAAAAACTAAAAAGATTTGAATGCACTATTTACCCATCCATATCTATAATCTTATCTTTTTTGGGTAGCATAGAATGTCGTACTTTGTATTGAGTCTTTGCACACTTAAAGTACATCATTATTCCCTATATTACATATCTTTACAGATTTTTTGAATCCTTGAAAATACTTTTTGAATGCTAAAAAATAAAGGGGTACACCTTGGTAATTTGGGTCGTACTAGTAGAAAGATTCAAGCTTGGCCTCGTTCAGGCCCTGGTAATGTTCTGGCCTTATGCGGAAACGACTGTAACTCCTTTAGTTGAGTAATATATCCTTTCATTCAAAAAAAAGGGGCTACAGTGAGCCCGGGAGCCAAATTGACATATTCAGGGCCTATATAAAAACCAGTAGGGGCATTTCTCCCCATTGTAAAATATAAAGTCAAACATTTTTACTATTTTCAGCTTCTTCTTTTTTACAGGATTCGGTGGAATAGAATCGTCGGGACCTTTTATGAGTGGTTGGATTCCTCGGAGCAGCCATAATGGGAGGCGCTTAGTTAGGCGGTTAACAATAAAATTAAATCGACTAAAAAAAGACTGCGAAGCACTCACCCACACAACACGGGGCTGTTTGTTGAGACCCTAACAGCACCTCCACTCGTTGGACGTTTTTAGGCCAAAATCTGGCGCTATTTAGTGTTGGATGGAGCTAGTTTTCGGCCTGGAAACGCCCAATTTCTCACTCGCGTTTTCAGGCCGAGTTTTCAGGCGCCGCAAAAATAACGATATATTCGAAAAATATTCGCTCCCGAGATGAAATATCGGCCAAAGGTGTTCAACAGAAGTATGCCTAAAAATGTTTGGCGATTAGTCGTCGATGGAGATAGCCTCCTCCGGCGTGTCCGGTGCGACGGGAATGGGTTCATCGGCGGCGTGGCCGGCCAACAGATTGGAGAGGTGAAAGCAGATCTCAGCGAAGGCGTGGCGACAGAGGCGATCAGCTCAAATCTTGGTGTGCTGGCGGCGATGAGGATGGTGTTGCGTCAAGGAGGCCCACGTGTCACCAGTGGTAGTGGTCAGAGTCTCGTCACCGCTGTCCATATATGGAAATTTTGGACAAAACGTAATTCTCAGATGTATATCGTCTTCGTGCCCTGCTGCGTACGGCGTTGCTGCGCATCTCAGACGCTAGCTCGTCCAAATATGGATAACGCCGGCCGGCCAGCCGGCCGGAGGACACCACGACTACACGTACGTACCCCAGTTCCAGTCACGGAAGGCGCAACCACAAAAATTCAGGCATGGAAAAACGGTCGGTAGCCCTCACCTCGATCGCCACCATCAGAGATTCACCGTCGTCGCCATCGCTTCCGCTGGACGTGCGCTCCGGCACCCAGCCATTAAACCGAAAAGGCGGGCGAGACTCCGACGTGCCGGCGCCAGCGCGCGCTGCGACACGCCCGGCATTAACCCCGCTTTGAATGCCCGCTCATCTCGGCTTGACCGGCCGGGAGCTGGCGTCATCACGCTTGTCTTTTGCCGGAAAGCTACCGTCTTGGCGAGAGGAGGCCGCGACGACGACGTCCGTTTCTAGATGCCGTACGGCCCATGGCATAGCCAGTTCGGGCGACTATAAATAGGCCTCGCCATGAGCCCTGAGTTGGCCACACGCAAAGACGCACTCACACTCAAACAGGCCATAGCTAGTTCTTACTGCACGCCGAGCTAGCTAGAGTGGCATGGCGAAGGCGCAGGTGGCGGCGAGGTTCGTGACGGAGGTGGCGCCGCCGAAGCTCGTGTCGATCATGCGGCGGAGGCACAAGGCGCCGAGGAGCGGCGGCCTGGACACCATCGCCGAGGACGACAGGGAGCTTCAGCTCGCATACGGTGACCGCCAAGACGCCGCTACTACTGCCGCGGCGGCGCGGTCGGCGAGAACCTTCACGGCAACGTCGCTGAAGAGAGCGTCGCCGCCGACCAGTGTTCTGCATTTCGATTTGCAAAAATATGTCGCCCCACTCAGAGATTCGGGAATTTCGAGAAAAAAACGAAATTTCGAAAAAATATTCAAAAATTTCGGTCAAATACGAATGCACTCGTTTTGAATCTTTCGAGCGAATTTTTTGAAAACTTCGCGAATTTCGAACGCATTTCAAACGAAATTTAGTTAAAGAACGAAAATGACATTTAGAGTTGAAGGTCATTAGTAGATCAGTTCAGATTCATAAGTCTTTCTAGTACCAAGTACAACTAGCTAAATTTGCCGCTTCGCTGCAGCTCCAAACAATCAGGAACACAAAAGTTTATGATTCACGTTACATTCATAGAAGGAAGAAAACTTTTCTAACAGCAACAACTTGGGCGTGGCTTGTTTCCAGAATGATACACATACAGTCTTGAAAGAATAATTAAATATTTCCACATAGACTGGACCAGTTAATTAACTGACATAAAATTGAACATGGAAATTACTAACTTGGCACTGAAAACATAAGTTGCCAGGGTACAACTGAAAAAGAAATGTGACGTTCTCACATAACAAAAACTAGGCAGAAATAGCTAATAATAAAGTGTCCTGTAAAAGTTTGAGAATGTTCCAATGGCTGAACAATGCCTTCCGATTAAGAAATCCTTAGCAGAGAATCATGCTGCTCACATCTGCGAAAAAAATATGAGTTTGATTAGACTTCCTAGTTCAAGGGAGGATTGTATGGATATCAGACTTGTAAGCATGTAAGGTTGAGTTATGAAATTAGAGGCTCACCATTTCTTTTTATTAGTACCCTTTCCTGATAGATCAGCCATACGCTTATACTTACTCTTTGTCTTCCTTTGTTGGCGCCTTGAACCGTGATCCTCGTCTTGTGTGGCATGTGTGAAATTTTGTTCACAAGTGAACTGAATTTTTTCAAATTGTTCCTCATGATCTGCACAGTATAAAGATGTAAATAAGAACATTGTACTGGGTGAAACAGAAACAATACATCAAGATACTTTTATAGTGGTCTCACCTTTATTAGCTGTCGGAGCTTCTGTTACATCGTCATTACTATCAGCGTCATCATCGCCCAGGCTACCAGGTTGGCTTTGTGTTTCATCGTCGCTGTGAGTGATCTTGCGTTTCCCATTCCTTCCATGTTTGCCAAGCTCCTTGTTCAAATCCTTCTCTGGCTGCTCTGTCAGGTCTTCCTTGGCATTCTCACGATTAATTTCCTTTTCAAAAAGCTCATCATCCTTCTCATTTAAAATGGGTTTTGCATTGGTCATTGATCCATTGAGCCAGTCCATTATTGGATTGTCTCTATCATACAATGCGACATCCATCATTAAGCTAAATGGATCTACTTCAGTTTCCTGCATGTCAAGTTCCTGTTGTTGGATTCGCAGCTTCAAGTTATAGTGCACATAGACCAACTTATGGAGCTTTTCATAGCCAAGTCGATTCCTTAGTAGTGCGTGAATCAGAGCAAATGTGCTCCAGTTTCGTTCACACCCACTAGAGGACATGCATTGGGACACAATCCTTAATGCATATTTTTGTAGCTCTGGGTAATCTGATCCATAGTGCATCCACCATGATGCTGCAATAAATGGATCAAGTTAAGTATCCATGAAATCAAAGAATAAGAAAAGAATGTTATGCATATTTTACTTCATGACATACTAGGTGTAAGACTTTTAGCAGCCATACGAGCCTCCATGGTACCAAAAATTCCTCGACGGTTCCGGTACGCATCAAATTAGCGTAGTGCCTCCACTGTGCTCTCAGGTGAGCTTGCAATTCTACGAATGCTTTCGCCGAATTGTTTGACAAGCTCAGGCTAACCACTCATGTTGAACTCATAATCTCCGGCTGGATCAAGTATACCGGCTGCATTGCAAACAAAATTTATTAGTGTATCGACAATATGAGTTCATTGGAAGAAATATAATGTCAAGTAGTAATACTCACCTGCCACCAAATGGGTGTCATCACGCATCATATGGAGCCTTTTTTCCATTACATCAAGAAATCTGTTGTAGCTGAAATTGTCATGTCCTAAAGCTGCAGCTAACTCTTCTGAGCTTTTGCATGATGTTGGTATGAAACCAGAAATTGTTGCACTCTTTTCTCTGTCCGCATAGCGAAAAAGCTTATATATAGGTCTAACGGCATCTAATACCCATTTCATATTAACCCACCAATGACGACTAATCAACTGATCATATGTGTAATCGTAGTCTGGGCTATTACTCCACTCACTATTTTGCCAATCTTCGGACACCATCCATTTCTGAAATGCATCCTTCTTGTCCATGAAACTTTGTAAAAATACAAACAGTGTCCCAAACCTTGTGGCATTAGGTTGTATGATCTCTCCTCCAACCCGTTTCCTCATTTCATCATGCAACCTACTATGGCTGTGAAAGAATTTGCTAATCCTCTTTGCACTGGTCACAGTTTGAACCACCTCAGGAAACTTTGAAATATCCTTGAGCATCAAATTAACAGTGTGAGCGCAACATGGCTGCCAAATAATAGATGGGAACTCCTGTACCACCATCAAACATGCTTTCTTGAAATTGGAACCGTTGTCAGTGACAAGTTGGACAACATATTCAGGACCCACTTCATCAACTACCACCTCCCGAATGATGCTACAGAGATACACTGCATTCTGCATTTCCCCGGTTGCATTCACTGACTTATGGAAAAGCATGCGACCATTGCAAAATATTAGAAAGTTTATAATGATCATATCTGTGGGGCCTGTCCATGCATCACACATGATCGTAACGCCGTATGTACGCCAATCCTCCTTGAACTGCAGCACATACTCTTTAAGTTCATTGTAGTTTGAGTTTAAACATGGACCATCTATTATGGCCCCCTTTGGGATAGGAACACCCTCACCAAGCCTTTGAGTTAACTTCATGGCTCCTACAAAATATGGGCAATCAGCTTTGCAGCCGGGGATATCTCTCGCATGAAACCACTTGGACCAAGCTAATGCGAGCATCTCCTTGTTTTCTTTCTCTGACCAAATTGTATCAATTCTAGTTTGCACCGGTGCCTTGGCACGTGCGAGGTCAGAATCAAAGCCTTTTGTCACATGTTTACCATCTCTCAAGGCACCACCACCGCTTGAACTACCATGCTCATACCTTCGACCCCTCTGCTCAACTCTCTCCCTGTATTGGTATTCCAGTAGTGATTCATCTATTGCTCGCTGCATATCGTCATCCTCATCATCAAACATGCCTTCATGTGCACGGCCACGGGTCATCCTCATGAGGACATCACGCTCCACCGCTTGAGTTCTCCTTTTTTTTGCATTTTGCTTCACCTTGAGTAACGAAACAGACCTAAGCATTGCTCGCCGAACATTTGCAGGTACAACATCACAAGGTCTCATATCTCCTTTGACCCCGGCTAAATGTACCTTAAGCCTTGTGACACCTCCACTCTTCACTGCAAGGCCGCAGTAATTGCATTTGAAACCACCATGATAAGCCCTTCCATGGCTCCATGCATACGATACTCCATCATCAGTTGATCATGTAAATATAGGTCAATGTTACATTAAATATTAAATGATTAGCAACTATCTATATGAACATGTTACATGTGTAAAGACTGACTAATAACATAATGCTAACTGAAAGAAATCATACATATTTCATCCTTATAAAGAAAATGTCATAACATGGCAGGAGTGGATCTTTAGGATGCAATTTATTTATCTATTCTTGACGCAAACAAAGAAGAAAGTAAAAAGTACAGGAAATAATGGGAGAGAAAATTTGTTGCTGATAGCATATACTGATGTTCTTAGCAGTTAACATAATGCACCATGGTATACTTCCAATTCATTATGAGAGCCGCTCCATTCATTATAAATATATATATATATTCTGCACTACGACAAAGAGTTTTTTTATTTTTGTAATGGTCAGTCTAGTTAATGGTTGTCACATGCATATTAATGTACTAAGCAGTATTATTCACCAACAGTTTAAAGCTCAGATAGAGTTAGGCAATAATTAATCATAGTTCACTGATGTTCAGAGCGTGCTCTAGGGATTAACAAACAATCTTAGAATACACTTAGTTTCACTGATGTTAAAGGCATGCTCTAGAGATTATAATAAGTAATGATCAAGGCCTAGCATCTGTCACAAGCGCCAAAACAAGTCGGGGACCATGCTCTGTATCCATCGCCAGCAACAAAACAATCTGGGGCAAAAGAGTAACGACCACGAGTTGTTTTTTTTGTACCATGTTGGAGATCGGGAGCAAGGGTCAAGCAAAAAATTTCAGGCAACTTTTTTATTTGCTTTGATGGATGGGTTCACCTCTGCATCAATGTTCAGATTTCAGAACACACAGGTTCAGAATTATAATTCTTAGAGAACCACCTGGAGGACCGTTCTGTCGCGCAGCGTCTTCTGCTGCACCTCGGCTGGTCGGCGCGGCCGCAGCACGTCGGTCGGCGGACGCGGCGTTCTGACCAGCACGTTGGCCGGCGGCGCTACCATCTCTCGCACTGTTGCCGTCGTCCCGACGCTGACTGCTAGAAGCAATGGCATCACCCTTCTTTTCTTTTCCCTTCCCAGAAATCTGGTTGCTCTTGTCACCGGCGTTGGTACTTCCACCTCCGCCGCCGACCATGCTCACAAAAGGCGCCGCCGAACAGCTCCAGGAAACGGGGAAACGGGAAAACCTAAGGACGACGCGGCTGCCTCTGATAAAGGGAAAAGCGGCCAAGTGGGCCAGGATGGGCCGAAAAATTTAAAACAGGCCAAAATATTCGGACGATACCAGGCTTTTCTCGCCCTATAGCGAAAACCGGCAATTTCGCGAATTTCGATCGAAATTTCGACGAAATTTAATTCACTGCCGCCGACCACGGGTGGGTTCATGAGGGAGCTCAGCAGCTGCTTCTCAGGCAAAGTTGTGCAGGCCCAGGCGGGCGCCGGCGGCTGGGAGGGCAGGCACAAAGAGCACGCCCGGCAAGCCGTCTATGCACACCGGAACCAGATGCATGCCAAGCTGAAGAATTAGCTAGCTACTGAACTTCGGTGTCCATGAACACCAGAAACTGTTTGCTCTAGTTGGGCCTTCGGCACTATCTGTACCATCTATTTGTTGAAGATTCATGCGAAGTCAACTCGGTCATCGTCTAAGATATATTTGAAAAAAACCCGAGAAATGTTGAATCAATCGCGATCCACAAAAGAGGACACATATCCTAGATTGTAGCAAAAAATTTCTACCGCATACAAACAAATAAGCCAAGATCTATCTATTAGATTGTAGCAACGAGTCGATAGAGGAACTCACCCTCGAAGATTCCAAAGCGGTTAACGAGAACAGATTCTCGTGGGTGATGTAGTCGTACTCTTGCCGATCTCAAGATCGTGTAGACGATCCTTCCGGCGCTGCGTTCCGGCAGCGCTTCAATGGTCACATCGCGTTCGATTTTCGATGAAGACCTTCCTCTCCCTTGTTCCAGCAGGCAGCGGAGGTTGTAGCACTCTCCTCGCGATTCCGGCAGCATGACGGCGTGGTACCGTAAGTAGAGGGGAGATCTCGCAGGGCTTCGCCTTAAACCGGAGCGAGTATGGTGGACTATGAGAGAGGCCTTGGCTATCTAGGCTTTAGAAGCACAAGGGAGGAATCTTGGCCGGCGGCTAGGGCTTGGCGAGAGCCCCAACTCGGCGGCTAGGAGGAAAACCTAGGGTGGCGGCGACTTGTGGTGGCTGGCGGCTAGGGCTAGGGTTTGGGTGGTGTTGGGTGTAGGGAAGAGGGGCAACCCCTGCCCCTTCTTTCATAGGTGGGAGGGCACCGATTGGGAGGAGGGAGTCCTCCCCCAACTCGGCCTCCTTGGCCGGCGGGTGGAGGGAGAGGAACTCCTCCCCAAGTAGGTTTCCAACTCTCCCTCCACCAAGCAAAACTGCCGTTTGACTTTTCAAATTGGCGTTTGACTTTTCAAACTAGGATTTGATTTCTCCCTTTATTTTGCTCAGCCATGATACCTAGTACATGATGCAACCATTCCACATTGTTATGACACATTCATGTACCCTTCCCCTCCGGAGTGTCGGACCTTCCGGACCCTTCTACAACATACCCGGTGAAAACACCGGAATCATTCCCCAACTCCAAAACAGGACTTTCCTTATATGAATCTTATTCTCTGGACCATTCCGGATCTCCTCGTGATATCCTGGATCCCATCCGAGACTCTGAACAACATTCGGTCTCTTACTCATCATTCCATAACTACTCAACAATATCGAATCCTTAAGTGTGTCTCCCTACGGTTCGTGAATTATGCGGACATGATCGAGACACTTCTCCGATCAATAACCAATAGAGGAATCTGGAAATTCATATGGCTCCCACATATTTCTACGATTACTTTGCGATCGAATGAACCACTTACATACGATACCAATTTCCCTTTGTCTCACGATAATTTACTTATCCGAGGTTTTGATCGTCGGTATCTCTGCATACCTAGTTCAACCTCACATCGATAAGTACTCTTTTCTCGTTCCCGTGGTATGTGATCCCTTGTGAGCCAGTCACATGCTTGCAAGCTAATTGGATGACATTCCACCGAGAGGGCCCAGAGTATATCTATCTGTCATATGGATGAACAAATCCCACTCTTGATTCATGTGTCTCAACCCATACTTTCCGAACACTCAATGCCACCTTTATAGCCACCCAGTTACGGTGTGGTATTTGATGTCATCAAAGCATCCTTCCGGTGATGGTGATAAGCATGATCTCATGGTAGAAGGAATTAGGTTACTATGTATCAGAAAGATTATAACAATTGAACTATTAAAATGACTTGATCTTTATGCTACGCTTATCTATAGGATTATGTCCATCATACCATTCTCCTAATGATATGATCTTGTTGTTAATAACATCTCAATGCTCATGATAGGGAAACCACAATCATCTATTAACCAACAAGCTAGTATTATGAAGAGGCTTTACTAGGGACTCTAATTTAGTTTACAAATCACACAAGTATTAATGTTTCCTGGTTAATACTGTTATAGCATGAATGTAAACATTTATCATAAAAACAAAGATATAATAATAACTACATTTATTATTGCCTCTAGGGCATATCTCCAACAGTCTCCCACTTGCACTAGAGTCAACTAATCTAGATTACATGGTAATATACCAAACACCCATGGTAGTTTGGTGTTGGTCATGTTTTGCCCTCGGGAGAGGTTTAGTCAACGGATCCGCCACATTCAGATCTGTGTGTACTTTGCAAATCTTTATGTCACCATCTTGTACATGTTCTCGAATAGCGTGAAAATGTAGCTTGATGTGCTTCGGCTTCTTGTGTGACATTGGTTCTTGCGCATTGGCTATGGCGCCCACGTTATCACAGTAGATAGACATTGGGTCCAGCGCACTTGGAACCACACCGAGCTCTGTAATGAACTCCTTCATTCATATCGCTTCTTGTGAAGCCTCCGAAGCAGCTATGTATTCCGATTCAGTTGAAGATCTCGCCACAACGCTTTGCTTTGCACTCCTCCAACTAACTGCTGCACCATTCAAAGTAAATACGTATCCAGATTGAGATTTAGAATCGTCTGGATCGGTGTTCCAACTAGCATCGGTGTAACCATTAACAACGAGCTGTTCATCACCTCCATAAGAAAGAACCATATCCTTAGTTCTTCTCAAGTACTTAAGGATGTTTTTGACCGCTGTCCAATGATCCACTCCCGGATCACTTTGATATCTGCTAGTCAAACTAACAACATATGCAATGTCGGGTCTAGTACATAGCATGGCATACATTAGAGATCCTATGGCTGAGGCATGGGGAGTCTTACTCATCCTTTCTCAATCTTGTGCCGTTGCTAGACTTTGAGTTTTACTCAAGGTCGTATTGGGCAACATGGGCAAGAACCCTTTCTTGCTTTCTTCCATTCCAAACCTCTTTAGAACTTTGTCCAAATATGTACTTTGTGACAATGATATTAGGCGTCTCGATCTATCTCTATAAATCTTTATGCCTAATATGTAAGCTGCTTCGCCAAGATCTTTCATTGAAAAACTATTATTCAAATATTCCTTGACACTATTAAGAAGGTCTACATCATTCCCAATCAACAATATGTCATCTACATATAGTATTAAGAATGCTAAAGAGCTCCCACTCACTTTCTTGTAAATACAAGCTTCTCCATAAGTTTGTATAAAACCAAAGCTTTTGATTACCTTATCAAAATGTTGATTCCAACTTCGGGATGCTTGCTTCAATCCATATATGGACCATTGAAGTTTGCACACCTTGTTAGCATCTTTAGGATCGACAAAACCTTTGGGTTGCATCATATACAACTCTTCATCAATGTCTCCATTGAGGAACGCTGTTTTGACATCCATCTTCCATATCTCATAATCCTAATATGCAGCGATTGCTAACATAATCCTCACAGACTTTAGCTTCGCTACTGGTGAGAAAGTCTCATTGTAGTCAACTCCTTGAATTTGTCGAAACCCTTTTGCGACAAGTCGAGCTTTATAGACAGTAACATTATCATCAGCATATGTTTTCTTCTTGAAAATCCATTTGTTCTCGACAGCCTTTTGGCCATCCGGTAAGTCCACCAAAGTCCATACCTGGTTTTCGTACATGGATCCAATCTCGGATTTCATGGCTTCTTGCCATTTATTGGAATCTGGGCTCATCATTGCTTCCTCATAAGTCGCAGGGTCATCGCTGTTGTCCACCAACATGACACTCATAACGGGATCATACCAATCAGGAGTGGTACAAGTTCTCGTTGACCTGCGAGGCTCTGTAGCAACTTCAACCGAAGTTTCATGATCATCATCATTAGCTTCCTCTCTTATTGGTGTAGGCGCCACAGGAACCACTTCCGGTGCTGCGCTACTCGCAAGTTCGAGAGAAGGTTCAACAACCTCGTCGAGTTCTACTTTCCTTCCAATCACTTCTTTCGAGAGAAATTCCTTCTCTAGAAAGGATCCATTCTTAGCAACGAAGATTTTGCCCTCGGATCTATGATAGAAGGTATACCCAATAGTTTCCTTTGGGTATCCTATGAAGACGCATTTTTCCGCTTTGGGTTCAAGCTTGTCCGGCTGTAACTTCTTTACATAGGCTTCGCAACCCCAAACTTTAAGGAACGACAATTTAGGTTTCTTCCCAAACCATAATTCATACGGTGCCGTTTCAACGGATTTAGATGGTTCCCTATTTAAAGTGAATGCGGCTGTTTCTAATGCATAACCCCAAAACGATAGCGGTAAATCTGTAAGTGACATCATAGAACGAACCATATCTGTAAGTGACACACCATTACGCTGTGGTGTTCCCTGCGGTGTCAATTGTGAAAGTATTCCGCATTTCTTTAAATGCTCACCAAACTCGTAACTTAGATATTCACCTCCACGATCAGAACGTAGAAATTTAATCTTCTTGTTACATTGATTCTCTACCTCACTTTGAAATTCCTTAAACTTCTCGAAAGTTTCGGACTTATGTTTCATGAAATAGATATACCCATATCTACTCAAGTCATCCGTGAAGGTAAGAACATAACGATAACCACCACGCGATGCTACACTCATTGGTCCACACACATTGGTATGTATGATTTCCAACAAGTCCGTAGCTCGCTCCATCATACCAAAAAATGGAGTCTTAGTCATTTTACCCATCAGACATGCTTCGCATCTTTCAAGTGATTCGAAATCAAGTGATTCAAGAAGTCCATCGGAATGGAGTTTCTTCATACGCTTCACTCCAATGTGACCAAGACGACAGTGCCACATATAGGTCGAGTTATCGCTCAATTTCAAACGTTTAGCCTCAATGTTATTTATGTGTGTATTACTACAATCGAGATTCAATAAGAATAGACCATCTACCAAAGGTGCATGTGCATAAAACATATTACTCATATAAATCGAACAACCATTATTCTCGGACTTAAACAAGTAACCGTCTCGCAATAAACAAGATCCAGATATAATGTTCATGCAGGCACCAAATAACAATTATTTAAGTATAAAACTAATCCCGATGGTAGATGAAGAGGTAGCGTGCCAACCGCGATCACATCAACCTTTGATCCATTTCCAACGCGCATCATCACCTCGTTCTTTGCTAGCTTCCGTTTATTCTACAACACCTGTTTCGAGTTACAAATATGAGCAACCCAACCAGTATCAAATACCCAGGCACTACTACGAGTACTAGTGAGATACACATCAATAACATGTATATCGAATATACCTTTCTTCTTGATGTTGCCGTTCTTCAAATTCGCCAAGTACTTTGGGCAATTCCGCTTCCAGTGACCTTCTCCCTTGCAGTAAAAGCACTCAGTATCAGGCTTAGGTCCAGCCCTGGTCTTCTTTGCCGGTGCGGCAACTTTCTTACCGCCCTTCTTGAAGTTTCCCTTTTTCTTAGACTTGCCTTTCTTGAATTTGGTGGTCTTATTGACCATCAACACTTGGTGCTCTTTCTTGATCTCCACTTCTGCAGATTTCAACATGGAGAAAAGTTCTGGCAACATCTTGTCCATGTTTTGCATATTGTAGTTCATCACAAAGTTCTTATAACTTGGTGGTAGTGATTGGAGGAAACGGTGAATCCCCAAAGAATTAGGGATCACTATACCCCAAACTTTGGAGTTTGTTTGCGTGCCCAGACATCTTAAGCACATGCTCACTAACGGAGCAGCCCTCTTCCATATTGCAGTTAAAGAACTTTTCAGAAGCCTCATAACTCTCAACTGCCGCGTGAGCCTCAAATATCATTTTGAGTTCACAGACAATATCATGTGGTTCATGGTTCTCAAACCTCTTCTGAAGCTCCGATTCCAAACCATACAATATAGCACACTGAACTGCGGAGTACTGATTCTTCCGAGTGAGGTAAACATTCTTTACTTCATCGGTAGCGAGTCGCAGCGGGTCACCCAGCGGTGCATCCAGCACATAGGTCAAATTACCAGCATTGAGGACAATCCTCAAATTGCGGAACCAATCCATGAAGTTGCTTCCATCGTTTTTCAACTTTTCTTTCTCTAGGAACGCATTAAAATTGATGGTAGGGGCCACCATTGATCTACAACATATTTGCAATAGTTTAGACTAAGTTTATGACAAATTGAGTTCTAATTAATATTTAAATTAATCTAGGTGAACTCCCACTCAAAACAATATCCCTCACATTGTTTTAGTGATCACACGAACCAAATCCACCACATCGAAACAGATCATCGCGAGAGTTGATGTAGCTTCAATGGCGAACAATCAACATGTTCATCATATCTACTATATCACTCATGCTTTACCTTTCGGTGATCCATGTTCCGAGACCATGTCTGTACATGCTAGGCTCGTCAAGATCAAACCTTAGCTTCTGCATGAGCAAATCTGGCTTGCTCACATTGTATACACTTGCAGAATCTAACACACCCGATCATCACGTGGTTCTTCGAAACAACAAACTTTAGCAACGGTGCTAACTAAGGATGAACACTTTAAAACTTGAAATTTGTGTGCTTGAGGGATCATCTTATAATGCTACCGTCGTTAACTAAGCAATACAAGATGTATAAAGGATTAACATCACATGTAATTCATAATATGTGATATGATATGGACTATCTTCTTTGTGCTTCCCATCTCCATCTTCAAGCACGAACATGATCTCCATCATCACCGGCATTGCATCAAGGTCAATGACGCCATTCCATGGTTGTCGTCCACCAACTTAAACAATTACAACTACTTTGAATAGACACGCGGGTCTTAACAGAATTTAAAGACAACCATATGGCTCCTGCCGGTTGCCAACTTACAATAAGGAACATTTCATACGTCAAATATAATCACAATCATGGTCATATCACATCACTGCACACCCCTGCAAAACAAAGTTAGACGCCTCTATTTTTCTTTGCATATTTTACGTGGTTTGGGGCTTTCAATAAGTGTCGCTCTAACTTACGAACAAGAACCACAACGTTTATGCTTGAACTATCAAGTGCTTGTTGTAAATTGGATCTATACTATGATGGGAGAGACAGGCACCCGCAAAGCCACTTATGCAATACAAGTTGCATGTTGAGCGTGGAGCAAGTCTCATGAACAATGTCATGTAAGGTTAGCCCGGGCCGCTTCATCCCATCATACCGCAAGATGCAAAGTAAACAAGAAGCAATTGATAATAAAAGCACCACCGCCCACAATGACCATTGTGTTCTACTCGTGCAACAGATCAACATATAGACACGGCTCTGATACCACTGTAGGGGTTCGTAGCATGGAAAATAAAAAAATTCTACCGCATGCAAACAAACAAGCCAAGATCTATCTACTAGATTGTAGCAATGAGTCGATAGAGGAACTCACCCTCGAAGATTCCAAAGCGGTTAATGAGAGCAGATTCTCGTGGGTGATGTAGTCGTACTCTTGCCGATCTCAAGATCGTGTAGACGATCCTTCCGGCGCTGCGTTCCGGCAGCGCTTCCGCAGTCGGTCACACGTTCGGTACTCGATGAAGACCTTCCTCTCCCTTGTTCCAGCAGGCAGCGGAGGTTGTAGCACTCTCCTCACGATTCCGGCAGCATGACGGCGTGGTACCGGAAGTAGAGGGGAGATCTCGCAGGGCTTCGCCTTAAGCCGAAGCGAGTATGGTGGACTATGAGAGAGGCCTTGGTGATCTAGGGTTTAGAAGCACCAAGGGAGGAATCTTGGCCGGTGGCTAGGGCTTGGGGAGAGCCCCAACTCGGCGGCTAGGAGGAAAACCTAGGGCGGCGGCGACTTGTGGTGGCCGGCGGCTAGGGCTAGGGTTTGGGTGGTGTTGGGTGTAGGGAAGAGGGGCAGCCCCTGCCCCTTCTTTTATAGGTGGGAGGGCACCGGTTGGGAGGAGGGAGTCCTCCCCCAACTCGGCATCCTTGGCCGGCGAGTGGAGGGAGAGGAACTCCTCCCCAAGTAGGTTTCCTACTCTCCCTCCACCAAGCAAAACTGCCGTTTGACTTTTCAAATTGGCATTTGACTTTTCAAACTAGGATTTGATTTCTCCCTTTATTTTGCTCAGCCATGATACCTAGTACATGATGCAACCATTCCACATTGTCATGACACATTCATGTACCCTTCCCCTCCGGAGTGCCGGACCTTCCGGACCCTTCTAGAACATTCCCGGTGAAAACACCGGAATCATTTCCCAACTCCGAAACAGGACTTTCCTTATATGAATCTTATTTTCCGGACCATTCCGGATCTCCTCGTGATATCCCGGATCCCATCCAAGACTCCGAACAACATTTGGTCGCTTAATCATCATTCCATAACTACTCAACAACATCGAATCCTTAAGTGTGTCTCCCTACGGTTCGTGAATTATGCGGACATGATCGAGACACTTCTCCGATCAATAACCAATAGAGTAATCTGGAAATTCATATGGCTCCCACATATTTCTACGATTACTTTGCGATCGAATGAACCACTTACATACGATACCAATTTCCCTTTGTCTCACGATAATTTACTTATCCGAGGTTTTGATCGTCGGTATCTCTGCATACCTAGTTCAACCTCGCATCGATAAGTACTCTTTTCTCGTTCCCGTGGTATGTGATCCCTTGTGAGCCAGTCACATGCTTGCAAGCTAATTGGATGACATTCCACCGAGAGGGCCCAGAGTATATCTATCCGTCATATCGATGGACAAATCCCACTCTTGATCCATGTGTCTCAACCCATACTTTCCAAACACTCAATGCCACCTTTATAGCCACCTAGTTACGGTGTGGTGTTTGATGTCATCAAAGCATCCTTCCGGTGATGGTGATAAGCATGATCTCATGGTCGCGGGAATTAGGTTACTATGTATTAGAAAGCTTATAGCAATTGAACTATTAAAATGAGTTGATCTTTATGCTACGCTTATCTATAAGAGTATGTCCATCATACCATTCTCCTAATGATATGATCTTGTTGTTAATAACATCTCAATGCTCATGATAGGGAAACCACAATCATCTATTAACCAACAAGCTAGTATTATGAAGAGGCTTTACTAGGAACTCTAATTTAGTTTACAAATCACACAAGTATTAATGTTTCCTAGTTAATACTGTTATAGCATGAATGTAAACATTTATCATAAACACAAAGATATAATAATAACTACATTTATTATTGCCTCTAGGGCATATCTCCAGCACCATAGCCCTCCTCCTCCTCCTCAACCTGGCGCCGACCCGCCTCGATATATATTTGTATATTGTATGTCCCCACTTGTTAGGGGGTTTTTCTGCATATTTCCACATGTACATGTACTATATATTGTGTCCTTTGGCCTCGATAGGAATACAAGTTGCATATTCCTGACATGGTATCAGAGCTAGGTTAGCCTCCTCCTACTCGCAACTAACCGTGCAGCCCACCGTCCGTCCACATCGACGGCCCGTTGCCGCCGCGCCGTCGCCGCTGTCCACGCCCTAGTTTCGGGCGTCATCATGTTGCCCGCTCCGTCTCCCGATCCAGATCGGTTACAGATCCGCCTCTCGGTCTCTAGATCGACGATCTCCATATCGATCTTCACGAGATCGATTTTCCAGATCGATCTCCAGACGTCCACGTGCGGGATCGTCCTCTGCTCCTCCACGCACGGGGTCTCCTCGTCGACCTGCTACCACCTGACGCCCTGCTGCCACCCGACGCCCGCCCGCCCGGACCTGCTGACAGATCTTCCTCGAGCTTCTCCCGAGCCGCTCTCAGTTTGCCGGATTTCCGCCGCCGTCGGGAATCGATCACCGGTGGCCGGAATTGGCCTCCCCAGGCCCTTAGGCGCCGCCTCTCGCCCCGACTATCCGGAATTTGGCCGGCCTCTGTCTGTAGCTCGGGTTGACCAGATCTGAAAAAAATGTCTTCTGCATCGGGCTATGTTGCGATTCCTCGCTGCCCGGTGATCTTCGATGGCACGAATTACCCTGATTTGGCTACCTTTATGCGTGTTCACATGCGCGGTCTCTGTCTATGGGGTGTGATATCCGGCGAGGTCTCCTGTCCGTCGTGCCCTCCTGCTCCTGTGGCTCCTCTTCCGCCGACGCCGATTGTTCTCGGCGTTGATGCTTCTCAGCAGGTCAAGGATGCTGCTCAGAGTGCCGATGATAGTGTTGTTGCTGCTTATGAGCTAAAGTTCAAGCAGTACTCTGCTGATCTCGAGACCTATCGCCATGATCTGACCACTTACAGTCAGTGGGTCGATGAGGATGCTCGTGCTGCTGCTGTTCTCACCTCCAGTGCCCTAGTTTGCTGCTGAGTTCATGAGTCTCCCTACTGTTGCCGCTCAGTGGGCACATCTTCGTCAGCGCTATCAGTCGTCTGGGGATGCTATTTACCTGTTCGTGGTTCACCAGGAGCATGCTCTTTAGCAGGGTGATTCCACTATTGATGAGTTCTATACTCAGAGTGTTGCTATCTGGCGTCATCTTGATTCTCTGCGTACTGCTGTTTGTGGCACATGTCTGTGCTGTCAGATTGTGCGCTCGGATTTGGAGTTTCACCGCATCTATGAGTTTCTGTCTCGCCTTCGCCAGGAGTTCAAGCCTCGTCGTGCTCAATTGAATGCTCGTGGTCGTGTTCCGCTCTCTGAGGTGTTGTATGAGCTTCGGGCTGAGGAGACTCGTCTCCGTGGTGCGGGTCTTCTTGCGGTTCCGTCTGTGCTTGCTACTCGTGGTCCTCCTCTACCGCCTGCTCCCTTGACTCAGCCACGATCCTATGTGCCGCCGCCGATACTACCCACTCCTCCGTGTCGTGGTCGAGTCAACACCAGCAGCGATCTCAAAGTCTGTGGTCAAAGTCGCACAGCAGGCTCGTGGTCGATCGCCGTGGTTCTCTTCACACGCTTCATCAGAATAGGGATGGCCACACTTGGGCTACCCGTTATACACGGATCGATCCCGCCACGCCACACCAGGCTCGTGGGCAGTTGGCTCCTTCTGGATCTTCAGCAGTTGCTCTCTCTGATCAGGACATTATCAGGAGTCTTTGCGGTCTGCTTGGTGCTACAGGCTCTTCTTCGATGGGCACTGCTGGTTCTGTGACTGATTCTTCAGGCACTGCTAGTTCTGTGACTGATTATTCAGGCACTGCGCGACCACCACCTTCTCCACAGTCAGGTATGTCTCCATGGTATCTGGATTCTGGAGCTTATTTTCATATGACCTCTGAGTCTTCTTTTTTGTCCGCTCTTGGTTCTCTCCCTTCTCATGTCCGTGTTTTCACGGCCGATGGTACCACTCTTCCCGTTTCTAGTCGGGGCACCCTTTCTACTTCTTATTTTTCTATTCCTGATATTTCCCATGTTCCTCGTCTTAAGATGAATCTGTTCTCTGCTAGCCAGCTTACTGAGTCTGGTTGTCGCGTCATTCTTGATGCTGATTCTTGTGTTGTCCAGGACCATCGCACACAGGCCCTGGTTGGAGCTGGCCCTCGCAGTCGTGACTCTTCAGGACTTTGGGAGTTAGACTGGCTTCGTGTTCCTTCCGCTGCCACTTCATCTGCCAGTTCTTCTCCGGTCATCGCCTCTGCTACCAGCTCCTTTCAGCAATGGCATCATCGTCTTGGTCACCTTTGTGACTCTCGCCTGTCGTCATTAGTTCATCGTGGTCTTTTGGGGTCTGTCTCAGGAGATGGGTCTTTACATTGTCAGGGCTGTAGGTTGGGCAAACAGATTCAGCTTCCCTATCCTACTAGCGCGTATGTATCTCAACGACCTTTTGATTTAGTTCATTCCGATGTTTGGGGTCCGGCTCCTTTCGCTTCGAAAGGGGGACATCGCTACTATATTTTATTCATCGATGATTTTTCTCGGTACACTTGGTTGTATTTTATGCGCTCTTCCAGTGAAGTGCTCTCCATATATCAGAGTTTTGCGGCCATGGTCCATACTCAATATTCTACACCCATTCATGTGTTTCGTGCTGATTCTGTTGGTGAGTATATCTCCCAGATGCTGCGAGGTGTTCTTGCTGAGCAGGTAACCCTTGCTCAGTTCTCCTGTCCTGGCGCACATGCCTAGAAAGGCGTTGCTGAGCGCAAGCACCGCCATCTTCTTGAGACCACTCATGCCATGATGATTGCTTCTTCCCTTCCATTGCATTTCTGGGTTGTGGCTGTCGCTACGTCGTCTTACCTCATCAATATTCATCCCTCTGCCGCTCTGCGGGGTGGTATCCCTCTTGAGCGCCTATCTGGTCATTCTCCAGACAACTCCATGCTTCGCTTGTTTGGTTGTGTTTTCTATGTTCTCCTTGCCCCTCGCGAACGCACCAAACTGACTGATCAGTCTGTTGAGTGTGTTTTTCTTGGATACAGTGATGAGCATAAGGGCTATCGCTGTTGGGATCCTGTTGGTCGTCGGATGCGTATCTCTCGTGATGTTACCTTTGATGAGATGCACCCTTTCTATCCTCGTCCCACCGCTGGTACCTACCCGGTGGAAGATATCTCTTTTCTTCTTTTTCCTGACACACCTCCTTCTACTCCTATCGTGTCTTCTTCAGGACCCACTCCCCCTGATGTCTCTTCTTCGACACCATCCTCATATGCTCCGTCTAGTTCCCCTAGTTCTCCTCATTCTCCGGAGCCTTCCTCTGCTATTCCCTCTTCTTCATCGTCATCTCATGAGTCATCTTCCTCTGATGAGCTTCCCTCTACTCGTCATGTTCATCAGCGTCGTGCCCCCAACCGTTACTCTCCTAGTCAGTATGGTCTTTCTGTTGCCTCTGAGCCGACTTCTTATCGGGATGCTGCGCATCATCCTGAATGGAAGATGGCCATGGCCGAGGAGATTGCTGCGCTTGAGCGCACTGGCACCTGGGATCTTGTTTCTCCCCCTCCCGATGTTCGTCCCATCACTTGTAAGTGGGTCTATAAAATTAAGACTCGCTCTGATGGATCTCTTGAGCGCTATAAAGCGCGTCTTGTGGCTCGTGGTTTTCAGCAGGAGCACGGTCGTGACTATGATGAGACCTTTGCTCCTGTGGCTCATATGACCACTGTGTGCACTCTTCTTCTTTGTCGCTCGCTTACATTGCTCACGTGTCCCAGCTTGATGTTCAGAACGCATTCCTTAATGGTGAGTTGAGTGAGGAGGTTTATATGCAGCCTCCTCCTGGGTATTCCGTTCCAGCTAGGATGGTTTGCCGTCTTCGGCGTTCTCTCTATGGCCTCAAACAGGCCCCTCGTGCCTGGTTTGAGCGCTTTTTCTCTGTGGTGACTGCTGCTGGTTTCTCTCCTAGTGCCCATGATCCAACGTTGTTTGTTCACACTTCTCCTCGTGGACGCACTCTTCTTCTTATCTATGTTGATGATATGATCATTACTGGTGATCCTGAGTATATCGCCTTTGTTAAGGCTCGTCTTCGTGATCAGTTTCTTATGACTGATCTTGGTCCTCTTTGATATTTTCTTGGGATTGAGATTTCCTCCACCTCTGATGGCTTTTTCATATCCCAGGAAAAGTATATTCAGGATCTTCTTGCTCGTGCTGCTCTTGGGGATGAGCGCACTGTTGAGACCCCTATGGAGCTTAATGTTAAGATTCACCCTACTGATGGTGATCCTCTTCCTGATCCGACGCGTTATCGCCATCTTGTTGGAAGTCTTGTTTATCTTGTTGTCACTCGTCCTGACATATCTTATCCTATTCATATTCTGATTCAGTTTGTTTTCGCTCCTACCACTGTTCACTATAGTCATGTTCTTCGTTATCTTCGTGGTACAATCACTCGTCGCCTTTTCTTTCCTCGTTCCAGCTCCCTCTAGCTCCAGTGCTATTCGGACGCTACGTGGGCGAGTGATCCTTCGGATCGCCATTCACTTTCTGCTTACTGTGTGTTTCTTGGTGGTTCGCTCATTGCTTGGAAGACGAAGAAACAGACAGCAGTTTCCTCTTCGAGTGTTGAGGCTGAGTTGCGTGCTATGGCCTTGTTGACTGCTGAGGTGACCTGGTTACGGTGGTTGCTTGCCGATTTTGGGTTCTCTATTACCACACTCACTCTGATTTTGTCTGACAGTACATGTGCTATTAGTGTTGCACGTGATCCGGTCAAGCATGAGCTTACCAAGCATATTGGTGTTGATGCTTTCTATATACGTGCTCAGGTGCAGGCTCAGGTTGTTGCGCTTCAGTATGTACCTTCAGAGTTACAGTTGGCGGATTTCTTTACGAAGGCATAGACTATTGCGCAACATACTTTCTTTCTCTGCAAACTCAGTGTTGTCGAGCCACCATGAGTTTGAGGGGGGGGGGGTGTTAGATGTATATTTGTATATTGTATGTCCTCACTTGTTAGGGGGTTTTCCTGCATATTTCCACCTATACATGTACTATATATTGTGGCCTTTGGCCCCGAGAGGAATACAAGTTGCATATTCCTGACAGTCCCAGCATCGGCCTCCTCGCGCGTGGCCTCCCCAGCACCGACGCAAAGCCTCCATCGCCTCCAGCTCTGGTGGCCGAGCTCCAGCGCCGCCTTCGGCGGCCAGGGTGACCTTCCCTGCAACTGAGAAGTTCGGGGACTCGCTGGCCTCTTCTCACTAGCTCCCCTCCAACGGATCTGGCCTATAGACCTGAGACTGGATTTGATTTGGTGCATAGAAATCAATTCTTGCTTTTGATTTGATTTCTTTACATATCCGAACGTGGAGATTTTTTTGTTTCATTCTAATTCCTGTGGAAGTTATATAAAAACTGCTGATTTTTTTTTGGATTTTGGATTTTTATTTGGATCTATGATAATACATGTTCAGAATCAGTACTACTTGTGATGAGATATGTATGAAACTAGCATGCTTCTCTGTGATTTATTTTGCTTCCATGTGAATAGATTTGCAGTGTATATATTATTATCCCTGATCTTGCCACAAACATGGATGATACTCCTGTGTATATAGATCCACGTGTGAATCTTCTATTGAGAAATTCTTCAAAAAAAATTGTATGGACCATGATATGAATCTTCTATGGATCTATGTATGAAACATCAAAAAAGGTTTATTTACAATGAGGGAAAACGAAAATGATTTGGGTTAATCCTTGTATGCAAATCTGTTATTTTTTGTTCATTTTTATTCATGGATTTCTTCTATAAAAATTGCAATCTTGACACCCCTATGGATCTGGTATGATAGGGTTGAATCTATAATGAAACAATGAGTATGAAATTTTTTGAATTGGCCTCTGCTGAATTTTGTATGAACCATGATGAATCTTTTAAGAAATATGATTGAAACTATGATAAAATTGCTAAGAAAAATTATATGAAACTTGTATGAAATGTTGTACGATATTCTTGGGATTCTTACTGAAATATTATATGAAACTTGTATGAAATATTATATGAAACTTGTATGAAACCACGTTGTGTGTACCAACAGTTTCAAACATGTGGAATTCTGACCGATACTTGTATGGAATCATCTATGAATCAGGTTTGTCTCCTGATGAATCCAAAACGAGAACGTGAGAAATCTTAAAAGGATAGGGGGTGTTGTGCAAAAATTGATTGGGCTTGAAGAATGAGGTGGAAGGGGTAATCTGTGAATCTGCTAGCACAAATCTCCAACAAATCAACGGTTAAGATGATGCCGGGCCAACTTACAGAGGGATTGCATTTTCAAAAACAGCCATAGAAGCAGTGATAATTTCTTTGTCCCGTAGAATCATGTCAATGATTTAAGTCTACACTTATTCAATAGTGTAAACGGGGCCATGTTCCATGCTATGGGATCCCGAGCTTATTGAAGTCCTTTAAAAAAATGAAAATCATATTTTAAAGTTTCAAAAAAATCTAAAAATAATGCAATATTTTAATCATAAACACAGTGTATTATGGGCTACACAGAAAATAGAATCTAATAAGATTTGAATGCACTATTTACCCATCCATATCTATAATTTTATCTTTTTTGGATAGCATAGAATGTCGTACTTTGTATTGAGTCTTTGCACACTTAAAGTACATCATTCCCCTATATTACATATCTTCACATATTTTTTGAATTCTTGAAAATACTTTTTGAATGCTCAAAAATATAGGGCTAGTGAACCCGGGAGCGGCAGGGGCATTTCTCCCCATTGTGAAATATAAAGTTAAACAGTTTTGCTATTTTTGGCTTCTTTTATTTATTTACTTTTACAGGATTTGGTGGAATAGAATCGTCAGGACTTTTTATGCGTGGTTGGATTCCTTAGAGCAGCCACAATGGGAGGCGCTTTGTTAGGCGGTTAACAATACAATTAAATCGACTGAAGAAAAAAAGACAGCGGAGTACTCACCCACGCAACGCGGGGCTGTTTGTTGAGACCCTAATTTAGTGCTCCCGGACTCTCTATATACCCACGCTGCAAGCAAAAATCAACTAGCGCCAGGCGATAGAAATTGCGTCGAGCTCTCACGAATCCACAACTGATGATCGACCGGGATTTTTTCCTAGCGTCATCATATAAGCACCCCGCTGTGAATGCTCTTAGTAATTTTCACTATTGATTCCTTTATACCTTACTTTGATGGAAAATTTGCATTCACTCAAGTCGCAAACCTCTTGCCTTAATCTCTTTGTTTGTATTATGATGTGTCAATACAGCCTTCGGTGCTAATTGTAGTTCTCCCATCGTATATGATTCACGTGGCATTCTTCTTATAATAGGGTTTCGTTCTGCTTTATAAATAAAGGGAGAGACTAGATCTTAGACGTCTGATTTTTAGTTATGTCTAAGTCGCTGACGTTATTATAATATTTTGTGCTAATTCTCAATTGCAATTTAGTTGCAACTCATAAAATTTGTACCAATTCTCAGTTACAACCTAGTTGCAACTCATTAAATTCTTAGTTACAACCTAGTTGCAACTCATGTGTAACTCGTATGTTGCATGAATCACGAGGTATATTCAATGGTGAGAAAGACGACTAAGACATAACTAAAAATAAGACGTCTGATTTCTAGCAAAACCGATAAATAAATCATTCATTTAGACAAAGTTCACATGGCAAGGTAGAAAAATATACCAAAACATGCCCAAACTAAGAGATCAAAGAGCGAGCTCTTAAAAGTGAAAATAAAAAGCACAATGCACTCAGTGGCTAGAAGGTGGACATTGGCGAGCCGCCTCCAGCATGTATCCAAGTAGATCGTCCAGCTTCTCCCTGTGTCCAGCAGATACCACGGCTAAAAAAACACTAGGAATTTGAAAACCGAGTTAGAGGCATGTGGAGGCGATAAGTTGCGTCAATTCAAGGCCCACGTGTCACCAGTGGTAGTGGTCAGAGTCTCGTCACCGCCGTCCATATATGAAAATTTTGGACAAAACGTAATTCTCAATGTATATCGTCTTCGTTCCCTGCTGCGCACGGCGCTGCTGCGCATCTCAGACGCTAGCTCGTCCATCCATATATGGATAACGCCGGCCGGCCAGCCGGCCGGAGGACACCACGAGTACACGTACGTACCCCGGTTCCAGTCGCGGAAGGCGCAACCACAAAAAGTCAGGCATGGAAAAACGGTCGGTAGCCCTCACCTCGATCGCCACCATCACCGATTCACCGTCGTCGCCGTCGCCTCCGGCATCCAGCCATTAAACTGAAAAGGCGGGCGAGACTCCGACGTGCCGGTGCCAGCGCGCGCTGCGACACGCCCGGCATTAACCCCGCTTTGAACGCCCGCTCATCTCGGCTTGACCGGCCGGGAGCTGGCGTCGTCATCACGCGAGGCGACGACGACGTCCGTTTCTAGCTGCCGTACGGCCCATGGCATAGCCAGTTCGGGCGACTATAAATACGCCCCGCCATGAGCCCTGAGTTGTCCACACCACACGCAAAGACGCACTTCACACTCTTAAGCAAGGCCGTAGCTTGTTCTTGCTTGCACGCCGAGCTACATACATACATAGCTCGACCTTAGATCTCCCTTGCACAAGCTAGCTAGCTAGAGCCTAGAGTGGCATACATGGCGAAGGCGCAGGTGGCGGCGAGGTTCGTGACGGAGGTGGCTCCGCCGCAGCTCGTCTCGATGATGCGGCGGAGGCACAAGGCGCCAAGGAGCAGCGGCCTGGAGACCATCGCCGAGGACGACAGGGAGCTACAGCTCGCATACGGTGACCATCACGCCGCCGCTACTACCGCCGCGGCGAGTGCCTTCACGGCGGCGTCGCTGAAGAGAGCGTCGCCGACAACGGGTGGGTTCATGAGGGAGCTAAGCAGCTGCTTCTCTAGCAACGTCGTCCATGTCAAGCTTCATGCACTAACCAACGCAACCAAAAGTCCGAACTGATGAAAAGAGCTAGTGCAATCCACTTATACACTTCAACACCCCCTCTCACGTGTGACGGGGAGAAGTCAACACGTGCAACCGGAAGAGAGCGACGGCGCGCGAAACTCACATATGACTCAAGAGGCCTATACATGGACACAGAGGGGTCAAGAGCAATTTTAGGATAAATTGCGAAAGCCAGGACTCGAACTCGAGACCTCAGGCTCTGATACCATGTCAGGAATATGCAACTTGTATTCCTCTAGGGGCCAAAGGCCACAATATATAGTACAGGTACAGGGCAAATATGCAGGAAGCCCCCTAACATATGGGGGAAATACAATAGAAGATGGCGATGCTTACGCTCAGCAACGCCATTCTGGGCATGTGCGCCAGGACAGGAGAACTGAGCAAGGGTGCCCTGTTCAGCAAGAACACTACGCAACATCTGGGAGATATACTCATCAGCAGAATCGGCATGAAACACGCGAATAGGGGTGGAATATTGAGTGCGGACCATGGTCGCAAAACGCTGATATATGGAGAGCACTTTACTACGAGAGCGCATAAAATACAACCAAGTGTACCAAGAAAAATCATCGATAAATAAAATATAGTAGCGATGGCCCCCTTTCGAAGCAAAAGGAGCTGGACCCCAAACATCGGAATGAACTAAATCAAAAGGTAGCTGAGATACAGACGCGCTAGTAGGGTAGGGAAGCTGAATCTGTTTGCCCAACCTACAGCCCTGACAATGTAAAGACCCATCTCCTGAGACAGACCCCAGAAGACCACGATAAACTAATGACGACAGGCAGGAGTCACAAAGGTGACCAAGACGATGATGCCACTGCTGAAAGGAGCTGGTAGCAGAGGCGACGACCGGAGAAGAACTGGCAGATGAAGGGGCAGCGGAAGGAACACGAAGCTAGTCTAACTCCCAAAGCCCTGAAGAATAACGGCTGCGAGGGCCAGCTCCAACTAGGGCCTGTGTGCGATGGTCCTGAACAACACAAGAATCAGCATCAAGAATGACGTGGCAACCAGAGTCAGTAAGCTGGCTAGCAGAGAACAGATTCATCTTAAGAAGAGGGACATGAGAAACATCAGGAACAGAAAAAGAAGAAGTAGAAAGGGTGCCCCGACTAGAAACAGGAAGAGAGGTACCATCAGCAGTGAAAACACGGACAGGCGAAGGAAGAGAACGAAGGGCGGACAGAAAATAAGACTCAGAGGTCATATGAAAGGAAGCTCCAGAATCCAGATACCACGGGGACGTACCTGACTGTGTAGAAGGTGGTGGTCGCACAGGGCCTGAAGAATCAGTCACAGAACCAGCGGTGCCTGTCGAAGAAGAGCTCAGACAAGCGGACGCGAAGACTTCGATAATGTCCTGATCGAGAGAGCAACTGCTGAAGACCCGGAAGGAGCCGATCGCCCACGAGCTCGGTGTCGCTGACGTAAACTGGTCCTGTGTATAACAGGTGGCCCAAGTGTGGCCATCCTCGCAAAGAAGAGCGTTGACGAAGAGAACCACGCGACCTCGACCACGAACTCCGGTGCGGACTCGACCGAGGCTGCTGGTGCTGTCGACCTGACCCTGACCTGGAGGAGTGGGTAGTATCGGCGGCGGCGGCACAGGGGACCGCGGCTGAGTCGAGGGAGCAGACGGCAAGAGAGCACCACGAGTAGCAAGCACAGATGGAACCGCAAGAAGACCAGCACCACAGAGACGGGTCTCCTCAGCCCGAAGCTCAGACAACACCTCAGAGAGCGGAACACGACCACGAGCATTCAACTGAGCATGCCGGGGCTCAAACTCCGACGGCCGAGATGTAAACTCATAGATGCGTGAAACTCCAAATCCGAAAGACACAACTGGCAGACGAGCATGTGCCGCAAACAGCAGTACGGAGAGAATCAAGCAGACGCCAGGTAGCAGCACTCTGAGGATAGAACTCATCAATAGTAGAATCAACTCGCTGGAGAGCATGCTCCTGGCGAACCACGTATGTGTAAAGAGCATCCCAGACGGCCGATAATACCGACGAAGGTGAGCCCACTGAGCGGCAACAGTAGGGAGACTCATGAACTCAGCAGCATACTGGGGCAGAACGCTGGAGGTGAGAACAGCAGCAGCACGAGCATCCTCATCAACCCACTAAGTGTAAGCAGTCAGAGCGTGTCGATAGGCCTCGAGATCAGAAGAGTGCTGCTTGAACTTTAGGTCATAAGCAGCAACAACACTATCATCAGCACTCTGAGCAGCATCCTTGGCCTCCTGAGAAGCATCAGCACCGAGAACAATCGGCGTCGGTGGAATAGGAGCCACAGGAGCAGGGGGCACGGCGGACAGGAGACCTCGTCGGAGAGCACACCCCAAAGACGGAGACCGCGCATGTGAACGCGCATAAAGGCAGCAAAATCAGGGTAATTCGCGCCATCAAAGACCACCGGGCAGCGAGGAATCGCAACATAACCCGATGAAGAAGACATCTCTCTCTCTCTTTTTTACACAGATCTAGATCTAATTGATGCTGACGCAAATCTGACGAAATCCAACTAGAGTGGAGGTCGGTGACGGGCGTCGAGAGAGCAGCAGGCGTCCGGCACGCGTCGTCAGGGAGCCCGCGTCAAGCACGCGTCTAGGCACGCGTCGGCTGATGTGAGACGCGGGGTTGCAGCCGTGCAGCAGGTACTACGTGGGGGATTTGCTCCTTGTTCCTGCACCACGTGAGCAGCAGGTCGATCTGCTCCTAGTTCCTGCACCACGTGTCTGCTCCTTGTTCCTGGACCACGTGAGCTGCACCACGTGAGCAGCAGGTCCACCGCAGGGCACAGCAGGTAGCCAGGTACCACGAGCAGGGCAGCAGGTCCGGACGCGGGCACACCACGTGAGCAGCAGGTCCACCGCAGGGCACGGGCCAGCGCTATTTTGGAGAGGCGACGGAGGGAACGTGAGAGCTCTGGAGAGGAGATCGCAAGGATCTGAGAATATCAACGCGATCTGGAGACCGAAACCGATCTGGAGAGCCTCGATCGAGACAGAGACGGAAGTGAAACCAATCTGGATCGGGAGACGACCAGACGGCCAGGAACTAGGCGGCGACCGGCGGCGGCGACGACGGAAAAGCCGACGGCGACAGGGACGGTGGCGGCTACAGCGACGAAGTTGCGAGTAGGCTAACCTAGCTCTGATACCATGTCAAGCTTCATGCACTAACCAACACAACCAAAAGTCCGAACTGATGGAAATAGCTAGTGCAATCCACTTATACACTTCAACAGTCCACGCTCAGGCGGGCGGCGGCGGCGGCTGGGAGGGCAGGCACAAAGGGCACGCCCGGCAAGCTGACTATGCACAACGGAACCATATGCATGGAAAGCTGAAGAATTAGCTAGCGACTGAACTTCGGAATTTTTTCACATTTGCCACACTTTTTATCTGAAATTTGCATATTTGCCACATGACCACCATATGTCATTGACACAGAAAATGGCAAATATGCAAAGTGCAAATAAAAGTGTGGCAAATGTACAAATCGCCCCTGAACTTCGGTGTCCATGTGTATAAGTTTGCTTAGCTCGGTCTCTAGTGAAGGTTTTGCGCGCTATGATAATTATTCTGTCAGGTTTGTTTGTCTCTCGGTTGATTGAGATTTTTATGTCTCCATCATCTGAGAAAAATGCAACTAGAATTACAGTTGCATTTAACCTGTGGGAATAGCCGTCCCTTCCTTACCAAAGAAAGAAAAAAGGAATGACGCTGTCTGGTTTACATGTAAGAAAAAATATGATTAACAAGGATAAAGGTTACGTTTTAGCTCTTCATTCCGCTCTTGGTTTACATGCTTTGTTAACCGGACCGGTAGGTGTATAAAGGGGTCATTTTCTAGGTAGGTTTCTCTATTAAGTCAACACCGGATCAAGATTGGAGACCCACCACAAGCAGAGAACAAAAAGCCTAAGAGTGGCGACCAACCATCTGCAAAAGGAGTAACAGAGCAAAGCGGAGAAGAGAAGGGGGAAGAAAAAAGGCTCCTAACTCATTGGATAGCTTAATCTTTATTTAGGTGCCTAGACTTTTCGGGGCATAGGGTCTTTCTTTCTGTAGGGAGGACAGATGATTCAAGTAAGGGATGAGAGCCTACATATCACTGAGATGGGTTAAGGAAGAAAAAGCACCTACTGTTCTGTTGGAATTATGCCCTAGAGGCAATAATAAAGATGTTATTACTATAATTCTTGTTCATGATAAAGTTTATATTCCATGCTAGAATTGTATTAAGCGGAAACTTTAATACTTGTGTGGTTTGTGAACAACACCGTGTCCCTAGTACGCCTCTATGGACTAGCTCATTGATTAATGATGGTTAAGGTTTCCTAACCATAGACATGAGTTGTCGATTAATAATGAGATCATATCATTGGGAGAATGATATGATGGATGACCAAATTAAGCAGAGCAATTAGATCGTGTCATCATGTTCATCTTTGCGAAGCTTTTCTTATGTCAAATATTGTATTCCTTAGACCATGAGATAATGCAACTCCCTGGTATCGGAAGAAAGTTTTGAGGCCATCAAACGTCATCCTATGAGAGGGTGATCATAAAGGTGTCTCTCAGGTGATCGGAAAGTATCTGTTGGGTTGTATGTATCAAGATGGGATTTGTCCCTCCCAAGTCGGAGAGATATACTTCGGGCCCACTCGGTAATCGATATCAACACCGCTTGCAAGCACGTGGTTAAGGAGTTAATCACAAAGTGATATCGGATTACGGAACGAGTAAAGTACTTGCTGTGAACGAGATTGAACTAGGTATGCCGGTACCGACGATCGAATCTCGGGCAAGTAAAATATCGCGCGACGAAGGGAATATATATATGGGATTGATTGAATCCTGGCATCGTGGTTCATCCGATATGATCATCGATGAATGTGTGGGAGTCAATATGGGTTTCTGACCCTGTTGATTATTGATAGAAGATCATGTCTGCATATTCTCGAACCCGAAGGGTCACACACTTAACGTGTATCGACGCTAGGATAGATTGGATAATTGGTTTATGGGTTTTTGTTCAGAGTCTCGGATGAGATCCAGGACGTCATGAGAGGTTCCAAAATGGTCCGGAGAATAAGATTCATATAAGGCAAAGCAGATTTTGGAGTTCGGAATTGTTTCGGGTTGTTCGGTATTGTACCGGAAGCTTCTAGAACCTTCCGGAGTGGGACCAACGTGGCCCCACTTGTCGGGAGGGGGCGTGGGCCTACGAGGGAGTGCCCTGGCCGCATTGGGCCAGTGGCACAAGGCCCCATAGGCCCAGCCGGCCAAGCCCTAGGGGAAACCCTAGGGAGAGCTTCTAGAAGGGGGGGGAAACTTGCCCCCCACTCTTCCCTCCTTGGCCGCCGGGCCTAGGCTTGGAGGAGGGGCAAGGGCCAGCCGCCCACCCCTCTATATAAAGAGGGCTGGGGGCGCACCCTTCCTACACACCTCCTCAAGCCCTAGCCGCCCTGCTGCCCTCCTCTCTCTCTCTCTCTCTCTCTCGACTGCGTGTAGGCGAAGCCCTGCCGCAGAAACTCTCCACCGCTTGCACCACGCCGTCGTGTTGTAGATCCATCCTATCTCTCCACCCCACTTGCTAGACCGAGGAAGGAGGAGATGTCGAGGTGCCGCACGTGTGCATCTCTCGGAGGCATCGCCACTTGCGGTGTTGGATCGGATTGGATCGCGAGGAGGAGAAGCGAGTACGACTACATCAACCACGTTCCGTCGAACGTTCCGCTGTGCGAATCTTCAAGGGTATGAAGATCTCATCTATTATCCCCTCGTTGTTTGCATCTCCTAGATTAGATCTTGGCTTTTCCCGTTCGCATCCGTAGAAAATGTTGATTTACTATGCTGCTAAACCCTTTAGTGGTATCAGAGCTAGATCTATGCGTAGATGTGTTTCACGAGTAGAACGCAACATGCTTGTTGCGGGCGTTGATGTTTTCTGTTGCAAGCCTCTTGTTTGTGTACTTCTTATGACGCGGGATAGTGAGATCGAAGCGGTCCAGGCCAACTTTACGCGACCTCGTTCACGAGACCGGCTCCGCACTTGACGTGTGGCTTGTTCCACACATGCGGCTGGTGGATGCCAGTTCTCTCACTATAGTTGTCATGGGATTTACACCGGAGTTTGGCAACCATAATATCACCATTGTGGCTTTTCGTAGGTAAGAATCGTTCTTAGCTTGTTACTCTCATAAGCCACGTAAAACATGCAACAACAAAGTAGAGGCGTCTAACTTGGTTTTGCAGGGAGTGTTTTCTGTGATATGGTATGGCCCAAGATGTGATGTGTATGTTGTATGCAATGATCATGTTTTTTAATGTTTCACGACTTGCATGTCGATGAGTACACAACCAGCAGGAGCCATATGGTTGTCTTTATAATTGTGTATGACCTGTGTGTCAACTTCTTATACGCCATGTAATAGCTTTGCTTTATCGCTAAGTAGTTAGCAATAGTTGTAGTTGCTATTCGTGGTGGAGGCAATCATGGTGGAGTGATGGAGATCATGCTGGCACGCACAAGATGGAGATCATTGCGCGGAGATTGGCTATACCATGTCACATAAAATTATATGCATGTGATGTTTATCATTTTATGTATCTTATTATGCTTAGATCGCGCCGGTAGCATTATAAGATGATTCCTCACTTAAAGATCAAGATAAAACTGTGTTCTCCCCATATATGCACCGTTGCAAAAGTTCGTCGTGTTCAAGCATCATGTGATGATCGGGTGCTATAAACTCTACGTTCACATACAACGGGTGCAAGCCAGTTTTGCACACACGGAAATACTTGGGTTTGACTTGACGAGCCTATCATGTACAGACATGGCCTCGGAACACATGAAACCGAAAGGTTAAGCATGAGTCATATGAATGATATGATCGACACTTCGTTGTCCACCATTGAAACCACATCTCTTCTCATGAAGATCGGATTAGGTGTGGTGAATTTGGATCATGTTCACTAAACAACTTGAGGGATGTTGAATTTAGTGGGAGTTCATCTAGTAATTTGATTAAGTTGAACTAGTTATCATGAACATAGTCTAAATTGTACTTGCAAATTTTGTAGATCAATGGCTAAGTCCAACTTCAACGTTTTTGCTGAGAAAGAAAAGCTTAAAAACAATGGGTCTAACTTCACCAACTAGTTCCGCAATCTGAGAATCATTCTCGCTGGCGGACAAAAGGACTATGTCCTTGAGAAAGCGCTAGGTGACGCCCCTGCTGATGAGAAAGCTATTTATCAGTCGCGCAAAGATGATTATGGTGTGATTAAGAGCACCATGTTGTTTGCTATGGAATCGAATCTTCAAAATTGTTTTGAGGATTTCCCCGGGCCCTTTGAGATTCTTGAGGAACTGAAAACTATGTTTCAGACTCAGGCCCGTTCTGAGTGATATGAGATCTCTGAGAAATTCTTTAACTGCAAGATGGAGGAAGGGAGTTCCGTTAGTGAGCACGCCATAAAGATGTTGGGCTACACTCAACACCTTGAGCAACTGGACTGCAAGATTCCAGAGGAGCTCAAGATTGGCAGGGTTCTGTAATCACTCCCTCCTAGCTACAAAGGTTTTGTAGTGACTCATAATCAGATTGGTTCCACTGATACGGTCACTGAGCTCTTCGCTAAGCTGAAAGCTACGGAGGTGGACATCAAGAAAGATAATCATGTGTTAATGGTCAACAAGCCCCCCAGCTTTAAGAAAGGTAAGGGTGCAAAGAAGCCCTTCAAGAAAGGCGGCGGCAAGCGCGTTGCCCCTGCTGAGAAGAAGCTCAAGTCTGGACCTAAGCCGGACACTGAGTGCTTCTATTGCAAGGACAAGGGTCCTTTGGCGCAACTGTCCGAAGTACTTAGCGGACAAGAAGGCTGGCACCA
Organism: Avena insularis; assembly: GCA_023614405.1. Classification (NCBI taxonomy): domain Eukaryota; kingdom Viridiplantae; phylum Streptophyta; class Magnoliopsida; order Poales; family Poaceae; genus Avena; species Avena insularis. The sequence continues at coordinate 84,965,286 of CM042695.1, read as the reverse complement.
TCAAAGGTATATTTGATATACATGTTATTGATGTTTTCCTTACTAGCCCTCGTTGTAGTGCCTGGGTATTTGATACTGGTTCAGTTGCTAATATCTGTAACTCGAAACATGAGCTACGGAATAGACGGCGGCTGGCGAGGGATGAGGTGACGATGCGCGTTGGCAATAGATCAAGAATTGATGTGATGGCCGTTGGCACGCTCTCCTTAGTTTTACCTTCGGGATTAGTTTTAAACCTCAATAAATTTTATTATGTGCCTGCGTTGAGCATGAACATCATATCTGGATCGTGTTTATTGCAAGACGGTTATTCATTTAAATCTGAGAATAATGGTTGTTCTATTTATATGAGTAACATCTTTTATGGTCATGCACCTGCTATGAATGGTTTATTTCTTCTGAATCTCGAAAGGGATGAAACATACATCCATAACATTGAGGCTAAGAGATGCAAGGTAGATAGTGATAATGCTACTTATTTGTGGCCCTGCCGTCTAGGTCATATTGGTGTAAAACGCATGAAGAAACTCCATTCTGATGGACTTTTGGAGTCTCTTGATTTTGAATCATTTGACACATGCGAGCCATGCCTCATGGGCAAGATGATCAAAACCCCGTTCTCCGGAATGATGGAGCGAGCAACGGACTTGTTGGAAATCATACATACCGATGTATGCGGACCGATGAGTGTTTCGACGCGCGGTGGATATCGCTACTTTCTCACTTTTACTGATGACTTAAGTAGATATGGGTATATCTATTTAATGAAACATAAATCTGAAACATTTGAAAAGTTCAAAGAATTTCAGAATGAAGTGGAAAACCATCGTAACAGAAAAATTAAGTTTCTACGATCCGATCGTGGAGGTGAATATTTGAGTTATGATTTTCTCACGCATCTTAAAGCAAGCGGAATCATTTCGCAACTCACGCCACCCGGAACACCACAGCGTAATGGTGTGTCTGAACGCCGGAATCGAACTCTATTAGATATGGTGCAATCAATGATGTCTCTTACTGATTTGCCGTTATCATTTTGGGGTTATGCATTAGAAACCGCTGCATTCACTTTAAATAGGGCATCATCTAAATCCGTTGAGACGACACCGTATGAACTGTGGTTTGGTGCTAAACCTAAGTTGTCGTTTCTTAAAATTTGGGGAAGCGAAGCTTACGTCAAGAAGTTGATGCCAGACAAGCTCGAACCCAAAGCGAAGAAATACGTCTTCATAGGATCAAACTATTGGGTATACCTTCTATCACAGATCCGAAGGCAAAGTGTTTGTCGCAAAGAACGGATCCTTTCTTGAGAAGGAGTTTCTCTCGAAAGAAGTGAGTGGGAGGAAAGTAGAGGTAGACGAGGTTGTTGAACCTTCTCTTGAGTTGGAGAGTAGCGCAGCACCTGAAATTGTTCTAGTGCCGTCTGCACCGACAATAGAGGAAGCTAATGACAAGGATCATGAAGCTTCGGACGATGCTACTACTGAACATCGCAGGTCGACAAGGTCGCGTGCCCCTCCTGAGTGGTACGGCAACCCTATCTTAACTGTCTTGTTAGTAGACGACAGTGAACCTGCGAACTATGAGGAAGCGATGATGAGCCCAGACTCTGAGAAATGGCTAGAGGCCATGAAATCCGAATTAGGATCCATGAGCGAAAACCAAGTATGGACTTTGGTGGAACCTCCTAGCGACCGAAAGGCCGTTGAGTGCAAATGTATTTTCAAGAAGAAAACGGACGCGGATGGTAATGTTACTGTCTATAAAGCACGACTTGTCGCGAAAGGTTTTTGACAAGTTCAAGGTGTTGACTACGATGAGACTTTCTCTCCTGTAGCGATGTTTAAGTCTATTCGGATTTTATTAGCAATTGCTGCGTTTCATGATTATGAAATATGGCAGATGGATGTCAAGACTGCGTTCCTCAATGGCAACATTGATGAAGAGTTGTATATGATGCAACCCGAAGGTTTTGTCGATCCTAAGGATGCTGATAAAGTGTGCAAACTTCAGCGTTCCATTTATGGACTAAAGCAAGCATCTCGGAGTTGGAACCTTCGTTTTGATCAAGTGATCAAGAGTTTTGGATTTGTTCCAAATTGCTACGAAGCTTGTATCTACAAGAAAGTGAGTGGGAGCTCAGTGACATTTCTGGTACTGTATGTGGATGACATATTGATTATTGGAAATGACATTGATATGCTTAATGATGTGAAGAGTTATTTGAACAAATGTTTTTCAATGAAAGACCTAGGGGAAGCTGCTTATATATTGGGCATCAAAATCTATAGAGATAGACAAAGGCTTTGATAGCTTTAAGCCAAAGTACATAACTAGACAAAGTTCGAAAAGGTTCGTAATGGATAAGGCAAAGAAAGGTTCGGTGCCTATGTTGTCGTGTAAGATATTGAGCAAGGCTCGGTGTCCACTACGGTAAATGATAGAGAAGCTATGAGCAAAGTGCCTTATGCCTCGGCCATAGGTTCTATCATGTATGCCATGTGTACTAGACGGATGTGTCCAATGCTCTTAGTTTGACGGAGATACCAAAGTGATCCAGAGTGGAACCGACAGTCGTGAAGAACATCCTAAAGTATTTAAATAGGACTAAAGAAATGTTCTTAGTCTATGGAGGTGATGAACAACTCGTCGTAAAGGGTTACGTCGATGCTAGTTTCGACACCGACAAGGATGATTCTAAATCTCAGACAGGATACGTTTATATTTTGAATGGAGGAGCTATGAGCTGGAGAAGCTGCAAGCAAAGCGTGATCGCGGGATCTGATGAGAAGCGGAATACATGGCTCACGCTTGAAGCGTCAAGTGAAGGAGTTTGGATCGGGAACTTCATCATCGAGCTTGATGTGGTTCCAAGTGCCTTAGACCCACTAGAGATATTGTGTGACAACAGCGCCATAGCAATCGCTAAGGAACCAAGATATCATCCAAAGACCAAGCATATCAACATAAGTTTCATATAATCCGAGATTATATAACAGATGGAGATCTGAAGATTAGCAAAGTACATACGGATCTGAATGTCGCAGATCCGTTGACTAAACCTCTTCCACGAGCAAAACATGATAAGCACCTTAGTGCCATGGGTGTTAGATTGTTGCCAGATGTAAACTAGATTATTGACTCTAGTGCAAGTGGGAGACTGTTGGAATTATGCCCTAGAGGCAATAATAAAGATGTTATTATTATAATTCTTGTTCATGATAAAGTTTATATTCCATGCTAGAATTGTATTAAGCGGAAACTTTAATACTTGTGTGGTTTGTGAACAACACCGTGTCCCTAGTATGCCTCTATGGACTAGCTCATTGATTAATGATGGTTAAGGTTTCCTAACCATAGACATGAGTTGTCGATTAATAATGAGATCATATCATTGGGAGAATGATATGATGGACAGACCCAAATTAAGCAGAGCAATTAGATCGTTTCATCGTGTTCATCTTTGCGAAGCTTTTCTTATGTCAAATATTGTATTCCTTAGACCATGAGATAATGCAACTCCCTGGTATCGGAAGAAAGCTTTGAGGCCATCAAACGTCATCCTATGAGAGGGTGATCATAAAGGTGTCTCTTAGGTGATCGGAAAGTATCTGTTGGGTTGTATGTATCAAGATGGGATTTGTCCCTCCCAAGTCGGAGAGATATACTTCGGGCCCACTCGGTAATCAATATCAACACCGCTTGCAAGCACGTGGTTAAGGAGTTAATCACAAAGTGATATGGGATTACGGAACGAGTAAAGTACTTGCTGTGAACGAGATTGAACTAGATATGCCGGTACCGACGATCGAATCTCGGGCAAGTAAAATATCGCGCGATGAAGGGAATATATATATGGGATTGATTGAATCCTGGCATCGTGGTTCATCCGATATGACCATCGATGAATGCGTGGGAGTCAATATGGGTTTCCAGACCCCGCTGTTGATTATTGATAGAAGATCATGTCTGCATATTCTCGAACACGAAGGGTCACACACTTAACGTGTCTCGACGCTATGATAGATTGGATAATTGTTTTATGGGTTTTTGTTCAGAGTCTCGGATGAGATCCAGGATGTAACGAGAGGTTCTGGAATGGTCCGGAGAATAAAATTCATATAAGGCAAAGCAGATTTTGGAGTTCGGAATTGTTTCGGGTTGTTCGGTATTGTACCGGAAGCTTCTAGAACCTTCCAGAGTGGGACCAACGTGGCCCCACTTGTCGGGAGGGGGCGTGGGCCTACGAGGGAGTGCCCTGGCCGCATTGGGCCAGGGGCACAAGGCCCCATAGGCCCAGCCGGCCAAGCCCTAGGGGAAACCCTAGGGAGAGCTTCTAGAAGGGGGGGGGGAACTTGCCCCCATCTCCTCCCTCCTTGGCCGCCGGCCCTAGGCTTGGAGGAGGGGCAAGGGCCAGCCGACCACCCCTCTATATAAAGAGGTTTGGGGGCGCACCCTCCCACACACCTCCTCAAGCCCTAGCCGCCCTGCTGCCCTCCTCTCTCTCCCCCTCCCGACTGCATGTAGGCGAAGCCCTGCCGCAGAAACTCTCCACCGCTTGCACCACGCTGTCGTGTTGTAGATCCATCCTACCTCTCCACCCCACTTGCTGGACCGAGGAAGGAGGAGACGTCGAGGTGCCGCACGTGTGCATCTCTCGGAGGCATCGCCACTTGCGGTGTTGGATCGGATTGGATCACGAGGAGGAGAAGCGAGTACGACTACATCAACCACGTTTCGTCGAACGTTCCGCTGTGCGAATCTTCAAGGGTATGAAGATCTCATCTATTCCCCCCTCATTGTTTGCATCTCCTAGATTAGATCTTGGCTTTTCCCGTTCGCATCCGTAGAAATTTTTGATTTACTATGCTGTGAAACCCTTTATGTTCGTTAAGTGAAATTCTATTTGCTTAGCGCCCTTGTGTTTCGAATAGAAGTTACACTTTTTTAACAGGTGGTTGCACTTTTTAGGTGACTGCGACTGTTAGACTAGACAATGTTGAGTCGGTTTTGATCTGTTAAGAGTTTGTTTTAGAGTCGGTTTAAGTAATCTTGGCCGACAAGTTTTGTAACCCTATATATACTCTGTACATCTCAAGCAATATTATTATGCAAGTCAATCAAATTTACATGGTATCAGACAATTAGATCCTAGGGCATGGCGCCACCACCGACGCCGCTCCTTCCTCCCCCTCCCGACTACTTCACCAAAAAAGGCCACCGCCGCCGCTGCTTCCCTGGGTGACGCCGGCCAAACCTCCAACACCTCCCTTGCTCTACACTCTCCTACCCTCACAACTATCCACTATGCCGATACAATCTCAGATGTTAGCCCCTTTATTCCAATCACTTTAGATCTACCAAAGCATAACTACTACCATTGGCGTCATCTCTTCGAGGTTCATCTCGGTCGGTGCAATCTTCTCGACCACGTTGCCGACCACGCCGTTCCCCGGCCTACCGATCCTTGCTGGGCCAAGGACGACCTCGCCATCATCCAATGGATCTACCAGCAGGTGTCCACTGAGATCTTCAATCTCGTGTTTCGCGATGCCACCAGCGCAGCCGCCCTCTGGGCGGCCCTTCGACAGCTCTTCCAAGACAACGTCGACGCCCGCGTCAACACCCTCCACACCGAGCTCCGCAACACCGTCCAAGGTGACTCTCCCGTCGGCGTCTACTGTCAAAAGCTCAAGACGATCGCCGATGAACTCCAAGAGCTCGGCGACCCCGTCGACGACCGTCAACTGATTAACATCCTCCTCGTCGGGCTCGGTGACCGCTTCGAAAAGCAGGCCTCCTTTATTCCCATGATGCGGCCCCGTCCTACCTTCGCCGAGGTCCAACCTATGCTGCAGTGGGCCGATCGTGCCCTCGTAAATAAAGAGGCGCGCCATCAAGTTTTCGCCGCGATCCAGCGACCTCCTGCTGCTCCTGCCGCTCCTGCGCCGCCTCCTCCATCACCGGTGCAGCCACCTCTGGGGTGGCGCCCTAGTCCGAACTACAGGGGCAAAAACCCTACCTTCCGGCCGCCTCGACCACCCACGGCTCCTTCCAGCGGCCCGACGCTTCCAGCCCCAGGACCTCCTGCGTCTCCTAGCTGGCGCCCGATGCACGACCTGTGGACATGGCTTGTCCAGGCCTGGCCCATGCCCTGGAATGCGCCCTCTCAGATTGGTGCTCCCCCGACATACTCCGGCTCCTGGACGCCGGGCATGCGCCCCCACGCCGACTCTCCGGGCCTCCTCGGCACTCCAAGCCTACATGACTGCACCGGCCTACATGCCGATCTACGCGTCATCACCACCCGCTCTGCTGCCTGCACCATCGCTGTCCTCTTCCTCATCACCGAGCTGGGACCAAGCAGCGTTTATCCAGGCCATGAACCACTTTGCTGCTCAAGGAAACTCAGGTACCGACTGGATTTTCGATTCTGGTGTTTCTAGTCACATGTCTTCTTCGAATAATATGCTGTCAAATTTTTCCTCCTCACCTATTTCCTCTATAACTCTTGGCAATGGTTCTACTATCCCTATCTCCGGTGTTGGTAATGCACAACTTATCTCACACACAAAACCTCTCCTCCTTTGCAATATTCTTGTTGCACCTGATCTCATTAAAAATTTAATCTCCGTTCGACAATTCACTCATGACAATCATGTTTCTCTCGAATTTGACTCCTTTGGTGTTTCTGTGAAGGATTTTCTAACCAAGGCGGAGATCGCTTGCTTCAATAGTGATGGAGATCTCTACTCCCTCGATGGTGTTACCACGGCCACCCAACCCTCATCTATGGTTGCTTCGGTCGATCTTTGGCATCAACGTCCAGGCCACCCCAATAAAATCGTCTTAGATTCTCTCCTTAGTAATTTCTCTATTCCTTGTAATCGTGATACTCATAATCCTCTAGTTTGTGAATCTTGTCAACAAGGAAAACATGTGTGTCTTCCGTTCAATTCTTCTACTTCTTCTAGTACTTTTCCCTTCGAATTATTACATTGTGATTTATGGACATCACCTATTGAGAGTATTTCTGGTTTTAAGTACTATCTTGTGATCTTGGATGATTTCACTCATTATGCATGGAATTTTCCTTTACGCAAAAAATCTGATGTGCACACAATCTTTCTCAATTTTCAACGCTATGTTGCAACTCACTTGTTTCTCCCCATTCAGTTCATCCAATGTGATAATGGCAAAGAATTTGACAATAACCAAAATCGTAATTTCTTTCTCCACCATGGCATTCTCCTCCGTTTTTCCTGCCCCTACACTTCCCCTTAAAACGGCAAAGCTGAGAGATCTCTCTGCACTATCAACTGTTGGAGATATGCCCTAGAGGCAATAATAAATGTAGTTATTATTATATCTTTGTGTTTATGATAAATGTTTACATTCATGCTATAATGGTATTAACCAGGAAACATTAATACTTGTGTGATTTGTAAACTAAATTAGAGTCCCTAGTAAAGACTCTTCATAATACTAGCTTGTTGGTTAATAAATGATTGTGGTTTCCCTATCATGAACATTGAGATGCTGTTAACAACAAGATCATATCATTAGGAGAATGGTATGATGGACATACTCCTATAGATAAGCGTAGCATAAAGATCAAGTCATTTTAATAGTTCAATTGCTATAAGCTTTCTGATACATAGTAACCTAATTCCTTCGACCATGAGATCATGCTTATCACCATCACCGGAAGGATGCTTTGATGACATCAAACACCACACCGTAACTGGGTGGCTATAAAGGTGGCATTGAGTGTTCGGAAAGTATGGGTTGAGACACATGGATCAAGAGTGGGATTTGTCCATCGATATGACAGATAGATATACTCTGGGCCCACTCAGTGGAATGTCATCCAATTAGCTTGCAAGCATGTGACTGGCTCACAATGGATCACATATCACGGGAACGAGAAAAGAGTACTTATCGGTAATGAGGTTGAACTAGGTATGCAGAGATACCGACGATCAAAACCTCGGATAAGTAAACTATCGTGAGACAAAGGGAAATTGGTATCGTATGTAAGTGGTTCATTCGATCGCAAAGTAATCGTAGAAATATGTGGGAGCCATATGAATTTCCAGATTCCTCTATTGGTTATTGTTCGGAGAAGTGTCTCGATCATGTCCGCATAATTCACGAACCGTAGGGAGACACACTTAAGGATTCAACGTTGTTCAGTAGTTATGGAATGATGAGTAAGAGACCGAATGTTGTTCGGAGTCTCGAATGGGATCCGGGATATCACGAGGAGATCCGGAATGGTCCGGATAATAAGATTCATATAAGGAAAGTCCTGTTTCGGAGTTGGGGAATGATTCCGGTGTTTTCATCGGGAATGTTCTAGAAGGGTCCGGAAGGTCCGGCACTCCGAAGGGGAAGGGTACATGAATGTGTCATAACAATGTGGAATGGTTGCATCATGTACTTGAAGGGGTTCGTAGCATGGAAAACAAAAATTTTCTACCGCATACAAACAAACAAGCCAAGATCTATCTACTAGATTGTAGCAACGAGTCGATGGAATAACTCACCCTCGAAGATTCCAAAGTGTTTAACGAGAGCGGATTCTCGTGGGTGATGTAGTCGTACTCTTGCCGATCTCAAGATCGCGTAGACGATCCTTCCTATTGTGTTCGGCTAGCGCTTCCTGATGGTCACACGTTCGTACTTTCGACGAAGACCTTCCTCTCCCTTGTTCCAATGAAAATGGAGGTTGTAGCACTCTCCTCGCGATTTCGGCAGCACAACGACGTGGTACCGGAAGTAGAGGGGAGATCTTGCAGGGCTTCGCCTTAAGCCGGAGCGAGTATGGTGGACTATGAGAGAGCCTCAGTGATCTAGGGTTTAGACACACCAAGGAGGAGGAGCTAGGTCGGTGGCTAGGGCAAGAGGGGAGCCCCAACTCGGCGACTTGGCAAACCCTAGGGGGCGGCAACGACAATGGTGGAGGCCGGTGGCTAGGGTTTAGGTTTAGAGGAGAGAGGTGTCGGTCTTGGAGGGGCAGCCCTACCCCTCCTTATATAGGTGGGAGGCGCCGGCCAAGGGGAGGGGAGTCCCTCCCCAACTCGGCTTCCAAGGCCGGCGGGTGGAGGGAGAGGAACTCCTCCCCAAGTAGGTTTCCTACTCTCCCTCCACCAAGCAAAATAGCCGTTTGACTTTTCAAATTGGCGTTTGACTTTTCAAACTAGGATTTGATTTATCCCTTTATTTCGCTCAGCGATGACACCTAGTACATGATGCAACCATTCCAACTTGGTATGACACATTCATGTACCCTTCCCCTCCGGAGTGCCGGACATTCCGGAACCTTCTAGAACATTCCCGATGAAAACACCGGAACCATTCTCCAACCCCGAAACAGGACTTTCCTTATATGAATCTTATTCTCCGGACCATTCCGGATCTCCTCGTGATATCCCGGATCCCATCCGAGACTCCGAACAACATTCGATATCTTACTCATCATTCCATAACTACTCAAACAACGTCGAATCCTTAAGTGTGTCTCCCTACGGTTCGTGAATTATGCGGACATGATCGAGACACTTCTCCGAACAATAACCAATAGAGGAATCTGGAAATTCATATGGCTCCCACATATTTCACGATTACTGCGATCGAATGAACCACTTACATACGATACCAATTTCCCTTTGTCTCACGATAGTTTACTTATCCGAGGTTATGATCGTCGGTATCTCTGCATACCTAGTTCAACCTCATTACTGATAAGTACTCTTTTCTCGTTCCCGTGATATGTGATCCCTTGTGAGCCAGTCACATGCTTGCAAGCTAATTGGATGACATTCGACCGAGAGGGCCCAGAGTATATCTATCCGCCATATGGATGGACAAATCCCACTCTTGATCCATGTGTCTCAACCAATACTTTCCGAACACTCAATGCCACCTTTATAGCCACCCAGTTACGGTGTGGTGTTTGATGTCATCAAAGCATCCTTCTGGTGAAGGTGATATGCATGATCTCATGGTCGAAGGAATTAGGTTACTATGTATCAGAAAGCATATAGCAATTGAACTATTAAAATGACTTGATATTATGCTACGCTTATCTATAGGACTATGTCCACCATATCATTCTCCTAACGATATGATCTTGTTGTTAATAACATCTCAATGTTCATGATAGGGAAACCACAATCATTTATTAACCAACGAGCTAGTATTATATATAGAGGCTTTTCTAGGGACTTCAAATTAAGTTTACAAATCACACAAGTATTAATGTTTCCTTGTTAATACTATTATAGCATGAATGTAAACATTTATCATAAACACAAAGATATAATAATAACTATATTTATTATTGCCTCTAGGGCATATCTCCAACAGTCTCCCACTTGCACTAGAGTCATCTAACTTAGATTACATGGTAATATACCGAACACCCATGGCAGTTTGATGTTGGTCATGTTTTGCCCTCGGGAGAGGTTTAGTCAACGGATCCACCACATTCAGATCTGTGTGTACTTTGCAGATATTTATGTCCCTATCTTGGACATGTTCTCGAATAGCGTGAAAACGTAGCTGGATGTGCTTCAGCTTCTTGTGTGACCTTGGTTCTTGCGCATTGGCTATGGCGCCCATGTTATCATAGTAGATTGACATTGGGTCCAGCGCACTAGGAACCACACCGAGCTCTGTAATGAACTCTTTCATCCATATCGCTTCTTGTGAAGCCTCCGAAGCAGCCATGTATTCCGATTCAGTTGAAGATCTCGCCACAACGCTTTGCTTTGCACTCCTCCCCTAAGCGCTGCACCATTCAAAGTAAATACGTATCCAGATTGAGATTTAGAATTATCTGGATCGGTGTTCCAACTAGCATCGGTGTAACCATTAACAACGAGTTGTTCATCACCTCCATAAGAAAGAACCATATCCTTAGTTCTTCTCAAGTACTTAAGGATGTTTTTGACCGCTGTCCAACGATCCACTCCTGGATCACTTTGATATCTGCTAGTTAAACTAACTGCATATGCAATGTCGGGTCTAGAACATAGCATGGCATACATTAGAGATCCTATGGCTGAGGCATAGGGAGTTTTACTCATCCTTTCTCTATCTTCTGCCGTTGTCGGACTTTGAGTTTTACTCAAGGTCGTATTGGGCAACATGGGCAAGAACCCTTTCTTGCTATCTTCCATTCCAAACCTCTTTAGAACTTTGTCCAAATATGTACTTTGTGGCAATGATATTAGGCGTCTCGATCTATCTCTATAAATCTTTATGCCTAATATGTAAGCTGCTTCGCCAAGATCCTTCATTGAAAAACTATTATTCAAATATTCCTTGACACTATTAAGAAGGTCTACATCATTCCCAATCAACAATATGTCATCTACATATAGTATTAAGAATGCTACAGAGCTCCCACTCACTTTCTTGTAAATACAAGTTTCTCCATAAGTTTGTATAAAACCAAAACTTTTGATCACCTTATCAAAACGTTGATTCCAACTTCGGGATGCTTGCTTCAATCCATAAATGGACCTTTGAAGTTTGCATACCTTGTTAGCATCTTTAGGATCGACAAAACCTTTGGGTTGCATCATATACAACTCTTCATCAATGTCTCCATTGAGGAATGCTGTTTTGACATCCATCTGCCATATCTCATAATCATAATATGCAGCGATTGCTAACATAATCCTCACAGACTTTAGCTTCGCTACCAGTAAGAAAGTATCATCGTAGTCAACTCCTTGAATTTTTCGAAACCCTTTTGCGACAAGTCGAGCTTTATAGACAGTAACATTACCATCAGCATCTATTTTCTTCTTGAAAATCCATTTGTTCTCGACAGCCTTCCGGCCATCCGGTAAGTCCACCAAAGTCCATACTTGGTTTTCGTACATGGATCCAATCTCGGATTTCATGGCTTCTTGCCATTTATTGGAATCTGGGCTCATCATCGCTTCCTCATACGTCGCAGGGTCATCGGTGTTGTCCACCAACATGACACTCATAACGGGATCATACCAATCAGGAGTGGTACGAGTTCTCGTTGACCTGCGAGGCTCCGTAGCAACTACAACCGAAGTTTCATGATCATCATCATTAGCTTCCTCTCTTATTGGTGCAGGCACCACAGGAACTTCTTCCAGCGCTGCGCTACTCACAAGTTCGAGAGAAGGTTCGACAACCTCGTCGAGTTCTACTTTCCTTCCAGTCACTTTTTTCGAGAGAAATTCCTTCTCTAGAAAGGATCCATTCTTGACAACAAAGATTTTGCCTTCAGATCTATGATAGAAGGTATACCCAATAGTTTCCTTTGGGTATCCTATGAAGACGCATTTTTCCGCTTTGGGTTCAAGCTTGTCCGGCTGTAACTTCTTTACATAGGTTTCACAACCCCAAACTTTAAGGAACGACAATTTAGGTTTCTTCCCAAACCATAATTCATACGGTGTCGTTTCAACGGATTTAGATGGTGCCCTATTTAAAGTGAATGCGGTTGTTTCTAATGCATAACCCCAAAATGATAGCGGTAAATCTGTAAGTGACATCATAGAACGAACCATATCTAAGAGAGTTCGATTACGACGTTCGGACACACCATTACACTGTGGTGTTCCCGGCGGTGTCAATTGTGAAAGTATTCCACATTTCTTCAAATGCTCTCCAAACTCATAACTTAGATATTCACCTCCACGATCAGAACGTAGAAATTTAATCTTCTTGTTACGTTGATTCTCTACCTCACTTTGAAATTCCTTAAACTTCTCGAAAGTTTCGGACTTATGTTTCATGAAATAGATATACCCATATCTACTCAAGTCATCCGTGAAGGTAAGAACATAACGATAACCACTGCGTGATGCTACACTCATTGGACCACACACATCGGTATGTATGATTTCCAATAAGTCCGTAGCTCGCTCCATCATACCAGAAAATGGAGTCTTAGTCATTTTACCCATCAGACATGCTTCGCCTATTTCAAGTGATTCGAAATAAAGTGATTCAAGAAGTCCATCGGAATGGAGTTTCTTCATGCGCTTCACTCCAATGTGACCAAGACGACAGTACCACATATAGGTCGAGTTATCGCTCGATTTCAAACGTTTAGCCTCAATGTTATTAATATGTGTATTTCCACTATCGAGATTCAATAAGAATAGACCATCTATTAAAGGTGCATGTGCATAAAACATATTACTCATATAAATCGAATAACCATTATTCTCGGATTTAAACAAGTAACCGTCTCGCAATAAACAAGATCCCGATATAATGTTCATTCTTAACGCAGGCACCAAATAACAATTATTTATGTATAAAACTAATCCCGATGGTAGATGAAGAGGCAGCGTGCCGATCGCAATCACATCAACCTTTGATCCATTTCCCACGCGCATCGTCACCTCGTTCTTCGCTAGCTTTCGTTTATTCTGCAGCACCTGTTTCGAGTTACAAATATGAGCAACCGAACCAGTATCAAATACCCATGCACTACTACGAGTACTAGTGAGATACACATCAATAACATGTATATCGGATATACCTTTCTTCTTGATGTTGCCGTTCTTCAAATCCGCCAAGTACTTTGGGCAATTCCGCTTCCAGTGACCTTCTCCCTTGCAGTAAAAGCACTCAGTATCAGTCTTAGGTCCAGCCTTGGTCTTCTTATTTGGCGCGGTAACTTTCTTACCGCCCTTCTTGAAGTGTCCCTTTAGCTTAGACTTGCCTTTCTTGAATTTGGTGGTCTTATTGACCATCAACACTTGGTGCTCTTTCTTGATCTCCACTTCTGCAGATTTTAACATGGCAAAGAGTTCTGGCAACTGCTTGTTCATGTTTTGCATATTGTAGTTCATCACAAAGTTCTTGTAACTTGGTGGTAGTGATTGGAGGACACGATAAATCCCCAAAGCATTAGGAATCACTATACCCAAGCTTTGAAGTTTGTTTGCGTGCCCAGACATCTTAAGCACATGCTCACTGACGGAGCTGCCCTCTTCCATCTTGCAGTTAAAGAACATTTCAGAAGCCTCATAGCTCTCAATTGCCGCATGAGTCTCAAAGATCAATTTGATATCACAGACAATATCATGTGGGTCTGAATTCTCAAACCTTTTCTGAAGCTCCGATTCTAAACCATACAAGATAGCACACTGAACTGTGGAGTACTGAGTCTTCTGAGCGAGGTAAACATTCTTTACTTCATCGGTAGCAGTAGAGCAGGTGGGTCACCAATGGCGCATCCAAAGACATAGGTCAAATTACCAGCAGTGAGGACAATCCTCAAATTGCGGAACCAATCCGCGAAGTTGCTTCCATTGTTTTTCAACTTTTCTTTCTCTAGGAACGCATTAAAATTGATGGTAGGGGCCGCCATTGATCTACAACATATTTGCAATAATTTAGACTAAGTTTATGACAAATTGAGTTCTAATTAATAGTTAAATTAATCTAGGTGAACTCCCACTCAAAACAATATCCCTCACATTGTTTTAGTGATCACACGAACCAAATCAACCACATCAAAACCGATCATCACGAGAGTTGATGTAGCTTCAATGGTGAACAATCGACATGTTCATCATATCTACTATATGATTCATGGTTTACCTTTCGGTGATCCGTGTTCCGAGACCATGTCTGGACATGCTAGGCTCGTCAAGATCAAACCTTAGCTTCCGCATGAGCAAATCTGGTTTGCTCACGTTGTATACACTTGCGGAATCTAACACACCCGATCATCACGTGGTGCTTTGAAACAACAAGCTTTAGCAACGGTGCTTACTAAGGGTGAACACTTTAGGACTTGAAATTCATGTGCATGAGGGATCATCTTATAATGCTACCGTCGTTAACTAAGCAATACAAGATGCATAAAGGATTAACATCACATGCAATTCATAATATGTGATATGATATGGCCTTTCTTCTTTTTGTGCTTCCGATCTCCATCTTCAAGCACTAACATGATCTCCATCATCACCGGCATTGCATCAAGGTCAATGACGCCGCTCCATGGTTGTCGTTCACTAGCTTCAACTATTACAACTACTTTGAATAGACACGTGGGTCTTAACAGAAATTAAAGACAACCATATGGCTCCTTCCGGTTGCCAACTTACAATAATGATCATTGCATACATCAAATATAATCACAATCATGGCCATATCACATCACAGCACACCCCTGCAAAACAAAGTTAGACGCCTCTACTTTCTTTGCATGTTTTACGTGGTTTGGGGCTTTCAATAAGTGTCGTTCTAACTTATGAACAAGAACCACAACATTGATACTAGTATTTTCAATTACCCGTTGTAAATTGAATCTTAACTCTGTTGGGAGAAACAGGCACCCGCAAAGCCACTTATGCAATACAAGTTGCATGTCAAGCGTGCAGCAAGTCTCACGAACGATGTCATGTAAGGTTAGCCCGGGCCGCTTCATCCCACCATCCCGCAAGATGTAAAGTACACAAGAAGCAATCGACAACAAAAGCATCAACGCCCACAATGACCATTGTGTTCTACTCGTGCAACAGATCTACATATAGACACGGCTCGATACCCTTTGAAGGGTTCGTAGCATGGAAAACAAAAAATTTCTAGCGCATACAAACAAACAAGCCAAGATCTATCTACTAGATTGTAGCAACGAGTCGATGGAATAACTCACCCTCGAAGATTCCAAAGTGTTTAACGAGAGCGGATTCTCGTGGGTGATGTAGTCGTACTCTTGCCGATCTCAAGATCGTGAGACGATCCTTCCGGTGCTGCTGCAAGCGGCAGCGCTTCATCACATCGATCTACGTTGATTTCGGCGAAGACCTTCCTCTCCTTGTTCCAGCAGTGGAGGTTGTAGCACTCTCGCGATTCCAAGACAACTGTGGTACCGGAAGTAGAGGGGAGATCTCGCAGGGCTTCGCCTTAAGCCGGAGCGAGTATGGTGGACTATGAGAGAGCCTCGGTGATCTAGGGTTTAGACGCACCAAGGAGGAGGAGCTAGGTTGGCGGCTAGGGCAAGAGGGGAGCCCCAACTCGGCGACTTGGCAAACCCTAGGGGGCGGCAGCGACAATGGTGGAGGCCGGCGGCTAGGGTTTAGGTTTAGAGGAGAGAGGTGTCGGTCTTGGAGGGGCAGCCCTGCCCCTCCTTATATAGGTGGGAGGCACTGGCCAAGGGGAGGGGAGTCCCTCCACAACTCAGCTTCCAAGGCCGAAGGGTGGAGGGAGAGGAACTCCTCCCCAGGTAGGTTCCCTACTCTCCCTCCACCAAGCAAAATAGCCGTTTGACTTTTAAAATTGGCGTTGACTTTTCAAACTAGGATTTGATTTATCCCTTTATTTCGCTCAGCGATGACACCTAGTACATGATGCAACCATTCCAACTTGTTATGACACATTCATGTACCCTTCCCCTCCGGAGTGCCGGACATTCCGGAACCTTCTAGAACATTCCCGATGAAAACACCGGAACCATTCTCCAACCCTGAAACAGGACTTTCCTTATATGAATCTTATTCTCCAGACCATTTCGGATCTCCTCGTGATATCCCGGATCCCATCCGAGACTCCGAACAACATTCGATCTCTTACTCATCATTCCATAACTACTCAAACAACGTTGAATCCTTAAGTGTGTCTCCCTACGGTTCGTGAATTATGCGGACATGATCGAGACACTTCTCCGAACAATAACCAATAGAGGAATCTGGAAATTCATATGGCTCCCACATATTTCTACGATTACTTTGCGATCGAGTGAACCACTTACATACGATACCAATTTCCCTTTGTCTCACGATAGTTTACTTATCCGAGGTTATGATCGTCGGTATCTCTGCATACCTAGTTCAACCTCGTTACTGATAAGTACTCTTTTCTCGTTCCCGTGATATGTGATCCCTTGTGAGCCAGTCACATGCTTGCAAGCTAATTGGATGACATTCCACCGAGAGGGCCCAGAGTATATCTATCCGTCATATGGATGGTCAAATCCCACTCTTGATCCATGTCTCAACCAATACTTTCCGAACACTCAATGCCACCTTTATAGCCACCCAGTTACGGTGTGGTGTTTGATGTCATCAAAGCATCCTTCCGGTGAAGGTGATATGCATGATCTCATGGTCGAAGGAATTAGGTTACTATGTATCAGAAAGCATATAGCAATTGAACTATTAAAATGACTTGATCTTATGCTACGCTTATCTATAGGAGTATGTCCACCATATCATTCTCCTAACGATATGATCTTGTTGTTAATAACATCTCAATGTTCATGATAGGGAAACCACAATCATTTATTAACCAACAAGCTAGTATTATAAAGAGGCTTTACTAGGGACTCTATTTTAGTTTACAAATCACACAAGTATTAATGTTTCCTTGTTAATACTATTATAGCATGAATGTAAACATTTATCATAAACACAAAGATATAATAATAACTATATTTATTATTGCCTCTAGGGCATATCTCCAACAGTACTAGGTATCATCACTGAGCAAAATAAAGGGATAAATCAAATCTTAGTTTGAAAAGTCAAACGCCAATTTGAAAAGTCAAACGACAAGTTTGCTTGGTGGAGGGAGAGTAGGAAACCTACTTGGGGAGGAAGTCCTCCTTCATCCACCACTGGCCAAGCAGGCCGACTTGGGGGAGGACTCCCTCCCTCTTGGCTGCGCCCTCCCACCTATAAAAGGAGGGGCAGGGGTGCCCCTCTAGACCTACACCTCTCTCCACCAAAACCCTAACCCTAGCCTCCGGCCACCAAGTCGCCGCCGCCTCCCTAGGGTTTCCTCCTAGCCGCCGAGTTGGGGCTCTCCCCAAGCCCTAGCCACCGGCCTAGCCCTCTCTCCTTGGTGCCTCCAAACCCTAGATCGCCAAGGCCTCTCTCATTGTCCACCATACTCGCTCTGGCTTAAGGCGAAGCCCTGCGAGATCTCCCCTCTACTTCCGGTACCACGTCGTCGTGCTGCCGGAATCGCGAGGAGAGTGCTACAACCTTCGCTGCCTGCTAGAACAAGGGACAGGAAGGTCTTCATCGAGTACCAAACGTGTGACCGACTACGGAAGCGCTGCCGGAACACAGCGCCGGAAGGATCGTCTACACGATCTTGAGATCGGCAAGAGTACGACTACATCATCCACGAGAATCTGCTCTCGTTAAACAGTTTGGAATCTTCGAGGGTGAGTTCTTATATCGACTCGTTGCTACAATCTAGTAGATAGATCTTGGCTTGTTTGTTTGTATGCGGTAGAAATTTTTTGTTTTCCATGCTACGAACCCCAAAGTGGTATCAGAGCCGTGTCTATATGTAGATCTATTGCACGAGTAGAACACAATGGTCATTGTGGGCGGTGGTGCTTTTATTATCAATTGCTTCTTGTGTACTTTGCATCTTGCGGTATGATGGGATGAAGCGGCCCGGGGTAACCTTACATGACATCGTTCATGAGACTTGCTGCACACTCAACATGCAACTTGTATTGCATAAGTGGCTTTGTGGGTGTCTGTCTCTCCCATTATAGTATAGATCCTATTTACAACGGGCACTTGATAGTTCAAACATCAACGTTGTGGTTCTTGTTCATAAGTTAGAGCGACACTTATTGAAAGCCCCAAACCACGTAAAATATGCAAAGAAAATTAGAGGCGTCTAACTTTGTTTTGTAGGGGTGTGCTGTGATGTGATATGGCCATGATTGTAAGTTGGCAACCGAAAGGAGCCATATGGTTGTCTTTAATTTCTGTTAAGACCCAAGTGTCTATTCAAAGTAGTTGTAATAGTTGAAGCTAGTGAACGACAACCATGGAGCGGCGTCATTGACCTTGATGCAATGCCGGTGATGATGGAGATCATGTTAGTGCTTGAAGATGGATATCGGAAGCACAAAAAGAAGAAAGGCCATATCATATCACATATTATGAATTGCATGTGATGTTAATCCTTTATGCATCTTGTATTGCTTAGTTAACGACGGTAGCATTATAAGATGATCCCTCATGCACATGAATTTCATGTCCTAAAGTGTTCACCCTTAGTAAGCACCGTTCCTAAAGCTTGTTGTTTCAAAGCACCACGTGATGATCGGGTGTGTTAGATTCCGCAAGTGTATACAATGTGAGCAAGCCAGATTTGCTCATGCGGAAGCTAAGGTTTGATCTTGACGAGCCTAGCATGTACAGACATGGTCTCGGAACACGGATCACCGAAAGGTAAACCATGAATCATATAGTAGATATGATGAACATGTCGATTGTTCGCCATTGAAGCTACATCAACTCTCGTGATGATCGGTTTTGATGTGGTTGATTTGGTTTGTGTGATCACTAAAACAATGTGAGGGATATTGTTTTGAGTGGGAGTTCACCTAGATTAATTTAACTATTAATTAGAACTCAATTTGTCATAAACTTAGTCTAAATTATTGCAAATATGTTGTAGATCAATGGCGGCCCCTACCATCAATTTTAATGCGTTCCTAGAGAAAGAAAACTTGAAAAACAATGGAAGCAACTTCGCGGATTGGTTCCGCAATTTGAGGATTGTCCTCAATGCTAGTAATTTGACCTATGTGCTGGATGCATCATTGGTGACCCTTTGCGCTGATGCTACCGATGAAGTAAAGAATGTTTACCTCGCTCGAAGACTCAAGACTCCACAGTTCAAAGGTGCTATCTTGTATGGTTTGGAATCGGAGCTTCAGAAAAGGTTTGAGAACCATGACCCACATGATATTGTCCGTGAACTCAAATTGATATTTGAGACTCACGCGACAGTTGAGAGTTATGAGGCTTCTGAAAAGTTCTTTAACTGCAAGATGGAAGAGGGCAGCTCCGTCAGTGAGCATGTGCTTAAGATGTCTGGGCACGCAAACAAACTCCAAAGCTTGGGTATAGTTATTCCTAATGCTTTGGGGATTTACCGTGTCCTCCAATCACAATCACCAAGTTACAAGAACTTTGTGATGAACTACAATATGCAAAGCATGAACAAGCAGTTGCCAGAACTCTTCTCCATGTTAAAATCTACAGAAGTGGAGATCAAGAAAGAGCACCAAGTGTTGATGGTCAATAAGACCACCAAATTCAAGAAAGGCAAGTCTAAGCAAAAGGGAAACTTCAAGAAGGGTGGGAAGAAAGTTGTCGCACCGGCGAAGAAGACCAAGGCTGGACCTAAGCCTGATACTAAGTGCTTTTACTGCAAGGGAGAGGATCACTGGAAGCGGAATTGCCCAAAGTACTTGGCGGATTTGAAGAACGGCAACATCAAGAAGAAAGGTATATCCGATATACATGTTATTGATGTGTATCTCACTAGTACTCGTAGTAGTGCCTGGGTATTTGATACTGGTTCGGTTGCTCATATTTGTAACTCGAAACAGGTACTGCAGAATAAACGGAAGCTAGCAAAGAACGAGGTGACGACGCGCGTTGGAAATGGATCAAAAGTTGATGTGATCGTGGTTGGCACGCTACATCTTCATCTACCATCGGGATTAGTTTTATACTTAAATAATTGTTATTTGGTGCCTGCGTTAAGCATGAACATTATATCGGGATCTTGTTTATTGCGAGACGGTTACTTGTTTAAGTCCGAGAATAATGGTTGTTCGATTTATATGAGTAATATGTTTTATGCACATGCACCTTTGATAGATGGTCTATTCTTATTGAATCTCGATAGTGGAAATACACATATTAATAGCATTGAAGCTAAACGTTTGAAATTGAGCGATAATTCGACCTATATGTGGCACTGTCGTCTTGGTCACATTGGAGTGAAGCTTATGAAGAAACTCCATTCCGATGGACTTCTTGAATCACTTGATTTCGAATCACTTGAAAGATGCGAAGCATGTCTAATGGGTAAAATGACTAAGACTCCATTTTCTAGTATGATGGAGCAAGCTACGGACTTACTGGAAATCATACATACCGATGTCTGTGGTCCAATGAGTGTAGCATCGCGCGGTGGTTATCGTTATGTTCTTACCTTCACGGATGATTTGAGTAGATATGGGTATATCTATTTCATGAAACATAAGTCCGAAACTTTCGAGAAGTTTAAGAAATTTCAAAGTGAGGTAGAGAATCAACGTAACAAAAAGATTAAATTTCTACGTTCTGATTGTGGAGGTGAATATCTAAGTTACGAGTTTGGCGAGCATTTGAAGAAATGCGTAATACTTTCACAATTGACACCGCTGGGAACACCACAACGTAATGGTGTGTCCGAACATCGTAATCGAACTCTCTTAGATATGGTTCGTTCTATGATGTCACTTACAGATTTACTGCTATCATTTTGGGGTTATGCATTAGAAACAGCCGCATTCACTTTAAATAGGGCACCATCTAAATCCGTTGAAACGACACCGTATGAATTATGGTTTGGGAAGAAACCTAAATTGTCGTTCCTTAAAAGTTTGGGGTTGCGAAGCCTATGTAAAGAAGTTACAGCCGGACAAGCTTGAACCCAAAGCGGAAAAATGCGTCTTCATAGGATACCCGAAGGAAACTATTGGGTATACCTTCTATCATAGATCCGAAGGCAAAATCTTCGTTGCCAAGAATGGATCCTTTCTAGAGAAAGAATTTCTCTCGAAAGAAGTGACTGGAAGGAAGGTAGAGATCGACGAGGTTGTCGAACCTTCTCTCGAACTTGTGAGTAGCGCAGCGCTGGAAGAAGTTCCTGTGGTGCCTGCACCAATAAGAGAGGAAGCTAATGATGATGATCATGAAACTTCGGTTGAAGTTACTACAGAACCTCGCAGGTCAACGAGAACTCGTACCACTCCTGATTGGTCTGATCCCTTTATGAGTATCATGTTGGTGGACAACACCGATGACCCTGCGACATATGAGGAAGCGATGATGAGCCCAGATTCCAATAAATGGCAAGACGCCATGAAATCCGAGATTGGATCCATGTATGAAAACCAAGTATGGACTTTGGTGGACTTACCAGATGGCCGGAAGGCTGTCGAGAACAAATGGATTTTCAAGAAGAAAACAGATGCTGATGGTAATGTTACTGTCTATAAAGCTCGACTTGTCGCAAAAGGGTTTCGACAAATTCAAGGAGTTGACTACGATGAGACTTTCTTACCAGTAGCGAAGCTAAAATCTGTGAGGATTTTGTTAGCAATCGCTGCATATTACGATTATGAGATATGGCAGATGGATGTCAAAACAGCGTTCCTCAATGGAGACATTGATGAAGAGTTGTATATGATGCAACCCAAAGGTTTTGTCGATCCTAAAGATGCTAACAAGGTATGCAAACTTTAACGGTCCATATATGGATTGAAGCAAGCATCCCGAAGTTGGAATCAACATTTTGATAAGGTAATCAAAAGTTTTGATTTTATACAAACTTATGGAGAAGCTTGTATTTACAAGAAAGTGAGTGGGAGCTCTGTAGCATTCTTAATACTATATGTAGATGACATATTGTTGATTGGGAATGATGTAGACCTTCTTAATAGTGTCAAGGAATATTTGAATAATAGTTTTTCAATGAAAGATATTGGCGAAGCAGCTTACATATTAGGCATAAAGATTTATAGAGATAGATCGAGATGCCTAATATCATTGTCACAAAGTACATATTTGGACAAAGTTCTAAAGAGGTTTGGAATGGAAGATAGCAAGAAAGGGTTCTTGCCCATGTTGCCCAATACGACCTTGAGTAAAACTCAAAGTCCAGCAACGGCAGAAGATAGAGAAAGGATGAGTAAGACTCCCTATGCCTCAGCCATAGGATCTCTAATGTATGCCATGCTATGTACTATACCCGACATTGCATATGCTCTTAGTTTAACTAGTAGATATCAAAGTGATCCAGGAGTGAATCATTGGACAGCGGTCAAAAACATCCTTAAGTACTTGAGAAGAACTAAGGATATGGTTCTTTCTTATGGAGGTGATGAACAGCTAGTTGTTAATGGTTACACCGATGCTATTTGGAACACCGATCCGGATGATTCTAAATCTCAATCTGGATACGTATTTACTTTGAATGGTGCGGCAGTTAGATGGAGGAGTGCAAAGCAAAGCGTTGTAGCGAGATCTTCAACTGAATCGGAATACATAGCTGCTTCGGAGGCTTCACAAGAAGCGATATGGATGAAGGAGTTCATTACAGAGCTCGGTGTGGTTCCAAGTGCGCTGGACCCAATGTCTATCTACTGTGATAACATGGGCGCCATAGCCAATGCGCAAGAACCAAGGTCACACAAGATGCTGAAGGACATCAAGCTACTTTTTCACGCTATTCGAGAACATGTCCAAGATGGTGACATAAATATTTGCAAAGTACACATAGATCTGAATATGGCGGATCCGTTGACTAAACCTCTCCCGAGGGCAAAACATGGCTAACACCAAACTGCCATGGGTGTTTGGTATATTACCATGTAATCTAGATTAGTTGACTCTAGTGCAAGTGGGAGACTGTTGGAGATATGCCCTAGAGGCAATAATAAATGTAGTTATTATTATATCTTTGTGTTTATGATAAATGTTTACATTCATGCTATAATGGTATTAACCAGGAAACATTAATACTTGTGTGATTTGTAAACTAAATTAGATTCCCTAGTAAAGCCTCTTCATAATACTAGCTTGTTGGTTAATAAATGATTGTGGTTTCCCTATCATGAACATTGAGATGCTATTAACAACAAGATCATATCATTAGGAGAATGGTATGATGGACATACTCCTATAGATAAGCGTAGCATAAAGATCAAGTCATTTTAATAGTTCAATTGCTATAAGCTTTCTGATACATAGTAACCTAATTCCTTCGACCATGAGATCATGCTTATCACCATCACCGGAAGGATGCTTTGATGACATCAAACACCACACCGTAACTGGGTGGCTATAAAGGTGGCATTGAGTGTTCGGAAAGTATGGGTTGATACACATGGATCAAGAGTGGGATTTGTCCATCCATATGACGGATAGATATATTCTGGGCCCTCTCGGTGGAATGTCATACAATTAGCTTGCAAGCATGTGACTGGCTCACAAGGGATCACATATCACGGGAACAAGAAAAGAGTACTTATCTGTAACGAGGTTGAACTAGGTATGCAGAGATACCGATGATCAAAACCTCGGATAAGTAAACTATCATGAGACAAAGGGAAATTGGTATCGTATGTAAGTGGTTCATTCGATCACAAAGTAATCATAGAAATATGTGGGAGCCATATGAATTTCTAGATTCCTCTATTGGTTATTGTTCGGAGAAGTGTCTCGATCATGTCCGCATAATTCACGAACCGTAGGGAGACACACTTAAGGATTCGATGTTGTTGAGTAGTTATGGAATGATGAGTAAGATACCGAATGTTGTTCGAATTCTCGGATGGGATCCAGGATATCACGAGGAGATCCGGAATGGTCCGGAGAATAAGATTCATATAAGGAAAGTCCTGTTTCGGAGTTGGGGAATGATTCTGGTGTTTTCATCGGGAATGTTCTAGAAGGGTCCGGAAGGTCCGGCACTCCAGAGGGGAAGGGTACATGAATGTGTCATAACAATGTGGAATGGTTGCATCATGTACTAGGTATCATCGCTGAGAACAATAAAAGGATAAATCAAATCCTAGTTTGAAAAGTCAAACGCCAATTTGAAAAGTCAAACAGCAAGTTTGCTTGGTGGAGGGAGAGTAGGAAACCTACTTGGGGAGGAAGTCCTCCTCCTCCACACGCCAAGGAGGCCGACTTGGGGGAGGACTCCCTCCCCCTTGGCCGTGCCCTCCCACCTATAAAAGGAGGGGCAGGGGTTCCCCTCTAGACCTACACCTCTCTCCACCAAAACCCTAACCCTAGCCGCCGGCCACCAAGTCGCCGCCGCCGCCCTAGGGTTTCCTCCTAGCCGCCGAGTTGGGGCTCTCCCCAAGACCTAGCCGCCGGCCTAGCCCTCTCTCCTTGGTGCCTCTAAACCCTAGATCGCCAAGGCCTCTCTCATAGTCCACCATACTCGCTCTGGCTTAAGGCGAAGCCCTACGAGATCTCCCCTCTACTTCCGGTACCACGTCGTCGTGCTGCCGGAATCGTGAGGAGAGTGCTACAACCTCCGCTGCCTGCTGGAACAAGGGAGAGGAAGGTCTTCATCGAGTACCAAACGTGTGACCAACTGCGGAAGCGCTGCCGGAACGCATCGCCGGAAGGATCGTCTACACGATCTTGAGATCGGCAAGAGTACGACTACATCACCCACGAGAATCTGCTCTCGTTAAACAGTTTGGAATCTTCGAGGGTGAGTTATTCTATCGACTCGTTGCTACAATCTAGTAGATAGATCTTGTCTTGTTTGTTTGTATGCGGTAGAATTTTTTTGTTTTCCATGCTACGAACCCCTACATCAACGACATAATTAGAACCCTTCTTATCCAAGCTTCTATGCCCCCACGTTTTTGGGCCGAAGCTCTCCGCATAGCCACATATCTCCTCAACATTCGTCCCTCCCAACTTAACCCACAAACCACACCATATTACTCTCTCTTTCTATGTCATCCTAATTATCCTGAACTTCGAGTATTTGGTTGTCTTTGTTTTCCCAATACCTATGTCACTTCACCTCATAAACTAGCTCCTAGATCTCTACCCTGTGTTTTTCTAGGTTATTCCGATGAGCACAAAGGTTATAGATGTTTTGACCCAGTTTCTGGTCGTATTCATATCTCTCGTCACGTTACTTTCGTTGAACACTCTTTTCCTTTTGCCACCCATACATCTCCCCATGATTCCGTATCCACTGATCCCTCTCCCTCGACTCGTTCAACTATACCACCTAATCCCCTACACAACCCAATATTCCATACAGAACCCCCTACGCCCGAACCTACATCCATTTGTGGCCAAGTTAGCCACCTTCTCCTATCGCGCGCTCTACCGAGCCCTCACGGCAGCCTGCCATCGCACCACCCTCTCCACCCAAGGCACACTCTCCCGCCGCATCGCAAACCTCATCTGATGCATCTCCCAACTCCACTGTCACGCCTCCCTCTTCGGCACCCACTTCTGAGCATGATCCGTCTCCTTCCCCACAATTACCCTCCTATGCTATTCCTATTCCAGCACCCACCAATGATCATACTATGCGTACCCTGGCAAATCTGGTTTTCGTCTACCCTCCAAACGTCTTAATTTCTTAGCTCAACCCAACCTTTCTCCCATCCCAAAATCCTACAAATTCGCTCTTCTCGATCCCAACTGGTCCGCTGCTATGAAAGAAGAATACCATGCTTTGGTCACCAATGATACTTGGCAGCTAGTTCCTCGTCCTTCTAATTCAAACATTGTTTCTGGTAAATGGGTCTTTCGTCAAAATTTTCACTCCGATGGTACTCTCTCTCGCTACAAAGCCCGATGGGTATGTCGTGGCTATTCTCAACAACAAGGAATTGACTATGATGAAACCTTTTCTCCTGTTGTCAAACCAAGCACAATTCGCACCGTCCTTAGCATTGCCGTTTCCTCTTCTTGGCCTATTCATCAACTCGATGTCAAAAATGCCTTTCTTCATGGTTCTCTTCAAGAAACTGTCTACTGTCAACAACCTTTAGGTTTCGAAGATCCTAGTTCACCCAGTCATGTATGTCTTCTCAAAAAGTCTCTCTACGGCCTGAAGCAAGCACCTCGTGCGTGGTTTCAGCGTTTTTCTACATTCATCCAAACTATAGGATTTATTCTCTCTCTCTCCGACACATCTCTCTTTGTCTATCAATCAAATAATAGCATTGCCTATCTCCTCCTTTATGTTGATGACATTATTCTCACAGCCTCCACCCAAACTTTTCTCAACTCTATCATCTCTAGTATTTAACACGAATTCTCTATGACTGATCTAGGTATGCTTCATCATTTTTTGGGTATTGCTGTCACTCGTGACTCTTCTGGCCTTTTTCTTTCTCAACGGCAATACACTTTCGATCTTCTCTCTCGTGCTGGCATGTCGGACTGCCAACCATCCCGCACCCCCATCGACACCACTTCTAATTTTTATTCTACCGGCGAATCCTTCTCCGATCCCACTATATATCGAAGTCTCGTAGGAGCACTTCAATATCTCACTCTTACACATCCTGAAATTTCCTATGCTGTTCAACAAGCATGCCTTTTCATGCATGATCCACGCCTTCCTCATTATAATCTAGTTAAAAGAATTCTTCCATATCTCAAAGGAACTCTTGATCATTGTCTTCATATTAATTCTTTTCCCCTACAACTTTGACAGCATATTCCGATGCAGATTGGGCTGGATGTCCTGAGACTCGTCGGTCCACATCTGGTTACTGTGTTTTTCTTGGCAATAATTTGATTTTTTGGTCTTCTAAGCGTCAGCTAACGGTTTCTCGTTCGTCTACTGAGGCTGAGTACCGCGCAATTGCACATGCAGTTGCAGAAACGGTATGGTTGCATCAACTTCTGGCCGAGCTTCATCGCCCAATTCAGTAGGCTACCATTGTGTATTGTGATAATATCTCTGCAGTTTATATGGCGGACAACCCAGTTCAGCATCGGAGGACAAAACATATTGAAATCGACATACATTTTGTTCGCGAGAAGGTTGCTCTTGGACAAGTTCGTGTTCTTCATGTTCCAACCACGACGCAATTTGCTGACATCTTCACCAAGGGGCTTTCTACTGCACCATTCATTGACATACGATTCAGTCTCAACGTTGTTGCGCTCGCCGATGAGACTGCGGGGGATGTTAGACTAGACAATGTTGAGTCGGTTTTGATTTGTTAAGAGTTTGTTTTAGAGTCGGTTTAAGTAATCTTGGCCGACAAGTTTTGTAACCTTATATATACTCTGTACCTCTCAACCAATATTATTATGTAAGTCAATCAAATTTACAGCGACTTAAAAAACTTTCGCTTGAGTGAGACATAGCAAAATCATATTATGTCCTATAGAAGTACGTCCGTGTCCTGCCTAATATAAAACCTGTAGGGGCGTCGTCCCCGTCTTCGAAGAACTATAAAGTAGAACGGTTTTCCTATTTTCTGCTTCTTTGATTTGAACAAATTTCGCAGGATTCCGGGGGAATGGAATCCTTAATTAGGACCTTTTGTACTATGTGGATGGTTTGATCCACGGGGTTGGATCCCTTGGTAATTTTTTCCTTAGCGATTTCTTTATATTCTATTTTAAAAGAAAAATTGCGCACACTCAACCTCAAACATCTTGCTACAATTGCTTTGTTTTTATTGTGATGACTCAAACACCCTTCTGGTGATACTCATGTGTTTTGAGATCCCATAGGGTTCAATGGGACATGTCATTATAAGCAATTGTTTTAGTCTCTTTTTGACAAAAAGAATATATTAATATCATGGAGACACCAATTACAGCAGCATCTATAATAACTCAATGCTCTAAAGATATTAGAGATCCACATAACTCAAAAATAAAAAGAAGAAGAAAAAAATCCTGTTACAGTGATCTATTTCTCGTAGCATCAGTACAAACACCACCAAAATAACACCCGAAGTCCTATTTCTCCTAAAGCGACACTGCCAAGAAAGGAAACAGTACACAATCGCCGTCGTCGCTCGATCATAGATCATAGGTTCTTCACCATGTATAAAGTATACGCTCTTAAAACAATACCTTCAATAAGGTGCTAGACACAATGTTAAGGTTAGACTTTGGATTTTCACCCTAAAAGTTTGTACTTTCATGTGCAACTGCCTCCACTTTTCGATGCCGCTGCTACGAGTCGCAAATGACCAAGAAATTTATTCATCGTCTCAAAGACACGAACTACCATTGCTAGTCCTCATATCACAACCTCCATGACATTCCCCGACCATGACTTCACCATGGAATACAAAATACATATCCCATGTCATTCCCCATCCATGACTTTACCATGGAGCTGCATACTTCTCATCGCTCCCTCCTGAAACCGAATTGTCAGAAAAACAAGGGTGCACTCCTTCTGATTCAGCAATCTCCAGGCATGAGGTGCCCAAGAAGATCGTCGGTGGAGTCTTCTAAAACTCGTCGCTGACTAGATCAATTATGTCAGGCTTCAAGCAGACCACCGTCTTGGCGCAAGAAGAACCCTAGGACAACCACTTGAGTGTTGCCATGCAAATACCAGGGAAAATCACTTTTATTCCGATCGTGGGCACAACAAATCTGGCCTCAACCCGCCCGGGCCATGGAGGGCCACGCGCAGGTCGATCGTAGGATGCAATGCGTCCAGCCCACCTCGAGCATCAAAGGAAACATCCATCTACCATGCATCGCCAGACTCGATCGGTACCTTCACCCCGGTCGCCGCCCACGACGGGTCCTGGTAGGACCGGATCCACATCGTCACTCCCTCCATAGAACACCGCTGTGCGCCATCGCAAAAGGAAGCCAACGCCGCCACCTCGACTGGGATCACCGCCCCAGCCGTCGCCCGCAATGGGGAGCTGTGCGCCGCCCGATCTTAGCATGACCGCCCATCGTTGCCCTCTGCCCCCAGCACCTTCAGTGCTAAGGCCGGCCGCCTCGAACAAGGCTGGTGGAAGTAGCGGCAGAGATCTTCTGTTTTACAAATTATGCAAATCGAAGGAGCCCTTTTTCAGCCTACAGAAGTGAGAACTAACTACTTCTAAGTTGAACCCGAGGCTCATTCTGCTCATTAACATTTGTACAATATAGAGGGATGAAATGATCTTCATCAGATGGCTAGGTGATAAAAAATGCGAAATAATTATATATAAGCTCACTATTCTTATAACTTCCATCCTGCAAAAAATATGAAGAAATTGTAACTTCTAAAGTAAAGTAAAGAGAGAGAAAGTTGGAACTTCCATTTCTTTTGGCATGTTCGGCCTTCTCAACTTCAAATAATCTATCGATCATAGATGTCTTACAACGTCTCAAATTCATCTAGAAGCAGTGAGAAGAGGAAGAAGAGAATGGACGTGTGGTTGGGAGTGGGGTGGGAGAAGAGGAAGAAGAGGATGGAAGTGTGGTGGGGAGTGGGGTGGGTGGTTGAGTGACACCTAGACAGTGGCGGACGATGCACCCATTTATCCCGGGCAGTGTCCGGGTTTCTGGCCGACCAGTAAAGCCTATTTTTATGGAAATTTGACTAAAAATTATAATTTAGGCCTTTAAATTTATAGTTTTTCTAGGATTTAATGTTCTTAGAACCGCTATATCACGTAGATGAAACAATTAAGAAGGTAACTAGTTTGCGACCATGACAAGTAATGAGCAGGATTCCATGGGGTGCATAGATGAGAGCTTGATCGAGGCATGTGGTGGCGGCACCCCACATGAAGACGAGGAGGGTTGTGGAGTGAGGAGGATGAGTGCGGGACGTGAATAAGGAAAGAACGAAAGGAGGAAGGGGGAGAGGTTATGAGGCATGTGTTATGCGTGGCTAACAAACTTGTGTCTCTAAAAGTGACCTTAGGGCATCAGCATCGTTGATAGTCTAAATTTGCCATAAAAATAGTATTTGGCATTGGTGTTGAATATGGCGAGGACTCTACAACTTAGGTGAATCCAAATTTCTATATTATGGGGTCCCATTGCTGAATAAATTGACATAGAAATGGACCTTCTCTCTCCTTGCCTCACACGAAAAATATCCATGCACGAAAAGTAATACTCCCTAAGACCCATATTAGTTGACTTGGATTTGTTAAAATTTGGATGAATCTATATACTAAATAGTGTCTAGATTCATCCAAATTTAGACAAATTTGAGTCAACTAATATGGATCGGAGGGAGTACTTCCTTCGCTTAGAAATAAGTGACTTGGGCTTTCTAGATTCATATATATCTATACACTAAAACGAGATACATTTAAATCTAAACAAATACAATCGCTTACTTTCGAACGGAAGGAGTAATATTTTATTGTGTAATAAGGTGCGGTTGGCATCATCGGAGCCCAGAGTGCTTCGATTCCTCGTTTTTCTAAATCTGAAACTAACTCGCAATATGGTGAAAACTCGTTCCAAAAATCAAAGAATCTATTTTCCATTAAAAAAAGCCAAAGACTCTATTTGAAACTAGCATTTGGCACACGTGTGGGTGACTTTTTTCCGAAAGGGTGAGAAAGAGAAACCCCATGCTCTGCATCAATAGATACATATAGTCTTTTATTAATAAGTTTTAGTAATCAGTTCACAAAAAAAAAAAAAGTTTTAGTAATCAAAAGTTTACAAATCATGGATCAGAGATCGTCCATACGAATATCAACCATAAAAAAGAGCCAAGTACTGCTATTACTAAACATCATGGAGTCGTTTAATAGTCCGATAGGTAGCCCGGTAGAATTATCATGTGAGCTATCAGAAGCCGATTGCATCCGGTAACCATGTTCCGGCCATTCTCCGGAGAATTAAACGCTGTAGCTGAATATCGTCATATATATAATCTGTAAAAAATTAGTAGGATCTTTTCTGCTAAACACAATAATGTTATTTCTATAATTCTATCTCGACTAATATAAAGCTGAAGCTCCTATGTAAATCCTAACTTTATATTTTTTGTTGATGCCATCCAACCAATTTTCAGACACATTGGTGATATTGGGTTCATGGTGATATATTAAAATATACAATAAAAAATCTCCAAATTAATTTAGCAAAGGGACATGAGGGAAATAAAAGTTCCATGGTACCCGTCACAATAGAAGCAACACTTCTTACTCTCACGTAAATTCCTGTTAGCCAAATTATCTCTGGTTAGTAATACTTTTTTTAGAAACCACATAAAAACTTTGATCTTATTTCTACGTTGTGGACTTGTGGGTGACCTTAGGATACCTTTTTTTATCTTCTAGTTGAAATGCGTCAGAATTTATTTTTATTTTGCGGGAATGAGAAAAAAGAAATTATGTATCAATTATATTCTCATGATTTTGTTGGAAAAATCAATCTAGGTCCAATGGCACATAAGTACTCCAACATGCCAACAAGTGGCCCCCACCACACCGGCAAATCCATATTTGACGTACATTGCGTCAATTTGGGTCGTCGTGCAGGAATGGGCCGATCCAACAAGGTGGGATTCCTCACTCTTTTTATAATCTTTCTCTTTTCATTTCCCTTTTTCTCCTTTTTATATTCTTATTATATTTTTGTTTTCTTTGTCAAGATTTTTTTGACATGGTTTGTAAGATTTCTTATCCTCCCCGTTTTTGTTTTTCTTGATTTAATTTTCTTATCTTTTTATTTTATTTTCTTTGCCATTTTTTCCTTTTCTTTAACTTCCATTTAAATGCTTTTCCTTTTTATTTTTCCATCCTTACTCTTTTCCAACTATTCTTTAAAGTCCATAAACCTACATTCTAACCTTTTCACATACGTGAACATCTCTTTGTCTATGAACATTACTTTTGTGATGATATATAAAATTTATTTTGATTTTACTTACTACTCCCCTCCTCCTGTGTCCAAATTAGTTGACTTAGATTTGTCTAGATTCAAATGTATTTAGACTTGATTTATTACTAGGTTCATCCGTAACTTGACAAATTTGAGTCGACTAATTTTGGTTGGAGAGAGTACTACTATTTGGATTCTTATATTTATTTCCAGTGTTAAGATCGTATGACCCTATTCGTGAAGCTCGCTCTACTTTTTCGATCATCACGGATTTTACTCCTCGGTTCCATTCAATTAAACGAAACCTTACAGAAGTCACGGTACGCCGACCATGTCTAGATCTGCCGATCACGGCACAGCCAAGATATATAATCAAACGAAAACATAAACATAATTTCGATGCAAGCCGGTGGCTTGCTCTGTTTTTCATTGAACAATAATCCATTTATTGTGCGTGTAAATAAAAACCGCAAGAATAATCCTAACCCTGGCAAATGTTCCGCAGCGGTGTGTCGGCGTACGGCCCGTCCAACACGCCGGCGGCGATAACGCTGTACGCCTTCTCCGTCATGTGGATACCGTCCCAGCTGGCGAACCCTGCGGGGCTGCCCCAGAGCGTGGCGTTCTTGTCGCAGGGCTTGCCGGTGTGGTACTTGCCGTCGCCGCCGCAGCACGCCACGAGCGGGTCGGCGATGCCGTACTGCTGCGGCCTCTGCACGAACTGCATGGCGGCGCCGAAGTAGTCGGCGAAGACGACCTTGACGCCGGGGTTCTGCGACCGGAGCCGCGCCACCTCCTGCTTCAGCGCCCCGTTGTGCCTCTGCGAGAAGTCGTTGAACCACCGGAGGCAGCGGTTCTCGTCGTAGTCCGACGCGTTGTCGCTCTGGTGGGCGTTGAGGTACACGGGCACGCAGCCGATGGGGAAGTTGCCCGGGACGAGGACCGCCCTGGCGCCGAGGTCGATCACCGCCTGCGCGGCGGCGCCGATGCCGGCGACCACGTCGGGGAGGTACTGGTCCGGCGTGTCGCGCGAGTTCTTGGGGTCGCCGAGGAACCAGAAGTTGTAATCGTTCCCCCCGATCTCGCCCATCACCACCAGCGACTCGTTCAGGAGAGCCCTCGTCGCGCCTGTGTGTCGGGAAGAGAACACGAGTTGAAATTGACGATCCGTGCAACGTGCATTATTGTCGTTTTGCATGGGTGTTAGTCGATCGTAGTAACTTACTGTCACCGGGAGCGATGCGCGCGAGGACCTTCTTGAAGGAGTCGACCTGAGCCGGGAGGTAGGACGGCACGTTCATCGTGAAGTTGTACTTGTTCTTGAAGTACTCCGGCGGCAGCGCGGTGGAGGCCAGCACGGCGAAGTTGGCGCCGGTGGCGAACTGCCCCGTCTCCAGCTCCGGGATGCTCGGCGGCAGCAGCGGCAGGTTGAACGCCTCCGCTGAAACACACACACATACATATGATATAGCCACACCACAGTACAGATCGATCGCATTAGCTAAACATCACAGCATGCGCAGATCGGCTACTCACCGTAGAAGTCGACGAGGACGCGGCCGTCGCAGATGCGGCCCGAAGGTTTGTTGAAGAAGGTCATGCCGAAGGGAAGCTCCTTGAGCGCCGACGGGCCGTTGCCGGTGGAGTACACGAAGTTGCCCGTGTCGATGATGGAGTCGCCGAACGAGAAGATGCGCTTGAAGCCGCAGCCGAGGGCCACGTCGGAGTTGAGAAGCAGCACGACGGAGACCGCGGCGAGGTGGAAGAAGGCGGAGGAGCACCTGAGACGACCCATTTTTGACCTGGACACACGCGTACGTTCCGCTCTTCTTTGCTGCTACCGTACGTACGTACGATCGAGCTCTCCGATCTTATGATTCGGTTCGATCGGTGGCTTTTTATAGAGGTTTTTCGTATGGGTATGTGTGACTAATTTGGGATGCGTATCAAGGGTTTATCAATGCTCGAGATAATGTGGCGCGGAATGTGTACACGGTGAATCAAAAGAGATTTTATTTGCTTCTATATATATATGTATACGTGCAGTGTTTCTCAAGGAAAAAGATCGTGTATTTTTATGGCATTGATAATCCATGCATTATATGTGTCATATATATAGTACACGGCCGGTAAGGAAACATATTTCGTGCTCTAGTTCTGAACAATGCCCATGAGAGGATGGAATAAATAATGAGAATTTTCATCTTTTTCAGGAGTGAAGATATAAAACATAATGCATTGTTTTTCACACAAAATATCTGGCTTCATGTACAAGTCATTTCTTTTCGGGTAAAAGGGGATATTTTAAGCAATAGGGTTTATAAGGAGGTCTTGGTCATAACCCGAGACAAACCTTCAGGCCTTGAACCAATCAAGACTACGGTTTTTCAGTGACTTATTCTATTTTGCGAATGATCCACTTTTATAATAAAAATAATATGATTACCCTTACAAACTCTCTAATAATAGAAATCAGATGAGCAAGTGGTGACCGGTCTTGGTTCTTCTCTTTGATAGCATCAATTAGAACCTTGCAGTCAAGTTCAAGCTCCAGCGGTTTATCACTTCACTCCATGGAAAATCGTAATCCTTCTTCACACGCCTTAGCTATTTAGTAACTGACAAAATGCCAAGAAGACGATGTCGCTGTTTTCAGCACCATACCAGCACCAACCGAACCATCTTCGACTTTGACAGAGCAATCACAATTCACTAGTGGAAAACAGGGCATTAGTCCATGTTCGGTAGGGCCATCAGTCATGGGGTTTTCGAATCAGGACTACGGGTTCGGGACTAAAGGTCCCCCTCTAGTCCCGGTCCCTCCCAGAACCGGGACAAAAGATGCTCCACATGGCTGTGGTGCGGAGCGGGGGTGGAGGACAATTAGTCCCGGTTCGGGACAAATTGAGCTCTGTCGCGGCAGCATTTCGCGTGTTTTGGCTGCCGCGGCAGCGGGTGGCTGTGCGGCAGCAGGTTCTGCCGCGGCAGAGTTTTGGGTCGTTTTTCTGCCGTGGTAGAGGAGGGAGAGCGAGCGAAGTTTGGGGTTTGTGATAGGAACCATTACAGAACATTGTCATGAATAGAGAGATCAAAGAGTGAAATCTTTTGGTCAAACATATTACATACAGTACGCACGTTAACGTTCATGCATATATACAATATAATTTCTCTTACACGATCCCTATTATATAAATAGAAGTTCTCGATGGTATTCTCCGGTTAGATCTATGACCTCCTTAACTAAGAATCTGCTAATTCCTCTTGAATAGCTCATATGCGATCCTACTCTAGGAGACCGTCTCGAACCCGTTCGATCTAATTTAAAGAAGGGGATCAATATATATGAATGAAACTCAATACAATTGATGGTATTGTTTTCGTACTTCGTATTGTGTATGATGTATGTTCTTCTCATAGGTCGTCTGACGAATGAACTCGCAAACGTAGTATCCACATAAATTGTTCCCATCTAGCTGCCTTAAACACTTCACGAGAATAGAGTTCAATCAAAATAATAATCAAGCATGGTAATGGTATTGAAACAAGATTCAAAGAGATGCGCGGACATTCAGTCAATAGTAGTACTTATAGGGGTTGGTCGAAATGTCAGCTCCTCTTTCCATTCACCTATAGCAGTCTTGATGAACTGTTTCCAAACCCTGCCCGGTTTCCCAAAAATGAGTAAACGAGTTATTAAATACTTGATATCATGAAAGATGCCGATATAGTGCGATAATGATTGAAATTACCTCTGGAGCATATAAACCAGGTCCACCCATCTTCCAGGGGCTTTACGTTTCGAGTCCATGACAAGTACTTTTCCGGTGTCAACATGAATGATTAGCAGCAAATAGTGGAAGCTACGCACGCATATCTCAAAAATTACACTTAACATCGAATAAACGAAATCGAATGTGTAGAATATAGTAACACTCACTCGAAGTTATAAGGAAATAGTATTTTTGTTTTGGCTTGTTGTTTCAGTAAAAACTTTAGCAAATAATCCTCTATTTCCTGGGGCTTCTTTTTTACCGTATGTTCATTAATGTTAAGTGGATCAATGAACCCAAGGTTATAGATTTTTCCTCTTTTGCATTCGAGAATCTTTAGTCTGCATAATATTGTACAAAAGAATATAGTGAGGATAATTATAAATGTAATGAACGAGTTGAGCTAGAGACTTAATCACAGTGGGAAATAAATCACTTATAGACAATAGCAACTGACGATAGATATGTCGAGGGTGTCTTGATTGAATAACTAAAATAATTTTCAATGTGTATCTCGGTGCCGCCACGGAAGTAATGCTCATCTCTAAGTCCCATTGTGATCATGATTTGCCCTTCCTTACAGGCGTCAAGATACCACTTATGCAATTTTTGCATTTGTGTTTGTAGATGCGGGACCACTTCAGGTATGACGAGAGGCTCCGCGTACTTGTATCTGTATGCTAATTCAGCCGTGGCAAAAGAAGGATCACCTATAGCCGTTAGTGCGCATAGTCGTGCAACCTCCGGATCATAATCATCGAAAAACACTTTGAGCGGGGGGCACGGTTGATTTTTCTATTCTCCGAGCTGGGGAATTGTTTTCCCGCTTGTACTGGTACTTCTCGATCGTTGCAGATTCGCTTTATGTGACTTCATAATAGAGCGATCATAGTTTGATGGCAGATTATATGGCCTTTTACTTTCAAGCATGTCCACAAACTATTTAATCGTTTTCGGTGCTATAAACTACTTTGGATTGGGCCATTTTGGTGCAAGATTTTGTTTCACATATGCATCCACGACCGCTTTGTTTTCCTCATGAGTCATTTCGTAAGGTAACTTGGCAGGAGCCACCTTAAGTTTCTTCCTTGTACTTGCAGAGGGTTTTTTCGTGGCTATAGTACTAGCCGCCGGAGCGGCGGTGCTCTTCCGCTTTTGCTGACGCGGCAGAGGTGGGGGAGTCTGCTGACGCGGCAGAGGTGGGGGAGTCCGCTGATGTGGCGGAGACTGCTGACATGGCGAAGACGGGGGAGACTGTTGATGCGGCGAAGGCGGGGGAGTCTGCTAACATGCTGGAACCTTTATACGTGCTGGAGATTGAGATGGATTGCTACTGGGAGAAGTCTATGGCCTTGGCGTCCAATTTGGAAGCACAGTGTATTTCTTTCACCATAGAACAGTGTTATTCTTGGCTTCTCCTAGTTTATTCAGATCCCCTCCCGCCCAACAAGGGCGACGCTGCCGCCTACAATCGGATCAACCTCAACGAGGACTGCTGGCGCCAGGCACGCGAAGCCGTGGCGGGCAACAAGATCTTGCCCGTGAATTCTTCACGGGACCTACTGATGGCATACCATCTCCTCTTCATCGACAAGCACAACAGGCAGGTGAAGCTGCAGGAGGAGCTCGACAAACGCAAGCAAGCAGCCTTGAAGTCTAGCACGCGGCAAGCTGAGCTCTCTGCCGCTCGTGGCTCCAGCTCGCACGGAAATCAACCCAATAAGCACCGCTCTCGCACGGATAACATGGACCCCGCTGCACGTCGCGAGGTCACCCGAACCCTCAACACGTCCTTCATGGAGATGGACGTCAACGGCAACGTCATACCGAAGACGTCGCAAGCCGCGATCATGGAAGCCACCACATATCTCGCATCCCATCCACCTCTGGTAGGGGACCCGAAGAGAGCTATGCACAAGTCTGCACTAGCCGAACCCGGACTCGTCAGAGCTGCGCTCCACAATGAGGATCATGCGGAGCCGAAAAAGAAAGCTACGGTTAGATTCAACCGCAGCCCCACATCCTCATCCGACAAGGAGGAAGACGAGCACGATCTACCTCGACGACGCAAGAGTCCGAGACGTCGCAGCCGCTGGATAACGCCAAGCGACCTCGCCAGCAAGAAGGTCGACAAGGCACGTGCCAAACGCGCGTGCTCATCTGAATCCGAAGAGGATGACGACGGAGAACTCTGCGGAGCTCGATGCTTTAGCAGATCTCTTCGGAAAATGCGGATGCCGAGAAATTTCAAGCTTCCTTCGGACACTCCGAAGTTCGACGGGACACAGGACCCGAAAGCCTGGCTCAACGACCACCTGTCGTCCGTCAAGCTGCACGGTGGTAACAAAAACACCGCCCTACAATGCCTTCAGCTGTAGCTGACAGGCGCAGCTCGAATCTGGCTCAGCAGCCTGTCTTCAGGCTCAATCCGAAACTGGGAGGAGCTGGCATACAGTTTCATCCGAAACTTCAAGGGCACCAGCAAAAGGCCATCCTCGATCGAGGAGCTACGGGCCTGCACCCAACGAACGAGCGAATCCATTCGCTCATACATCTTGCGCTGGTCCAACATCAAGAACTCTACGGCGCACATCTCCAAGGAGAGAACAATCGACGCCTTCAAGGACGGTGTCAAGCGTCCTGACTTCAAGGAGGAACTTGGGCACGTCAAGCCCAAGACACTCGACCACCTCATGGACATCGCCAATAGGTGGGCAGATGGCGAGGATTCCCTCCACCGAGCGCATTCGGATGAGGAGGATGAATACGGCCGTAGACGCGAGCGCCATAGCAAGCAAAGATCGCGTGTCTACGACGATCGCGACGGACCCGATATGGTTGCGGCTGGTTACACCGAACGCCGCAACGAAAGCAACCGCAGCAGCGGAGGATACCGTGGAAGCAACTTCCGTGACGGAGGACGTCCCACACAGACGTGGCAATGTCGCAACCACGACGACAATCCCTTGGCATACGACAAGTTGTCGGGCCCTTGCAACATCCACTTCTACATCGACAAACAAGATGGCAAAAAAGAAGGCCAGCCACATGCTGAAGGATTGCCGTGAGTTCCAAAAACTCAATGAGGGTCTCACCCAGATGCGACGTCAGATCCTGAACCCCGGGTTCAGGCCCGCACCTGCACCAGGTGACATCACCCACGGAGCTCCTCCACCACCACCCGTGGGACCTTTGAATCAAGCAATCG
This sequence comes from Avena insularis, assembly GCA_023614405.1. Lineage (NCBI taxonomy): Eukaryota > Viridiplantae > Streptophyta > Magnoliopsida > Poales > Poaceae > Avena > Avena insularis. The sequence goes on along the minus strand of CM042695.1, from coordinate 84,925,927 downwards.
CACCCGTGCAAAACAACGGCGTAAACGGGTACCCCGTGCCAAAAGGGTCCCTGATGATCCAAAAAGGGCGCCCAACAAACAGGGTGCAAAAGAAGATCACCCGCCAAGTCAGCCTGGCTGTGACCGCTCCACCCGCCATCCCTGAGTACCTCAGCAACTCGAAGTCCTGCATCACATTCAGTCGTTCGGATCACCCCTGCCAGATCCCTTGCCCAGTTCATGCTGCCCTGGTGCTTGAGGCGCAGATCGGAGGGTTCGATATAAGCCACGTCTTCATGGACGGCGGCAGCGGCATCAACCTGATATTCGCTAGCACCCTAGCAGCAATGCGGATCCCGCTATGCAGCCTGGAACAATCTGACACAATGTTCCACGACATAGTCCCAGGGAAGGGCATATTTCCCCTGGGAAAGATATGGCTCGATGTCATCTTCGGCAAACCCAAAAACTTTCGGTGTGAGCATCTCGAGTTCGAAGTGGTGGACTGGCCATCACAATACCATGCCATCCTCGGGCGCGTGGCATTCGCAAGGTTCCTGGTAGTACCACACTATGCGTACCTTCTACTCAAGATGCCAGGGCCTAGGGGCGTTATCACGGTCCAGGGCAGCTTCACCAGATCCGACCACTGCGACAAAGACTTGAACAGAATCTCCCAGTCGTTCGGCATGCAGGAGGAGCTCACGAGGCTTTGAGAGGTGACAGAAAACGGGGCACCCCCAGTCTCCAGGAAAAACACACCCGACATGTCATTCGACTCAATAGTCAACACGGAAAAGGTGCAGGTCCACCCGACGGACGCCTCCAAGACGGCGCTGATCGCTAATGACCTCAGTCGCACATAGGAAAGCGCGCTCGTCGAATTCCTCCTTGAGCGCTGGGAAATCTTCGCCTGGTGTCCTATGGACATGCCAGGAGTTCCCAGGGAATTCGCCGAGCACGCACTCGATGTGTTTCCATACGCCAAGCCCGTCAAACAATCCATCCGACGATTGTCCGAGCCACGGGCCGAATCCGTGGGAGTCGAAGTCAACAGACTCCTCGACGCCGACTTCATCCGGGAGATCAAGGAGAGCGAGTGGCTAGCCAACATTGTACTGGTCCCTAAAAAGGACACGGACATCCTGCGGATGTGCATGGACTTCACGTCGCTCAACAAGCACTGCCCAAAGGACCAATTCCCTCTCCCTCTGATCGATCAGATCATCGATTCAACTACAGGATGCGATAAACTCTCCTTCCTCGATGCCTACTCAGGCTATAATCAGATTCAGCTAAAGGTCGAAGACTAGGAGAAAACAGCGTTCATCACACCGTTCGGAGTATTCTGCTACAACACAATGCCCTTTGGGATGAAGAACGCAGGTGCCACGTACCAGCGGTGCATGCAGGCGTGCCTGAAAATCCAGATCGGCCGCAACATACAGGTGTATGTCAACGACATAGTAGTCAAGACCAGGGAGGCAAGACATTGATCGACGATCTCTGCGAGACGTTCGACAACCTCGATCACTTTAGGATCAAGTTAAACCCAGAAAAGTGCGCCTTCGGCATCCCATCTGGCCAACTACTCGGCTACTTCATCTCCCAGCGAGGGATCAAGGAGAACCCGAAGAAAATCCGGGCCATACTGGCCATGGGGAAGCCGAAGAACCTTAAAGGTGTCCAGCAGCTAGTTGGGCGCATCGCGGCACTGAGCAGATTCATCACCCGCATGGGTGAGAAGGCCCTGCCTTTCTACCAGCTGCTACACAAAGCAAACAAATTCGAGTGGACACCTGAATCAGACGACGCATTCGAAGATCTGAAGTGACTGCTCTCCACCTCGCCCGTCCTGGTCACGCCAAAGGAACGCGAACCTCTGCTGCTATACATAGCAGCCACGCATTAGGTGGTAAGCACCATACTCGTGGTCAAACGACCCGAAGATGGCAAGACCCATGGGGTCCAATGCCCAATATACTACCTCGGCGAGGTATTGACGCCAACAAAACATAGGTACCCTCACTACCAGAAGCTCGCCTACGGCGTGTTCATGAGGGCTCGTCGGTTGAGCCACTACTTCCAGGAGCATCATGTGATGGTCATCAACGAGGTGCCACTATCCAACATCATGAACAACCCCGAAGCTACAGGACACGTAGCCCTGTGGGGCATCGAGCTATCCCCTCTAGACATAGTCTATGAGAAGTGCCATACGATCAAATCCCAGGTCCTCCCTGACTTCCTCGTCCACTGGATGGAGCTCCAGCTGCCGGACACGCCGGATATGATGCAGTCATGGACGATGCACTTTAACGGCTCCAAGCGCGAGGCTGGAGCAGGAGCTGGCGTCATACTGACGTCCCCGCAAGGCAATAAGATGAAATACTTTCTTCAGATAAAATTTCGCGCCTCCAACAACGAAGCTGAGTATGAGGCCCTCATCCACGGTATGAGGATGGCCAAGATATATGGCGCAACGCGCCTAGTCATCTACGGTGACTCGAACCTTGTCGTCCAGAAGACGATGAACGAGTGCGACGCACACACCGCTAACATGATCGCGTACTGTGCGCTCTACAACTCACTCAAAGGAGACTTTGACGGCTGCGAGCGTCAGCACATTGGAAGGGAAAGCAATAAGGAAGCCGATAGACTCACCAACATCGGCTCCACCTGCGCACAGGTGCCACCAGGCGTGTTCCTCGAACAAATCTGCGTCCCTTCCATCAAAAGGAAATTCCCAAGGGATTACCCGAAGAAGCAGAGCACTCGGGGGCTATGCTACCCGAAGGACAGGAAGGACCCGAAAAGCTCGACACGGAGGTTGAGTTGGTCAGCCTGATGCAGGTCATGACAATCGAAGAAAAATGGACGCAGCCATACCTTCGGTACCTGATAAACAGAGAATTGCCTGATGACCCGATAGATGCGCGACGCATATCTCGCTGGTCCAAGGCCTTAGCCATCATCAATGGTGATCTGTACAAGCGCAGCATTTCGGATGTACTCCAACGGTGCGTCACCATCGGTGACGGCAAAACCATCCTCCAAGACATCCACGAGGGCATCTGCGGCCATCACGCGGGCATCCACGCCCTCGTCGCCAAAGCTTTACGAGCTGGATTCTACTGGCCAACGGCCATGAATGATGCCAAGGACATCGTCCAGAGGTGCAATGGCTGCCAGAGATTTGCGGACAAGCCACACGCACCAGGATCAGAGCTCAGGCCCATACCCTTGGCCTGGCCCTTCGCCCAATGGGGCCTCGACATGATAGGCAAACTGCCCAAATCTTCTAAAGGAGGCCACGTCTACCTCCTGGTCGCAGTCGAAAAGTTCACCAAGTGGATCGAAGCCATGCCCGTCACCAACCAAAAGGGCAAAACGGCCGTCAAGTTTTTCGAATCCATAGTCTACGGATTCAGCGTGCCACATAGCATCATCACGGACAATGGGTCGAACTTCATCTCCAAAGAATTTCAGGACTTCTGCAAAGGCCTCGGCATCAACATATCATACGCCTCCGTGGCGCACCCGCAAACCAACGGGTAGGTCAAAAAGGCCAATGGTCTCATAGGCGGAGGCATCAAGAAACGCCTACTCAGCCCACTCGAACGGCTTGCGGGAGCCTAGGCAGAAGAGCTACCCTCCGTCCTCTAGATCTTGCGCACAATGCCAAATAGCTCAACTGGCTACACGCCCTTCTTCATGGTACACGGATCCGAAGCCGTGTTACCTACAGAAGTATGCCATAAGGACCCGCGGGTCGTCGCCTACAGCGAAGCCGAATCGCCGGCCGCACTCGAAGATGCCGTCGACACACTTGACGAGGCACGCGACATCGCCACGGCTCGCTCGGCGGTCTACCAGCAGAGCCTCCGCAACTATCACAGTCGTCGGCTACGCCCAAGCTCCTTCGTCGAAGGAGACCTCGTCTTACGACAAGCAAGAGCGACCGAAGAAGCTCGAGTCACCCTGGGAAGGACCCTACATCATCACCGAAGTCATTCCAGGTGGCGCCTACCACCTCAAGGACATCAAGTCAGGAGTCGCATACTCCAACCCATGGAACGTCGCACAATTACGACGCTTCTACCCCTAGCTATCCCTCTTTACTTTCATAAGGCTACTCAGCCAAGGCTACTCAGCCGAACAATGTACCTCTTCATTACGATATGAATAAAAGCTAAGTCCCCAGTCCGAAAACCTCTTTTCCTTACATTACTTTCTGTTACAACACACTTGGGGGCTCCGCCTCACCTCACGACTTTGTCGACTGAGCATAACGCATGTAAACCTGAGTAGCTGACCATGTTAGGCTAACGAAAAGGGCATGCATACAACAAAGCACCAAGTGCTAATACAAATAATCTTTACAACAAAGGGCACAACAAACCCACTCAAAATATATACAAGTTTTACATCTATGTTTTTACAGGGCCTACCTATTCTGAAGGATCACGTGTGCCCGATACTCAAAAAGATCTACAATCTCTTCGGCATACTGCCTTACATCCGCGTAATGAGGGTGCATGTACCATAGGCCACCATCTGGTCGAGGGGGCGGCCCAGCCGCCACCGCCGCAAGATCAACATCTGGGCGGTGCAACCGAACAAGTGACAGGGCGGCTTTCACCCCCGCTACCAACTGCTGCCGCACCAGCTCCTGCACGTGATTCACGTCCCGAAACTTTGAAAACAAACCCCACAAGGTGGACGGCGCCTCATCCAGAGGAAACATGACGTACATAATAGACGCAAGGGAGGTCTTCACCTGCCTTAACACCCGTGACACCTGATGAACACGATCCTGCACAGTCGCAAGGACAGTGTTCCGGTCGCGGTCCATCTAGAAAAAGCCTCCGGCTTCCATATCCTGTTGGGTGAGGCAGTTGATCCGAACTGCAACGCGTTCCTTCTCCTCCCTCGGTTCAAGGTTGGCACCTGCAGAAAATACAGAGTAAGATGGCACGAAAACAAGGTGCATCCGAAAACGTGCAGCAGCCCAAGAAAACTCACACTACAGTTGCTCGCTCAACTGCCGCAGCTCCCCATCAGATACTCCTCCCTAGCCACAGCTCGCTCAGCCTTCGACTTCCACACGTCCGCTAAGGACCTCCTTCTCCAAGCTACGGACGCGGTCGCGAAGAAAGACAAGTTGCGACGCATCATCCAAAGATGGTCGCGGCTGAGGGGCAGCCGGAGTATCCACATGAGCCTCACCCGAAGGTCCCTAAAGGAAAGCAAGCAAGAATATGAACAACACATGTCTTGGGCAACAGCTCGAAGCATCATTTATATACATCAAAAGCCACTGCGTGGCACAAGGAGAAACTGTTCATCAACAAAAGCATACATTACAAAAGGGGAAAACACTATCCTAGAACTACAACAAAGAAGCCTAAGCACCCGCATCCGGAGTGGCCTCGGAGCCAGAGTGCCTGCCCTTGGCCTCCCCCTGCTGCTTCGCAGCATAGTCCGCCAGAAGATCGATAAGCTCCAGATCATAACACTTACAGTGGGAGGCGAAGAGAGCAAAGGCTACCTCTGAGCTGTCCGGCGTTGTTGGCATCTGGGAGGTGACGTGGTGAAGATCCAACTCCGCCCCGGATGCCACGGCCATGGCCAGCCCCATAGAAGCACCGATGCCCTTCTGCTTGCGCTTGTAGGACGCAGGGGCATCCTCGGACAACGCATCCGCCAGAGAATCAACATACTCAAGGGAAGGGCCCTTGGGCATGATCTCCTTGTAGAAGCGCTGGAGAACCTCCTTGGCCTTAGCAAGGGAGCCAGCAGCAGTACTGCAGCGGTCTTCGACCGCCGCGGTGGCATCTTCCAAGGCGCTCCCATGATCCAAGACACTGCGATCAAACGCAATATCCGAAGCATCTGGCACAAGGAAGAGCAGGAAGGAGTCGAATAAGGACACGCGGAAAAGGAAATCGAAAATCCAAAAAGGACCAATTGTCATACAAGATACTCACCAGAAAAAGCCTTGGCAACAGCCATCAACTTCTCGGCCACCTCCTTCTCGTGCGCAGCCGCAACCTTAGCGAGCTGCTCCTCGCGATCCGAAGACTCCCACTGAAGGCGCTCCTTGGCCTTAGCGGCAGCAGCTAACTCCTGCTATAGGCGCTCCTTCTCCTCCACGGCATCAGCAGCCTGTTTCTCTGCGCGACCAAGACTCTTTTGTAGAGCGTCCAGTCGGCGAAGGGCAGCATTATTTTCATCTGCAAAAGCATCAAGAACGCACATGAGAAAATACAAGATACGTTTAGGGGAACAGACGAAAAAGACAAGAACAAGTACGACATGTACCTCGAAGTTGATGTATGCTGGCCTCCAGCACCAGATGCTGCTAAACGAGAAGGTTGGCACTACGCACCAAAGGCTGCAAGAAGAAGCAAAAAACAACAATCAAGAAAGCACCAAGAAAAAGGCTCAGGGGCTACGCCCCACAAACAGGAAAACAAGACCAGTAGGTCATCCAAAAATAGGGCTCGGGGGCTCCCCCCAGGGCAAGAGGAAAACAACTTACATGCTCAGATGGAGATTCGGAAGGTCCTGGTGCAGTCTTCTGGGAGACAATCACTCGAGCCTCCTGCGGAGAGGGGTTCGGAGCATCGCCCCCAGAGGTGGCCACCGTCTGAGAGGGAGGGGCCGTCGGCTTCGACTCACTAAGAGAACCCTCCGAGGAGTGGCTGCAAGGAAAACATACATCAAAGCAAGAAGAAAAGTGCACAAGACAAGAGAGAATAGCATCCGAAGGTACTTACGAGTCGATGTCGCTCAAATCAAAGATGGGCAGTGCCCTATTCTCTTTCTTCTCTTCCTTCTTCTTCTTCGCCGGCGATTGCGGAGCCACTTCCTGCAGAGGCACAACCAGGAACGGCGCGGAAGAAGCATCATCATCATCCCCGCTGTGATGCACAAGGAAGGATGGGTCCCTAGGCATTGGCGGAGTCGAGGCATCCGAAGACTCACTCGAGCTCCGTGCCCGCTTACGGGTCTGCCCCTCGCTTGCCTCGAGGGCTTCCTGAGTTGGCGACTGCGCCGGCGGAAGCTCGGACTCGGAGTCCACGACTTCGTTGTCCGGTGCAACCGGAAACTTTTCGGGCAGTGGAGGAACCATGCTAGCCACCTTGAGATCTTGCACGATGAAGACATCAAAGGTCTGTACAAGCAGTCATAAGGAAAAGCACTCGAAAAAGGCGCAACACGGACGTCGCAAATCTACACCTGCGGAACTGGTCTTGCGGCATTGAAGGGGGACGTCAACGACTTCCCCGAAAGATCCTCATCGGACTTGTACTTCAGCAGCGGCCGAAGAACTCTTTCGAGGTTACCCCTGGAGAGCTCCTCAGCCAAAACTCTTGTCGGGTCGTGGCAGCCAGAGTAAAGAAACATCGGATGCGCCCTCGCCCGGAGTGGTTGCACCCGACGTTTGAGGAAGGTGCGGATGATGTCCACACCATTCACCTCCTTCTCCGCAACCATCTGGAGGGCCTCCACCCGACGGTAGAGCTCCTCTACCTCCTCCACCTCGCCCTCCAGGATATGGTTCTTCCAGGATCTCTTCGGCAGGATCTCCTGGGTGGAGTCGAAGGGAGCAAGGCCAAAATTTTGCCTGCCCACTGTGGAGTCGTGGATGTAAAACCACTTCTTCCGCCAGTATTGGACGAACTCAGACATAGAGAAGGAAAAGAAAAGAACAGAAGATCAGAGGAAGATAATGTAGCCACCAAGCGGGTAGACCCCGCCGGTGCCAGATTTCCTCTTCACAGAATAGAGCTTCCGGAAGAGGCCAAAGTGCGGCTCGATGCCGAGCCAGCACTCGCAAAAAGTAATGAAGTAGGCGATGTGGAGAAGAGAATTGGGCGAAATATGGTGGAGTTGGATGCCAAGAAGAACAATATTCCACGAAGAAAATCGTGTACTGGGAGCAAGAGGCCGCGAAGAACGAAAGCGACAAACATCACCCTAAACCTTGCGGGTGGACGGGGAATTACCTCATCACCGGGGATCTTGACGGACTCCTTATCCTGTGGGATTAAATATGCATCACGAAGCTTGCGCAGGTCGCCCTCAGGCGTCTCCGTGCGCCGCCACCCGCCATCGGTGATGCGAGTGGCGGTGGTACCCTTCTTGCTGCCGGTAGCAGCACTTGAGATCGCTTCGGCGGAGGCCTTCTTTGATTTAACCATTGTGGAACATCGACGGCGGCGGTGTGCGTGCAAGAAAGAGGAAGGAAAGGACTGGAGAACGTCCAACGCGTGAAGAGAAAGCTCGTGAAAATGGAAGTAGTGAAAGAAAATGCGAAGGGTGAAAACAAACTACTATTTTCCCCACGGTTATAAGGATGAAGACGACGAACAGGAACCGTTCATCCAGAAGCCCTAACGCTAGGGCCATATCCAACCGTCCACGTGTCAACACAGCAGCGAACCGTCGCCCGCACGCCGTCCACTACGCACGGAAACCGGGAGACGACGTAATTCTCGCCATGTTGCGCACGACCATTCAACTTCAAGTCAGAAAGTGGGACCCACGTTCGTCCAGTCACGTCACCTCTGGCGCCGCAGACGGTTGAGGCCACCGATCGTCAGCACTGATGTCATCAAAAACATGATAGCAACCGTTAGAAATCTTCGGCTGATAACTAAAAGTACTCACTCGAATCTACGATTCGAGCAACTACTCGGGGGATACTCCTCTCAGAAGCGCTGGCCGCGCACCTGAGGAATGATTAAGGTACTACACAACTGTTGATTTTTCGAGTCCTACGTCGAGTCTACGACTCCACTAAGGACTCGGGGGCTACTCCCATAGGGAAGATTGATCAAGCATCCGAAAAAGTTGTGTCCTACGGACCTGAAGCTCAACTACCTGAACTAAAGTCTCTGCTCGAGTCTACGACTCGAACAAACACTCGGGGGCTACTCCCATAGGGAGCGCTGGTCGCGCACCCTATGAATTCTTCAAATGCGATCCTTCAGATCAAAATACAAAAACTTTTTGGCAACTTTGCCCCAACCAACGCTAAGTGAGAATCATCCTCCTCGGCCACCCGAAAGACCTCTGCGGTGATAACATTTCGGATGATGTGTCTACAACACAAAGATAAGACTTGCAGATATCATCTAATGGCCTGGTAACGCACCTGACTGCGCTCTGCCTGTAAAAAACCGTGTCAACAGGCATGATGAAAATCCTGACGGACGCGTTGGGTATATCACCTGAAACCTACTGGGATTCGACTCATGTAAGACCTCAACGGCCTGAGTCGAATTACGCTAGCATCCGTTCCATATTCGAGTTGATGGACTCGAATCTGAAGAAGATCGTGTTGTTTTGTCCTAAGACAGCTAACTGGCCCTGATCCATCAGGAGAGTCAGGCACACGCATCAACAATCCCTACGAACTAAAGTCATTCTTTCTCTTATGAACAGAAACAACAGCACTAGAAAGATTGAAGAGTCCTCAGCCGAATCTACGATTCGAATGAACACTCGGGGGCTACTGACATGGTTATACCCTGCGGGTACACGATATTGGTATACCTGGTCTAGCCCAAGGAAGGCCCACAAGAATATATGTGGCCTGTGGAGATTTTCGGGTGGCCCAAGCCCATGGCATCTTCGGATCCTTGGAGAGCAAGACTAGAGTAGATAGAATATTCAAAGGGGCAAACCCTAACTTGTAACCGACTCGATCTGTGCCCGAGACCTGCCTATCTCTATATAAAGGCTAGGAGGGCACGACGAGGCGGGCAAACTTCTCACCGCATACACACCTCCACGCCAGATTGCATCTGCGCACCCCTGTAACTTTCGATTCCGCCGTAATCAAGAGCAGAGAAGCAGGAGTAGGGTTTTCCCTCTGGGGGCCTGAACCTGGGTAAATCTTGTGTCCCCTGGTTGATTGTCTGTTAACCGTTCCACGATCTCCAGCACCCCCATCTTCTCCAAAACCCAAGCTCATAACAATGGGCATTGACGAGTCAAAACCTCATCAATGATTATGTTCCAATAAATTCCGAGCCTTGAAAATGGTTTCCTGCAATAAAAGTTGCAATAAACAATGAAACTTTCGATGCTCGTTGTGATATCATGTCTGAATTTTGTCTTATGCCTAAAGATATCTATGAGTCTTTGAATCTTTGGGGACTTTCTGAAGGAGGAGAAGAAATATATCTTACGAATAATGCAACTATATTACCCATTGGAATAGCTAAAGGAGTGTTTACAAAGATCTCAGGGAAAGTGGTGTCTACTGATTACCTTGTTATTGAATGTGTAGGAAAAGGACAAATTACACTTGGAAGATCCCAGCTGAAACACCTTGGAGCAATAATAGATGTGAGAAAAGGCATTATGCATTTTGCTTCTCCAATAGGCAATCATATATTCTCTAAAGATAAGAAGAAAGGTAAGAAAGGTAGGAGCAAGAAAGTTGATGTTAATGCTTCTTTATTTGAAAATACTTGATTCTTGCTTTTTATGCCTAACTTAAAGGCGTTAAATAAAAGTACTTCTTGGGAGATAACCCAATAGTTTTCTTGAGTCTTGGAAGTTATTAATTCTGTAATAACCTCTCCTTATCCTTTTTATTTGATTTTTGTGCCAAGAATAACCTCTAATGAGAGGGAAGTAAGATTTGGGGAAGTGCTGTCCCAAAACAGATTTTTGTGCTCCACTGTAAAAATTCTTGAAAAAACTCTGTAAGTCGGATTGAGCTGTAATTTTCTGAATAAATCCTCCAGGTTGTTATCTAACTTTCGTTAGTTAAATCTTTTTTATTTGATCAATATAAGGTCTTCGAAAAAATCGGTTTCTACCTGCTGGTCTGTTTTGACAGATTTCTGCCATTATTTGAATTTGCCTCTTTATTGATTCCTTTTTGGGTTCTCTTTGGGAAATTGAGCTTTTTGAGGGAGTATATACAGTAGCTTGTGTATTTGATGAAAGTTTTGCTATTTTAAAAACTAAACCCCAAAGGTCTATCATCTTTTGAATGCACTAATATTGCTAATGAAGATTGTGTGAAGTTTTGTATGAAGGAAAATTTTCAGGTGTAAAGGACAGAATGATGTAATGAGATGAAGAATGGACAAAAGCTCAAGCTTGGGGATGCCACCCCGTGTCACCCCAAGAAATATTCAATAGGTACAAGCGTCAAAGCTTGGGGATGCCCAAGGCATCCCCTTCTTCATCAATAAAAATCTCAGGTCTTCCTAGAAACTTCATTTTTATTGTTTCATGCACAGTTGTGTTGTTCTTGGAGCGTCTTAGTTTTCGTTTTTGGTTTTTGTTTGCTTAGTTTGTTTGAATAAAGTAGTTGGACCCCTGATTTTGCCATGTTGTTTCAAATAAGTTGATTGGTGTTGGAAAGGAGTAGGAAGTTCTTGCTTTAGTAGTACAAGAAGGAGCTTGATTTGACTATGACTTAGACTTTATCATGTCATGCTAGATGTTGTTTTGGCCTTATTCTTAGTGATTATTGTTGTAGTATGAATTGTTCCAAACAATTAGGATTGCTTAATGTGCCTTGAAAGAATCATGCATTGTTTTAGCATACAAAAGCATAGTATTATGGTATTCTCCTATGATGCTTTGTTTGGGTTGACTTGGCACATACTCACACCATGTTATGACTTTGAACCAGTCACCTTAGCCTCTATTATCATTTAGTTTTTGACTTGTGGTTCCACTTTATGCTTTGATTAGTAATGTTTTGTCGCTCTGCATGATTATGGCCATTATTGCTCTCTTAGTTGGTCACTCCCAGTCTTTTGCTACCCTCCACTTGTATTGAGTAAGCTCTACTCATGCATCCAACTCCCAAGCAACCATTTTTTCCAAAGTGTCCACTATAAATTCCTATTCATGGTGTGTTACACCATTCTAAGTATATTGTTGTTTTATCTATCTTCCAAATTAAACTTGTTATGTGAAAGTTAGTGATTAAAGATCTCACAAATTTGATGGCACACTTTATTTTTATTGCCCCTATGAAATTGAACCATTGTGTTATCTATATTGTATATACTTGCACTTATACGTTGGAATTAGCAGAACCGTGCTGCCATGGGGAACGCTTTCAACATTGCGCTTGTACTTTGTACTCAGTTGATATCATGCTCTTTTGTCTATGGATGTCACTGGTGTGAAATAAAGAGGGAACTTGTAAGTACATGGAGTTTGTATCCTGTGTTAGAAAAACGCCTGGGTCGCTAGCCTAAGCCATGACTAATCATGGTGGAAACTTGCAGCATCACCATAGTGAGCAATCTATGAAGCATTCTTCTTATAAAAAAAGAGAGATAGAAAAAAGAGATTGAGAAAAAGAAAAAAGAGAGAGAAGAGAAAAGAGGAAAGAGAGAAAAAAACACCATTTTCCCATGGTAAATAAGAAGATTGTTGAGATGATCATTGTCTGCTTGCCTTGTCATTTTGATATGGGATAGCTCTTGTATCATTGGGCAAGGGGTACCCTGTTGGTGCTTCCCTATGATACACATGTACTTACTATGACAAGAACTTACTGGTGACTAAAGTTGAGTAGCATGAGGAGCGGCCCTAGTACTCAAGGGACATGAGATTTCCAACTTATACTTTGTCAAGCATATACTCCATATTTTGTTCACTTAACCTTAATCACTTTAAGATGCTTATGATAGGGGCAATGAGAGCTGAAAGCTAACAAGTACCATAATTTTTCGAAGCTCTTTATGAGACTTGAAATCCCTGCTTCCCTTTATGAATGGCCTTTCTTCCACTTTTATATTGAGTCTCCACCTTTTATCCTTAGGCACCAATTAAGAGAGCATAGTTGCCATTCTTAGTTCTATTAGCATTGTCCCAAAACTTATTGATTGATTCATATTGTTGATATTGCTTGTTCTTGAACTATTTGTATCTAGTCACTCTTATGAACTTTGAAGGTGTCCTATGCATTTATATTTTGCTACTCCATGAGGGACAAGCTGAATACCACTATGCTATGTTTTCTATATGTGAAACAAACAAATGTCTTTTAGTGCATTGTTATTGATGAAACTTTGTTTATATCCTTTCATGTTACAGCATAGTTACTTTGTCTTATTGTTAGAACTTCTTCCTTCATGCTCATGTTTAGAGTACTTTGATCCCATCTTTCAATGATTGCAAATGGTATGATCTTGATTGTGATGGTGCATGTCACCTCAAAAAATATTCTTTTTATCACTTGCCTACTCGAGGACGAGCAGGAGTTAAGCTTGGGGATGCTTGATACGTTGTAAACTTATCTATAATTTTTCATGTTCCATGCTTGTTTAGTATCCACTTTGCTTTGATTTGTCTACACTTTGAGGTATTTTTATTCGTTTTCTAGGACTAGCCTATTAACAAGATGCCATAGTGCCAGTTGCCTATTTTCTGTTGTTTTTGGTTCCAGAAAAGTCAGAAAATGAATATTCTCAGAATTAGACGGGACAAAAGCCAAATTCAATATTTCACCGAGGAGAACACGGAGCCAGAAGACGAGACGGAGGAGGGCCTCGAGGGGCCCACACCCCTAATACTTCTAATTTGCATCACCATTCTATATCATAATTTGCCTCTATCCATTGATATATTTCATATTAAGAGGTGATACTTATGTCTTTTCATCTGTTTTTGCATGTTGGATGATTCTTGGACGATGAACTGCTGGAGTCGGGATTCTGATGGAAAAAGAGGTGTTTTGATGCAATTTCGCGAAGATAAAAAAATACCAGAAAAATATTGGAAAAACATATTTTCCTAAAAGATGAAGGAAGCCAGAAGAGGAGGCAGAGATGGGCCACAGGGGGCCCACACCCCCCAGGAGCGGGCCACCCTGCCCCGTGCCTACAGGGGGTGTGGCACACCTGGCCGGCCTCCGACTCTGCCCTCTTGCCTATATCTTCTCCTCGAAACCTTAAGACACGGGGAGCGACCACACAAAGATTTTGCCGCCTCTGCGGGGCGGAAAACACTGAGAGAGAAAGAGTTCTCTGGCAGACAGATTTCTGCCGGGGAAATTCCTTCCCGGAGAGGGGAGATCGTCGCCATCAACACCATCATCAAGCTAGACTTCATTGGGATCATCATCCACACCATCATCTCCACCAGAACCATCATCACTACTCCGTCCCGCTGTAACAATCGTGTTGAATACTTGCATAAATCTTAGGGGAAACTTTCCCGGTGTTGATTACTATTGTAGTCGATGCTTGTGAGTGGAACCATTGTATTATTTTTTATGTTCATATTGTTATCCATTACCATATCATCTATGATCTTGATCCATATGATGTATTGTGAGTAGTTCGTTTAGTTCTTGAGGACATGGGAGAAGTCATGTTGTTATTTGTGGATTTGTGATGAGATATTATTCAATGGTTTAGTATTTAAGTTGTGGTGATATTCTTCTAGTGGTGTCATGTGAACGTCGACTACATGATACTTAACCATTTATGGGCCTAGGGGAATGCATTGTGTATTTGGCTACTAATTGTGGGGTTGCCAGAGTGACAGAAACCTAAACCCCCGTTAGGACACCATTGTACAAGGGAGCATAGGATCTCAGAGTTTAAGGCTATGGTTAGGTTTATATCTTAATTACTTTACTGTAGTTGCGGATGCTTGCAGGGGGTTTAATTACAAGTATGTATTAGTCCAAGTAAGGTCGGTGCATTAGCACAGGTTCACCCACACAACACTTACAACACCAAAGAAGGGTACTCATCTTTATGAAGCGAAAGCACTTGACAGAATTCCCAAGTGTCCTCGAGAACGTTTGGTCCTTATAAGTATTTCCACCGGCTTGTCCTTTGCTAATAAAGGATTGGGCCACTTGCTGCAGTTGTTCGTTGCCTTTATTACTTGCACTTAATTTCTTTGATTTATCAGAAAACCCCTAAAATTCTGTTTGCTAAGTATTTACAGAGATTTCCTGCTCCTTACCACTAGTCAACACCTTCTTCTCCTTGTTGGGATCGACACTCCTATTTATCAAAAGTACTACGATACACCCCCTATACTTGTGGGTCATCAAGACTATTTTCTGGTGCCGTTGCCAGGGAGTGAAGCACTATTGAAGAGTGGAACTGGTAAAGGAAACTTCTACTGTGAGTATTGCTTTTTATTTCTGTTTGTTACTTTGTTTCCAATATGGATAACCCACTTGGTTTTCTGTTTGAGGAAACTACTACCACTAGGGTAGTAGACTAATCACCACCTATTGAGATAGATACTTTTAAGATACCTACAAGTATTGTTGATCGTGTTATGGATAATTATTATTTAGGGGATGGAACTGTCCATCCTCGTGATAACTTGCTTTTTATCCATGAATTATGTAGGTTGTTTAAGTGTGCAGGTATCACAACTAAACAAGTGAAGAAGTTACTCTTTATATCCTTGAAGGGAGAGCTAAAGAATGGTATAAGCAGCTGAAGAATGGACAATCCATGGAATGGGAGGAAATAGTGCCTCTATTTTATTCTAAATTTTATCCTCCCAGTGAAATTCATAAGGATAGGAGTCTGATATATAACTTTTGGCCTCGTGATGGAGAGAGTACAGCTCAAGCTTGGGGGAGATTAAAGTTACTAATGCTTAAATGTCCTATTCATGAACTCCCTAACAATATTATTCAATGGTAAGGAAATCGGTAATCGTTAACTGCTCGGTTGTCTTGGGAGTAGCGACTAATCGGAATTTGGACGATTAACTAATTTAATCGGCTGGCTATTAATCGGTGCAACCTACAAAAATTAGCACCTAAAACATGTATGACTCCTCTTGCACCTCAACCACCTACCCTATTAAAAGTAGCCTCAAGCTCCTGGATGAGATCCTCAAGGTGCTCGAGCTCTTGTATCTGAGGTGTGATCAGCAACTACGAGGAATGGGTAATTAATGACAAGTAACTGGCTGGTGATGGCAGAAATCGAGCTCCTGGAGGCTGGGATCGAGCGGGAGCTTTGAAAAACCTACTTCACTGGGGCGGGCTAGCGGATGGATGGGCGATATGTGTTGATAATTTTGCAACTTTTTTGACCAAGTGTAGTAGTTAATCGGGAACATACCTAGTAATCGGAGTGTCAGAGCTATTAATCGTGCTAAACGATTAACACAAATGATTAGTGGTAATCGACATGGTCAGGTCCCTAGTAGCGATTAATCGGCCTATTAATCGTTGATTCGGCCTATTTTTTGAACAATGATATTATTATCAATAACTTTTATGCTAGGCTTTCTCTTCATTATAAAGATTTACTAGATGCTTCTTGTGCTGAATCGTTCACACGTATGAAGGAAGAAGCTAAATGGGATCTACTAGACCGTATTCAAGAGAGCACTGAAGCTTGGGAGAATGACAAAGGAAGAAAGTCAGGTATAAATTATGATTATGAATGCATTAAATCTTTCATGGGAACGGATGACTTCCGTGATATTAGCAATGAGTATGGTCTTGATTCCCAAAGTATTGCCAATTGTTTTAAGGCCTTTGCCTCTTACATAGAAATTCCTAAAAATAAGTGGAATAAGTACCATGCACCTTATAAAGATGTTGTTAGCCGTGTTCCTGTTAGAAGCACCGAAGTTTGTACTACTAATTATATTGTGCCTGAACCTTATGTTGAGAAAATCCCTTTTCCTGCTAAGGTAAAGGAACATTCTATCATAGATAATGTGGTTAGCAAAAGAACAAAGAAAACTGTGGAACCCGATGAGCAAATTAATATTGAGCCTGTGGTAGCTATTGTGAAAGATCTTGTCACTAGAAATATAGAGGATGAGCATATTGTCTTCTATGAAGACGCTTCTAATATTGTCTCCCATCCTAGAAAAGCTAGTGTCCATGTGCTTTCTGTTAGAATTGGTGATCATTGTTATTATGTTTTATGTGATATTGGTGCTAGTTCTAGTGCTATTCCTTATGAGATTTACATGGAAATTATGCATGAAATTGGTCCTTGTGAGCTTGAGGACATTGATGTGGTTATTCACCTTTCTAATAAGTAAACCATTTGCCCTATTGGTATTGTAAGAGATGTGGATGTCCTCTGTGGTAAGATTAAGTATCCTTCTAATTTTCTAGTGCTTAATTCAGCAGCTAGCAAAACTTGTCCTATCATTTTTGGTATACCTTTCTTCAACACTTGTGGAGCTATTATAGATTGTAGGAAGGAAAAAGTTTTAACTAAGTTTGATGGAGATTCTTATGAGTTTAACTTTTCCAAATTTGCTAAAGCTCCTTGTGAAAATAGCTTGCCTAATAAAGATTTCAGGATGGAACAACTTGCTTCTATTGATCCGGTTTATGACCTTGGACCTCTTTTTGGTGATTGTAAGTATGCTCATTCTGATTATAAAGTTGTTTCATGTGATAGTTATATTGTCAACTTTATTCAAGGTGCTACTGAAAGTTATTATGAGAGAGGGAAACATGGTTTTATGCATCTCAATAACGTTAAGTTTCCCCGTTTTATGTTGAAAGCTTTGAAGTTGCATTTGTTTTGTCTTCCTATGCTGGTGGCTTTTTGTTTCAACAATTTGTTTTCTCATGATACCCCCATGCATAGGAAGTGGGTTAGACTCAAATGCATTGGATATTTGCTTCTTGATGCTCTCTTTCACTTCAGATATCTATCTCCTATGTGAGCATGTTTGAAACTATCAAGCCTAACTTAAAGGCATTAAAGAAAAGTACTTCTTGGGAGATAACCCAATAGTTTTGTCGAGTCTTGGAAGTTATTACCTCAGTAATAACCGCTCCTTATCCTTTTTTTCTGGTTTTTGAGTCAAGTTCAACTACTTTTGAGAAGTAGAGGAGTTGTGAAAAGTGGCTGTCCTGGGACAGATTTTTGTGATGCATTGTAAAAAATCGTAAAGGATCTCAGTATTTCGGATGGATCTGTATTTTTCTGTGCTTGTTCTCCAAGTTGTTACCCAACTTTCATTAGTTTTGCACTTTTTTATTTGAGCAACAGAAGGTTTTCGAAAAAATCAATCTTTACCTGCTGATCTGTTTTGACAGATTTCTGTCATCATTTGCCTTTGCTTCCTATATCGATTCCCTTCCAGATTCTTTTGGGGTTTTGGAAAGGATTTGCTACATTAGCCTTTGTTTTGATGGATTTCAGTTGAAGTGTGAACCTTAAGGTTTATTGTTTTTGCTTACACTAATGTTGCCATTGAAGTTTGTGTATTGCCTTGTGAGAAAAGGAATTTCCAGGAGAAGGAGAAAAATAGTCTGCAGAGTTCGCTTTTGAATAGGTAAAAGTGGAGAAAACAGAAGGTTCGTGAAAACCTAATATTTTGATATTTTTGATATTTTTAATACATACGGAAGGTTACACAATGAAATGGAGGAGGAAACGGAGGCCGGGGTGGCCACACCCACCCCAGGCGCGGGCCCCAGCTGGCCGCGCTTGGAGGGGGTGTGAGCCCCCCGAGCTCCATCTCCACCTTGTTTTCGTACTAGTACCTTCCTTATGCATTAAAACTTTGTAATATATAACCCCCCAAATCCCCCGAGGTTTGTATATCGTGTTCTCGTCGTGTTTTTGTTTCGATCTGTTTCTGTCAGGAAATCTTCTCTAGTTTAGAGCATCATGGTCTCCGCCAACGACAAAGGAAAGAATCCCAAGGAAGATGATCCTCACAATCCCAAGGAGGAGG
Source organism: Avena insularis (assembly GCA_023614405.1). NCBI lineage: Eukaryota > Viridiplantae > Streptophyta > Magnoliopsida > Poales > Poaceae > Avena > Avena insularis. The sequence continues at coordinate 84,907,246 of CM042695.1, read as the reverse complement.
AGATTTTGGTAGGGGATGAAGAAGACATGGAGGAAGACGAGCATCCAGACACCCGCGCTACTGTCGCAAGCATTGGAGTAGTGAAACCTACCAAGCTTAAGAGGACAACACAGATGTCTATAGGAGGGAAACCTCCACGTCTTGTGTTCGTTCCACGGTCACCTCCTCCACGTACCAAGAATCCCTTCCATACTCTTATACATGAGCAGCAATACCAACATGTGCCCAAAGGGAACTTTCTCTCGGTTTGGGATCTGCCTCGCTCTAACCATGCAGGGAAGGAACACACTAAGAAGGAAGAGTGGGGAAAGAATAGCAAGGACTGGGACTCTCGGTCCTATATGATCATGAACCGCATTGATCAAAATTCGGAGTTGATTCATACTCTGACCTTTGAGATTGAAGATTTGAGGAAACTGATTGAGGAGTTTATCAAGAGAACACCACCACCACCGAAGGAGTAATTCGTCATCAGGTTTGGCATCCCCTTGGCTTGTTGATCAGTATTGGTACCACTTTGGGAGCATCAAGTAGACCTAAATTGGTTTTGGCAAACCGAGCTCTGGTCAGTAGTAACACTTTTTGAGGTTTGAAAGGAAAATATAAAAATCTTACAGGTATTTTGTATCTTTTTGTTTTATTTCTTGATTGGCTCATAAGCTTAGTATTCTTTATTTAAGATCTTTTGTGTCTTCAAGGAAGACTACATGTTTGGCTTTATCACTTGTAGGTTTACTTGTTTCCTTCAACTCTTCTGCTTGCTACCCATCCTTGCTAGCCAAAAACCTGTTTTGAGAAGGCATACTTCTCATGCTTCCAACTCCCTTGAACCAAACCTGTGCCATTTGTGTCCACCATATCTACCTATTAGCATTATTGCTATTCCAAGCAGATTCTCAAGCTTCATCTATCTTTCGAATTAAAAACTATTTTTTATGAGAAAACTAGTTAGTAAATCTCTCACGAACTTGATGGCACACCTTATTTCCTTGCCCATAATAAACTTGAACCATTGTGTCATCGAAGTTGTATATGCTTGCATATATATGTTGGGATTAGCAGAACCGTGTTGTCACGGGGAACGCTTTCAACACTTATGGATATATATCCAGTTGATATCATGCTCTTTTGTTTGCGGATGTCGTCGGTGTGAAATAAAAGGGGATCTTGTAAGTCCATGGAGTTATGTATGTGTGTTAGAGAAATGCCTGGGCCTCTAGCCTAAGTCATGCCTAATCATGGTGGAAACTTGCAGCATCACCATAGTGAGAAATCTGTGAAGCATCCTCAATAAAAACCTATGCAAAAGATTGTTGAGATTCTCACTGTCTGCTTGCCTTATCATTTTGATTATGGGATAGCTCATGTATTATGTTTAAGGGGTACCCCGTTGGCGGTTCTTTATGATACACATGTACTTACAATGACAAGAACTTACCGGTAACTAAAGTTGAGTAGCATGAGGAGCGACCCTCATACTCAAGGAACATGAGATTGCCAACTTATATTTCGTCAAGCATATACTCCATCTTTGTTCACTTTAACCTTAATCACCTCAAGATTCTTATGATAGGGGCAATGAGGGCTCAAAGCTAGTAAGTACCATAATCTTTTGGAAGATCTTTATGAACATGAAATCCATGCTTCCCTCTATGAAGGGACCTTTCTCCTATTTCTAAGTTGAGTCAGTAAACCTACTTCCTCTCTATCTCCAGCAAGCATTTGAGTTGTTGTGTTTCAGGCAATCATATGATGATTTATTCAATCATGTTCTCTATCTTCCTTGTTTACACAAGACTCTTATCTATTGAGTATTACTTTGAAAGCCATCATTGTTAAAAACCTTTTATGTTTGAGAAAAGTGTACTCTTGTTGTGAAACTGCTTCAAAAGTTTTTGTGAAACTGTTTGCCAGTTGTTCTCTGACCAAGATAAAAGTTTTCCAATTCCAATTATGATTTATCTTTATGCATCTCTATTGTGACTCGCGTACTTGTTGCAAGCTAAGTTATAAAATGGTGAGTTGCTTTCTTATATAAGTTGTGTAATGGTAAGTGTGATGCTTCTTGTCCGTATTCTTTTATCGACACTTCGCTCCATAAACTTGTGGACATGTTTACTGAGCTCAGTTTTCGCTTGGGGACAAGCGAAGGTCTAAGCTTGGGGGGAATTGATATGTCTAATTTGCATCAACATTCTATATCATAATTTGCCTTTATTCATTGATATATTTCATATTAAGAGGTGATACTTATGTCTTTTCATCTTTTTTTGCATGTTGGATAATTCTTGGACGATGAACTACCGGAGCCAGGATTCTGATGGAAAAAGAGGTCTTTTGATGCAATTTCATGAAGATCGGAAAAATACCAGAAAAATATTGGAAAATCATATTTTCCCAGAATACGAAGGAAGACAGAAGGGGAGGCAGAGATGGGCCATGTAATGCCCGGAAGTATTAAAAATTAGAAACTGATTGTTATTTTATTTTATGCATCATCATGCATATTTTATTCGCATTTTTTGACCGTAAACTATTTTGCTAAAAACCTATTTTTGTTTTTCTATAATATCCCCGTGGTTTTATTAAGCCCGTCCTTCTTCTCTTATTCTTAAATTAAAGTAAGATAATAATTTTGTAAGACCACAAAAGGTTTCTCTTGTTTTATAAATGTAAAACTAGGTTAAAAGCCCGTCTAAAGTTTTAGCTCAAATCTAGCCCCATCTAGTCTACTTGAGACTATATAAACACTTCAATCTTACTTTCCCCAAACCCTAGTCTCCAAATCTGAGCCAAATTCCCCACACCTAAATCTGAAAATTTCTACTCGTCTGCTCCAAAATCTTGCACCAATTCCTCTCGGCTTCCTCTTGTTTTCCCTATCGCCAGTGTACTTTGTTCTATCTAGCCGGTTCAGTATTTGTTTTATGATATGCGCAGACACTCCATGGTACACGCGTGTCTCTTTTCCTTTGGATCAACATCCTAAAATTCCTTGGATGGTACGAGCCTGCAAGCTCTGATCTGTCGCCGCCACTCCTCCTTGGTCACTGGGCAATCTTACTTGTCTCTTGGTGCAAACAGCAGCAGCAGCTCCGTCTCTGGTCCATGCGCACCTTGCCCCTTCGATCCGGCGAGAACTCGAGAAGCCACCAAGCGCAGCAGCAGCCTGGCGTCGCCTACCCACTTGTCCCGTCGCCGGCAGACCACAAGGTCACATCGCCAACAGGTCCAGCATCTTGTTCACTCCCCTGTTTGTTTTCTGTGCCCGCAACAAATCGATGCAGGAGCCCAGCGCCCATGACTGCATCGTCGCCTTCTGCTTCTTCAGCGCAAGTAAAACCCACCTGATCAAATTCCACGTTGATCGGTCACCTCGGGAGCAGGAGATGCAGCTCTTTTGTTTGTCTGTATATACGTGTCCAGTGGCATCAGCGCAGAAAGTCCAACACTCTGCATCTAGCGTATGTCCGTGGATGTCTCCAAGGTGTTCAATAAAAATCCTACAAGAGTGTTCCGATGTATGTTAACTTTTCTTCGTGTGATAATTTGGTCAATACCTCCTCTGCTTCATCAGGCCACATCAAAACCGTCGTTCGGCGTCGCCATCCTTTGACATGGTCTTCTTACCGGCGTTCGCTACTTCCACGACATGGGCTACTTTTGTATAATCCGAGGAGCGCCTCTTCGCCTCTACAACCCAAACCGTGAGACTCTTCACATATCTCTATTTTTATAAAATGCTATCTATCTTCTATACATTAAATTATTCATGTGTGCATCGCATATCGGGATGTTTGGGGATAATTAGTCAATTCACCTAAATTAAATATGGAGACCATATGCGGGCGAATCTAGTCTAATATTGATCTCACTTAAAATTGTGTAGCTAACCGGTGCTTATTTTGCCATGTTAAGACAACATTTAATTTATGGGGTAGCTAAATAACTTGAACCTAATAATAAATGTCGGAATCCCGTTTCCGCTTAATATTGCCAAGTAGGGCCGCATATTACCATGCCATGCATCATATCATAATCATGCCGGATCTTTTGTCTAGAATTAAATAGTGCATTCGGTGTTTTTTCTAGTGCTTTGCTTCTTCACGGATTAGGTCGATGAGTTGATGCGAGTGTCGATCCGATCTTCGGGTGAACCTTCGACAATGTGTTCAGGCGAGCATTCTCCCCCTTCTACCTATTTTGCATTTATAGTCTTTACTTCTTCCAATTGATCTATTGCTATCCTTCTTATCGATGCTATAGTACCGTTCCTTTAATTACATGATCCACTATATTGCCTTGGTTATCCTATTGCTTTGTTTGATTAGCTAGTTTTGTCCTTGCGAGTCGTAGGCATGCTTAGTATCGCTCTCATACAGGTGGAACATGATATTTGGATATTGATGGTGATAAGACAATTAAATTGGTGATGTTGTTTATGGTTATGGTTTCACCTAATGATAAGGCCCCGGCAGGGACCACCTTTGGGAACTGCTTGAGCCGACCTAGGACCCGCTCGTTCTACGATACCAGTTCTGAGTTGATCGCGCTAACCAAACGTGGGGGGCCTCTAGGATCCGCCCCTCAACTACCGGCGCTATTCGTATATCTAGAGGGTTACAAAATTGGTTTTCCATTTGGTGCATACGCATAATATGTCCTCGGACATGGGTTGAGTTGTGATATGATTTTGGTGGACTGCCATGGCTTGCATTGCATAAAATCGGGATATCGTGTCGGAGGTGGGATGGAGCTCTACAAGTTATCTTCCGATCATCGCCCGGCCGTAGACTCAAACGCTGTGCCACCTAGAGAATCAGCTGTATCTCTTGTGTGGGTAAAACACAGTAGGTGATGCCTCTGGATATGCGTGTAGTTATGGGACAGTTCTTGTTGTGAGATTCGGAAGGCACGCATGATATGTTGCCTGAAGGGTTGAGCATGCGTTTAGATGCGATGGTGCACCCTGCAGGTAAATCTTTTCGAGAAGTGTGTCCACGGTTATGGGCGCCTCGAGTGCAGTGTCATGATCATAGACAACGCCACTAATGTTTTACCTCTTTAATAATATGATTAGTAATTAGCCTTATCAACTAAACACACCTTAACTAAAATTGCCCTTTGTGTGTGTTCCGCAGGGACTTCCTCGGTCTTGAGGGGAAATCTTCAGATGGGTTACGTTTGGTGTTATATTATTGTTACCGCATAGCGCTCTCTTATCTCGCTCTAATAGCCGAAGTTGTAGTGTGTCTCTATAAGTTAGATAGAGCAAGCTTTGCTGCCGCTGAGCCCACCATACCTATGTAGGCGAGGACCGACGAATTCTAGTCTCGCAGTGTACTGGCCTCAGTACTGACCGTTCTCTTCCTGTTTTCCTTTGCCCTTTGTCGGCACCCTTTTGGCTTGACAGGTATGTGATTGACGACGTTAGCATGGTTACCCTTCCGGCTTGGCCTGGGCAGGGTTGGACACCGCTTGGTTATTTTTTAGGACTCTTAGTCCCATTTGAATCTTGTCCATACTCGGATACTATTTTGCTTTCTTCTTGAGTTGTATCTTTTGTATTCTTGACTCGTTGAGTCGTTGTTGTATATATAAGTTCTTGTGGACTCTGTTGTAAACTACGGTGATGTAACTACTTGTATTCATATCCCACCCACACGAAAGTGTCTGGTGGGCGTCTTTGAATCGCTTCTATGCGGATTTTGGCAGGAAATGCTGAGATCTGCATAGACCCGATTCAGGGGCGTACCAAGTGGTATCAGAGCAAAGGTTTACGATACCCCACTGGTCCAGCCTGTAGGTTAACCTAGCCAACGGACGTCGTCTAGTGTCAAAACTATTTTGTTACAAATGCATTGGATAGATCTGATTAGCTCTGATTTTACTCCTTACCTCCATTCTTTCCCCTCTTATCTTTGCGTGTTTTGATCTGATCTCTTACCTTCTTCAAGTACAGGACTTCCCGCGGTTGGGTTTCCGTCGTATCAAGAATGGAGGTAAGGAGTAAAATCAGAGCTAATCAGATCTATCCAACGCATTTGTAACAAAATAGTTTTGACACTAGACGACGTCCGTTGGCTAGGTTAACCTACAGGCTGGACCAGTGGGGTATCGTAAACCTTTGCTCTGATACCACTTGGTACGCCCCCGAATCGGGTCTATGCAGATCTCAGCATTTCCCGCCAAAATCCGCATAGAAGAGATTCAAAGATGCCCACCAGACACTTTCGTGTGGGTGGGATATGAATACAAGTAGTTACATCACAGTAGTTTACAACAGAGTCCACAAGAACTTATATATACAACAACGACTCAACGAGTCAAAAATACAAAAGATACAACTCAAGAAGAAAGCAAAATAGTATCCGAGTACGGACAAGATTCAAATGGGACTAAGAGTCCTGAAGAATAACCAAGCGGTGTCCAACCCTGCCCAGGCCAAGCCGGAAGGGTAACCTTGCTAACGTCGTCAATCACATACCTGTGCCGACAAAGGCAAAACAAAACAGGAAGAGAGCGGTCAAGATCGAGGCCAAGACATCATGAGACTAGAATTCGTGGTCCTCGCCACATAGGTATGGTGGGCTCAGCAAAGCTTGCACTATCTAACTTATAGAGACACACTACAACTTCGCCATTAGAGCGAGATAAGAGAGCTTATGCGGTAACAATAATATAACACCAAACATAACCCATTCAAGATTTCTCTCAAGACCAATGAGGAAGTCAACACACACAGTGGCAATTTTAGTTAAGCAGGTGTTTAGTTGATAAGGCTAATTACTAATCATATTATTAAAGAGGTAAAACATTAGTGGCGTTGTCTATGAACATGACACTGTACTCCTGAGGCGTCCATAACCGTGGACACACGGCTTCTCGAAAAGATTTACCCTGCAGGGGTGCACTACTGTACCCAAACGCATGCTCAACCCTTCAGGCAACATATCATGCGTGCCTTCCGAATCTCACAACAAGGACTATCCCATAACTACACGCATATCCAGAGGCATCACCTACTGTGTTTTACCCACACAAGAGATACAGTTGATTCTCTAGGTGGCACACCGTTTGAGTCTACGGCCGGCCGATGATCGGAAGATAACTTGTAGAGCTTCATCCCACCTCCGACACGATATCCTGATTTTATGCAATGCAAGCCATGGCAGTCCACCAAAATCATATCACAACTTAACCCATGTCCGAGGACATATTATGCGTATGCACCAAATGGAAAACCAATTTTGTAACCCTCTGGATATACGAATAGCGCCGGTAGTTGAGGGGGGATCCCAGAGGCCCCCACGTTTGGTTAGCGCGATCAACTCAGAACTGGTATCGTAGAACGAACGGGTCCTAGGTCGGCTCAAGCAGTTCCCAAAGGTGGTCCCTGCCGGGTCCTTATCATTAGGTGAAACCATAACCATAACCAACATCACCAATTTAATTGTCTTATCACCATCAATATCCAAATATCATGTTCCACCTGTATGAGAGCGATACTAAGCATGCCTACGACTCGCAAGGACAAAACTAGCTAATCAAACAAAGCAATAGGATAACCAAGGCAATATAGTGGAGCATGTAATTAAAGGAACGGTGCTATAGCATCGATAATAAGGATAGCAATAGATCAATTGGAAGAACTAAAGACTATAAATGCAAAATAGGTAGAAGGGGGAGAATGCTCGCCTGAACACATTGTCGAAGGTTCACCCGAAGATCGGATCGACACTCGCATCAACTCATCGACCTAATCCGTGAAGAAGCAAAGCACTAGAAGAAACACCGAATGCACTATTTAATTCTAGACAAAAGATCCGGCATGATTATGATATGATGCATGGCATGGTAATATGCGGTCCTACTTGGCAATATTAAGCGGAAATGGGATTCCGACATTTATTATTAGGTTCAAGTTATTTAGCTACCCCATAAATTAAATGTTGTCTTAACATGGCAAAATAAGCACCGGTTAGCTACACAATTTTAAATGGGATCAATATTAGACTAGATTCGCCCGCATATAGTCTCCATATTTAATTTAGGTGAATTGACTAATTATCCCCAAACAACCCGATATGCGATGCACACATGAATAATTTAATGTATAGAAGATAGATAGCATTTTATAAAAATAGAGATATGTGAAGAGTCTCACGGTTTGGGTTGTAGAGGTGAAGAGGCACTCCTCGGATTATACAAAAGTAGCCCATGTCGTGGAAGTAGCGAACGCCGGTAAGAAGACCATGTCAAAGGATGGCGACGCCGAACGACGGTTTCGATGTGGCCTGATGAAGCAGAGGAGGTCTTGACCAAATTATCACACGAAGAAAAGTTAACATACATCGGAACACTCTTGTAGGATTTTTATCGAACACCTTGGAGACATCCACTGACGCTAGAAGCAGAAAGTGTTGACTGACTTGCTGGACCGATGCCTGGACCGCGCATAGACACATAAACAAAAGAGCTGCATCTCCTACTCGAGGTGACCGATCAACGTGGAATTTGATCAGTGGGTTTTACTTAAGAAGAAGTACGACGACGCAGGTCAGGGCGCCTGGCTCTCTGCATCGATTTGTTGCGGCACAGAAAACAAACAGGAGTGAACAAGATGCTGGACTGTTGGCGATGTGACCTTGTGGTCTCGGGCCGCACGCGGGTGGTAAGGGTAAATGCCAGTGCCGCTGCTGCGCTTGGTGGCTTCTCGAGTTCTCGCCGGATCGAAGGGGCAAGGTGCGCATGGACCAGAGACGGAGCTGATGCTGCTGTTTGCACCAAGAGACAAGCAAGATTGCCCAGTGACCAAGGAGGAGTGGCGGCGACAGATCAGAGCTTGCAGGCTCGTACCATCCAAGGAATTTTAGGATGTTGATCCAAAGGAAAAGAGACACGCGTGTACCATGGAGTGTCTGCGCAGATCATAAAACAAATACTGAACCGGCTAGATAGAACAAAGTACACTGGCGATTGGGAAAACAAGAGGAAGCCGAGAGGAATTGGTGCAAGATTTTGGAGCAAACGAGTAGAAATTTTCAGATTTAGGTGCGGGGAATTTGGCTCAGATTTGGAGACTAGGGTTTGGGGAAAGTAAGATTGGAGTGTTTATATAGTCTAAAGTAGACTAGATGGGGCTAGTTTTGGGCTAAAACTTTAGACGGGCTTTTAGCCTAGTTTTATATTTATAAAACAAGAGAAACCTTTTGCGGTCTTATAATAGACCAAAATTATTATTTTACTTTAATTTAAGAATAAGAGAAGAAGGACGGGCTTAATAAAACCACGGGGATATTATAGAAAAACAAAAATAGGTTTTTAGCAAAATAGTTTACGGTCAAAAATTGCGAATAAAATATGCATGATGATGCATAAAATAAAATAACAATCAGTTTCTAATTTTTAATATTTCCGGGAATTACAGGCCACAGGGGGCCCACACCCCCAGGCACGGGCCACCCCTGCCCCACGCCTACAGGGGTGTGGCCCACCTGGCTGGCCTCCGACTCCGCCCTCTCGCTTATATCTTCTCCTCGAAACCCTAAGACACAGGGAGCGACCATAGAAAGATTATGCCGCCTCTGCGGGGTGGAAAACACCGAGAGATAAAGAGCTCTCCGTCAGATAGATTTCTGTCGAGGAAATTCCTTTCCGGAGAGGGGAGATCGTCGCAATACACCATCATCAAGCTAGACTTCGTCGAGATCATCATCATCCACACCATCATATCCACCAGCACCAAGATCACCACTCCGTCCCGCTGTAACAATCGTGTTGAATACTTGCATAGATCTTAGGGGAATCTTTCTCGGTGTTGATTACTATTGTAGTTGATGCTTGTGAGTGGAACCGTTGGATTATTTTTTATGTTCAGATTGTTATCCATTACCATATCATCTTTGATCTTGATCCATATGATGTCTTGTGAGTAGTTCGTTTTGTTCTTGAGGACATGGGAGAAGTCATGTTGTTAGTAGTGGATTTGTGTTGAGATATTATTCAATGGTTTAGTATTTAAGTTGTGGTGTTGTTCTTCTAGTGGTGTCATGTGAACGTCGACTACATGATACTTCACCATTTATGGGCCTAGGGGAATGCATTGTGTATTTGGATACTAATTGTGGGGTTGTCGGAGTGACAGAAACCTGAACCCCCGTTAGGACACCATTGCAAAAGGGAGCGTAGGATCTCAGAGTTTAAGGTTGTGGTTAGGTTTATATCTTAATTACTTTCCTGTAGTTGCGGATGCTTGCAGGGGGTTTAATCACAAGTATGTATTAGTCCAAGTAAGGTCGGTACATTAGCATAGGTTCACCCACACAACACTTACAACACCAAAGAAGGGTACTCGGCTTTATGAAGCGAAAGCACTTGACAGAATTCCCATGTGTCCTCAAGAACGTTTGGTCCTTATAAGTATTTCCACCGGCTTGTCCTTTGCTAAGAAAGTATTGGGCCACTTTCTGCAGTTGTTCATTGCCTTTATTACTTGCACTTTGTTTCTTTGGTTTATCAGAAAACCCCTAAAAATCTATTTGCTAAGTATTTACAGAGATTTCCTGCTCCTTACCACTAGTCAACACCTTCTGCTCCTCGTTGGGACCGACACTCCTATTTATCGAAAGTACTACGATACCCCCCCTATACTTGTGGGTCATCAACCCCCTGGCCGCACTGCCAGGCCTGGCCCGCGCCTAGGGGGTGTGGTCGCCTCGTGCACCCCCTCGGTCTCCCCCTTCGCCTATAAGAAGCCCCCAACACCTAAACCCTAAGGACCCGATCAGATCTCCAAGAAAAGGTCTGTAGCCACTGCCACCATCGTCCCTAGATCGGGGGATCCAAAGATCTTCCCGACACCCTGTCGGAGGGGAGAGATCATCCTGGAGGCCTTCTTCATCACCATTCCAGCCTCCGATATGATGCGTGAGTAGTTCCACCTTGGACTATGGGTCCATACAGTAGCTAGATGGTTGTTTCTCCTCCTTTGAGCTACCATGTTTAGATCTTGTGAGCTCCGTTCATGATCAAGATCATATATTTGTAATCATGCATGTTGTGTTTGCAGGGATCCGATGGAATTCGAGATTACTATGTCAGATTGGTTAATGATTATATCTTATTTTGGATGCTCCATGCTTGTTTCATATCCACTTTGCTTTGCTTAGTCTACACTTTGACGTAGTTTTATATGTTTTCCCGTGGGGAACATGGGGCCAGAAGACGAGACGGAGGAGGGCCTCGAGGGGGCCACACCCGCTGGCCACGCGGCCAGGCCTGGCCCGTGCCTGAGGGGGTGCAGCAGCCTCAGGCACCCCCTCGGCCTCCCTCTTCGCCTATAAGATGCCACCGATACCAAAACCCTAAGTACCCGATCAATCTTCCACGAAATAGTCCGTAGTCGCTGCCACCATCATCCCTAGATCGAGGGATCTGAAGCTCTTCCCGGCACCCTGTCGGAGGGGAGAGATCAACCCCTGGCCCTCCACCGACCTTGCCTCATTCGCCTATAAGAAGCCTCCGACCCAAAAACCCTAAAGCCTCCATCATACTTCTAGAAAAAGTTCCGCTACGTTGCCGCCACCAAAGGGGAGATTCAGGGGACACAAAGTCTCTGTTCCGGCATCCTACCGGTACGGGGAAGTGCCCCCGGAGCCATCTCCATCAATCTCCACCATCATCTCCATCACCGATTCTGATTCCCATGATGAGGAGGGAGTATTTCTTCCTCGAGGCTAAGGGCTCTACCGATAGCTATGTGTTCATCTCTCTCTCTATGCATGATCATGTTGTGGTCATGAGATTTATAATCAAGTAGATCTGCTCTGCTACTCAAGTGCTTAAATAGATCTCTGCTCTCCCCATGTGTGTGAAAGTGACAGCATGCACGCCATGGTGGAACTTAGGCTAGAGTCTACATAAATACTCATCGCTAATAGATCTATGCTTTTCCCCACGTGTGTGAAAGTGACAGCGTGCATGCCGTGTGTGGCACTTAAGATAGACTACATATATATTTTTCATGAGTTATATTTTGAGTTGGATGTCTCTATGAAATTGTGGTGTTTGTTGGAACCATCTAGCGCTCAAGGTGATAGTGTGGGGTTATCTAGATTGGGGAAGGCGGACTTTGAGGAGTGATGTTATAGCCCTACCATGGATTAGAGTGTCCAACCAGAGAGTAGTCAAGAGTAGTATCATGAAGAGAGGATATTTATATGAGAGAGTGTTAACTAGTGAAAGTATGATCCCTAGGCCTTGTTTGTAAGCATTGAAACACCGTTTGCATCTAGATCTATTGCATGTTTGCTTGCTTTCATCTTTATTTCAGTTTGCTTTTAGTCTCTCCCACGTCAACAACAAGTCAGAAGATATTTTCTGGCATCGTTACCACTTGTATTTCACTATCTCTTCGCCGAACTAGTGCACCTATACACCTAACAAGTGTATTGGGTGTGTTGGGGACACAAGAGACTTCTTGTACCTTGATTGCAGGGTTGCTTGAGAGGGATACCTTTGACCACTTCCTCCCTGAGTTCGATAAACCTTGGGTAATCCACTTAAGGGAAACTTGTTGTTGTTCTACAAACCTCTGCACTTGGAGGCCCAATAACTGTCTACAAGAATAGAAGTGCGTATACATCAGCTATCTTGGCCAAGTAGATACTAGTGACTCCAAGAGGGAGTATTTATGCTTAATAGTGGGTTCATGCCTCTATTGAACCTGGGGAAGTGACAGAAATCTCTAAGGTTGTAGATGTGTTATTGCTACTAGGGAGAAAACAACAATCTCTTGTTCGTGGAACAATTGTATTGTTTATTTTACAGACTTTGCTTAAAGCAGTTATCCATTGCTTGCAACTTAATACTGGAGGGGGTTCGGATGATAACCTGGAGGTGGATTACTAGTCATAGATGCAGTTGGATGGCGGTCTATGTATCTTGTTGTAATGCCCAATCAAATCTCATAGGATCATGAATGTCTAGTATTGCATTGTTTTCCCTTGCTCTGTCCTGTCAATTGCCCCGCAGTAATTTGTTTACCCAGCATGTTATGTTGTTTATCTTAGGAGAACACCTCTAGTGAACTATAGACCCCAGTCCAGTCTTTACCATTGATACATCTTCCACTATTATTGTTTACTTTCTGCAACCCACCATCACCTTCCACACCATACATTTAATCCTTTGTTTTCAGCAAACAAGTACCATAATTTTTGGAAGCTCTTTTTGAAACTTGAAATCCATGCTTCCCTTTATGAAGGGCCTTCCTTCAACCATTATATTGAGTCTCCACCTTCTACCTTTAGGCACCATTAAGAGAGCATAGTTGCCATTCTTAGTTCTATGTGCAGTGTCCCAAAACTTATTTATTGATGCATATTGTTGATATTATTTGTTATTGTGCTATTTGTATCTAGTCACTCTTATGAACTTTGAAGGTGTCGTATGTATCTATTTGCTACTCCACGAGGGACAAGTTGAATGCCACTATGCTATGTTTTCTATATGTCAAACAAACAAAAGTCTTTCAATGCATTGTTATTAATGATCTTTGTTTGTAACCTTTCATGTTGCATGCATAGTTACTTTGTCTTACTATTAGAACTCCATCTTTCATGCTCATGTTTAGAGTTCTTTGATCCCAGCTTTCAATGCTTGCAAATGGTTTGATCTTGGTTTTGATGGTGCATGTCACCTCAAAAATTATTCTTTTATCACTTACCTACTCGAGGACGAGCAGGAGTTAAGCTTGGGGATGCTTGATATGTCGGAAACATATCTATAATTTTTGATGCTCCATGCTTGTTTTATATCCACTTTGCTTTGCTTAATCTACACTTTGAGGTATTTTTATATGTTTTTCTAGACTAACCTATTAACAAGATGCCACGGTGCCAGTTGCCTGTTTTATTCTGTTTTTTGGTTCTAGAAAAGGCAGAAAATCAATATTCTCGAAATTGGACGGGACAAAAGCCAAAGTCATTATTTTTCCCGGAGCAACACGGAACCACGAAGCAGAGACGGAGTAGGGCACCAGGGTGGCCACCCCCTCCCCCCAGGCGCGGGCAAGCCTTGGTGGCGCCTATAGGGGGTGTGGGCCCCTGGCCCTCCATCGACCTTGACTCCTTCGCCTATAAGAAGCCTCCGACCCAAAAACCCTAAAGCATCCATCATACTTCCAGAAAAAGTTTCGCTATGCCGCCGCCACCAAAGGGGAGATTCGGGGAACAGAAAGTCTCTGTTCCGGCACCCTGCCGGGACGGGGAAGTGCCCCGGAGCCATATCCATCGATCTCCAACATCATAACCATCATTGTTGTTGATTCCCATGATGAGGAGAGAGTAGTTCTTCCTCGAGCCTAAGGGCTCTACTGGTAGCTATGTGTTCATCTCTCCCTATGCATGATCATGTTGTGGTCATGAGATTTGTAATCAAGTAGATCTGCTCTGCTACTCAAGTGCTTCAATATATCTCTGATCTCCCCATGTGTGTGAAAGTGACAGCATGCACGCCATGGTGGCACTTAGGCTAGAGTCTACATAAATACTCATCATGCTTTAATAGATCTATGCTTTTCCCCACGTGTGTGAAAGTGACAGCATGCACGTCGTGTGTGGCACTTAAGCTAGACTACATATATATTTGTCATGAGTTATATTTTGAGTTGGATGTCTCCATGAAATTGTGGTGTTTGTTGGAACCATCTAGCTCTCAAGGTGATAGTGTGGGGTTATCTAGATTGGGGAAGGCGGACTTTGAGGAGTGCTGTTATAGCCCTACCATGGATTAGAGTGTCCAACCAGAGAGTAGTCAAGAGTAGTATCATGAAGAGAGGATATTTATATGAGAGAGTGTTAACTAGTGAAAGTATGATCCCTAGGCCTTGTTTCTAAGCATTGAAACACCGTTTGCATCTAGATCTGTTGCATGTTTGCTTGCTTCCATCTTTATTTCAGTTTGCTTTTAGTATCTCCCACGTCAACAACAAGTCAGAAGCTATTTTCTGGCACCGTTACCACTTGTATTTCACTATCTCTTCGCTGAACTAGTGCACCTATACACCTGACAAGTGTATTGGGTGTGTTGGGGACACAAGAGATGTATCTTGATTGCAGGGTTGCTTGAGAGGGATACCTTTGACCACTTCCTTCCTGAGTTCGATAAACCTTGGGTAATCCACTTAAGGGAAACTTGCTTCTGTTCTACAAACCTATGCACTTGGAGGCCCAACAACTGTCTACAAGAATAGAAGTGCGTAGACATCAAACTCTTTTCTGGCGCCATTGCCGGGGAGGTAAGGTAAAAGGTACTCACATACTCCGGTGTGAGTGCTCAAAGTTATTTCCTTTAGATTCTGCCATTTTGTCTTTTTGTTTCTTGTTTTCACTAGTTAGGCTTAATGGAAAACAACAACAAAATTAGAGAGCCTTTTAGTATTTTTCCTAAGTTAGAACTTGAGTGGTTTGAAAGGAAAATCAAAAAACCTATGGAGCTTTATTTGCATGCTAATAGCAATGTTATTAGTATGAATTCTTTGAACACCATTATTGCTAATGCTATGGAAACGTCTAAGCTTGGGGAAGCTAGCTTTTATGAAAATGATCTTTTTAGTTCCCCAGCTTTGGAATACTATACCTCCCATATATAATGATTACAATGATGATTATGATATTTTCAATCCACCTACTATTGAGGAGAAAATTGATTGTGATTACAATATGCCTCCTATATTTGATGATTATGGTGATGAGAATAACAATGATAGATATTTTGTTGAATTTTCTCCCACTACAATTAATACGAATGACTATGCTTATGTGGAGAATAATAATCATTTTATGCATGTGGCTCATGATAAGAATGTTTTATGTGATAGTTATATTGTTAATTTTATTCAAGTTTATACTGAAAGTTATTATGAGAGAGGGAAACATGTCTTATGTATCTCAACAATATTAATTTTCCCCTCTTTATGTTGAAAATCTTGAAGTTTCACTTGTTTTACTTTCCTATGCTTGTTGTTTTGTTCTTTCATGACTTGTTTGTTTACAAGATTCCTATGCATAGGAAGTGGGTTATACTTAAATGTGTTTTGAATTTGCTTCTTGATGCTCTCTTTTAATTCAATTCATATTTCTTATGAGAGCATCTTCTCAAACTATCAAGCCTAACTTAAAGGCGTTAAAGAAAAGTACTTGTTGGGAGATAACCCAAGAGTTTTCTTGAGTATTGGAAGTTATTACTTCAGAAATGACCTCTTCTTATCCTTTTTGTTTGCTTTTTGTGCCAAGAATGACCTCTAATGAGAGGGAAGTAAGATTTGGGGAGTTGTTGTCCCGAAACAGATTTTTGTCCTCCACCATAAAAATTCGTGAGGAGTCTCTGTTAGTTGGATTATGCTGAAAATTTACCAATAAATCCCCCAGTATGTTAGACAACTTTCATTAGTTCAACACTTTTTTATTTGAGAAACATAAGATCTTCTAAAAATCGATTTCTACCTGCTGATCTGTTTTGTCAGATTTCTACCATTATTTGGATTTGCTTCTTATTGATTCCTTTTTGGGTTCTTTTTGGTAAATTGAGCTTTTTTAGGGAATTTATACAGTAGATTGTGTTTTTAGTGAAAGTTTTTCTGTTCCAAAGCTAATCCTAAAGGTCTATTATCTTTTGAATACACTAATGTTGCTAATAAAGATTGTGTGAAGTTTTGTATGAAGGAAAATTTTCAGGTGTAAAGAAAGAATGATGTAATGAGATGAAGAATGGACAAAATCTCAAGCTTGGGGATTCCACCCCGTGTCACCCCTAGAAATATTCAAGAGTTACAAGCATCAAATCTTGGGGATGCCCAAGGGATCCCCTTCTTCATCAATAAAAATCTCAGGTATTTCTAGACACTTCGTTTTTATTGTTTCATGCACTATTGTGTTGTTCTTGGAGCGTCTTAGTTTTCGTTTTTGGTTTTTGTTTGCTTAGTTTTCTCGAGTAAGTTGGTTGGAGCTCAGCACACTTCCTTTGGAGAGAGACACACTCTGTTTTCATTGCCTGGAACATTCTAGTTTTCATTCTTATTGTTTTGTGGGTGTTTTCTTTTGCTAGCACTGCATTTAGCTTTAGTTTTATTGTGCTTTAAGCTTAGAAATTTTTAGTTCTTCTTTGTGGATTTGTGAGACTTGCTCACTGATCTTTATTGATTATTATATTTGTGAGTTGTTTCAAATAAGTCGATTGGTGTTGGAAAGGAGTAGAAGTTCTTGCTTGAGTAGTACAAGAGGAGCTTGCTTTGACTGTGACTTAGCCTTTATCATGTCATGATAAGATGTTGCTTTGACCATATGCTTAGTGATTATTGCTATATCATGACTTGTTCCAAACAATTAGGATTGCTTAATGTTTTAGCATACAAAAGCATAGTATTGTGGTATTCTCCTTTGATGCTTTGTTTGGGTTGACTTGGAACATGCTCACACCATGTTATGACTATGAACAAGTCACCATAGCCTCTATGATCATTTAGTCCTTGACTTGTAGTACCACTCTATGCTTTGATTAGTAATGTTTTGTCGCTCTGCATGATTATGGCCATTATTGCTCTCTTAGTTGGTTGCTCCCAGTCTTTTGCTAGCCTCCACTTATATGAGTAAGCTCTACTCATGCTTCCAACTCCCAAGAAACCAAGTTATTCCAAAGTGTCCAGTATAAATTCCTATGCATGGTGTGTTACACCATTCCAAGTATATTCTTGTTTTCATCTATCTTCTAATTAAAAAGTATTTTGTTATGTGAAAACTTAGTGATTAAAGCCCTCACAAACTTGATGGCACACTTTATATTCCTTGCCCCTAATAAACTTGAACCATTGTGTCATCTATTGTTGGGGATATGATGTATGGGTATCCTCAGAGCATGTCACTTATCCAGATAACCCAGGTGGCCCATAGTTGGTAGCATGGCCTATGGCCTGCTGGGCGGCCCAGTTAGATGGATCCAGAAGGGAGACTCATGTCGGATAAAGGAAGGCTACGGTTGGAGTCACCGACGTACCCGGAGCCTTGGAGTGCAAGATACACAAGACTAGTAATAGACGGTGTAGGACTCTGTGACCTGTCCGGCTAGGACTTTTCCTTGTAACCCTAGGACCTGGCGACTACATAAGTCGGGCCTATGGGAGCCTTTAAGGCACAACTTCATACAACCTCGCATAGCGAACCTATCTCTGTAACTCGGCATATCGCCCTTATAGTGATTTATAGTAAGAGTAGGATTCCGCCACCGTCGTGGGATCTGAACCTAGGTAAGTTGTGTTACCTCGTACCCGTCAACCGTCCGCCTTCCCCCACGTCTCTAAACACACACTGTGAGGACCCCTCCATGGCGTACTCGTCGGCAATACCACGACTTTGGCGCCCACCGTGGGGCAAGAGGCGCTTCAGGCTCTTCAGCGGGCGAGGACCAAGATCTTCGCGGGAATCGGCAAAACCATAGCCATCGGTCGCGTTCTCTTCTCCGGCAACATTTTGATTGTCCCTCCTGATGAGTTCTGGATCCCGGTGAATATGAACCCTACACGGTTTTCGATCGTTCCTATCGGAGATACCCACCTCTTCATCAGCGAAACCGACTCGGGCACTAGTTCCCTGGGAGTCGGAGGAGCACCAAGGCCCGCACGGACCGCCTACGGGCTGGATACGTTCGCGGAAGGATCGATGTCGGATCTCTCTTCGGAGTTTTCTAGCAAAGATCGGAAAGCATCAAGGCCCGCACGGACCGCCTACGGGCAGGATATGTTCGCGGAAGGATCAATGCCGGATCTCTCCTCGGAGTTTGCCGGCAAATATCGAAAAAATACAAGGCCCACCCAAACCACCCATGTGCAGGATATAAAGGTGGAAGATCACTGCAAATCCGTCGGCTTCGTCCGTGTGTCTGGACAGCAGAGATCCAAGTTCATCGATGTGGTTACCATCTTTGATCTGGCGCGCTGCATTCAGAGAGAAGGCGAAAAGCCCCGCGATTACCTGGCCAGGTGGCTCCGTATACGAGCCGATCTGGCCCACTACCCCGATGATAACGCTTTGTATCACTTCGTGGAAGGACTAGACCATGGCACGCTTCTCCGACATTCTTTAAGACGGCAGCAGGCAACAGGGCATCTTACCCTTTAAGAGATGGTGAGCACCGTCAACAACTACGCGGAAGCTGACGCAGCAGCCCAGATGGCACTTGCGCTCAGGGACGAAGAACCTCCGATTCAGCAACCGCCACCACCGCCTCCCGCCGCCATCGTCGTAGCAGCACCACCACCTCCAGTCACCGTCGAGGCCATTGCACCTCCACCGCCCGTCATCGAGGAAGTCCTGGCACCCTCTGACTCTGTCATTGACGCCCTCTATGCTGATTTTAGTGCATATTCAGAGGAGATAGATTTCAGTCCAGAAGAGCTAGACTCCGCTATGCAGGAGATGGAGGAGGATTACTCGCGCGACGAGCAAGCCAACAACTCCTTCACGTCCCGAGGGGTGTTCGTCACCATTGGGACGACGATGGATGAGGATCAACCCGGACGAGCTCCGCCTACAGCACTGGAAAAGGGGAAGGGGCCACTTATTGCTGCTGACGACGATCGCGCAAAGGTCATGCCTCCTCCGCCTAACCCAGTACAGCAGCCGCAGGAACTCGGCACCGGCCCGAGCAACAACAACACCGCAAACTTGCCGCCTCCAGCATCTATGTCTGCAGCAGCCCAAGTTACTCCAGCTGATAGAGTGATGTACGGCAATCTCCTCGTCGAGCCACTGACCGTTGCTCATATCCGGAACGTGACCCAGCTTGACAAGAAGCGCCAGCAGCTGCTGGAGGAAGTGCAAGCCATCGCGGAGCAAGGCGCTAAGCTAGATCGAGATCTGGTCAACGCGCATAAGTCCATAGAGAAAGCTAGAGCAATGGAGGCCGAGTACAAGACTTTACTGCAGCAGCAGAAGGCTAAAAAAGCTCCAGCTCGCGTCATCAACGATCCTGGTGTACGGCGTAACCTAGGATGGCCCCCCTCGAAGCCGGCACAAGCCAAGCCATACATTGACAGTGAAGGCAAGCAGGTGATGCCCACCCCGATCCTTAACCTCGCCGTCGCCAAGACCCTTCTGGAGCAGGATAGATCGCCTGAGGCAGTGGAACAGGTCTATGACCTAGTGGCCAAGGCGGTAAAGCAGCAGGAAAAGGCCACCTCTCAGAGGCTTGAGTCCGACCCAGCTTTGCCGTCCTAGCCAAGCATAAGCCGCCAAGGGACAGATCTCCTCTTGATGTCGGGTCCCAGACGGGTTCGTCAGAACAAAGACGGAGGGACGCGCGCAACAGGAAGGATGCCATCCCCATATCCTCCGACCACGGAGAAATGGCCCGACCACGTCGCCCGTTGCCACCGCCCTGATCTCCCCGACATCGCGAAGATTACAAGGCTCACCATCATACGGATATGCCCCCACCAAAGCAGTGTGGCAGCGTCATCCGCGACAACACGAAGCAGACCCGTCATGACGGAGAGCGCAACCACAGGCACAGGAGCAGGTCACACCACGACCCTCCATGTCCGACAAGCAACCGTGATAGGCATGAGGCGTCGCAGGAGGGTAACAGTAAGAAGGCTAACCCACCGCCACCTCCTCCTCCATCACCACCAAGCAGTCACCATGGCGGAGGAGGCCCGCGTCATTCACGCAGCCCATCCCCTGTTGACAAGAAGAAGAAGAACCCGGAGCCATACGACGCACGTTCGCGGATATATACGATCCACAAGGCCCGGGAAGGACCATACCTGGGACCATGTTGCTTTGGACCTGCAATACAGTCTGCAACTTACCCCAAAGGTTTCCGGATTGACAAGACCATCAAGCCCTATGACGGCACCGCCAAGCCAGCCACATGGTTGCAGGACTACGGCAACGCGGTGGAGATTGCCGGTGGAAACCCCAACGTTGCCGTCAAGTACCTCCCATTAATGTTGGCGGGCACGGCTTGTTAATGGATCGACGACTTGCCAGAGAAATCCATCTACAGCTGGCTGGACATGCAAGAAGCGTTCACCAAGAACTTTGAGGGTACATACAAACGTCCCTGTACTATGGGCGATCTACAATGGTGTGTGTAAGAGAAACACGAGACATCTCGCGCCTACCTCTCCCGCTGGCTGGATATGAAGAATTCCTGCGCAGGAGTGCACGCTCAGACCGCCATGGCCGCCTTCATCGATGGTTGGAAAGGGGCACGTTGCTTCGACATAAACTGAAGCGCTTGCAGGACAATCACCGGCTTGACTTGAACCAGATGATTTAGTTGGCTAGTGAGTTTGCAGCTGCCGACGATGATGCTCGCGGCTCCTTACCGGCAATAGCCGTTCCAACTCAAGCTCGGCGGAACAGCAGTACAAAGTGGAAAACCGCTCTAGAAGAAAAGCAATCTACCGACATGGTCGCTATGACTTTTGCAGGACGAGGTGATGGCGGACAACGTGGACGAGGAAGGGGAGTTGGCCGTGGGCAGCAACGAGGCAGCAAAACAACCTCGGCGTCACTCCGTGTTCCCTAAACCTACGAGGAGTACCGCGATATGCCGTGCCTCGTACACCTTGACGCCAACGGCAAGGCCACCCATACCAATCGACACTGCAAGTTCGTCAACAACCTCAAGGAAGACCCGGAGTCTGGCTACAAGCAAAGTCGGAAGAACAGACCGCGAGGAAAGGGCAAGGGGAAGAAGAAGGAGGTGGAGTCCAAGGATTCAAGTGACATGGACGAAGACGTTGACCCCAAGCATGCCGCCAAGAGCGACGACAAGGGCAAGAACCCCTTCGCAAAGAAGGCTCCAGTCTACCACACTTTCCTTGGCATCCCCACCGTCCGACAATAGAAGACCTCTCTGAGGATCCTGATGGCTACTCTCCCCCAGTTCCCCAGTACCTGCGCTGGTCGGAAGTTCCAATCACTTGGGACAGGACGGACCACCCAGATCTTATACCTACGGAGAACCAGTACGCCATGGTCATCAACCCCCTGATTGACGGCGTGGAGTTCACCAAGTGTATGGTGGATAGTGGAAGCATCATCAACATCATGTACCTGGATACACTATAGAAGATGAACTTAACGGAGGCAAACCTAAGGCGGACTAACACCATCTTCCATGGCATAGTTCCTGGTCGGGAGGCTCGGTCCCTTGGGTGCATTACACTTCAGGTTGCCTTTGGCGATGTTAATAATTACCGCCAAGAGCGCATGACCTTCGAGGTGGTCCCCTTCAAAAGCGTGTACCACATCATATTCGACCGCGAAATATTCCACACGTTCATGGCCAAGCCATGCTTCGTCTACAACAAACTCAAGATACCCGGACCAAACGGTGTCATCACCGTATCCGAAAGCTTTACCAAGGCAAGGGACTGCAAGATCAATGAAGCAGCCGTTGCAGAAGCTGTCCTCTATAGCGAAGAATTCAAAGAGATCCAGAGCAAGGTTGATGACTCAGAGATGCCCGCGTCGAAAAAGCAGATCTCCGACTCCGCTCCTGCGTTCAAGGACGCCATTGAGACCAAGCCGGTGGAACTTGTGGTAGGCAATGCCTCCAAGGTCACCGCCATTGGGACGAACCTGGATCCCAAATAGGAAAGCGCGCTCGTCGAGTTCCTCCGTGAGAATAGGGACATCTTTGCCTGGCAACCTGCTGACATGAAAGGTGTACCTAGGGAACTTGCCAAGCACATCTTAAACATTGATCCAAAATGTAAACCAGTGAAGCAACCTCTACGAAGCTTTGGAGATGAGAAGAGACGCGCCATTGGCAAAGAGATAGCTAGGTTACTTAAAGCTAGATTTATCCGAGAAGTCCTTCACACCCGATGGGTGGCCAATCCTGTACTTGTCCCCAAAAAGGGAACCAATGAATTAAGAATGTGCGTTGATTACACCGGCTTGAACAAAGCATGTCCCAAAGATCTGTTTGCTTTACCTCGCATTGACCAAGTCATTGACTCGGCGGCTGGCTCGGAACTTTTGTGTTTTCTCGATGCATACTCAAGATACCACCAGATCAAGATGAGGAAGTCGGACCAATTGGCCACTTTGTTCACTACCCCATACGACACGTTTTGCTATGTCATGATGCCCTTTGGACTGAAAAACGCAGGTGCCACGTACCAGCGGACAATGCAACATTGCCTCCACGACCAAATTGGTCAGAATGTTCACGCCTATGTGGACGATATCGCGGTGATGTCTAAAAAGTCAAATGACTTAATCTCCGAATTAAAAGAAACCTTTGATAATCTCCGGAAATACAACATGATGCTTAACCCTAAGAAGTGCGTCTTCGGGGTTCCAGCCGGCAAATTGTTGGGATTCATCGTTTCCCAACACGGAATCAAGGTCAACCCAGAGAAAATCAAGGCCATCTTAAACATAAACCGTCCGACATGCCTAAAGGACATTCAACGACTAACAGGTTGTGTTGCAGCAGTTAGTCGGTTCGTCAGCCGACTTGGAGAGAAGGCTCTGCCGCTATACAAGTTGCTGAAGAAGGCGAACAAATTCACATGGACGGACGAGGCAGATGCAGCATTGAAGCAGCTCAAGGAGATTCTTTCCTCAGCGCCCATCCATGCAGCGGTCTAACCTGGAGAGCCCCTGTTAATCTACATGGCGGCAACCAACCGGGTAATCAGCATCATCGTCGTGGTAGAGCGGAAGGAACCAGGCTATGAGCACGGAGTTCAACGACCAGTTTACTATGTGAGCGAGGTCTTGACGGAGTCCCAGCAACGTTACCCGCACTACCAGAAGATAGCTTATGGAGTATTCCTTGCTTCCCGGAAGCTGAGGCATTACTTTCAGGAGCACCCAATCACAGTGGTGAGCAAGACTCCACTGTCCGACATTATCAATAACAGCGACGCTACAGGAAGGGTTGCAAAGTGGGGCATTGAACTTGCCGCCTTTGAGATCACCTACAAGAGACGTGACGCTATCAAGTCACAAGCCTTGGCGGATTTTGTTGCAGATTGGACGGAGATGCCAGATGCTACTCCGTTGCCAGAACCAGAGTATTGGGTGATGCACTTTGACGGATCAAAGCTGCTCAACGGCTCAGGGGATGGTATATTGCTACAGTCACCAACAGGAGACAAGCTACACTACGTTCTGCAAATCCACTTCGAGGCTACAAACACCATGGCGGAGTATGAAGCACTCATTCACGGACTACGTGTAGCCAAGGATATTGGCATCAAGCGCATAGTTTGTTTTGGAGATTCCGACTTGGTTTCCCAATAGGTGGCTGGCACCTGGAATGCGCGAAACCCTATGATGGTGGCATATCGAGACAAAGTGGACGAGATAGCCAAGAGCTTCTTGGGCTATGAAGTCAAGTATGTACCTAGGGATCAAAACGAGGCGGCTGATCTGCTGTCTAAGCTTGGATCAGGTTGCAAACAAATTCCACCAGGAGTTTTCCTAGAGCATCTACACACACCATCTGTGAAGGGAGCCGACATCGACAACCCGGATAGAGCTGACTCTTTTGTCAACATGGTGACTAAGGTCCCTCTGGCTTGGACAAAACCGTTCATGGAATATCTCGAACACGGAACTTTACCCGACGACGAAGTTGAAAGACAGCAAATAGTACGACGAGCAAAGGGTTATACCATAATTAATGGGAAACTCTACAAAAGGAGCACTACTGGTGTATACCTAAAGTGTGTTTCCCAGCTATAAGTTATGGAAATCCTACGTGAAATCCATCTCGGAGATTGCGGGCATCACGCCGCTCCTCGATCATTGGTCGCGAAAGCCTTCCGGCAAGGATTCTCTTGGTGACCATGGCGGACGCCGACAAGCTGGTTGAGATATGCAAGGGATGCCAGTATTATGCCCGACAACCACATGTTCCTGCTGAAGAACTGCGAACAATACCAATAACTTGGCCGTTTGCAGTCTGGGGGCTGGACATGGTGGGACCGTTACAGATGGCACCTTGTGGGTTTACGCATCGTAATTGTAGCAATTGACAAATTCACTAAATGGATAGAAGCTAAACCCATTAGAAAGCTTGATGGGGCAAATGCCCTTAGGTTTTTCCGGGATCTAGTGGTGAGATTTGGTCTCCCACACAGCATTATCACCGACAACGGCAGCAATTTATCACTCGTAGAAGTGGAGGCTTATTGCTGGGAGAAAGGCATCCGACTTGACCTTGCATTTGTGGCACACCCACAATCCAATGGTCAGGTTGAGTGAGCCAATGGATTAATTCTGCAGGGAATCACGCCTTGAGGCACCGCTACATAGAGCAGCTCGAGCCTAGGCAGAAGAATTGCCTTTTGTACTGTGGAGTTTACAAACTACACCCAACAGATCCACGGGCTACACCCCTTATTTCATGGTATATGGAGTAGAAGCCATCCCGCCTTCCGACATCCCTCACGATGCACCAAGAGTTGCCGCCTACAACGAAGATGACGCTGAAGAATCCAGACGCTTAGATGTGGACCTTCTCGAGGAGGAGCGGGTTTTGGCATGCCAAAGATCCGCCATCTACCAGCAAAAGCTACGCAGCTACCATAGTCGACACGTTCAGCATCGCTCATTTAAAGAGGGGGATTTGGTTCTTCGACTTAAGCATAAGTCACACAAATTATCCCCGCCATGGGAAGGACCGTTCATCATAAGCAAGGCGTTGCTCAATGGGTCTTACTACCTCGTTGACAATCGTGAACTGAAGGATAGACCCAATGAGGATCATAAGCGTAAGCGACGTGACCCGGATGATGACTTCCCGGAGCTTGATCGGCCATGGAACATAGCACAGCTACGTCCTTTTTACACTTAGCATTTTTTATCTAATTGTGTATCTCTTATATGATCAATGAAATAAAGCTTTCTGGTTCACTCATATTTCTGAGTCTTTTACCTCCTTTAGTGTTCATTTTTGGATCATGTAAAACCTTTATGCACAAGCTTTGCGTTTGCACTTGTGAAAATTCCGCCTACGGGCGTTAGCTTAAGTTTTCTGGTCTACACGTTCTTTCTCGTTTTTATGTGGATTCTGGAGTAGTGACTTTTGGCACTTATTGTCGGCGATTTTGTGCTTAGGTTATTGACGGTGCCATTGGGCATCATCACCTGAGCGCATGGTTCTGACAACGAGTCTTCCGACTCACGAAAGGTCAAGCATAAAAACCAAAGTAATGGATAAGTCAGCACTTGCTTAAAAAATATATACATGCTGGAAACTAGTTCTTAAGTAGCAGGAAATAACAACCATTGTTTTCCGCCTTAAGTTACATCAATAAGTTTTTTCCGTACATGCACCAAAGGTGAAACAAATAATACAAAGTTGTTCTTCATTCCTTTGGCACAGGAGACTTAGAAGTAGCATCGTCACCAGCCGGAGAGCCACCCTCGAAGTCGGCGCTGTGGTGGGACTCAGAAGAATCTTGGTTGCCGATGTCAATGGTGTTCATGGGCACGAAGACGTCGATGTCCACCAACTCGGAAACTCTGGTGTCATAGCCCGCGAGTGACGACATGATGGATTCGTGATTAATCTCTTTACCATCATCGTCAACGTCGGGGATGCCAGAGGTCACCGTGTCAATGTCGGCACCTTCATAGTGTGCCTTCACCATTAACAGCGCCATCCTCGCGCCAGCCCGTGCACATGAAGCTTTCTAGCTCGTGATACGCTCGGGGGCTCGGCGCAGAATCTCCGAGTACTTCGCCACGGAGTCTGATGCCTTGATGTGTATCTGGAGGGGCTTGGCAATCTCCTTGGCTTGGGTGATGGCGGTGTTGATGAAGTTGCCGGCAAGAACCATTCATTCCTTGGCCAGAGGAGGTGATCGGGTTAAACCCATTGCAGCTGAAAATTCTGACAAGGAGCGCATGAGTTTAATAAATCAAAGTATCCAGACTACAGAAATCCAAGACGGAGAAAACTTACTGAAGATGCTGGCCTCAGCTTGCCAGAGGGTGTCTGCCAAGGATTGTTTCTCTTGTTGGAGGAGCTTGTACGCCTCACTATGGCGGTGATTCTGCTCATCGGCAGCTCGCTTCTGATCTTTTAAGATCGCGATCTCCTCCTTCAAGCGGTTGATTTCCTCGGTGGTGGAGTCCTGCAAGGCCTTCATCGATTCCTCATGCATCTTCAGCATCTCCTTCCTCTCCTGCTTAAGAATCTTGTTTTTGCTATCCAGCTCTTGAATGTGCTTGGATTGCTCGACAATATTCTTGGCCTTGGCGATGGTTTCTGCATGTCGGAGAAAGAAAAGTACACAGTGAGTACTCGGAGAACATAGGCACAAAACCAAGTCGGAATGCGCATTAGAAAACAGACGCTTGCTCTTGGTGATCTGTTCCTTCAAGAAGGCAGTTTTACCCTTTTCGGCTTCAAGATCAGCGTGCATCTTCTGGTACTGGTCATTTGCCATGCCCCTCCGAGCATTCTCGTTCTGTGGAAAAAGAACAAAGTTAAAACGTTGTCTAGTCTGCTTGGAGCATCTAGTCGGAAATTTTCCATCTAGACGCTCGGGGGCTACAGCGAGGGTTTTTTACTTAACAATATTCTTAGCTTTCTTTAAGCATCTAGTCGGAACTAATTCAGTTCTCGATTAGAAGCTTGGGGGCTACAGTATAAAATTTTTAACTCGGATATCTGCTTAGCTTTTATTTAAGCATCTAGTCGGAACTAATTCAGTTACAACTAGAGGCTTGGGGCTCTGATTGAAATTTATAAACATCACAGATGCTACTCTTAAAGCATCTAGTCGGGATGGTTCATTCCATCTAAATGCTTGGGGGCTATAGTGAGAGGTTTTCTAACTTAGTCACTCTTAGAGCATATAGATGCAAAACCTATGGTTTTCCGTCTACATCCTCGGGGGCTACAGTGGGATACTCATATGAAATGCAAAAAGGCAAACAAAACTTACAAGTGCGATGATCTTGAGGTTCGTAGCACTCTCGGCCAGCAGCTTGGCAAAGGATTCGCTATTTCTTTGCAAGATTTCTGCTTGCCGACGGAGCTCCTCTAGACCGCACGTCGGAGATGTCGGCGCCGCACCAGGAACCAAAGCAGTGCTACCCGGTGTAAGTACCGGATAGACTATCTTCAGATAGACTATGGTTTTCTTGGGTGCGGGGGCGCCGCCAACGGCAGAAGTACCAGCTTCCACCACCGCCTTGCCGCCACCGATGGCATCCTTAGCCGGAGCTTCAGCCATTTGTTGAGCGGTGCTCTCCTGCGTTGCCTGCTCACCGACAACAGCGAGTTCTGTAGAGGCGCCAGAATCCACTTCTATGGCGGAAGGGCCTGATGCCTCCTTAGCTTGTGAGCTTGTTGGGGCAGACGTGAGCTTGACGGCAGGAGTAGCAGGGGCGATGGCGGGGGAGGCATCACGATGCAGCATGTCCTTGATATTTCGAGAAGCCCCTGATGTTTTGGAGGTCTTCTTGAGGCTGGTCGTGGCTTTCTTCCTGAAACGTGCGAAATGCATAAGTACAGGAGCAAGACAGATAAATAGACAATGTCGGAGAATGAGAAGCTTACACAAGTGGGGGTGCTTTGGCAAAGGGGATCCTAGTAACTTTTCTCTTTTCCGCCTCCAGGGCGGCTGTAGTCTTCTTGGAGGCTCCACCCTCCGTCTTCTTCTTCTTGCCTAAAGATCGTAGGTGGAGCTCTTTCCGCCTGCGCCAACGGAATCTCGCCATCGGACACGACCGTGACTTCCTTCATCTTTGGATCATAGATTTGGGCAGCCAGGTTGCCCTCCTCTAGATCGCTAAGCTGTTAAGTGAGAAATCACCGTGTTAGATAAGATGATATTTGCAAGACGGAAGAACTGGAGTATATGTCGTACACGGAAAATAAATACCTACCTTTGGGCACTTTCCGTCTACGAACATGTCATAGGTGATGGTGAAGCCACGCCTCTTATCCTTCACCTTGACGATGTCCTTAAGATGGAGCTTGACGGAGTCGCTCGAGAAATTGTCCACGGAGATGCGGAGACTATCCGTTCTGTCGCTGGTATACTCGTACATGAGCTTCGCACGGTGCTGCAAAGGTTGGATTCGCCTGATGAACCAGCACATGGCTAGGTCCAAGCCGGTCAGACCTGTCTCTACAAACCACTCGATCCGCCTTATGGCCTGAGAAGCTTCGAGGTCGGAGGGAAGGGAGGCTTGGGATCTCCATGACGAGGCTTCAGCGGCGGCTCCGTCAATGAAGTCCGGGTACGGAACTTGTCGGCCAGACAGAGGGATGTCTGGGCCGTAAAAGTACGTCTGTTGTCAATTCTTGCAGGACTAGTGACCGACGATGTCGGGGAACCGCCGGCCAGGTCGAATCTTGAAGCTTATAGTGCCACAGTTCCTAAGTCTTCCTTGCTATGTCCGGCATCACGTTTGACAGTGAAGAAGTACACAAAAAGGTCTAACCTAGGCTTTATCCCTAAGTATCCCTCGTAAAGTGCCGCGTAGTTGCTAAGCACTAAGATACTATTGGGGGAAAGGTTCTAGGGCTGGACTCTATAATGGTTCAAGACGGAGAGGAAGAAGTTGGAGATGGGCAGGGAGACGCCGCGTACTAGTTGAGCTTTGAGGTACACCTTTTATCCGGCTTGGAGAGAAGGTGTCACCTCGCCGGCCGATGCCGCCCGCCAGGAAAGCCCCTCCGTTGCTGGGAGGTAGCCCTCAGTGATCATCTCTTGGATGTCATGGTCGGTGATATCCGAGCCGTGCCAGTCGCCCTTGTGCGAGTCTGGTTCCTCCTCCAATGGTTCCAGCGCCGCCAGATTAAGGTCGCCGCCGGTGTTCTCGATAACCACCGATGCAGGAATGACTAGGCCCTCTAGAGGCACGACGATGGAGCTCGCCGGCTTTGCCGCGGCTTCGCTCGATGCCGCCATTGATGGAGAAGTGCTGCTGCTGGCCATGGAGTGAGATTGGGTGCGAATGGTGTAGATTGGAGCTAGGGTTTTTTCGAGAGTTCTCGCGGAGGGCTCGAGGAGACACGCGGCTGGATGAAGAAGATGATGCAAGGAGAATGAGGTGAAAAGTGGAAATTTCCCCACGGTTACTATTTATCATCCTCGGTGTCAAGGTTCGTGCAGCTTGATCGGACGGTTGCCGCGTAGACGACGTGTTCGCGAATGTGAGCAGAAATTTCGCCACGTCTCCAACCGTCGCCGCCAATGGTTCGTATCGCTCGCGCGGGAAAATAGGACATGGTTACGTTCTCTGCATGTGTGAGTTACGAGGCGTCGCTGACCTAAGCCTATGTCATCCTAGTTGACATGGGTAGATGAGCCGTCACATCGAAGATTCCAACATAGACGGATCTAATCCGACTACGGAAGTGTATGATGGAAGATTCAGCATTTCTCTGGCTTACAAGTTGAAGACGGAGAAATTTTTGCAGGGTTCTTTGGGAGGACTACAAGATATTGCTTGACGATTTGCCAACATCCAACTAGACAGAACATTCATCTAAAAAGGCAAGACAGCGCAAGATCTCGGAGTTCTCCGGGGGCTACTATTGGGGATATGCTATATGGGTATCCTCAGAGCATGTCACTTATCCGGATAACCTGGGTGGTCCATAGTTGGTAGCATGTCCTATGGCCTGCTGGGCGGCCCAGTTAGATGGATCCATAACGGAGGCTCAAGCCGGATAAAGGAAGGCTACGGTTGGAGTTACCGACGTACCCGGAGCCTTGGAGTGCAAGATACACAAGACTAGTAATAGACGGTGTAGGACTCTGTGACCTATCCGGCTAGGACTTTTCCCTGTAACCCTAGGACCTGGCGACTATATAAGTCGGGCCTATGGGAGCCTTTAAGGCACAACTTCATATAACCTCGCACAGCGAACCTATCTCTGTAACTCGGCGTATCGCCCTTATAGTGATTTATAGCAGGAGTAGGATTCCGCCACCGTCGTGGGATATGAACCTGGGTAAGCTGTGTTACCTCATACCCGTCAACCGTCCGCCTTCCCCCACGTCTCTAAATACGCATTGTGAGGACCCCTCCATGGTGTACTCGTCGGCAATACCACGACATCTATGTTGTATATGCTTGCACTTATACGTTGGAATTAGCAAAACCATGTTGTCATGGGGAACGTTTTCAACATTGCACGTGTACTTTGTACATAGTTGATATCATGCTCTTTTGTCTATGGATGTCGCCAGTGTGAAATAAAAAGGGAGCTTGTAAGTCCATGGAGTTATGTATTTTGTGTTAGAGAAACGTCTGGGCCGCTAGCCTAAGCCATGCCTAATCATGGTGGAAACTTGCAGCATCATCATAATGAGCAATATGTGAGGCATCCTCAATAAAAATCTATGCAAATAGCAAATAAAAAGATTGCTACGATGCTCATTGTCTGCTTGCCTTGTCATTTTGGTTATGGGATAGCTCTTGTACCATGTGCAAGGGGTACCCCATTAGCGGTTCTCTATGATACACATGTACTTACTATGACAAGCAGGGACGGAGACAAGGGGGGACGAGCAGGGGCGAAGACCCCCCTATGCTCATGATTTTCTTAAGAATATTATCCATGGCAGGTCGCTATTTGTGGTAGATTTGCTAGCTCAGCCCCCTCAATCAGATCACATCGGCACACCTTGCCCCCCTTGAGCTCAGACGCTGGCTCCGTCCCTGATGACAAGAACTTACAGGTGACTGAAGTTGAGTAGCATGAGGTGTGGCCCTCGTATTCAGGGGACATGAGATTGCCAACTTATACTTTGTCAAGCATATACTCCACTTTGTTCACTTTAACCTTAATCACTTCAAGATGCTTATGATAGGGGCAATGAGGGCTGAAAGCTAACAAGTACCATAATTTTTGGAAGCTCTTTTTGAAACTTGAAATCCATGCTTCCCTTTATGAAGGGCCTTTCTTCAACCATTATACTGAGTCTCCACCTTCTACCTTTAGGCACCATTAAGAGAGCATAGTTGCCATTCTTAGTTCTATGTGCAGTGTCCAAAAACTTATTTATTGATGCATATTGTTGATATTATTTGTTATTGTGCTATTTGTATCTAGTCACTCTTATGAACTTTGAAGGTGTCCTATGCATCTATTTGCTACTCCATGAGGGACAAGTTGAATGCCACTATGCTATGTTTTCTATATGTCAAACAAACAAAAGTCTTTCAATGCATTGTTATTCATGATCTTTGTTTGTAACCTTTCATGTTGCATGCATAGTTACTTTGTCTTACTATTAGAACTCCATCTTTCATGCTCATGTTTAGAGTTCTTTGATCCCAGCTTTCAATGCTTGCAAATGGTTTGATCTTGGTTTTGATGGTGCATGTCACCTCAAAAATTATTCTTTTATCACTTACCTACTCGAGGACGAGTAGGAGTTAAGCTTGGGGATGCTTGATACGTCGGAAACGTATCTATAATTTTTGATGCTCCATGCTTGTTTTATATCCACTTTGCTTTGCTTAATCTACACTTTGAGGTATTTTTATATGTTTTTCTAGACTAACCTATTAACAAGATGCCATGGTGCCAGTTGCCTGTTTTATTCTGTTTTTTGGTTCTAGAAAAGGCAGAAAATCAATATTCTCGAAATTGGACGGGACAAAAGCCAAAGTCATTATTTTCCCGGAGCAACACGGAACCACGAAGCAGAGACGGAGTAGGGCACCAGGGTGGCCACCCCCTCCCCCCAGGCGCGGGCAAGCCTTGGTGGCGCCTATAGGGGGTGTGGGCCCCTGGCCCTCCACCAACCTTGACTCCTTCGCCTATAAGAAGCCTCCGACCCAAAAACCCTAAAGCATCCATCATACTTCCAGAAAAAGTTTCGCTATGCCGCCGCCACCAAAGGGGAGATTCGGGGGACAGAAAGTCTCTGTTCCGGAACCCTGCCGGGACGGGGAAGTGCCCCGGAGCCATATCCATCGATCTCCAACATCATAACCATCACTGTTGTTGATTCCCATGATGAGGAGGGAGTAGTTCTTCCTCGAGGCTAAGGGCTCTACTGGTAGCTATGTGTTCATCTCTCTCTATGCATGATCATGTTGTGGTCATGAGATTTGTAATCAAGTAGATCTGCTCTGCTACTCAAGTGCTTCAATATATCTCTGATCTCCCCATGTGTGTGAAAGTGACAGCGTGCACGCCATGGTGGTACTTAGGCTAGAGTCTACATAAATACTCATCGTGCTTTAATAGATCTATGCTTTTCCCCACGTGTGTGAAAGTGACAGCATGCACGTCGTGTGTGGCACTTAAGCTAGACTACATATATATTTGTCATGAGTTATATTTTGAGTTGGATGTCTCTATGAAATTGTGGTGTTTGTTGGAACCATCTAGCGCTCAAGGTGATAGTGTGGGGTTATCTAGATTGGGGAAGGCGGACTTTGAGGAGTGCTGTTATAGCCCTACCATGGATTAGAGTGTCCAACCAGAGAGTAGTCAAGAGTAGTATCATGAAGAGAGGATATTTATATGAGAGAGTGTTAACTAGTGAAAGTATGATCCCTAGGCCTTGTTTCTAAGCATTGAAACACCGTTTGCATCTAGATCTATTGCATGTTTGCTTGCTTTCATCTTTATTTCAGTTTGCTTTTAGTCTCTCCCACATCAACAACAAGTCAGAAGCTATTTTCTAGCATCGTTACCACTTGTATTTCACTATCTCTTCGCCGAACTAGTGCACCTATACACCTGACAAGTGTATTGGGTGTGTTGGGGACACAAGAGACTTCTTGTACCTTGATTGTAGGGTTGCTTGAGAGGGATACCTTTGACCACTTCCTCCCTGAGTTCGATAAACCTTGGGTAATCCACTTAAGGGAAACTTGTTGTTGTTCTACAAACCTCTGCACTTGGAGGCCCAATAACTGTCTACAAGAATAGAAGTGCGTATACATCAGCTATCTTGGCCAAGTAGATACTAGTGACTCCAAGAGGGAATATTTATGCTTAATAGTGGGTTCATGCCTCTATTGAACCTGGGGAAGTGACAGAAATCTCTAAGGTTGTAGATGTGCTATTGCTACTAGGGATAAAACAACAATCTCTTGTTCGTGGAACAATTGTATTGTTTATTTTATAGACTTTGCTTAAAGCAGTTATCCATTGCTTGCAACTTAATACTGGAGGGGGTTCGGATGATAATCTGGAGGTGGATTACTAGTCATAGATGCAGTTGGATGGCGGTCTATATATCTTGTTGTAATGCCCAATCAAATCTCATAGGATCATGAATGTCTAGTATTGCATTGTTTTCCCTTGCTCTGTCATGTCAATTGCCCCGCAGTAATTTGTTTACCCAGCATGTTATGTTGTTTATCTTAGGAGAACACCTCTAGTGAAATATAAACCCCGGTCCAATCTTTACCATTGATACATCTTCCACTATTATTGTTTACTTTCTGCAAGCCACCATCACCTTCCACACCATACATTTAATTCTTTGTTTTCAGCAAACCGGTGAGATTAACAACCTCACTGTTCGTTGGGGCAAAGTCTTGAGTTTGTGTTGTGCAGGTTTCCAAGTTGCTAGCAACACCTTTGAGTCGTTTCCTTCCTCCTACTGGTTCGATAACCTTGGTTTCTTACTGAGGGAAGAACTTATTGATGTACTCATCACACCTTCCTCTTGGGGTCTCCCAACGAAGCTCTACAGCGATCTGAGCCGCAACACTTTCTTTCTTACGGGATGATTGGTCGCAAGAAATCAACGATACCCAGGTACATAACCTTCTTACAATTATCAAATATACACTATCAGTATCATCTAAACAATGTGTGCATGCAATTTATCCCTTGTTTGTTTGTCCTGATAGGTTACTAAGAGAAGGCCAATCATTGATTGTTATGAAAAGCAACACTCGTAGGTCAAATTCCTCCCGCTTGTGCTCATCCCAAGCATGTACGCCGGTTTCGTGCCACAACTGTATAAGTTCTTCAATTAATGGCCTTTGGTGCACATCAATATCGTTTTGGGGGTTTCTTAGGGTCTTGGATGAGCACTGGCATCATAATGAACTTACGCTTCATGCACAACCAAGGAGGAAGGTTATAGATACATAGAGTTACATGCCACATGCTATGACTGCAGCTCTGCTCCCCAAAAGGATTCATGCCATCTGTACTTAGACCAAACCTTAAGTTCCTTGGATCATCTGCAAAGCCTGGGTACTCTCTCTCGATTTTTCTCCACTGTGACCCATCAGCAGGGTGTCTCAACATCGAGTCTTTCTTGAGGTCTTCTTTGTACCATCGCAACAACTTGGCATGCTCCTTATTTCTGAACAAATGTTTCAACTATGGTATTATAGGATCATACCACATAACCTTGGCAGGAACCCTCTTCCTAGGTCGGTCGCCCTCAACATCACCAGGGTCATCTCGCCTGATCTTATACCGCAGTGCAGTGCATACCGGGCATTTATCTAAAATTCTCGTACTCCTCACCGCGGTAGAGGATGTAGTCATTAATGCATGCATGTATCTTATGCACCTCTAATCCTAGAGGACAGACAACCTTCTTTGCTTCGTATGTACTGGCAGGCAATTCATTATTCTTTGGAAGCTTCCTCTTCATTATTTTCAGTATCTTCTCAAACCCCTTGTCAGATATACCATTCTCTGCCTTCCATTGTAGCAATTTCAGTGTGGTACCGAGCTCTGTGTTGTCATCTTCGCAATTTGGGTACAACATTTTTTTGTGATCCTCTAACATGCGCTTGAACTTTAACTTCTCAGTTTCACTTTCGTATTCTCTATATGCATCAACAATGTCCCGGTGAAGATCATCAATGATCTCATCATCGTCGGGCGCCTCTTCATCTTCAGCTTCATGTAGCACCTCGGTAAAATCACTACTAGAAAATCGTTGTTGTTTACTTATGCATCATCATTACATCACCATGCATGTTTGTTCATAAAACTAATTTGCGAAAACCCTATTTTTTGTTTGACATTACTCCTCTCCTTTATTTCAAATCAAAAATGCAGGATTTTCTATAATATTTTTGTTTGTCAAAACTATTTGCAAAAGTCTAATAATATATATAACTAAATAAAGTAAAATGTTTTTGGGGGAGTCAGCCGACCAGGCCAAATGCCCAGCCAGCCAGACTACCACCCCCACCAGCCCAACCCACCTAAGCCTAAGCTACACCCTAGCAAAACTCTAACTGTAAACCAAAATCCCCACAGCCGCCCTACCTAGCCCTCACCCCGCCTCCGCCACCACTTGGTCATCCCACCCGCGCGCAGCACACTCCCTCTGCT
The DNA here is from genome assembly GCA_023614405.1 of Avena insularis. Classification (NCBI taxonomy): domain Eukaryota; kingdom Viridiplantae; phylum Streptophyta; class Magnoliopsida; order Poales; family Poaceae; genus Avena; species Avena insularis. The sequence continues at coordinate 84,870,910 of CM042695.1, read as the reverse complement.
CCAGACCTACCGACAGCCATGGCCCCACCCAGGACTCGCGCTCCCCGCGGTCAACCAACCCGTATCGGGATCCCCTCCCTCTGCTAGCACCATACCCCACAATCGGCCACAACTCGTACCCCATGTGTTTCCACTTTCCTCGAACCAACCGCATCCCCACGTGGACCCTACCCTACCCACCATCCCGCGTGTCCCCGTTCGTGCCTCTCGCACGCGACCGCCCCGCGTCTTCCCTTGTCACGAACCGCAGCACCACCCCGCGGGATCTCCTCCTTCTCCAACTTTTTTCCTCGCCCACTGTCGCCCCTGCTTTCCTCCTCGCCGGCCTCTCTCCTCTAGTCACTGACCGTCGTCGCCGCGCGAACCCCTCCTCGGCAGAAGCTCGCTTCCATGCCATCCGCCCATCTGCTGAGCCACCGCCGACCTCCTATTCTCCCACGGGTGTCGTCCCCTACCCGCGCCCCCGCCCGCCGGCCCCAGTAGGCACTCCCCTTCCTCCTCTCCGGATGCCAGCGCGGCCCCGAGCTACCCCTTCCCGTTGTAGATCTCGCCGGCCCAAGCTCGTCCTCCGCAAGCTCCTCACTATCGTGTTGTCACCCTTCGGCTGCATCACCTACGCCTCCCACGCCCCTACCTTGGCCACCCGCGAGTGCCTCCACTGCCCCAAGCCGCACTGTCGTTGCCAACAGTCATGCGAGCCTGCCTCCCTATGTCGGTTGTGTCCCCGGAGCAAGCTAGGCTGCCACAGGCTCCCTCTAGTTGCGCGTCCTTGTTATTCTCTGCTTCCGCGCAAGCCCGGACCAAGAGCTTTGTCGCTGCCCTCGCCCCTGCAGTTGACGCCGGCTGCGTCTATGTTTTTTTCTTGTGCGGTGTACCAGTGAGGTGGTGACCTCCTGCCCTTTTGTTTCGCCGCGCATGTTCTTCCTTGTGCGACATTTGTTCCTGACACTGCTTGCACTACCGTTGTTTCTGCACTTTGACAAGACCTTTCAAGAGATATCGACAAGTTCTACCGTGTGTGCCAACGAAGCTCAAACCGACGCCGAGTTATCCTTCACTCAATCCGAAGACAGATCCTCAAAGACCCTAGAGACCGTTCCCAGATCGAGTTCTCCGTCACAGATTCAAGATCGTCGACATGGAACCCGGAGGTGCTGATGCCAGTTCGACAAGGTCGCCTTCACGGAGCCGAAGACCATGAACCCTAGATCTAAAGATCCGAAAACCGATCCTGTCGACCCCCGAAACCCAGAACCGACCCCCGGAGCCCAAGATCGTCGAACCCCATGTGTGAACCTTTTTCTGAGACCCTATTTTGATGAATATAACATAATTGTTGCATCATTTCTTCGTGATTGCATACATATGTGTGGTTTGGGGGCATTATTCTGATTCACCTCATAATTAAATGTGGAGACCATATGCGGGCTTTTCTAGTCTTATATTGGCTCCATTAATATTTGTGTAGCGAACCGCTATTTTTTTTCATGATAAGACAACATTTAAAATGCGGGGTATATAAACAACTTGAGCCTATTAATTAATTGTTGGGACCCCAGTTCTATTTAATATTGCCTAATTGCATCGCTCCTTTATCATGTCATGCATCATGCCCGATCTTATGCCGTAGTATTAAATAGTGCATCCGGTGTTTCCTTTAATGCTTTGCTTCTTCATGGATTATATTGATGAGTTGATGTGAGTGTCGACCCGATCTTCGGATGAACCTTCAGCAGTGTTTTTCAGGAGAGCATTCTCCCTCTTTCTACCTATTTTACATTTCTAGTCTCTATTTCCTCCCGTTGATATATTGCTATCTATGTTGTGATGCTACAGATTCCATACCCCTTTATACTTCCCTGCAGCCTCTATATTGCCATGGACACATCCTATTATTTGTTTGGTAGATAGTCGGCCTTGCGAGTTGTAGTTGGCCTTGCGAGTCGTAGTCGCTTGCTCAGGTGTTGCTTCGCGTCGTCGATGTTCCACCGTTGTTGGGTGGTTGGCACATGCTTAATGGTGGATATGATCATGGCTTTAATTACCGTTTAATAACTAATATTGAAAGTAGGTAAATAATGCAGAGGCACCGGTTGATAATAAACAATATTTGGTTTTTAACCGCTCACTTATGTCCACCTAGGACCCGAGTTCTTGACACATGTTCCGAGATCAAGTGCGCTAACCACAGGTGGGGTGTGTGGACACCCCCATCGATTTAGTACCTGATTTCAAAGTATTATACTAGGGGCCACAAACTAGTTTGGGGCTTTATTACTATCATGTACTTATGCCATGATTTACTGCTTTATTTACTATTGCGCGTGGAGCGCCTGTACTATTTAGGAACCTTGTGCCACGTTTTCGCTGTATCGACAAGCCCAGTCACACTTTTGGGTTCCCAGTCATTTACATCCGTCGCCACACACCCTGGGTCCGTCGCGGAGTTGGCAACTTCATAGCGGGTAGCTTAGTGGGGTGGCCCCCATGTGCATGCTTTGGGTCTAGGAAACATCGTGTCTGAAACTCCGTCGACATACCGCTGGGTGTATGTTTTATGATCTTGTACCTACCTGATCTGACAACAAGGGTGTAGGTGTGTGTGAAAACTTTGGTGCACCCCTGCAGGGTTAAATATTTCTGAAAGACATGTCCACGGTTATGGACGACTTGGAGCATAGTATCTCGATCATAGATAACTATAACTAAAGTAGTGCTACAAATTTGACTTTGACATGTCTAGTAATCAGATTCACTACAACGGAATGAGTAAATAAAACTGCCAACAACTGTTGGTTTTGGGATACCTCATGCTATATGTATCTGACTAATAAGTACTGCAACTACAATGAAATGGTTAACTAAAACTGCCCACTGTTTATGATATTAGGATGACTCATGCTATCTATATTTGACTAGTAATTGTTGCAACCATAACGGAATGAATAAAACTGCCAACTGTGTGAGTTCCTCGGTGGACTTCCTCGTTTGGTCTTGAGGGGAAAATACCAGGATAGGTATGTTTGGTGGTAGTATCAGGTTGGATTCGAATAGGTCTTTCTTATCCCTCTCTGATAGACGATAGTTGTATCGAGCCTCTATAGGTTGTTTAGTGCATGTTGCGCTGCCACTTCAGCCCACCATACCTATGTAGGCGAGGACCGCCGAATTCTAAGACTCGCCGTGTACTAGCCTCAGTACTGACCACTCTCTTTTTCCTTTGCCCTTTGTCGGCACTCCTTTTGTTTAAGCAGGATTTGAGATCGATGTCATTAGCAGGGTTACCCTTCCAGCTTGGCCTAGGCAGGGTTATGGACGCCATTGGTTATTCTTCAGGGCTCTTAGCTCAATTTGCATCGTATCTGTACTCGGATGTGTATCGTTTTCAAGGTGATTTGGATCTTTGTACCATTGTTTGTATTCTGGACTCTTTGAGTTGTTGTTGTATATATCTGTTCTATGGGTTCCATCGTGGACTATTGTGTAATGATATTACTTCATTTTCCACCCGCATGCAAGTGCCTGGTGGGCACCTTTGAATTGTTTCTATGCGGGTTTGGCGGTCATCGCTAAAACTTGCATAGGTCCGATCCGAGGGTGTTACACTTCACCAGTTGTATTGCCATATTCTCTCTGTGTATAACCGTATTCAGGAAACATACGATGATAGTTGTCAACATTCTCTTCTTCTTCTTCATTGTCTCCCATCATAATCCCTCTTTCTCCGTGCTTGGTCCAACAATTGTAGCTGGGCATGAAACTGTGCTCAAGCAAGTGGGTGTGAAGGGTTCTCGGGGAAGATTAATCCCTCGGATTCAGACATTTAACACATGGAAAACACATAAAACTATTACTTATGTTTGCGTCAGACACACCGATAAAATTATGAAGGCCCGCAATGAACTCGAATGCGTCGGTCACCGTACATCCATTGTCGGTCCATCTGCATTATATAATTGAGTTTATTTAAAAAATCACAGAACATCTAGAGAAATGACCACTTTAAATCGACACATTCATTGTATCAATGACAAATAAAAGGATTAAGTTGCATTCTAACCTCGGTCGAGGAGGAAAGAAAGAGGAGAAAACTTAAGTGTGGCTCATGCACTTGTGCATTTCATCAAGCACCTCTTGTGCTAGAGGGGAAAAACTATGCAACATACACCACTTGGGCATGAGAGGGGAAAAACAAACCAGCTCACACAAGCATGTGGAGCTGGGGTGCTATATATATACAGCATGGATCTTTAGTCCCTGTTCCTAGAAAAAAACAGGACTAAAGATCTATGCCAGCGGCCACGTGTGGCCAGACACGTTTAGTCTTGATTCTTGCCCCGAACTGGGACTAAAGGTCCAGCATCAACCGGGACAAATCATCGCCCTGTCCCGTGCGCCGTCTTGGCCTTATGAACCGGGACTAATGTGAGCCCTAGTCCTGGTTCGTGAGGGAATTGGGACTGATGGCTCGGGGGGATGGACAGAAAGGTTGTTTTCTACTAGTGATTCAGTTTCACCCATCCAGTTGGAGGTTTACTCCAACATTTATCCAGAAGTTGCTTCGGACATGAGACGTGGGCCAAGATTCCATAATGATTTGTTGCTTTCCCTTAATAATCTCTTCTGTCGTTAAGTCTTTCAGGCTTCTCAATATTTTCACATAGCTAGTAAGAAATCTCTTGGAACCCTCAATCGTGGGGAGGGGTTTAAAATGTGTGACCTCATTTCGACCATACCAAACTCGCCAACCAACCAAGATGATGTAATCAATCATTTGAGATGGAGTTGTTTCCAAAATAGATCGAACCAGCGAGAGATAATCTGGAGCTCTTTGTCTGATGGAAGGAGCCAAATACGCCTCATTGCACTCCATAACTGACTAGCATGGGAACATCTGTACAATGCATGTGATGTATCCTCTTGCTCTATGCCACAAATCCTACATTGATAGGAACCTCTAAGGCTCGTACATGTTTATTTTCTCTGTTGCATCTGATGCTGCTTCGAAGGCAAAAAAATTGTAGGGTTCGTTGCATGGAAAACAAAAAAATCATATCGCAAGAACACATAAAACCAAGATCTAATCTATGTCAAAGCCAAGATCTAATCTATGATATCGGTGCAACGAGATTGAAGAGAACCAACCCTCATAGATCCAAAGCGTTTAACAAGATCAGATCTCGTGGTTGATGTAGTCGATTACTTGCCGATCTCAAGATCGCGTAGATGATCCTTCCGGCATTGCGTTCCGGCAGCGCTTCCGCACTCGGTCACACGTACGGAGTTGATGAAGACCTTCCTCTCCCCATTCTAGCAGTCAGTAGAGGTAGTATATCCCCTCAGAATCCTAGCAGCACGATGGCGTGGTGGTGGTGGTGGATGAGAAGAATCCTGCAGGGCTTCGCCTAAGCCAGAGCAGTTGATGGAGGAGGGAGAGGGGTGGAGGCTCGGGTTGAGGTGAGGGGTCAAGGGCGCGCCCCCACCCCTCCTTATATAGATGGGGGCTGTAGCCAGGGTTCCCAGCCCTGGTCGTGTCCTTCCCCAACTCGGTGGCCAAGAGGGAGAGGTAGGAACTTGTCCCCCAAGTTTTCCCCTTACCAAATTAGGGTTTTGCCCCTCCTTTCCTTGTGGTGGCCGGTTTTACCCCCTTGGGCTTGGTGCGGCTGGCCCTAGGCCCCCATGACATACCACAACCCAAGTGGCCCCTCCGGGGTTGGTGGTCCCAATGGTGGACCCTTCTAGAACCTTCTAGAAGCTTCCAATCAAAACACCAAAAACATTTCCGAACCCCGAAAAATGACTTTCCTTATATGAATCTTATTCTTCGGACCATTTCGGATCTCCTCATGATGTCCTGGATCCAATCTGAGACTCCGAACAACATTCGTTCTCCAACTCATATTCCATATCTACTTAAACAACGTCGAACCTTAAGTGTGTCACCCTACGGTTCGCGAATTATGCAGACATGATCGAGACACCTCTCCGATCAATAACCAATAGCGGGATCTAGAGATCCATAATGGCTCCCACATATTCAACGATGACTTCGTGATCGAATGAACCATTAACATACGATACAGATTCCCTTTATCGTGCGATACTTTACTTATCCGAGGTTCGATCGTCGGTATATCCATACCTAGTTCAACCTCGTTACCGATAATTACTCTTTACTCATTCTGTGATATGACATCCCTTGTGAACTAGTCACATGCTTGCAAGCCATCATTTAGATGGACAAATCCCACTCTTGATCCATGCGCTTCAACGCATACTTTCAGAATACCCAGTGCCAACTTTATAACCACCCAGATACGGAAGTGGCGTTTGATGTCATCAAAAAACTCATCCGGTGATGGTGATTAACATGATCTCATGGTCGAAGGATTGGTTAACCATGTATTTAAAAGCTTGTAGCAAAATGAACTTAATGACTTGATCTTATGCTATGCTTACTATGGGTGTGTGACCATCACATAATTATCCTAATGACATGATCTTGTTATTAATAACATCCAATGTCCATGATCATCTATTAATCAAAAAGCTAGTTTAATAAGAGGCTTACTAGGGACTCTTTTATGTTTACAAAACACACAAGTATTAATGTTTTCTGTTAATAAAATTATAGCATGGGATGTAAATATTTATCATAAACACAAAGATATAATAATAACCACTTTATTATTGCCTCTTGGGCAATATCCAATAGTTTTTACTTTAGGCGGAACTACAGCAAACTAGATTCTCCTCCAACATGCATCACGATCATCCAGTGTAGTACTTGAAGAAGTAAAAGAGCATTGCTCTGGCGAGTTAGAAAATGCTAGATTCTATGCAGTACGAACTGTAAACATCCTAGTTGAAAGGATACGTATGTCGCCTAGAGGGGGGTGAATAGGCGATTAAAACTTTTCCTAGAGTGGCTCAACAAAGGCGGAATAAAACTAGTGTTTACTTTGTTAAGCACAGCCTAGAACAACTAAGGTTCACCTATGTGCACCAACAAATTATGCTAAGCAATACAAGCAACAAAGTGATAGCAAGATATATATTACTTCAAGCACGAAGGCTATCACAATGTAAAGTGCATAAGTAAAGAGCTCGGGTATAGAGATAACCGAGGCACGCGGGGACACCGATATTTTACCGAGTTCCTCCCAACATGGAGCATGTCTCGTTTGGAGAGGGGGTGGTATCAAACCACCAATGCCACAAAAGGCCTCCCTTATTCTCCGGTGAATCTCACCCCAACGGGATCGATCCATGCTTCCACTATCGGTGCACTTGTCTGTGGCAACAAGAACCTCTCACAAGGTTGGGGCACTTCTCCACAACATAATTGGAGGCTCCCAACAAACACCACAAAAGGCCTCAACAAATGCCACCAAGGCCACAATGCCACCAAGGCCACGAAACTGTCTAGGGTTCCAAGAACCCAAGAGGGACAAGCTCCAATGAGCAACTCAAACCAAATCCTCCGTGGAGAACTCAAACCGATGCACCAAATGCAAATGGCAAGAACACCACAAAGATGCTCAAATCCCTCACTCTCAAGTTCCAACAAAGCTAGTAAAGCTATTGGGGGAACAAGAGAGGAGGAATCAAAGAGAGACACAAAATCCCCCAAAATCTAGATCCCCAAAGATACACTCACAAAGAGATGAATCGGTTAGGTCAAAACGTAGATCTAGATCACCTCCAACCACCCCTCAAATATATGCAAGAATCAATGGAGGCCTGTGTAGAAATCAAGCTCAAAGAGTAAGGCAAATGGGGGCAAAGCTTAGACAAAAGGAGGAGTGAGAAGCAACCCTAAACGAAAAATGGACAAAAGACTTATATAGGGCTAGACAAAATATGGCCGTTGGGGTGTTTTTCTGAACGGTCCGGTAGTACCGGTTTGGTCAGGTACTACCGGACCAAAACGGCAAATGCCAGGAAAAAAACGAAGCAAAGAAGAAGCGACAACAAGACTTAGCGGCAAGATGCGGCAGAAGAAGAATAACGCTACCAAGCACGCGTGAGGCACAAGACATGCACAGCAAGCCAGCGGTGCACGCGAGACGCGCAAAGAGCTGGCCAGCTGACAGCGGCGAAAGCGGGAGCGACGCGAGGCGGCGGCAGACGGTTGCTGGCGTGGGGGCCAGTAGCGCAGGGCATGACGCTGGCGTAGCGGCAGGGTCAATGCGGGCCCGCGCGAGAGCCAGGCGGCACGCAGGAGGCGAGCGGGCGGCTGGGCGTGTGTGGGAACGAGCGGCAGTAGCTGGATCTGGATCTAGATCTGAAAAAAATATCTGGGCTAGCCGGTAGTACCGGCCCACCCGGGCGGTACTACCGGGCCGGCCGGTAGTACCAGATTTAGATACCTAGCGATGCAGAACGAAAACGGACCGCTCTCAGGGGCGGGCGGTAGTACCGGCCCGACCGGGCGGTACTACCGCTCGGCCCAGAAAACAGATTAACGGGTAAATATTCAAACGGCAATAACTTTTGACTGGAAGCTCCGATTGATCTGATTCCAATTGCGTTGGATATAGGACGACAAGGGCTTCCCAATAAAAGGTGGAAATAATGGTTATCACCAAGTGACAAAGTATCAAGTAGAATAATGTGAGATACCTCACTTGGTGAGAAACCGAAAAGCCGCATAAATCAAAATCGCAACAAGATACAAACGGAAGATCCGATTTTGATGAACAAGAACTTGTTATGGAGATTAATACAAGCTCTATATCCTCACATGGGTAAGACCAAATAACAACCAAATACGATGATGCAAGTATGCAAAGGTTTGATCTCTCTCCGAACGATGTGACCGAATTACTCATACGAGAGCCCCTCTTGATAGTACGGTTATCTATCCTAAACCCGGTCTCACACACACAACGTGAGACTGACAAAAGGGAAAACCTATCAAGATTATACCTTTGTCTTGAGCATTCCACTTGAACTCGATGTAGACGGTCTTGCCCTTCTCAAGATGGAACGCCTTTCTTAATTCCTCATCATCGACCTTGCATATTGAGCTTGCACAACATATCTTCTTTGCATTGCATCGACCTTGAATCCAACACATGCTCCAAGCGATGCCAATGGACAAATCCTACAAGTATAACTTAATACACACATTAGTCCATAAAGATTGTCATTAATTACCAAAACCACACATGGGGGACCAACATGTTCTTTCAATCTCCCCCATTTTGGTAATTGATGACAATCCCATTAAGAGGGTTTATATAAGGAATATTAATGAATAAAATGGTAATACCAATATAAAATACTACAAAAGTATGTGATATTGGTACCACCAACATATATAGAGCAAACTCCCCCACAATCTATGCATGTGTGATGAACTTGAATTTCATTGCATATATTGCCAATCATTATCATTGTGGAGTTTCCTCTATATATACCACATGCTAAGCAACAACAAATTTGCAAGAGCATGAGAGGCAAATGCACAAGAACAAACTCAATGCATAAATCAGCTTCCCTTAAACCCTCTAAAACTTCTCCCCCATTGGCATCGATTGCCGAAATGGGTGACAAGTTGTAGAAGGCAAATATAGTAATAATTCCTCCAAAGGTGTGCCTACGCACATATCCAATGATGAATACTTGGGAGGGAGTAGAACTATATCGAGGATACGAAGATTGCCAAAAGAATTAAAATAAAACAACGCATCACAAATGACGCAAGCAATCACAAGATCCGACAAATCAATTGAAAACAACAAATGAGTCCAAATGGAAACAACAAGATATTATGATATGAGCACAAGAGTGCTTTAAATAACAAATAGAGAAGCTCCCCAAGATTTGTGCATAATTCAAAATAAATTAATTAGAATACATATTGCACAAATATGGAATCCTCGCTCCCCCATAAGCATTTAAGACACAACAAATGAGAAAGAAGACAAATGAGCATTATTAAGTGAATTACATGAGCTCCCCAAAGATAATCCACCAATTATGATAATTGCATTTGGGATCAAGGTGCATAATCATGGAATCCTCACTCATCCAAGTTCATTTAACAATACAAGGCATGGGAGAACAAATATGAGTGCCAAAATGTGCAAACAAGAGGAACGAGCACTCATAGGCAATTAAATTTGGACGCCACCGGAGAATCAAAAGGAATATAAAGGTGGTCTCCAAGGATTAAAAATCAACTAAAATTATCTTCTCATATGTGTATATGTCTCTAAGTGGAAAACATCACAAAGACATATTCCCATAAAGAAACAACCACACACAAAGAAGATATACAATAAATCATAAAAAAAGGCAAAAATGAGGTCATAACATATATCAATAAGATTTTTGCTTCAAAGCATGGCCAAAGGCTCAAGTATATCTTATTGTACATTAATGAACTTCAAACACCAACACACTACATATATTACAACAATCACCAAGGGAAAAAGGGAAAGTTGGAATATATGGAGAAAGGCAACAAGTATCACATGGAGAAATCAACTAGCAAAATCTCACTATTGCACATGAGAGAAGTTGAGGTAAGGAAAGACAATAAAATTGCTAGATTGACATATTTGGGATTGTAGGATCATATGCATGATTTTGTATAGTCCCAATTATATGCATTCATCTCAATTTATACACATATACAATAGAGAGTTCTCTTTAAAACCAAAGCTAGAATCACAAACAATACAAATACAAGAATTCATGCTTAGAAGGCAACCGACACACGGTTGGAAGCAATATAAATATGCATGATCAAGAGATACTTGTTACCGAGATATAATTGGTAGGATGTAGAGAATATGAATTCATTGATCATCCTATAGCTTGCCTCTAATTTACATTAATACACCACTTCTTCAAGATTTGAGAGACAAGTATCCAATATATCTCCAATGTACCTAAAACACATTTGAGTACAAAATGGTCCCCAAACTTATTGGGTCCAATGTAGTTAGTGCAACTACAATACATAGAAGAGATTCCAAATAAATATGTGCATATTGATATGAAATTGAATTTCATGCACAACTTAGCCGATGGGATTTGGTGGAGTTTCCCCTATATATTGGATCAAATAAAGCAAGCATGCCATAATATAATCATATAGTAAATATGCATGCATAAGGCTTTCAAGAACTAAAATGAGATACAATTTGAACAAAAACACCAAGTGAACCGAGATGGCGCACACAGGAGTGTGACAAGACAAGCGGTGTCCAAATTGTATCAAAGACCCAATTCAACACATGAAAGATCACAAGTTCAACAAATGAACTAGGATAAGGCCAAAAGAGCAAAAATAGATAGAAATAAAAATGCTCAAGGATTTATCTCATTCTAAAATGGTCAAATCTAGAAACAAAGAATGAGACAAAACCAACTCCCAAAAAGATCAAGGTTCCAACAAGAAACCAAACTCCCCAAACTCCACATGATGGCACAAAATACCAAAACGAAAAGATTGAGGTTCCAAGCACATAAAACCCGATATGGATCAAACAAAGAAGCATAAATATGAATGTTCTAAATAATATAGGAGAGCTCCCCCATGGATAGTGCATTATGTAGGATTTTCCTTTAGAATGCAAAATGCACACAAATGGGATCATCACTACTACCTACATTAACTAAAATACAAGAGGATATCACTAAAATAAGAAGATCCAAAAGAAGCAAGGAAGGCTTGGGAGACAACATAAAACATTTTCTTAGTCAAAGATAGGATAAAATTAAACAAAGGCCAAAGTGAATACGATCAATAAATTCTACCTTAAATTGAGTACTCATTGTCCAAGGACAAGAAATATTGGGAATAATTTTCCCTAGGTAGTTCATATGGATATCCAAGATCATATACACACAACAAGAAGCATATAACCAGGGACGGAGCCAGCTTCTCAACTTGAGGGGGGCAAAATTGGCATGAGGGGGCCAGACTTGGCTAAATCAATAAGAAATTGGAGCTTTAGTAAGAAGAGTTCTTCACAAATTTCAAACCATGGGGGTGGCTAAGCCCCCCCCCCTCGTCCCCCCTTGTCTCCGTCCCTGCATATAACTAAATATAAGAATTGATCATGATACTTCAAACAAGATTCTTGGTAGCTTCCAATAGTCACACAATCACTAGTGATTAGAGTAACTTGAAGCAAATGGTTTCCATGCGAATATATATATCTAAATATGAGGAAACACATACCAAGAACCACTCTCATATACAAGATCCAAAATAAGATCAATATGTGCATTTAAGCAAATTGGAACTTGTATGAGCACATGTGTCACTTAGGAGTATCAATTTCAAGTGACACAACCTCGAATTTTCACATTTTCTAGGATTTTAATAAGCACTAAGCATATGACTCCCCCATAATGTGATACTACCATAAAACCAACGCGAGGAAAAATAATACAAATAGAGATAATTAATGGACATTATAAAACTTAAATTTCTCATGAGAATTATACCACATAGAGACTAGACAATAATCCAATATAAATACTAGGTGGTATTCCTCATGTACACACAATTTTAGGATTGTGGAGTGCCCAAGCATAACACTCCCCCAAAATGGGATAATCCATTAATTTCTCACAAGAGCCAAATAAGATACCAAATATAACCAAGCAAGGCTCAAACATAAGAAACACACATACATGGTGTGCCACCTAATCATACACAAATATGCTTGATACCTCAAGATAATTAAGTGGATAGCACAACATGTACAAAAGCATGGAAGATACAAAACCAACACATACACAAGGGGGCGAGTAACTTTTAATTTAAAGAGTTTAGCATATGTTACCGCAAGGAGGAACATTGGAAATATAATATAATCAAGATAATCCAAATGGCTTGGCTTGACAATAATAATTGATGGATATACCTCAATTCTTCATAATGTAGCCAAAACTCCAATGCCCTCCAACAACACCTATTGATCAAGTTTTGCCTTGTTGGTCCCCAACCAAGTTGGGTCCTAAGAGGTTAGTCACAATAGGCTTGGCAACCCAAATGGTTCTTTTCTTGAACCCACATTGAGCACCAAAAAATTTGGCAAACACATTGCCAACCTCATCCTTACAAAGAGAATAAGCATCATCAATAATGATAGGGTTGGATGAGGAGATACCGATAGTGCATGAGGAAGAAATATGCCCCTTCTCACGGCATATGTAGCAAGTTCTACTCTTGTCATCTTTCTTCTTAGGTAAAGCTACAACTCGAGGAAGAGCTTGAGTAGTCCTCTTAGGAAGTGGCCCATTAATGACTTGAGGTGGAGCTTGAGGCCGCTTCCCTTGTTGCTTCACACTAGGAGGCTTTTTCTTCAATGGGCAAGATATAACATGGTGCCCTTCTTCCTTGCACTTGAAGCAAACAATGTTGGCCGGATTCTTGACTTGATCTTGGCCATTCTTCTTGTTGTCCTTGTGCTTCAACTTGATAGTGGACTTGTTCTTGACATTGGAGTTGAATCCAAGCCCACTCTTGTCATTGGGGGATTTTTGCACACTCAAGATTTTGTTGAGTGTGACCTTCCCTTGATGACCCCTTTTCAAGTCATTCTTCAAAGAAGTGACTTGAGCCTTGAGCTCTTTGATTTCCTCTACATGGTTAGTTTCAACAAATGTACTAGAGGAAGTAGATGCCACATTGTTAGAGCAACAAGGCACGGAATGTAATTCATCACGAGATATAGCATGGTTGTGAGAGGATGAATTACATGGAATAGCACATGGCAATATAATATTTGGAGTAGATATAGTGCTAATGTCCACATGAGGCCCACTAGATGTTACCTTTGACACGATGGCCTCATGAGCTAATTTTAGCCTACCATGGGAGACTAGAAGATCCTCATGCGAGCTCGAGAGCTTATCATGACTTTCTTCCAATTTCCCATAGTTGCTAGTTAGCAAAGCAAGTTGAGCCTTTAGCTAAACATTCTCCTTTAAAATAGATGCTTCACAAGAAATAGATTTAGTAGCACAAGCATCATTATTATTAGCAAGAGGTGGGGGCAACTTGTCAAGCTCTTTTAAATATGAAGCTTTAAGTTGCTCATGTGACTCGGTGAGTTTGATGAGCTCCCTCTTAACTACCTGAGAGCCATTTTCTAGGTGCTTAAGATCCTCAATAAGTTTAGCATAAGCAACTTCAAGTTCATCCTTTTTAATCTTGAAGGAGTTAGCCACCGCAAGTTCTCTATCATGGTATTCCTTTACTCTAGATAATTCTAGAGTAAAAGTCTCCTCAAGAGATTCTTTGGTGGTTTGTTCTTCTTCAAGGGAGTCCTTTAGTTGTGCAACTTCATTAGCATACTCACGCTCAAGTGCAAACTTTTCATCAATTAAGTTTTCTTGATCCTCAATAAGATCATTGCCTTCTATGGCACAATTCAAGATTTCAAGAAAGTTGGAGGAAGCAATTTTATTTTTGAAGAGAGCATTGTAGACAACCTCTCCCATTTTCTTAATAGATGTAATATCATACTTACTTCTATAATCATCATTATCATTCTCAACCTCATCATCATCATGAGATACAATGGGATTCAAATAGGTTACTTTTGTTCCCTTAGCCATAAGGCACATGTGAGAACCGGAGGAAGGTGATGATGAGATTGCACTTGTAGCTCTCTTAAAGACCTTGTCTTGGCCCATAGAATCTTCATTTTCCTCTACATGGTTAGCAACACAAGCACTAGAGGAAATGGAAGCATTTTTATCATGGAAACAAGACAACACAAGCATATCATCATGAGATTTATTCAAGTCATTTCTACATGATATGCAAGGACTATTAACACAAGCATGTAAGGAGTTTTGAGTGCTAGAAGTGTTAAGGTCCAAAGATAGATCATTGCAACTAGATAGGGATGAAGGATTACAAATAGTAATATCACTATCCATATTACAATTTCTATCACCACTCACCATATCATTACCTTGTGAAAAATCACATGTTGGTGAAGTGGTAGACGATGAGAACTCATCTCGACCGGAAGTGGAAGCAACACAATCATCCTCAATAATGTTGGACTTGCTATATTTATCTTGAAGCTTGGTCCATATCTCACGAGCGCTTGAATAAGGCATGATAGAAGAAAGAACTACATTGCTCACAACATGCAAAAGAATTTTAGTAGCTAGAGCATTTATGCCTTCTCCTCTAAAGATTCGTTTTGGGTATCCATAGGAGAAGAGAGACCCACATATAGATATCCCTCGATAATTGGGTGAATTTCCCGAAATAAATTAAGCATGCAAATTTCCAAACATCATAATTTGTGTCATCGAATGTGAGCGTGTCCTTGTGCACTAATCCCCTAGCCGACATCTTTACTCTCAAGGCGGTGAAGCCTAAAATGAGAGACCGGGCTCTGATACCAATTGAAAGGATACGTATGTTGCCTAGAGGGGGGTGAATAGGCAATTAAAAAATTTCCTAGAGTGGCTCAACAAAGGCGGAATAAAACTAGTGTTTACTTTGTTAAGCACAGCCTAGAACAACTAAGGTTCACCTATTGTGCACCAACAACTTATGCTAAGCAATACAAGCAACAAAGTGATAGCAAGATATATATTACTTCAAGCATGAAGGCTATCACAATGTAAAGTGCATAAGTAAAGAGCTCGGGTATAGAGATAACCGAGGCACGCGGGGACACCGATATTTTAGCGAATTCCTCCCAACATGGAGTACGTCTCGTTTGGAGAGGGGGTGGTATCAAACCACCAACGCCACAAAAGGCCTCCCTTATTCTCCGGTGAATCTCACCCCAACGGGATCGATCCATGCTTCCACTATCGGTGCACTTGTCGGTGGCAACCGGAACCTCTCACAAGGTTGGGGCACTTCTCCACAACTTAATTGGAGGCTCCCAACAAATGCCACAAAAGGCCTCAACAAATGCCACCAAGGCCACAAAACCGTCTAGGGTTCCAAGAACCCAAGAGGGACAAGCTCCAATGAGCAACTCAAACCAAATCCTCCGTGGAGAACTCAAACCGATGCACCAAATGCAAATGGCAAGAACACCACAAAGATGCTCAAATACCTCACTCTCAAGTTTCAACAAAGCTACTAAAGATATTGGGGAAACAAGAGAGGAGGAATCAAAGAGAGACACAAAATCCCCCAAAATCTAGATCCCCAAAGATACAATCACAAAGAGATGAATCGGTTAGGTCAAAACATAGATCTAGATCACCTCCAACCATCCCTCAAATATATGCAAGAATCAATGGAGGGATGTGTAGAAATCAAGCTCAAAGAGTAAGGCAAATGGGGGCAAAGCTTAGACAAAAGGAGGAGTGAGAAGCACCCTAAACGAAAAATGGACAAAAGACTTATATAGGGCTAGACAAAATATGGCCGTTGGGGTGTTTTTCTGAACGGTCCGGTAGTACCGGTTTGGTCCGGTACTACCGGACCAAAACTGCAAATGCCAGGAAAAAAACGAAGCAACAACGCATGCGAGCGGGACCCAGCGGAGCAGCAGCGCAGTGACAGCAGCAGCTAGCAGCGCATGCGGCAGCAGCAGCAGTCAACGCGCGCGCGGGGCACAGCGCATGCAGCGAGCAGCGCGCCAGGCGGTGCACGTGGGACGCGCGAGAGCAGCGGGGGCCATAGAGGGCCAGCGGCAGCAGGCGGGAGCGACGCGAGGCGCGCGGCAGGGCGGCTACGCGCGTGGGGCCAGGCGCAGGGCAGCGCGCGACGCGGGCCTGGCGTAGCGGCAGGGTCAACGCGGGCCCGTGCGGGAGCCAGGCGGTGCGCAACAGGCAAGCGGGGCGGCTGGGCGTGTGTGGGAACGAGCGGCAGCAGCTGGATCTGGATCTAGATCTGAAAAAATATCTGGGCCGGCCGGTAGTACCGGCCCACCCGGGCGGTACTACCGGGCCGGCCGGTAGTACCGGATTTAGGTACCTAGCGAGGCAGAAAGAAAATGGGCCGCTCTCAGGGGCGGGCGGTAGTACCGGCCCGCCCGGGCGGTACTACCGCTCGGCCGAGAAAACAGATTAACGGGTAAATATTCAAATGACAATAACTTTTGACTGGAAGCTCCGATTGACCTGATTCCAATTGTGTTGGATAGAGGAAGGCAAGGGCTCCCCAATAAAAGGTGGAAATGATGGTTATCACCAAGTGACAAAGTATCAAGTAGAATAATATGAGATACCTCACTTGGTGAGAAACCGAAAAGCCGCATAAATCAAAATCGCAACAAGATACAAACGGAAGATCCGATTTTGATGAACAAGAACTTGTTATGGAGATTAATACAAGCTCTATATCCTCACATGGGTAAGACCAAATAACAACCAAATACGATGATGCAAGTATGTAAAGGTTTGAGCTCTCTCCGAACGATGTGACCGAATTACTTATACGAGAGCCCCTCTTGATAGTACGGTTATCTATCCTAAACCCGGTCTCACACACACAACGTGAGACCGGAAAAAGGGAAAATCTATCAAGATTATACCTTTGCCTTGAGCATTCCACTTGAGCTCGATGTAGACGGTCTTGCCCTTCTCAAGATGGAACGCCTTTCTTAATTTCTCATCATCGACCTCGCATATTGAGCTTGCACAACATATCTTTTTTGCATTTCATCGACCTTGAAGCAAACACATGCTCCAAAAGATGCCAATGGACAAATCCTACAAGTATAACTTAATACACACATTAGTCCATAAAGATTGTCATTAATTACCAAAACCACACATGGGGGCCCAACATGTTCTTTCACCAGTTTTCTCTGGCTGCCAAGCAATAACGTCGTCATTGAGACGTCGAGATGGCCTAATCCTGAGGATAGTATCCACATTAATTGGTAGGAAAGTTTTACGAACAAGAGCTTACTTCCATTGTCCTTGATCATCAAGAAGCTCAGCAACACGATGCAACTGACAGTTACCCGGCTACGAATAAAGCTTCATATATGAATCATGAGGAATCCAATTATCTCTCCAGATACGGATGTTTCTTCTGTTTCCCACTCGCCAAATAAGACCTCTCTTTAAAAGTTCTAGTCCATGCGATATAGCCGTCCAAGTGGATGACGGGTTACCAGAGAAGACAGTATCAATCAAACTCCCATTAGGATAATATCTTGCCTTTAAGACTCGGGCGCAAAGACTGTTGGGGAATACCAATAACTGCCATGTTTCTCTAGCAAGAAGGGCTTGATTATACATGCGCATATCACGAAATCCTAAACCCCCTTGAGATTTTGACTGCTGCAATTTTGGCCAACCAATCCAATGGGTTTTTCTTTTTCCATTATATGAACCCCACCAGTAATCTCGTATCAGATGAGTAAGCTCATCACACAAATAAAAATGTAGTTTAAAAGCTCCCATAACATAAGAAGAAATTGCTTGTGCAATAGCCTTGATGAGGATCTCTCTTTCACTTTGTGCCAACAGGCCATCACCTCAATTAAATAATTTCTTGTTCAATCGTGATTGTAAATTCACAAACCTTCCCTTATGCATTCTTCCATCTGGTGTGGGAAGGCCTAGATATTTTGTCTCAAATATTTGTTGTTGCACATTTAAAGTTGACCGAACAACCACTTGAATGACATGAGGGCACGTGTCATTGAATAGAATTGAACACTTGGATGGATTAATAAGTTGACCTATACCTCCCTCATACATATTAATAATGTGCTTCATTCACTCGAGCAGCTTCTGTAAGCCAAGTAAACTTGGTGTGCAAAAACGTGTAACCGAACCTGTGTAGAACACGGTTCTTAGCTGATTAGGTTACGGTTTCTAAAAACCTTCCATGTACATTATACTATACATGATATAAATACATGCACCCGGCACCACGATTTGGCGTGCAGCAATTGTCCAAACTATTGTAGTCTACAGCTTCCTCCACCGACGCTCTAAAGAAGAGCATTGTATCATCCGCAAATAATAGATGTGAAATTTCAAAGGCATTGCGACAAACTTTTAAGGGTGATAGTTCACCCGCTTCAACCTCCTTCTGTAACAAAGCCGATAAACCATCTACCACAAATAGGAAGAGAAAGGAAGAAAGAGGATCTCCCTGTCTAAGGCCTCGAGTAGGAGAGAAAGCTTTCAATCGGGGAACCATTGAATTTGATTGAATACCTCACCGTGGTCACGCACGTCATGATGCATTGCACCCACCGATGATAAAACCCCATTTTAAGCATCGTGCTCTTCAGAAAAGACCAATCCATCCTATCATATGCTTTAGACAAATCAAGTTTGTGAGCACAGAAATTTGAGTGTATAGAAGTACCATGTTCCATGTAATGAAACACTCGAGGTCCAATAAAGCATTATCAGTAATCATACGATCAGGAACAAATGCACTTTGATTCTCTGAGATAACTTTCCCAAGTAAGGGCTGTAGTCTATTTACTAGACATTTTAAAACAATTTTGTAAATTGCAAAGGCCAATAGGACGAAAATCTTTGAGCTCCAATGGGTTATCAACTTTGGGAATAAGAACGATGGAGGTATCATTCGCTTCTTCCGACATATAAGAACGACCCAATTCTTTTGATAAAAACGACAAGAAAATCCATCCGGCCCTGACACCTTGATGGGACCAATCTGAAATAGTGCATCCGCCATTTCCTCATCACTGAACTCTTTACAAAGTTACTCATTCATTTCTGTAGAGATTTTCTCCGGAACCAATTCCGTTATTGCCCTATGATCTAGGGACGGATCACGGGTATAGAGGGATTTAAAATATGACACGGACATACGTTGCATATCAGTCAGAACAGTTTTGACCACACCATTTTCGTCACGCAACTTCAGGAGTTTATTCCTTCGAGCTCTCCAAACAGCCTTGTGATGGAAGAACTTGGTGCTTGGAAAATTCTCTCTTTGTGAAGAGATGACCTGTTAATTAAAGAAAAGACTGCAGATTTTGGGAATGAACTCGACTGCAGATTTTGGGAATGTACTCAATCTGCATTTTGACATTTCCCGTTTCACCGATCAGGAACATTGATTGACTACTACTAAGCAATAGAGTAGAGATAGACGTGTTTTTAGCAACTGAATATTCCTTCAAGTCTAGCTCTTGTTTAAATCTGTACTTATGTGATGTGCTCTTTGGCTGCTGAAAGACTCCTTTGCAATTATTGTTTCTTGCTCGAACTCGGATATATACTATTAAAACTGTCAGATGTAAGTTCAATCTACATGAGCATACTTTAAAGTTGTAGATATATGTAGAAGAGAAACACAATCAATCAAACACGGAGTTTATAGCATAAAACCACCACTTTTATACAAAAGTTTTGAAAAGCCACCAGTTTACGTTCTAATCGCATAAAACCACCACTCTACTACTGATTTTTTGCAATGTGCACTAAAATGAAATTGACAACAAATTAGCAGCGATTCTGACTAGAGGGACCCACCTGTTAGGACAAATTTGCTGACGTGGACTAGACCCCACATGTCAGGCATATTAAAAATCAAAAATGAAAAGCAAAAATGAAAAAGGAAAAATGAGAAAAACTGCCTATCACTATCGTCGACGCCCATGCTCGCCGGAGCGCCGCCTCTCCCCTGCTCATCGGAGCGCCGCCATCCCCTGCTCGCCGGAGTGCCACCGATGGCCCCTGCACCCGCATGGAGCCACACGTCCCGTCGCCGCCTGTCCCACGCTGCCTTGTCCATGTGAGCTCACCGTGGCGGAGGCCACCACCCGCGCATACCTCCGGATCTTGCTCGCCCTTCCCCCGCCATGCCATGTCCTCGCAGGAGCTCGCCCGTCTCCTCGCCTTGCCATGGTCGAGAAGCCCAAGATCCATGGCGGTGGTGCTAGGAAGAAGGAGGGCTAGAGCTAGGGTGGAGAGGTAGTAGGAGGAGGCCGGCCGAGGATGGTGGCCGGAGGGGGCGGGTGGCCGGCGACGGGAACGGATGAACTCCTATTTTTTCTTTTCATTTATTTTTTAGATATTTTGATGATTTTTAATATGGCTGACATGTGGGGTCTAGTCCACATCAAATTTGTCTGACAGGTCCCCTAGTCGTAATCATCAATTTGTTGTCAATTTCATTTTAGTGCACATTGCAAAAAATCAGTAGTAGAGTGGTGGCTTTATGCGATTAGAACGTAAACTAGTGGTTTTTCGAAATTTTTGCACAAAAATGGTGGTTTTATGCTATAAACTCATCAAACACGCCTTGCCTTGATTCCACGCTTCATTTCCCAGGAACCTACAGTAACATGTAACATTCAGAAAGATTAAGTAATCTATGTACTGCACCTCATTCATAAAAATGACCATCCACTTTGTGGTAGTTTGCAGCATCATTTACTTTAATATTTTACTGAATGTAACTGATCATTTCATCCTCGGTGTGAATTATACCAAGGGCTAAACTTTTTTCCATCTCCATCCCCATGAGTTAGCGGGTATCTTTGTTAAAATTTGAACTAGCTCTCCGTACCCTTGCCATGGGCCGGCCTCTGTATAATAATATTCGTGGAATCATGGAGGAGAAGTTGAAATTTGCACTGTTAGCCCTTAGCTGACGTTTTATATAGGAGAAACAGGTCAATCCTAAGATTTGAACGCGGGTGGGCAGCGATGTGCTCCTGCATGCCAACAGGTCAACCCCCTGTTCTCCACTTGGGCACTTAACAAGGAAACGCTGTACTTCCCAAAATACATTCTATCACCAAAACACTGGTCAAGCTCAGCAGTAAAATCTGACTGAATTCCATGGAGAGGAACAGCAAACTTGCACAAGCAAGACAGAAGTGCGCAAACAAGAGATTCAAATGACACGAGTCGCATGACGCGATTCAAATGACATGATTTGCATGACGCTTATTTGTCCCACAAAGATGAGCTTCCATGTACAATGTACTCTATCATAACTACAGGGC
Organism: Avena insularis; assembly: GCA_023614405.1. Lineage (NCBI taxonomy): Eukaryota > Viridiplantae > Streptophyta > Magnoliopsida > Poales > Poaceae > Avena > Avena insularis. The sequence continues at coordinate 84,848,993 of CM042695.1, read as the reverse complement.
ACTGGCCTCTAATACATACAGACAAATTCTATTGGGGAGCAAGTTGCTCGCCCTAACTGGTAAGAACATCGCAACATGTTATGTTACACTCTCACACACTCAGTCCAGCACCAAGGGAAAACTGTGATGGACCTACACATCACTACTAGGAGGATGTCCGCATCCAAGCTTGTCTTGGGAGTCAAATGAAAAATGTATTGCGTAACCACTACTTCAATTAGAAGAATTATCAGCTTGTGGACCGTGATCGGCTCAGGCATTCTGCAGAATCCTAACCACTCAACCTAATGATGTATGTACATGTGTATCAGGAGCAACAAAATGTTCTCTTTTACATTTACTTCCGGTAACCTGCAGAGTTCAAAATATTAACATCATATTCCTAGACAAAAAAGAACATGGTGCAAGTACAGTAGCCTCAGACAAATTGCCCTGCCTACAGCTGAGCATTCGGATACATACAACAAGAAATTTCTTAAACAGTACAATAAAAAAATATGCCTCTTCTATAAAACTCGTGATAAGTAAAAAAATATAGCAAGTACCCTAATCGACATCCAGCAACGAGCCTAAATGCCTAAATACTACCCTCATTGACACACAGAGCGGTCAAAACATTATCCTTCCCTAAAAGATCCTGAGGGGAAAATTAACTATGCAATTTGAGCATTCTGTGAGTTTGGAGATGATAACAAACAAAATGGTACTCCCTCCGCTTCTAAATATAAGACATTTTAGATGCTCGAATTGAACTGACAAAACTTCTTATATTTAGGAACAGAGGTAGTACAAGACAACAGCACAAAGACATCAAAAGGCAGAGTTGTAAAAAGGTATTAACAAGAAAACAATGCCATAGGAAGTGGCATTGATTGTGGCAATGACTCACCGTTTGTTCAGAAAGTAGAGCAAGGAAGGCTGATAAATGTTCCTTCATACACCACTAGCCTAAAGAAGATTTTATCTTGTTCCGTTGTATGCCACCTTTGCGAAGTAAAGGATTTTCTATTGAAAAGACAATCAGGCCACCATCCTTGGTTCCAGCCAAAAAGCACTCCTCGGGAGTTACAGCTAGCGAAGTTATTGTCTTCCCAGCTCCCTCATACCTCCAAACAACACCAAGAGAATGCATAGAGCGCAGAATGATTTGTCCATGATCACCAGCACATACCATAAACTCTCCGCAACAACTTAGTTCCATGCAATTGAGGCGGCCATTGGATTCTGACGAGGCAATATGTTTTCCATTTATGGAATACATATGCAAGGAGAGATCACTCTCAGAATAGAATACTAGCCTACCATGCTGTGATGCGACCAACTTTGACAGGCCAGCACCTGATGGATGTCGGATGGATCGAACATAAGTCCCCTCCCGCAATGTATGAAATATACAAGTTCCATCTTGTGATCCACTGATAACAATATCTAGATCTGTACTAACAAATAAGCATGTGATGATATCGTCATGACCACACAAGATATGAGAAGGGTTTTCGATGATAACATGGTCCTTAGTTGATAGGTCATTATTTGCATTCTTTGATTTTTTGTCACTTGATCTTCCTCGGAATGCATACCAGATCATAATGGTCGTGTCATAACTTCCAGTTGCAATTACACTTCCATCAGATGAAACTGCACAAAAGTGTGTCCTCAATATGTTAGGCAAAATGAAAAGGAAGAATGCATACATGAGGTTTGCATAGTTGCTAGCCCTAAATGATACTCCCTCTGGTTCACAATATCTGCCCAGAGAGCATACCAAAGATGGATCAAAACTCAAGCAATATATAATGGAAATTTTGGCCCTATTAGATAGACATATAACAGAAGCAAGTATGTTTCGATTGTATCATATATTATTACAATTTTATGTCTCCTATATGTGTTCTGGACAGATATCATAGAATGGAGTTAGTATGCTACTATAATTGCTTAAAGAAGACATTTAATAGTCCCTCTATCCCAAATTAGATCTCACAGATTTGTCTAAATTTGTATGTATCTATACACTTGCGTCTACTCCCTCCGACCCAAATTAGTTGACTCAAATTTGTCAAGATACGGATGTATCTAATACTAAATCATGTGTAGATACAGTCGAATCTAGACAAATCTAAATCAACTAATTTGGGTCGGAGGGAGTAGATAAATGCGTATCTAGACAAATCTGTGACAAGTAATTCGGGACAGAGGGAGTACTATACACTTCAGAAAAGTTTTAACTACCTGCAACACAGCTGACAACATCTTTATGCTGCCGGATGCTCTGCACAATTCTTCCATCACTAAGAGAAATGATCTGGAAACTGTTCTCCCAATTACCACATAAAATTAAATAGTTGTCGCCATGAATTTGGAAAGTGGCTATGCATCGTCTTCCAAACTCAACATTTTCAGCCAAGGAGGTAGCAACTTTTCGGGGAGAAATAACATCAGAACCAATTCCAAAGAAAGGTTCCTGCAAGAAAATAATATACATAATAAATAAAAGTACATATAATAATTATACAACAATAATGTATCCATTAGATATAATTGTCATTCAGAAGAGACCAGTGATCCAGAAAACGTGAAGTTTCCACCAGACTGCAATTGTGTTGTAAGCCAAAGCTTTACTGACAGTATGAGCCCCTCACTCATTAAGACAACATTTGAGTCCACCAAGCCAATGAACAATACAGATGATGAAGAGTTGATTGCGCTAGGGACAACAGAAGTGACTGTTATCGATTGTGGAGCAAAATACAGTGGGTGTGCAATCGGAATAGGAGGTCCTCTTCTTGGGTGTTTCTTCCGAAAAATTTGAATAGGTGTCTGTCCAAAATTTGCAATTTGGTCTTCGATAGCAGACTTCTGCAACATATCATCCATGTTTTCCAAATCAACTGCACCCTCGTATGTCAAATAGTAAAATATGTTTGCTGCCTGCTCCAAATAATTGCAATGTGATTAGTACGGTCACATTGTGAGAACTAAAAAACTCAAGTGTGCTGCAAAATAGTGATAAATCGTTTACCTCAACAGCAGGCTTGCCACGCTGCTTATAACCAAATATGAGATCAATCCAGTGATGAAGATTAGAGCTTACATATTCACTTTCAAGGGCCTCACGATTGATATGAATGAATTCTTCAGGTGAACCCTGCATGAGACATATTTCCTTCGGTCATAAATTTCTGTGCCATAGTGAGTAGATTCACCAAAAGTTCATCTAAAAAATTGCAGAAATTAACCATTACCTTTGCCCATGGAGGGAGACCAACATTGCCTAAAGGTTCACCGTCCTGCTTTACCCCAAAGTGATAATTATTTAAATTTTCAAGAAATTCAGGCATGTAAAAAAATTCAGGCGTTAGCTCTTTGACGTCACTTGTATTTGATAGGCAGTTCCTGTACGTGCTTTCAATGCTCTGAAAGAGACGATCTGCATGGTCAAATTTACCACCCTGTATAAACATATAAACTAATTAGCAAATTTGCTATAATACTATTTGCAATTCACTGAAAAATACGCCATGAAAAGAATATACACACGTCATAGATTATTTTTCACTTGTAAGAGAAAATAAGATTCAAATTAGTAAGGAATTACTCAAAAGAAGTGAAAAACAAAAAAGGACAATGAATTATGAACCATTATACATTGCCAACAGAGGGCAGGAAAACAAGAATATAGGACCTGAAGATTGCGGTATAGAGCAGTAAAAGGCTCAAGCCTTAGAAGGTAATACAGAACAATTCCCATGCTCGAGTAGTGTGATCCATAATAAAAACTGCAAAAGGGAACATAAGCTTGATGTAACAAGTGTCTAAATTTGGACGAAAAAAAAGTTTGAAGGAATACAATGCATAAATATCAAGGTCAAACCTTGGTATATCAGGATCACAGAAACTAAGATATCTATCTTCAAAAACCTGCACATTGCATATTGTTTACTGGATATTTATCAGAGATGAAAACCGGAAGAGACAATACTCAATAGTTCGTGAACATACCTTAAAGCGTTTTGCATCCAGTGCACCAACTGGCTTTGACAGGTCCCTGAAAGTAGATGACTTGTTGAAATCAAGCTTTTCTGAGGAATAGTCAGCCAAGATCCAAGGAAATATAGGATATTGAGTTAAGTCGTTATAAGATCGTCCAGAAAGAGTATTCAGAATCATTAGATACTCAAAGTTGCTGATTTCCCTTCTTCTCCAACTTTCTCTAATACTCTCAGCCATTTCAAGTGCAACCTTTCTGTCAACAAACGAAATCACACTATTTTTGTCTTTCGTACTTCCTTTGGGGAACAAAGCATCATTCCTCAGGGAAACTAAAAGAGACCCAACATTTTTAGCATCATTTTGGGAGGAAAAATTAAGAAATATAGGTGCATTTGCATCATCAAAGAATATCTCTGTTGCAGTATACTGTAGTAAGTAACGAGTCCAGTGAACTGCTCTTATCTGTCAACAAAAGAAGTGGGGTCAAATGTCTCACTGACACATATGCGCATCCACACATGCGATGAGAGAGAAAGAGATAGAGAACACACCCTGGTTATTTTCCACCTTCTATGGTGTTTGATTTTGTTAGATTGACTTTTCATCAGAGCATCACCAGATTCAGCCTCATTGCGTCGCCCTACATCAGAATTACCTTTCAGCTTTTCCACACTTGCCAGCTCATTCTTGGAATCTGATTCTTTTTTATCTTGAAACCTGTTGAAAACAGATGAGCCCCCTGTGCCTTCAACCAAAAACTCGAAAGAGAAATGCATGGCACTTCGTGTGATAGTCAATTGTCCAGCTAGTTTTCTTTTTGGTGTTACAAGAACACAATGAATGGACGATAGCACCTGGGAAATGAGAAGGCAAACAAAGGGTCTGAGGGGAGGACCAACAAAAAAATCCACAAAAAATTGCATGCACATAACAAAACATGCTTACCTCAGCATAATCATTATCTCCACCAGTAGATGATGATTCTTTCCTATTTTGAACAATAGTAGGATACAATGAAGAGTCTGCAGAATCTGCAGCATCACTTGACGCCTGGTTCTCTGTTGAATTACTCTGGGAAGGCTCACTTGTACCATTGTTATCCTCACATGATTCAGAACTAATATCCCCTGTGATTCCGCGCACTCCTTTCAGAAGGAAGCGCTTCATCTTTTCTGGAATCTTGGCATTAACAAAAGGATCAACAGACGGGGCAGTGTTTACGTTACTAGATTTGGTGGACAGTGGCTGGCATAGACGTTCATCAAACTTATAATTACGCTTGAGCTTCAATCGCCGCCGCCATTTATCCTCTGTCTTGTCATGTTTCCAGTATGTCGCCATATTGTTTGGAAAAGGACTAGCAGACCATGGCCCTCTTTCATCACTCAAAGCACGAAAAATGTGTATCCATTTATCCTGGTATGAAACATATGTCAGTTTTACATGCAATTCGAACTACTAAACAACTATATTGTTCTAATTCCGGAGGTAAAGAACCATCAGTTTATTTCCCAATATAGGCCTATGTCTTATGCAACATACTCTATTAAGTTCTGTTCGAAAGTATTGGCTAATCACTTGTGGGAAGTCCTCGATGAGATTATTTCTGCAGAGCAGAGTGCCTTCGTCCCTGGAAGGCTTATAACGGACAACATACAATACGTCCTATAAATGTATTCACTCTATGAGGAAAAGGAAAGGGTGTCAGGGATGGTGAGCCGTGAAGTTAGATATGATCAAAGCGTATGACAGGGTGGAGTGGGCCTACCTGCAAGGTATCATGCAAAAGCTTGGTTTTGATGAGCGGTGGGTTTCACTGATCATGAGGTGTGTAAGCATGGTCAGTTTTCAAATTAAGGTGAATGGAGAAAGACTAGAAAGTTTCAAACCCACTCGAGGTATACGACAGGGAGATCCAATTTCACCGTATCTTTTCCTCCTTTATGGGGAAGGATTGCCTTCACTTCTGAAGAATTATGATGGAGGTTAGGTGGATAGGGGCATTCAAGCGAGTCCTTTACAGCTTTGGATCTTGCACCTCTTATTTGCTGACGATTGCCTTGTCTTCATAAAAGCAGATGCCAAAAGCACTCAGCAACTGAACTCAGTCTTACAGATTAATAGTGCTGGCTCAGGACAAAGTGCAAACAAGCAAAAAAGCTCAGTGTATTGTAGCCCGAATTGCTCAGGCCACTCCCGTGTGGTGGTGAGGGAAACTCTGCAAATTGATAGGGAAGCCCAATCTGAGAAATACCTAGAGCTCCCACTGCTTCTGGTCGCATTACAGAGGAGCAGTTTGAGCACCTAGTGGAAAGATTGAGATCAAAGGCACAAGGTTGGAGTGAGAAGAAACTAGCCTGTGCAGCAAGAAAGTGTTAATAAAATCAGTGATCCAAAGCCTTGCCAACCAACTCCGTGAGCGTTTTCAAACTCACAAAGAGGTTTATGCAGAAAAGTCACGGCAGTAATGTCAAAATACTGGTGGGCGGGATCATTCGACAAATCAGGGTTGCATTGGCAATCTTGGGATAAATTGGCAGTGCCAAAGGGTCAAGGTGGACTCGGTTTTAGGGACTTGGAAAACGACGCAATGCTCGCCAAGCAAGCTTGGCGGCTGCTGGAGAGACCGAATAGCCTGTGTGCACAAATCCTTCTAGGACGGTACTGTAAAGGAGGCAGCATTTTTCCATCCTCGTGCCCACGGGGAGCCAAAGGCAGCGCAAAAGAAGGGAGGTTCACCAACACCGGGGGAGCCTCCACTACCAAAGGCAGCGCAAAATACCTGCTCCAACACCACCATTTCTTGATGAAGATGACCAAGGGGAAGACCAAGAACAACACTCAAGTATCCCAGCGGATGATGATCCAGACTTTCTTCAAGATGATGCTGATATGACCGATGGTGATAAAGATCCAACTAGTGCTGACCAAGATGGTGGAGACAACACAAATGCTACCATGGACGAGTTCAATGATGGCTATTGAGAGTGGCCAGCCTTTAAGCCTTATGAATTATGATTTGATTGTGTTATGTGGAACCTATTTTATTTTGTGTTGTGGTTGTGGACCACTGGACATATTTATGTTCTGGACTTGCATTGCAATTGCATTGGACCATTGGTTATGTAATATGTAATGCACTCATGTTTGTCATCTTGTTTTGCACTTGTACTCCCATTTATTCTCTGTTTTTTTACCAATGGTGGTCTGTTAAGTCAAATTCTAACCATATAAGTTCATGTTTATGCAGATTTCTGTTGTGGAAGGAAGAAATGGGAAAAAGGATGCAAGGAATGGATGCTATGTGGGCTCAACAACCAGCAAATTCAAGGTATTTATTTTTACTTATAGCTGCCATATTAATTTAGTACTAAACATCTGACATGTTGGGTACAAATTGCTGTGGCCACAACTTACTGCAACAATTTGCTGATCCTCATCAAAAGCAAGCTTGAAAGCTGCTTTTCTATTGTCATCTGCTGAAATTGCAGCAGTCTTGGCAAACTGTATATCATCCTCAAAGCTTTGGAGTTGTTCTATATCTTCAATCAAGCACTCGTCATGTTTAGAATTTAGTTCCTGGAGCTGCCTCATGCGATCAGCCTTAGCATCCTTCATGTACTTTACTTCATCAGCAGCCTGGAAATGGCAAACTGATTAATTCTCGGCGATGGATTTTAGAAAAAAGATAATAGAGAGCAAAGTAAAAATAGTGCAACTCAACAATGTAAGGCATCATATTTGTAGGCTAAAGCACAAAATTACTTAATAAACTAAAATTGGAGAGAGGGACAAACCGCTGCAAGAACACGATCTTTCAGAACAAGATTAAGAATGAAACCAGACTCCTTGTTGCTATTTGCTTCAGCAGAATCATCTCTGCCCAACATGCTAGTGGCAAGCATAGGCTTTCCATATATGACAGTTTCAAGAATCAAATGTGACATAACATGGAAACGTGCACCATCATCAAGTTCCCCATACCGGGATCTAACCCTTAGTAAAGACCTGCAGCAAAAAGGAAATTACTAGAACGGCCACAATAATCGAAGGGAAGTTTGTATGGTCTGGTGAGTGTTAGACATACCAAATTAAGAAATGCAATCTGTTTTTGCATTGATCTTCTTCCGAAATAAGATTAGGAAGCATCGTTATAAATTGCTGGACACACTTAGATAAACTTTCTAAGCCAGCTTTGCATAAATACATAATTAGGAGGTGGAAGATGATTCTTGGGAACCTTTCTCCTCTTAACATCATGGCTTTATCAGTAACTTTGTTGTTCTTTGCACTTAATGCGGTACCAATGCCCCCAGTTACAACTACAGCAGCCATTTCTGCAGCCGGGATATTCAGAGATTCTACCAACCCACGTGCCCTTTGTCCGATAGATGGAACTGTGGCATTTGATCCCTTTGGTGTCAATCTGTTTTGTCCTTTACCATTTAAGTTCCACATAAGAGTCCATATTTTGTCATAAAAGCTCCACCAATCATCACTCAGCTTATCTCCATCAGTAAATATGTTGCTACTCCAAAGAAGACTGCAAGAGTGCAAATTGAACATGTTTACTGATGATAAATATGATATTATCAGAAGTTCTACTCTTGCATATAATCGGAACAAAAGGCAAGCAAGTAAACAGAGATATTTCCATCACCTTGATGCTTAACATGCAACGGTGCAAACATTACCTATTAGAAAAAAAAACATATGGTTGCATTGCAAAAGCATCTAAGCACCTATTTAGTTTTCAAGATTAGTGGCAATCAGATTATATGACTAACATTTACATTGAGATTAATGAAGGTGAAATAATCCAAGATTCAGATAAGTATCAGGCAAAAACAACATAGTTTAAGGCAAAGGTAAGAATGAAGGCCGGATAGTGAGTACATTTTGGGCATTTTATTCTGTAGTTTGGTTGAAGACTAGGTTGCCAGGTTTACTTTTAGTGTTGCCAAGATTGATAGTTATCGAACACCACATTGCTCAATATTATTTTCCTGCCAACCAGTTTAATTCCAGTAGGCATGCTTTCTTATCTCTGTTACCCAAAAAGTATTTGCAGACTGATCAATTGTACTGGACAAACCGCATATTAGATGTTGGTCAATCTTTTCCTGAGGGATTCCATTGGGCCCATGTGATTTTCAAGCGGTCAAGCCTGTTCTGATAAGGCTTTGCACGCTAATCTGACCAAACCAACTTGGCTATAATTTTATGATCTTACTCTGCACTACAACTAGCTGTTACCATGAGATGCGGCCTGGCATGGCAGGGTTTCGATCTGACCGCCCTGCTGAAATTCTTCTTGCATGAGCCTATGGCACTGAGTTAATCTGTGTGGTTTTCTTCTCTTGATCTTATGCATTTACTTTTCTTGGTTGGTTCACCTTAGGATTGCAAACCTTGACTAGAATCAGCTTGTAGGTGCACTTAGTGACACATGGTTGATCTAAATTTGACTTGTGCAAAACGTAGTTTCCTAAACTGGCTTAGAACATTTTTAGCCAAAGGCCAAAGGTACCCCCTCCCCCCAACCCTCGTGCACACCAACACCATCCCTCTTCCGATAGTCGGAATCGTTGATGGTACACATCGAATGAGTCATGAGCTTGTATGTACTAACAGAACATATATTATTACCTTGTAGGTTGGCCATTGGTCTCCGCATTTATAATTTCTACAACTGCAGATCTAATGTCATCTTTCTGTACGCCATCCGATGAAGACTGCGCATGCATATCAGGTGAATTGAACTGTGTCAAACAAAAGGGGCAGAATGAGTGGACGGTACATACAAAAAGGAAAACACAACACATTTTTTCTGTTCTGTATGAAGTATTGCTCAGAGCATACCAGGAGTTTAATTCCAATTTGATCGACAAGCAATTCATCACTCAGCTTCAAAAGATACAAGATATTGTCACGGCATGGTTGTGAAATAAAAATGTTTTCATCAGGAGATGTCTCCAGCAGGCTTTCAATGATATCTTCAAAAATGTCCCGCAGCAGACACAAATTTGGTAACTGCCCCTGTGGATCAGCAATATCCAAAGGGTTACTAAAAAGGGAAGAGACTGCTAAATTGATATAACATAAAGTAAACAAGTTCTCATTCCAACCTCCTCAATTTTCAAGAGAAGGAAATTTGTCGTGTCTTCCAGCTGATGCCAGCCACCTTTTACGTAGCACAAGCAATAAGAGAGGACTAACGAATACATGTTCCTCACAAGAATTAGCTCATTATTCTCCAAATTATTATCCTTCACTTTCGAAATTGATCTGTAGTTCCTGAAGACATCAAGCTTCACAGATGTCTCAAGCCAAGAGCTCCAACCATACTCCTGAAGAAATCAATTTATGAATTATGATAACACAGAAGTAATTTATATAGGTCCAAGAAATGAGTAACTGGTAATTACCATAATGGCTTCGACATTTGAGGGGTTTGAATCAAGCAAATCAAGAAGATCACTCAAGATCTTTGTGCGTGCTGAAGCATCTTGGCAAGATTGCATATATTTAAAAATGCAGACCAACATCTGAGGAACGTAAAATGGAGCCAAGTTCACTACTGACGTACTGCTCCTATCTTTTAACTCATTAGATTGGGGGCGTTTCTGCAAGACCTGAACAGAAAAAATAATCCAAGAATCAGATCATCTGTTTACAGGAGTCTGACATCAGAGGATAGACAGCAGGCACCATATTCAACCTGAAGTTTGCCAAATTACCTGTTTGGGGCTGGCTCCACCAAGAAGAACATCAAAAAAGGTAGCACACAAATGATCTGAAAGTGGAAATTTGAAAAGTCTTTCAGATATTGAATGGAAAAACAGTTGGGGTGTTGCTGCTATTCCTTTCCGTGGATTTTCCGAAATGGATCTAGGCCGTCCTACAGGAAGGCCAAAGAGTTTTGGTCCTTTTTTCTCAGATGGAACTCCAACTAGAAGCTTTCCAAGAAACTGAAGCCCCAGCAGACGGATTGGTTCGAATTCCCTGAATAACAACTGATGTTACAAATACACAACACCAATAATACTGATCGTAAAGTGTGATACAAAGATACTGATTTACACATATAAGCAAAGGAAAGACAGGAATTTAAGGCAAAAATACAGTCCAATGGAATAGACATATCCTTCTCAGAAGAATTAGTCAGGACAATATGGCCACAGATTATATTTTCAAAGACCAAGAAATGGTCATGGGTCGCTGATAGCGCCACAGGTTGCAGCTAGGTTGGGCTCCTTCCATGCAATCTGCAATGGTGGATGTGCCCTTTGTTGTGGCCGTGGCGGTCTCATTTCCGTACCAGGTTCTTTAGCTCCCTTAGCTTGATGCTCGAGCAAGTGTTGGTTGATCTTTGTTTTGGGCTGGTCATGCTAGTGGCTGTTGAACACATGGTGCTTGTACAGCTGTCATCGACAACAAGATCGTGATCAGGGTGAGCTCTGCTTTGGCTGCTGCTGCAAGCTCTCATGATGGATGAATGCATTCCATGCCTTGCAAGCTACTTCTCACTTTGCACAGGATTGCTAGGGTCTCTCAGGTCATGGGGTGTCGCCATCACTAATTATATTAGGGGTGGCGGTACTTAGAATGTTTAGATTGCTTTGTTTCTCTTGATGGGTCGTGTCTTCCTTTTATGGTGTAACAAAACTCTTTCTATATTAATAAATACTATACATGTGTAACTTGCCTGCATGGCCTTGGAATAAAAAATCAGAATGCACAAAAATGGCATTATCACTGACTATACGAGTGGCTAAAGCTCAAGCTCTCTGTATTAGTGGAATTTAATCCAGAGTAGCTTTACATTGCAAAGACTATCACTCAGTAAAGCACACTTATTATAAGTACTAAATGACTTGGGCCAACAGTTCTAGATGGGTATTACCTTTTAAGAAGATTGACGAAAATGTAACAACCACCAACAGAATTTACTTGCTCCAAGAAGGATGATAGAAGAGAATTCTGTGAAAGAGCACGGATAATCATGTAAAGTATATCCTCGATGCATGCAACATCTTGACTTTTCTCAAAAAAGGACACAAGAGCTCTTATATCATGTGAAGAAACCTTCAGCCTACAACAGAAGTTTGTCGTAATACAGATTAATCTCAAGAGAAAATATACTAAAGGATAAATTTGTTAGCATATGAATCCAAGTAAAGAATTTTCAGACTTGCTTATATGGCAGCATTGAACATGATAATCAGAAAATGATAGAGATATAGAAGTTAGGATGGAGAGAAAAATGCAACATTCTGGAGAGTTGACACAAAAAGCATCTCCGAATGAACAGTTCGAAGTACTTACTTTAAGCTCATTTCTGCAAGACTCAAGAGGAGAAGACGGATCTTGCGAATTTCTTCTATATGTGGTCTCTCTCCAATCACTTGTTCAGTAACCAGATGTAGTAAAGGCTTAGAAGACCTAGAATCTATTTTTTCTGAATAAAACTGGCGTACAATGTCAATGATCTTAGGGAGTCCACAAAATATTGGTAATAGTTTCCCATCAGACTCAAAATACTGTATCAAAAACAAATAAAGTTCTCTTTGTACTTCGTAACTTGAATATGCCCAGATGTGTGGGTTCAGATAAATTTGTGAAAGAGCATCTTTCAATAGAACTTCTGACATACCTGAAAGAGCAGATAGATTAATGATATACACATGTCCTATATATATACTCCCTCCGTTCTGAAATAGTCCACATTCTAGCCCCAAAATTTGTCCTTTAATAATCTACATTCTAGCTTTTAGTCAACAAAAACACAGAAAACGAAGTGGTCCTGCTCTCTCTATTGGATGTTATTTTCAAGGTAGCTTGTTTGGTTGCTCAGATATCTAAGTAGTACTAATAAATGCAACACTAATTTGTCTGATTTTTTCTAGGATGTAGAGTAAATCAGAACGGAGGAAGTAGACCGTATATATAGAGAGAGAGATTACCACAGTGCGTCAAAACATTGAACATGGTCTTCAGTGCTGAAAGAGTCTTGAAATTTAGCAGCTGCGGTGAAACTGATTGAAGCAAGAAACCTAAAATGGAGAATCCAGAAAGAAGATGCATTTGTTGCTGATTTGCTACATTTCCATCCAGAACAGATGCAATAAGCTCAATGACTTGACCTGCCAATTCATCACCAGTGGCGGATTCTCCACTGTGAGTGATGGCATCATCAAAATGTATCAGAAGAGGAAGAAATACAGAGACACCACCGACACAATAAATTATGTCCTGCAGCAAGCGCCGCGAGCATAACTTTGTGCCGCCCATGATGGTTGCCTCAAGCTTGCTCTTGTCAACACTATCAAGTACAGAAGACACATTGAACAAAGTCCTATTATTGCTAGCCTGGAAGAAGAGAAGAACACGATATTCAATTCTATGGTTCCAGTAATTGGTCAAAAGAAGATAACATGTTGTTCAGAGCCAATTGGTACCTGCGCATTCAAGCCAAAAATCATCTTTGATGAAATACCATCCCTTGCATCCAAAATTCCCTTGTACAGTGAGTCATTATTCATAAGCAAGTTCTGATCACCAAGGAAAGAGTACATATAACTTGGTCCAAGATTATATATGCCTCTTATTTGTTCAGAAGAGAGAGCATCAGAAAACGCATAAACGGGGCCCATTTGACCAGTAAAGGCAAAAGTGCCCTCAAAACCAAGAGAAGTAGGCTCTTCACCAATGGGCATCAATTCTGTGCCAAGACTGCAACGGGTCATTACTTCATTAACTTTTGCATACCTGAAAAGAAGAAAACAATGGCATATAACATCTCAGCTAATATAATGGAAATCAAAAAATGGCAGACCAAAATCCTCAATATCTTAAGAGTAGAAGACTGACTCTACTCAAAGTTTTAGTTAATTTGCACTAACAATATTTGCCTTTAAAGGATATACTCCCTCCGTCCTGAAAAGGATGTCACAAATTTGTTTAAATTTGCATGTATCTAGTATCTAAACGCGTTTTAGTGTATAGATACATGCAAATTTTGACAAATCTGTGACATCCTTTTCAGACGGAGGGAGTACAAAACATGTAAGAATTAATAGTGATAAGAAGCATGGACAGAGACACTATTAGTAAGGGTATGCAAAAGCGGGAACCATGGAGACCGTGAATCGTGGCATACAAATTTTTGTACTAGCACTAAATTTGTCAGATGCAAAGAAAGAAAATGAAATTGCTTTTCTCAGCCGGTTTGACTCAAACCGTTTTTTACCATCCCTACAAATATTCGAAGGGCTTTACCAACAAGAATTTCAAATAATTGAAGAAGAAAATACTGGACTACTTGAAATCCTTAGATGTGATCACTGAAACAGGCCCAAGAAGCTCGAATGGTGTACCAAACAAATGAAGAACCACGTACCTGCACTTCTCTGTTGATACTAAATCACCATCTAGATAGCATCTCAGCTGGCTTCCTCCAGAGAAAGCTCTCCCTATTGTGTGAGTAACAGAAAGGAATTTCCATTGCTTCGTTGGGAGGCTCAGAGGCAACAAAACACACTGATTCTTTTGACTGACAGACTGCATAGGATGTTTAAATTTGACATTAATACTGAAATCTAACTTCTAGTATCCGATATAAGTGAAGTAACATAACAAGCTAATGCCATGTGGAAGATGTATAACTAATCAACTATGATAAAAGACTATAGAGTTCTTATCCAGAATATGGCTGATTTTTCAAACCATCTTTGGCATGGATACTTAACAACTGTGAATAGCAGAAGACTGAATAGCGTGGGCTAGTAGAAACATGGATCATAAACATACTTATGTTAGGAACAGATAAATCTAAGGTGAAACCAGCAATGCATGATCAAAGATTAGTCTGTAAAATGGACACAGTTTTTCTTTTGATGAAACTAAGATATTTCTTCAAATATATTAAAAACCAAATAATGATTTTTACAAAAAATGTAACTCGGTCATTATGGTAAGTTAAAATATTCCCCAATTTTACAGACCAACGATTTTGTTTGTCAGAATATAATGTATATAATGATCAATAAATAGCTCAGAAAATATTCTAAAAATGAAGGAAGCAACCACCATTACCTCATAGACTAGAGTATTTTTCCCGAGCATAGCTAAACATCCTTTTCCATTTTCCGTGAAAAAGGAGAAAAGGCCCATCATACCATTGTCAGGGAAATTTTCTACTCTTAGCCAACAGCAAAAAGATAAACCTTTACTGTAAGGCCATTGAACAGGTGATTTTATTTCAATACCCTGTTGAAGGGGAAAAAGTAGGATAGTTAGTTACCACATAAACATTACTTGAACGAAAATATTAAAATAATTGTGCAGTAGGTTATATTCAGGATAAGAAGAAACCCATATGACACTGCTTCAATATATAAACTTGTATAACCCAATCGAAAATATGCCAAAGACACTTAGAATGAAAGAATCATTGAAATTTTGACAGAATACTATGGAAAATGATGAAAGTACTGAAAATGATAATAACTCACAGAATCATGACCACTAAACTCAAAAAAAGCTTCAGGCCCCTTTTCCTTGAGCATATGACTAAGACTTGTCAAAAGCAATGAACTATGCTTCTGCTTGACACTTATCTTCTCGCCACGTAGGAGAGCAAACATTTTTCGAATATCTTTTCCGGAAACACTGTGTCCTCCAATAATCTGAATTAACTCGGCTATTTTGATAACTGTGTCCTCCCTTTCCTCAACTGAAAACCAGTCAAGGAGAAAACTAAGTAATCCTGCTTTGAAACAATATGTTCTATTTGTAATGGACCCCTTGAGCAATTGCTGTAAGACCACAAGCCCATAATGCTGGAGCGGAGTGCTGCTCTGCCAATCAGAAATCACCAACGTTACATAAAATATACAAATGCAAAATATCTCAGTTTGTATGTGTGTTCGAAAGGGAGAGAAGGGAGAGGCGAACCTTTTGTAGAACATTTAAAAATAGTATAATTACATCTTCATTCTGCAGGCAAATAAGAAATAAAAATATCAGGGTACAGATTCAAGCAATAATGCAAGTACAATTGAATATACGAGGATGCCATTGCGTCAAAGATCATTTAGACTGCATACCTTTATTGTTGTTTTTTCATTTATCTCAAATGTCCCATCGACAAGCATGCCAAGTAGCGCATCCAAGAGTTTCTGACTTGGTAGCCATTTACAGAAGTCCAGTAACAAACTTTGAAGTGTTTGGTAGCCCACACCAACCAGCATTCTAAAAGCAGCCTGGATAAGACAAACCGGGATTGTTTTTTAAAGAGCAGTAAACAAATAAGGTATATGAACCAGAGTAACACTCGTTGCCAGACATACAAGTATGAGGGGAGGAGATTATGCCATGTTTCATTCTAATTGACGTTTTCAATTTATCCTTACACAAAACAAAAATGTCGTGTACATGAACGTTAGAGAAAGGGGGAACTTTTTTACTTGGTGGATAACATGGGTTCACCAGAAATCATCTGGTTCCACAACAAAGTAAACCTGGCGATTAATTTGGAATGAATATCTTGGAACAAGAGGGCAGCGCAGGTGGCCATCCAAAAATGACCAAAAGCTATTACTGGCCCCATATGTGTGAAATGAACTCCTTCAAATAGGAAATAGTGTATTACCTTGGATTCATCATTTTCAGCAAGTAATTCGGTCAACGTCTGAAGGACATTAAGGATCAATTGCTCTCCAACTACTTCATCAAAAGTTACATTCAACAAAGAAACTATATGCAGGAAGCACTCCCCATTGCGAAACAGATTTTGGTAATACTGGCAAAAGATATTAATGATTCATCAGGCATGATGCACTGCTAAGATGAGAAGAAAAAGGACAGTATGCAATTACTGTAACCATCTATACAAAAACGTACCGCACGATCTATCAAAATGATCTCTCTCATGTTAACTAATAGATCAATCGACAATTCTGGAAAGTCTGTTTCCTTTTCTTTTGCACGAGTGAAGGTCTCCAAATATTTGGCGCATAGTTGCAACTTTGCTGCATGATCTTGTGCTGATACTGGAGGCAACTGGTCATAAGAAAGAACATGGGAGGAGAGAGTTAATTCTAACAATAATATCAAGAGTGACAAAAGGAGAGAGATAGTAAACATGATTATACCCTATATAAGGCAAGAACTTGCTCGAGTACATGTTTCCGGAGGTTTTCTTCTTGGAATAAATCAAATAGGCACCCAATAGAATTGGCATTATGTAGAACTAGAGTCCTTCCATGGTCAGATATTGTGACATATTCCTTGAAAAGGTTGAAAGCCAATTCAACACATGAACGAGTATTCGTAATAATCTCGTCCAAAGAAGCCATTTGAACATTTTCTGATCGAGAACCATTTCCGCTTAAGTCATGTCGAGGATTCAACTTCCTTAGTTCTTGTGCTTGAAGGCATGCAACTTTCAGGACTCTGGTAAGAGCGTCCAGTGACTTGAAAGAAGCTAGAGTTTGTTCTGTGGCGAGTTGTAGGATAACATGAAAGCTCTTAAGAATAGCACCAACCAATCCAGGACCGTTAGTGTAATGTTCAAGTGTGTTTAACAATGCTGAGCATTCTGGCTACAAAAAAGAACAAATAAATGAATGCAAAAACAATATGACAGTATTCAAATTAGGTAAAAATGAGCAACATCTTATGTGAGAACGGAGAAATTCTGGAATACCAGGTTATTTGTATTTTCATTCAGTGTTGCAGCAAACTCCAAGAAGGAAATAGCTTCTGACTGAAGGATGTTGACATCACCTAGATTACTTTTGGAACCAGCTGATTCAGTAGCATCAATAAAATAATCATTCTGTGTCTCACCAACAGTCTGATGAATGCACTCCACAGATGACCCAAAGTAGAAAAATTTCTCTGAGAATATCAGATCCCACAAACCCTCCTCTCGAAAAGATTTGAGTAGTACTGGTGCTGAAATGAGAACCTTCCTAAATGTGCAGAGCATGTAATTCTGTAGTGTATTTGCTAGAATCCTGAACAAATCAAAAGAAGTAATCGGTAAAGGAAATTTAGAGAAGAAAACGATGAAGCAAAAAATACATAGACATTTAGAGATTCAGTAAGATGAAGAAACTGGGAAAACATGATACTTCCACACAGACAAAGCTGTCCGCCTCAAGGGAAAAATGGATAGCCAGAACAATGGTCAATTTGCAAATTAATATGGAGAACAGATATTACAAGACTAGCCGTACTTTTGAACATTACTAATATGTTGGACAGTGTCTTTCATGAACTTCTCTAACCAAAATCTGGTAGAGTTAACTATGCAAACGAACTTCTCCAACCAAAATCTTAGGTTGGACAGTGTCTTTCATGAAGGACATATTGAAAACAAAGCGTCATAATCAACTAATCTAGTCAGAGAAGACGTACACCCAACAAATGGGGAATAGGAACTTACATTATATGGTTAGGCAATTCTGTATCACTAGCACAAGCTTTGATACATGGGAAAACTGTTGAAAGAATCTTTATGATCCACCTTACACATTGCTCCCAGTACGCCAATGAGATGGATAGAGAAATTTGGGTAACAAGAGTTGCCCCAGGACAGTACTTGATCTCATTAGGAGGAAGAAGGAAGGAGCAAAGTGCCATGCTTAACTTTACAGAATACTCATTCCATTCTGTTGTATCGAGAATATCAACAGGACTTGGGATGGATTCTAACATCGCTGAAGTCCCTGTGCTCTGTTTATCAATTTTCCAGTTGGGCACTTGCGGATCAAGAAACTTCTGCTGATTAAACTCCTGAAACATAAATGCAGGCCAACAGATGCTGTTCGCAAATTTATGTATCCGTCCATTTTCACATAAGAACTGCAAATTGTTGACATTACCAAAACTGAATAAATAGTCAAGGGGCCCAGGGAGATAAATCATGCAAACAGAAAACAAAATTCTAACAAGGTGGTGAGCAATAACCTCACAGGTAAAGTTAGCACTATCAGTCTACACCCATGATCTAATTGGAGCTGTTGTGCTAAATAAGAGGTTAGCATGTATATGTTACTATTGCTCTAGAAAGCCAGAATCAAGAAGATATAACAAAGTCTTATAAGGGTTGCACTAATTTATGTACGTGAAAAGTTATCAATAGGATACACTGCTTCCCTCAGAATTTCCAAAGATAGTATCTGGAGCTGCAGAATGTCACTCCTGCAAAAGCATGTCATTTGAGATCAGAACAAAACAGGACGGCAAACATACAAAAAAGATCGGATAATGTAGCTTCCTATCTCTGCTAGATTGTTGGTTGAAGTGTGTTGTCAACTTATAATGGTGAAACTGCTCTTAGCGAACACTTGATGGCAGGTAGCTAATAAGGGTATAAGACATTATAATGCTAAAGGTATCTCGTCTATTAGAAAGCGAAATATAAGGGGTTCCTCTAAAATGGCAGTACCTGGCAAGTTAGTAACACTAGCTGTTGTTTAGTAGAAGCTACAGAATATGTACCAGTGATACATTTGTTAATCCATTTTTGCAGAATTACATTTATTAATTTGATGCTCACTAGAACAAATGAAAAATTGGCTGCATAGTGCAATGCTATTGAACCAAAGCAACAGAGTAAATCCCAATATAGAGGGGAAATTCCTCCTAGAATTGAGAAACTATCGTACTCCTTAAGAATTTTGCAAGGACGAGTAATCTACTTTATTTATTTCTTCTGATTCATTGTAATTGTTGCTCCTCTTTTCCACCTTTTGCGCCTCCTATGGTGAAGGTCTGATTTCGCTGCTGCTGAAGCAGTAAAACACTTACCTTTCCTCACTGGGGACAAAAGAATGCTTTGAGACCGAAAATTTGCTTGATGGTAGTCCCAGTCCATCTAACAGAACCTCCAGCCCTCCGATGCTTCTGAAATGATTCTGTGCACGAGTATTTTCAGATATTGTTGATCGCAGAGCATACAAAGTTATAAAGTGAAGTGACAAGTCAGTCCACTGCTCTTTCAAATTCAGTCTTCGAATGACCCTTAAGAGTTCTGCAAAGAACAATTTGAGAAATGTAAGACGATTAAAAATGTAGGTTAATTAATGTAATATCAGAGGCTTCTGAGGAGTTCAGTAACCATGCTTCCCTGGATCTGCTACCAGCTGGTACAGAACTACACTACCTATGTATGGCATAACTATTCAACACGCAGCGTTTCACCACAACTTTAAAATTTTATTTGCTATGATGTTAACTCTTTCATTCATAGTACTAATATTTTAGGTTTTGACACGTATCCAACACACAACTCTGATCATTATTTTTCATACGAATATATTACTCCCTCCGACCCATATTAATTGACTTGGATTTGTCAAAATTTGGATGAACCTATATACTAAATTGTGTCTAGATTCATCCAAATCTAGACAAATGTGAGTCAACTAATATGGGTCGGAGGGAGTAGTAACAATAACAAATTATAAAATAATAAAAGCTTTTTTCACAACAAATATAATGATGGTACTTTTATTTGAGAAATTCAAATAATTTTAATATATTGGTAGTCAGAGTTAGAGAACTTTGACCGCATGCATCCTAAGACATCATCTATTTCTAAACAAAAGGAGTAATTTGAAGTTCGACCGCACGCATCCTAAGACATCATCTATTTCCGAACAAAGGGGGTAATTTGTTTATCCAAATTCAGATCCACAAGTTGGTCAGTTATTTCTACTGTTACAAATCTTAATTGCATCAACAAAGTCTACAGCATATATTATCAAGCCTTATGGTCACAAGATATATTAAAACTGCCCCATTTTAACTTCAGAGTAGAACCTACATGGTATCTAATCCTTGGTTTGATACCCCCTCCAAAATATTTCTCCAAAGTAGAAAGCATGGAGTGTACTTTAAACTACCAGCAAACTCTTCTGAGGTGCACTTTTTTTAGCGGGGGTAAAGAGGACTCACTGACCATACTAAGAATAATTGTCCCAAGCAAGTAACAAAGCAAATAGTTAGAAGACACAATAAAATGTACGTAAACATCAACAACCCAACTTTACCTACTAACCAATTGACACCACCAGCTTCCATAACTGAAACAATGGCCTTTTGCTGCCAATTTCTATCAGAAACAGATCTTCTTGTGCTATTGGGAGTAACTGTGATCAAATACTTATTTGGCGGGGCATGATCAGCAGTATTGATGACCCGTGAAACACTTGTTGCAGCTGGCACCATATCCATGAAGTTCGAAATTATCGTAACAATGTATAGAAGAATCTTTTGGATCATCCTCATATTTTCTACAGTTGTATTTGACAGTTGCTCATCTGCGGCAAGCAAACTGGTCAAGGTCTTGAGCTTTACAACTGCGGCTGAATACACAAGAGAAAGGGCAGTTAAGACAAGCTTCTTTACAGAAATAATATATCACATTCATCATAATATATGCAAAATTATTCGTAACATATAAGAAAACAGTAAAGAGTCAAAATGAATATAGAATGGTAAATACTCAACTAAAAAAAGAATCTACCTTTCAAAAGAGCAGTAACCTTCTGCACACCTCCATAATAACTAAATACTCTACAGTTGTGCACGGAGCGTGTAACTACTGTGAAGCACTCCAAAACAGCGAACACCTCGGTACTTGATCCCAGGTCTGTGGATTGCTCTGATAGATTGGCAGAGGATTCTGGACAGCTGCTGCCAACTAATATAGAAAAAAAGTAAGATATCTATTCTCACTGAATCACTGCAGTTGTCAAACCTAATAAACCACTGAAAAATCAACAGTTGGCAGAGATAACAATTGTTCATTGTTTTATCTAGCATTAAGAATGTAAGTATGCTGTTAGTATAGCACCAAAGTGAAGTGCACTTCTACAGTAAATGGAGCTAAAAATATTCAAGAAAGAGTTCAAGCAAATAAATAGCTAACCCAAATACCTAGCCACACATAGCATTCCAGTGTACCCAAAATGAACATTAAGTCACACCTGCTTGAGCATCCACCAAACACTAACAAATTAAGACCTGTCTTTAACATTACGTGATTAGTGGATGCAACTGCTTTCTAAGTCATATAACCCAATTCCAAAGTCTGCCAATTGTTTCTTTCCTTTTTTCACCACAGTCGTACTCTAAGATGATTCAGTCACAGACTCACAACGACATACAAAGATGTCCTTACAGACATATGAATGGTAACTTAAAAAGGTACCATGACTAGTGGTGACTTGTTACAGTACAAGAAAGGTAAAATGAAGGGGGGGGGCATGAATGCATACTCAAGAAAGATAACATTTGTTCAGTGAGTTTACTTACACTCGGCGACAAATGAAGTTAACTGAGAGATCTCCTGAACAAGAATTAGGATGACCTCAGAAGGATGCCCACCAGAACATCCTAAAATTGTATCATCCGGTGCTGATTCCCGGTCAACTGATTGATCAACATGGTGTGGCTCCCAGTCTTTAAATGCTTGTATGAAATGCAAGACAAATACTTGGAGGGACTTTTTCTTTTCAGCCTATGAAATTGTTGACAGTGACAGGCGAAATGAACATGATCACATGATAAGAAATGAAAAATCCTCATGATATAAGAAAATTCTAGAGTTTAATTACTGTCACAGCTCCTCTATGTTGTTGTCTTTTTAAACAAAACACAAAGGCGTGCAATTTCATTCTTAAACTAATTTACATGATTTGGGAGACATGCAATAATTCATCCATGAATGTGGCACTTCCTCTCCTTATACATTTTATGTGCAGCAGCACGCATGCAAGTATGCAACAGGCAGTAGTCAGTGGATAAGTGTTACGCATTATCAGTTTAAAAGGGGTAATGCTTGTAAAGACACAAGAAAAATAGGAAGATCGACATAAGGTATCATAATTAGTTAGATGTGTATCTTTATAATAGTCCAGATAACAATCTTATGTTTAGCAGTAGACTGGTTGCATTGACCCTTTTCAGGACATTGCCAATATAAGCACAGCACTGCCAACATTTTCTGAATAAACAAAGAATAACCTAAGTTCTCTAGCCTCTCGATATATTCTTCTGAGTCTTGGAGCCTCTAGGTATACACGACAGTGAAGAACCTCGCCAGCGGCAAGAGGAGGGCAAGCTCACTACCCTGTCTTCAGACCCTTACCCAACCAAGGTCCTCAATAATACAGGATTCTTAGTGAGGATATTAGTCAAGTTACTCACTCAGCAAAGCCATCTCATGGACAAGATCCAGCATTAGAGAATCAAGTGTTAGAAAATACTTGTTAACTTATCATGTTGCATCCAAATCAGGATGTCTGCTGACAGCTTCAAGTTTGAGGCTACGGTCTACGTTACAAAGGTTTCTGAGATACTAATTGAATGATTGGGTGAAACTATCTTAGATATAGTCTGGTGAAATTTCTGTAAAGATGAGTACCTTGTCAATGGCATTCTCGTACTTCTGCCAAAGCGTGTCTAAGACTCCTTCCTCGCCACTATCACTGGAACCATATAACACAGCATCAGGATAAAATGGCCACATCCGGCATGAACTAACAAACAGTACTACAGGAACCACTGGTACATTTCATTAGCCTATGTAACCCTAACAGTAATATAGCGAATGAAAATGTCAGGATAATTTTCTACATTGTAGAACTCAGTACACTATGAGCGCACAATTCATGAATATAGGTATAGGAAACCAGAGCAATGCTACTCAACTACCAATCGCCAATGATTTAGTGTACCTACAGCAAAATGCTACACGGGCCTAGTGAAACAGAAAGGATTAGCAGATTAATCAACAACCTAAGTCTCTAAGATCATAGTGCTATCGTTCTACTGAGTTAACAAATTAACACGTGTAGATAGTTCCACGTAGCTAAGCCATTACCCCACCAGGAAAAAGTAGATGGGCGCCTCCAAGCTTAATCCAGACAAAAGCTTGAAGAACTTAACAGACTGAAGCAAACTAGGAAATCAAAAACCCATGCAACACGAGCTCGAATCCAGCAATGCAACTTGAGCACATCTACACACACAGTTCACACGAGCATGTCGCGCTTCCCACGGCGAACGAGACAGTCGCAAGTCGAGGGTTGCGAAGTAGGGCTGGGTACCTGAAGCGGACTCTGGGGGACGGCGCGGGGGCGAGCTTGTCGACGGAGGAGGAGCCGTCCCCGGCCCCGCCCGCGCCGCCTCCGACGGCGCCGCCGCCGCTGGCGGCGACCGGCGAGGAGGGCGTCGACTTGCGGAGGAGATCGGCGACTCCCTTCACGATGTTCATCGCCCCCGATCGGACGCAGCTAGCAGCAGTTCCAATTCCAGCAGCGCATCACCGCCCTGCGTGCGCGCGCGCTCGCGGGGAAGACGACGAGCCCCCGCGGGATTCGGTTCGGATCCGACCCCGATCCCCGGGTAGTGACAGGAGTGGAGACGAGCGGGGAGAGATCGCGTGAGGGGAATCGGAATTCGGGAAATGTTTTTGGTCTGTAGCGTGCGAAGCCCTTTTTTGGTTAAGTCTGACGGATCGAGGAGGAGTGCGAGGAGAGAGAGGGATCTGGATTAATTCTGCAAGGAAGCGACGGGGTGACCGGAGGAGTTCAGGGGGGCTCTCGGATAGAAATGTGAAGTTCTACAGGCCCTTATCTGAAAAAGAGCAGTGTACACTGTAGTGAGCCGGTGGGTTTCTTTGCTTTGTACACGTTTCGCATTATTCACCCTGTAGATTCTTTTATTCTCTTTGTAAGAGTTGACTGGGGTGATTTGTGTATTTTTTGACAAATCTGACAAAACTCACGAAGTTCAACCAACTCTGTCACGGGACGAAACTAATTTGGAATCTGACCCCTCACGTCGGCGTCACTTCACATGACGCCGACCTAACATGTCAAGAATGGCGTACCAACTAGCTTGTTGGGTTGAATGTCGGTGATGTAGTATGTTTGGCGCCACATTTCAAATGGCGCCGACCCTAGGTTATCCCCAATCGACCAGTTTCCCTTTTCCCCCGATCTAGTCATTCACCCCATACTCCTAGCCTCAAGACGCCGCCGGCCATTCACCTCCGCCTCCTCTCCTCCGCCTCAGCCCTCAAGCCACCTCCTCCTCCACCCGCATGTCGGTGGAGGGTGGGCTGCTCCTCCTCCGGTCGTCTCCTCGTGTCCTCCCTTTCCCCTCCGGTCGCACGTCCTCTACAGGTACCTCTCTCCTCCCCTTCCCTTCTCTCAAATCCCCTCCCCCAATTCCTACCCCAATTCCAAAATATTTTGTACATTGTGAAAAGGTTTTAGTTAATTGATGTAATTATTTCACTTAGATGAATCATTTTAACATATGATTGTGATAGTAAAGTAGATATTTCGCTTAGATGATATTGGTAAATGTCACATTTGCTTGAGCTTGTAGGAGTTGTTTGTAGGATACATGTGTTTGAGCTTGTAGAAGTTGCTTGTAGGATACATTGTGAATATTTTCGAGCTTGTAGGAGTTGCTACATTGATTGGTATTAGCTAGTTTGTGTGTCGTAAGCATGTGCAACATATATGAATGATATTGGCTAGTTTGTATGTATGAATTGCTATGGCAGTGCAAAATGAGTAGGTTAGAGCAATGGTATTTTAGGGTGATTGTAGATGGCTTGGTATTATTGGTTGCACATTGTCGCAATTTGTCAGGTATTGCATTCTCTGATGGATGCTTTGGTATTTGTTTTGGCTATTAATATAGATGGCTTATGCAAAAGTTCTTCATGTGCATCATGGTGGGTGTGTTGTGCAATCGGAATATGGTGTTGAGTTTGTGGATATGGCAAAGACTGTGATATTTTATCCGACTAGTCCTAGTCTTAGTGATGTTATTATCAAGGTTAGAGCCACGCTTGGATGGAGTGACAAAGGTGATGAAGTTGTTTTGGAAGGAAGATATGATGCGGGTGGCTCTAGATCTTATACTGAGATGATCCCGATTAACGGTGACAATGAGTGGGATTTATGTGTCATGCTTTGTAGGCCGGTGAGCTTGTACGAGGTATCAAAGAAGCTGAAGTGGCGCTGAGGGTTACTTCGGGAAGTCCAGCTGTCGAGTCTATCCTGCACAAGTGTCTCGAGGTAACGACTATCATTGTTTACAAGTTTGGCAAATGTACATATGTTTTCCGCTCGTTCCATGCGCAAGAGTCTACAAGTTTGGCCAACACTTACATTGTTCTATTATGCAGAAATTGGTCAAATGTTCCCTCTCGTTGGTGTCTAGGCTTGGATGTCAGGATCCTACCGCTATCATGATGAGTCTCTAGCTGACGTGCAGGTGGAGGAGGCGATTGGCGGCTGGGAGTATGGGGTGATTGACTAGATCGGGGGAGAAGGGAAACTGGTCGATTGGGGGTAACCTAGGGTCGGCGCCATTTAAAATGGCGCCAACATAGCGGCCACGTCAGCTCGGTAGCTCAATCTAGTTGCTAGTTCGGCGTCATTGCCGACATGTGTTAGGTCGACGCCAGCGTGAGGGGTCAGATTCCAAATTAGTTTCGCCCGGGGGCAGAGTTGGTTGAACTTTGTCAGTTTGGTCAGATTTGTCAAAAAATACGTGATTTGCTGATGCCGAGATCGAGGACGCTGTTAAAGTTTTATTAAAAAATACACCAATCTATACGGAGATCCTAAAAATAAATAAAAATAAAGATAGATTCACGCGACAATTGCATGACACTATCATGAGTCGATGACATGGCGTCGTTGTCTCTCCTCCATCACCCAAGTCGTTGTAATAAGGCTTTTTAATAGACAAACAGGGATAATCGTGCTAAGACCAAAAAAGGCAGCGTATCAGGACACCAACCATCACCAATCATGATAAATGTAGATCGAAATAGATTGACTTAAAGCCACACCAACATATACGAAAACCGAGTAATTTACACGAGATTGCTGGACACAAGACTCTCAGGGTACTCTGTCAGCGCTAGACACACCACGTGGGTAAGGATAGGGCAAGAAACACTATAAAAACATCCCTATATACGGATCTTCTTTTGTGAGGCATGAGTCAAACGTACCTGCAAAAGTTGATTACCCGGTAGATGAGGCTTCACGGTGGCTATTAAGGGCGGCATACATATTTAAGCCGTGGTATTATTGATATTGTCACAAAATTGTGCATTGGTATGTCGTAGGCAAACGCGGGGATGTTGATTGCCGTGGTTAATTGGATGCAAGCATGTTTACTGGCACTCTGAATTATACGCGATCTGCATAGGGGGTCTGTCTAGACTGCCAGGTTAACCTCATCAACTGAATGCTGAGCCCCACCACGGAAGGCAAGCGTCGGTCGGGTGGTTATAAGTATCTCTTTCGTACTCTTCAACGTCTCATCACTCCTCACTTATCTTCACCTTCTCTCTGCACGAAAACTTTAGTCGGCGGCAGGGCGAATCCGACGAGAGCTAGGTGTGGCGCTACAGAGATCGACTGCAAGATGGATGTAAGTGTTTCTTTCTAAATATTAATTTTGATTTAGGTAGATTATCGGGGGGCACCTAATGCTACAAATGGTGACCCGTGGTGGAATGGCATCGAGATGGATATACCTTCTGTGCGGGTATGCCCTTCCACCGCATCGCAAAGTTATGTGTGACCCTTTACGGCGTTGTGACGCCGACTGCAGGTTCCTTGGATGCAGTCGGGAGGATCCTATCTGTAGTGCTGTTGTATGGGCTGATCCGGGGTAAAAGTCTTGGTGCCTTTTGCACGTGTTGCATTGTCTCTGAAAATGAGTTAAACATAAGAAAACGATACACGAGCAACAGAAGGCATTCCACATGAGCAAATCAATAGCAGAGCAAAATAAGAGGTGGACCAGTTTCTCCGCGTGCAGAAGGCGAATGCCAGTAGATCTCCTTCCAGATCAAGAATACAAATGGATGTTATTGGTAGAATGACTCAATTAATTCATTGTGATGCGGATGAACTGTTGGATGATGATATAGACTATGTTATCTTTGCTAAGTCTATTAAGATGGGTTAGTGTATAATGAGTAGTAGTTCGTCTGTTTTTAGTTTAGTTGAAACATGTTTTTTGTAAATATAATTTTTTGGATTTGTATTGTATAATTATTATCTAAGTATTTTAATTTATTTTTGTTTTTTGAGAATTATTGCCAGCTGAAAGGATCGTATGGGCACCTACAGGAGGGTGAATAGGTTCTACTTCAAATTTTACTCTTTTTCAAATTAGGGTTTGACACAAAAGGTAAATTCTCTAGATTATGCAACTAAGGTGAATTTATCTATAATTCAAACTAGCACATACACTAAGAAAGAGGAAGATAAGTAAAGTGAGATAAAGGATAGAAGTAACCAAAGTGGAGCACATGGAGACACAAGGGCTTGTTTCCCGTAGTTCCTTCCTTTTGAATGGAAGTACATCTATGTTTGGTGAGGGGGTGGTATCAAACCACCTACGCCACGAAAGGTCTTCCTTGTTCTCCGATGAACCTCACCCCAACGGGTTTGATTCACCTCTTCCATTATATCGACAACCTTCAAGGTAGAAGCCGACACCTTTACGACAAGTTCGAGGCACACATCCATAAATGAATTAGAGGCTCCTGAATACAAGCAAGCTGTCAAACAAATAAAGACAAGCTTGTAAGAACCAAATCTAGAACTAGGGTTTTGATGGCACGGATATGTAGAGCTTGTTGGGAATCGCAGGAGGAAGGTATGATGAGCACAACAACAAGTTTCCCTCAGTTATGAAACCAAGGTTATCGAACCAGTAGGAGTAAGGAAACAACTCCAAGATGTTGCTAACAACTCGGAACCTGCACAACTCAAACTCAATACTTTGCCCCCAACTTATAATGAGGTTGTCAATCTCACCGGTTTGCTGAAAACAAAGGACTAAACGTATAGTGTGGAAGATAGTGATTTGCTTGTAGAAAGTAAACAATAAACGGTAAACAATAGATGGTGTCCACAGTTCACTAGAGGTGTTCTCCATAAGATAGATAGCATGTTGGGTAAACAAATTATAGCTTGGCAATTGACGGATTGAGAAAGCATAACAATGCAAATACTAGACATCTTCACTCCTACGAGATTTGATTGGGCATTACAACATAATACATATACTGTAGTCCAACTGCATCTATGACTAATAATCCACCTTCAGGTTATCATCCGAACCCCTTCCAGTATTAAGTTGCAAGCAACAGATAATTGCATTAAGTAATGTGTGTAAAGTAAACAATATAATTGCCCCATGGACAAAGGATTATTGTTTTCTCCCTAGTAGCAACAACACATCTACAACCTTAGAGATTTCGGTCACTTCCGAGATTACTAGAGGCATGAACCTACTTTCGAACATAAATACTTCCTCTTGGAGTCACAAGCATCTACTTGGCCAAGATAGCTACTAGCAACAGAGAGAATGCAAGATCACAAATAGCATAGACATGATAGAATCAATAATCAATCTTACATAGTATCTCAATATCCATCGGATCCCCGCAAACACAACATGTATGATTACAAATAGATGATCT
The DNA here is from genome assembly GCA_023614405.1 of Avena insularis. Lineage (NCBI taxonomy): Eukaryota > Viridiplantae > Streptophyta > Magnoliopsida > Poales > Poaceae > Avena > Avena insularis. The sequence continues at coordinate 84,819,442 of CM042695.1, read as the reverse complement.
TGATCATGAACGGAGCTCACAAGATCTAAACATGATAGCACAAAGGAGGAGAAACAATCATCTATCTACTGTATGGACCAATAGTCCAAGGGTGAACTACTCATGCATCACTCTAGAGGCTAGCATGGTGATGAAGAAGGTCTCTGGGATGATCTCTCCCCTCCGGCAGGGTGCCGGGAAGAGCTTTCGATCCCCCTCCCCGGTCTAGGGATGGAGATGGCGGCAGCTACAGACTTTTTCCTGGATATATGATCGGGTACTTAGGGTTTCTGCATCGGGGTGCTTTTATAGGTGAAGGGGCAAGGTCGGTGGATGCCCGAGGGGCCCACACCTAGGACTAGCGTGCCCCCTAGGCCACACCGCCACATCGTGTGGCCGCCTCGTGGCCCCACTTAGGCTATCCTTCGGACTCCGTGTTCCTTCTGGTAAAATATTGACTTTGGATTTTGTCCCATCCAATTCCGAGAATATTTCCTTACTAGCTTTTCTGAAACCAAAAACAACATAAACCAGGCAACTGGCACTGCGGCATCTTATTAATAGGTTAGTTCTAGAAAATGTATAAAAATACCTCAAAGTGTAAACAAAACATAAGACAAATGATATAAAACAAGCATGGAGCATCAAAAATTATAGATGCGTTTACGACGTATCAAGCATCTCCAAGCTTAAATCCTGCTCATCCTTGAGTAGGTAAGTGATAAAAACAATATTTTTTGAGGTGACATGCTATCACAATTTTGATCAAAATATTTGTAAAGCATTGATAGATGGGATCAAAGTACTCTAACACGTGAGCATGAAAGATGTAGCTCTAACTATAAGACATAGCAACTATGTTGTAACATGAAAATGTATAAACAAAATATCATGAATAACAATGCATTGAAAAACGTTTGTTTGTTTCACATATATAAAACATAGCAAGAGTGGTATTCAGCTTGTCCTTCATGGTATAGCAAAACATAAATGCATAGGACAGCTTCAAAGTTCATAAGGGTGACTAGATACAAATAATTTAATAACAAGAAATATCAAAGTTATGATTCAATCAATAAGTTTTGGGACAATGCACATTAAACTAAGAATGACAACTATGCTCTCCTAGTTGGTGCATAAAGATAGAAGATGGAGACTCAACATAAAAGTAAAAGAAAGGCCCTTCACAGAGGGAAGTAGGGATTTCAAGTTTCATAAAGAGCTTCCAAAAATTATGGTACTTATTAGCTTTCATCTCTCATTGCCCCTATCATAGGAATCTTGAAGTGGTTAAGGTTAAAGTGAAGCAAATATGAAGTATATGCTTGACAAATCATAAGTTGGCAATCATATGTCCCTTGAGTATGAGGGTCGTTCCTCATGCTACTCAATTTTAGTCCCAAGCAAGTTCTTGTCATTGTAAGTATATGTGTATCATAGAGAACCGCCAATGGGGTATCCCTTGCCCCATGACACATGAGCTATTCCATATCAAAATGACAAGGCAACAGACAATGAGCATCTCAGCAATCTTCTTATTTACCATGAGTATGGTGCTCTTTTTTTCTCTTTCTCTTTTTCTCTTCTCTTCTTTTCTATATTTTTTTTTGAAGATGCTTCATAAATTTCTCACTATAGTGATGCTGCAAGTTCCCACCATGATTAGGCATGGCTTAGGCTAGCCGCCCAGGCATTTCTCTAACACATATATAATACTCCATGAACTTACAAGCTTCCCTTTTATTTCACACCGCCGACATCCATAAACAAAAGATCATGATATCAACTGGATAATATTTACAAGTGTTGAAAGCGTTCCCCATGGCAGCATGGTTCTGCTAATTCCCAACTTATAAGTGCAAGCATATAAACAACATAGATGACACAATGGTTCAAGTTTATTAGGTGTAAGAAAGTAAAGTGTGCCATCAAGTTTGTGAGAGCTTTAATCGCTAATTTTCACATAACAAGTTTAATTTGGAAGATAGATAATCACATGAATATACTTGGAATGGTGTAACACACCATGCATAGGAGTTTATAGTGGACTCTTTGGAATAACTTGGTTTCTTGGGAGTTGGATGCACGAGTAGAGCTCATACTCAGTACAAGTGGAGGCTAGCAAAATACAGGGAGCGACCAACTAAGAGAGCAATAATGGCCATAATCATGCAAAGCGATAAAACATTATTAATTAAAGCATAAAGTGGTATCACAAGTCAAAAACTAAATGATCATAGAGGCTAAGGCGACTGGTTCATAGTCTTAACATGGTGTAAGCATGTGCCATGTCAACCCAAATAAAACATCAAAGGAGAATACCACAATATTATGCTTTTATATGTTAAAACAACACATGATTCTTTCAAGGCACATTAAGCAATCTCAATTGTTTGACACAAGTCATGCCACAACAATAATCACTAAGCATGAAGTCAAAGCAACATCTAGCATTACATGATAAAGTCTAGGCCATAGTCAAAATAATGCTCCTTTTGTACCACTTAAGCATGAAACTTTCTACTCTTTTCCAACACCAATCAACTTATTTGAAACAAAATAAGAATGCATGGGTACAACTAATTTATTCATCAAACCAAACAAAATAAAACTAAAAACAAAAACAAAGATGCTCCAAGAACAACACAAAAGTGCACGAAGCAATAAAAATAAAGTGTCTAGAAAGAAAACCTGAGATTTTTATTGATGAAGAAGGGGATGCCTTGGGCATACCCAAGCTTTGACGCTTGTTGATACGTCGTAAACGTATCTATAATTTTTTATGTTCCATACTTGTTTAGCATCTACTTTGCTTTGCTTTGTCTACACTTTGAGGTATTTTTATATATTTTTTGGGACTAACCTATTAATAAGATGCCATAGTGCCAGTTGCCTGTTTTCTGTTGTTTTTGGTTCCAGAAAAGTCATAAAATGAATATTCTCGGAATTGGACGGGACAAAAGCCAAAGTCAATATTTCACCAAGGAGAACACAGATCCAGAAGATGAGACGTAGGAGGGCCTCGAGGGGGCCACACCCCCTGGCCCGCTCCTGGGGTGTGTGTGCAGCTGACATGGTTATACCCTACGGGTACATGACTTCAGCATACCTGGTCTGGCCCAAGGAAGGCCCACAGCAGATATACGCTGGCCCCTGAAGACTTTCGGGTGGCCAAGGCCCATGACGCCTTCGGATCCTTGGAGAACAAGTCTAGCGGAGATAGGAAATTCAAAGGGGTAAAACCCTAGAACTTGTAACCGACTAGGACTATGCCCGGGACCTGCCTGAGTCTATATAAAGGCCAGGAGGGCACGTCCTAGATCTCTCGACTCATACTTTCGCACACACATCCACGCCAGATCGAATCTGCGCACCCTGTAATCTTCAGTTCCGCCGTAATCAAGAGCGCATAAGGGGAGTAGGGTTTTTCCGGCCTCAACTCAGGTAAATCTCGTGTCCCCGGTTGCTTGTCCATTAACCGTGCCACGATCTCCAAAGATCCCCATCTTCTCCAAAACCCAAGTCCATAACAATGGGCATTGACGAGATTAAACCGCCAATTGGCGCCGTCTGTGGGAATTGGGGCGCTTGATCAGGCGGTCGTTACGGTTCCCGACCCGATCGATCTACAACTCCACGGGCGACGGAGAATCACCTCCTTCGGGCGCTGACTTCACCGCCCACTCGCCAGCCACCATGAAGGATTTCAAGCCCGTAGGCGACGGACTCGAAATCTTGTTCGGGAGCTTCTGCTTCCAGGTGGGACAACCGCACCTCCGCCTCGGCGGGTGCCCGTGCCATCAATCAGGCCGTGTTCGTGGGCTCCACACCTGCGTTACGACGTCACCATCGACAGACGAGTTCTACAGCAGCTGCCGAACTCCGATCAGGCGATCCACCTTCGGATGAAGGGACCTACGGTTTCGATCCGGCTGCGCGGCAAGAATAACCAATCTTCAGGCGCTACCTATGCGCCGCAGTCATCCAAACCGACGAGGAAGCGCCTAACCCGCCGCCCAACCGAAACGGCGAAAACAGAAGAAGCCAATCCCCCCCACCCAACAGGGAAAGCAACGGCCACGTCATCCAACTTAGCAAAGAAGGATGGGTGCAGACGCGCCGTGCTGTCGCAGGCGACGCCGTCCTACCTGTAGACGCCTCACGCGACCTACTAATGGCATACCACTACCTCATCGAGGAGCACAAGAAACAAGTCAAGATGCAGGAGACACCGACAAACGTAGCATGACTCCGAAGTCCAGCGCCATGACGAGCTCTTCGCCATGGCACCCGCTCTAGCACAAACGGAAACCAGGGAAACAAGCATCGCTCGGTGGAGAACATGGATCCCAAGGAGCGGCGTGATGTGACCAACTCTCCACACATCGTTCATGGATATGGATGCCGACGGCAACATCATCCCGAAGACGCCACAAGCCGCGATCATGGCAGCCATCTGCAGATCTCGCTCACCCACCTCCGGAGGGGACCCAAAAGGGCCATGCATAGGTCCGCACTCACCGGACTAGCCCTAATCGAGCTGCGCCCACGAAGACGCCCTACGGAGCCAAGAAGAAAGCTCGGCCGACGCGATCGGAGCCCCACCCTCATCCGAAGAGGAAGAGGAGCACGACCTTCCTCGAAGGAAGAAGAACTCGACCGCCATAAACGCGACTACGACGCCAGAGACAAGCTTACGCAGCGAAGATCGACAAAGCACGCGCCAAACGCGCATGCTCGTCAATCTGAGATGGATGAAGACGAAGGAGAACTCATGCGAGCTCGATGCTTCAGCCAGATCCGTTCGGCGAACACAGATGCCACGCAACTTCAAGCTTCCTTCGGATACTCAAGTTCAATGGCACGCAAGATCCAAAGTCCCGCTCAGCGACCATCCGCCATCAAGCTTCACGGAGGCAACAAAGAAACCGCCATGCAATGCCTTGACTACAAAGGTGGCGTGGTCCGCTTAGCAGCCTATCATCGGATCCATCCGGTGGGAGGAGCTCGCCACAGCTTCATCCGAAATTTCAAAGGCACCAAGAAGAGGCCAGCCTCCATCGAGGAGTTGCGAGCCTACACTCGAGAACGGGTGAATCTATTCGCCAGACATACTACGCTGGTTCACGACCAAAACTCCGCGAAGACACATCTCCGAAGAAAGGGCCATCGACGCTTGAGGGACGCGGCGCAAGCGCCAGACTTCAAGGAGGAACTTGGGCCAGAAGCCCAAGACACTCGACCACCTCATGGAAATCGCCAACAGCTTGGGCAGACGGCGAAGATCGCATCCAACGAGCGCAAATCGACGAAGAGGACGATTACGGCAAGACGTGAACGTCGCAGAAGAGGAGATCGCGTCACGAGGACCGCGACGACCCGACATGGTCGCGGCCACGCCGACCGCCAGAACGACAACAGCGCAGCAGCGGAGGATACCGCGAAGGAAACTTCCGCGACAATGACGACCAACGCAGCTGCGGGCAACGCCGCATCGCGATAATGGACCCTCAGCATTCGACAAACTTTCGGGTCCATGCACCATCCACTTCTACATCGACAAGCGTGATGGCAAAAGAAAGCCACCACATGCTCAAGGATGCGCGAGTTCCGTAAACTCGGTGAAGGCATGGTGCAGATGAGGCAACAAGCCCCAATCCTCGCTCGAAACGCACGCGCCAGTGAAATAGCGACGGAGCTCCTCCACCACCGCCTATTGAGGCCCAAATCAGCCACCGCATCGAAAACAACGCCGGGGTCCCATACCCCCCACCAAAGGGAGCACTTAATATGATCCAGAAGGGACGCCCTACCAACAGGGTGCAGAAGAAAATCACCCGACAAATCAACTTGGCCGTGGCAACTCCGCCTGCAATCCCTGAGTACCTCAGCGGATCGGAGTCCTGCATCACATTCACTCGCGCGGATCACCCTTGCCAGATCCCTCGCCCAGGTCATGCTGTCCTGGTGCTGGAGGCACAGATCGGAGGCTTCGAGATGAGTCGCGTCTTCATGGACGGCGGCAGCGGCATCAACCTAATGTTCGCAAGCACTCTAGCGGCTATGCGGATCCCGCAATGCAGCCTAGAACAATCAGACACAACGTTCCACGACATTGTCCCAGGAAAGGGCATATTCCCTCTGGGCAAAATAGGACTCGACGTCATCTTCGGGAAGCCGGACAACTTTCGGCAGGAGCGCCTAGAATTCGAAGTGGTGAACTAGCCGTCGCAGTACCACGCCATCTTGGGGTGTGTAGCATTTGCACGATTCCTGGCCGTCCCACATTACGCATACCTACTACTCAAGATGCCAGGACCAAGAGGTGTCATCACAGTCCACGGGAGCTTCACCCGATCGGACCAATGCGACAGGGATTTCAACAAAATCTCCCAGTCCTTCGGCATGCAAGACGAGCTCGTAAGGCTCCGCGAGGTGACGGACAATGGGCTACCCCCAGTCACAAGGCAGAACGCACCCGACATGTCCTTCGACTCCACCGTCAACACCAAGAAAGTGCAGGTCCATCCGACAGACGCCTCCAAGACGGCGCTGATCGCCAACGACCTCAGCACCGCATAGGAAGGCGCGCTCATCGAATTCCTCTGTGAGCGCTGGGAAATCTTCGCCTGGTGTCTCGCGACATGCCAGAGTTCCTGTGGAATTCGCCAAGCACGCACTCAAAGTCTTCCTGCACACCAAGCCGTCAGCGCCTATCCAAGACTGCCGGAGCCACGAGCGAAGCTATCGGCAAGGAGATCAGCAGTTACTCGCAGCAGACTTCATCCGGGAAATAAAGGAAAGCGAGTGGTCACAACGCGGTGATGGTTCCAAAGAAGGACACGGACATCCCGCGGATGTGCGAGACTTCACGCCACTAAACAAGCACGCCCAAAGGACCACTTTCCTCTTCCTCGGATCGATCGGATCATCGATTCGACCGCAGTTGCGAAACTCTCCTTCCTAGACGCCTACTCAAAGCTAAACCAGATTCGACTCAAGGTCGAAGATCAAGAGAAAACGGCGCTCATCACACCGCTCGAGTATATCACATAACACAATGCCCTTCAGCTAAAGAACGCGGGTGCCACGTACCAGCGATGCATGCAGTCGCCTCAAGGACCAGATCGGTCGAACGTCCAAGTCTATGTCGACGACATAGTAATAAAAACCAAGGAGGCAAGGACACTTATCGGCGACCTCCACGAGACGTCGACAACCTTGATCGCTACAGATCAAGCTCAATCAGAAAATGCGCCTTCAAGGCCCCTCGGTCACCGCTCGGATACTTCATCTCTCAACGAGGGATCGAGGCGAACTCAAGAAAATCAAAGTCATCGTGACAATGGAGAAGCCGAAAACCTCAAGGGCGTTCAAAGAGCTCGCAGACGAGTAGCGGACCGAAAGGTGTTCATCACCACATGGGCTTAAAAAAGGCCCTACCATTCTACCGCTATCGCGCAAAGGCGACAAGTTCGAGTGGACACCGAAGCCAACGATGCATTCGAAAGCCCTGCGGCTCCTCTCCACCTCGCCTGCTTTGGTCACGCCAAAGGAGCGCGAGCCCTCACATCGTACATAGCAGCCACACACCGTGGTCAAGATAGACTCGTGGTCAAACGACCGAAGAAGGCAAGACCCACGGGTCCAACGCCCAATTTACTACCTCACGAGGTTCTCCAACGAAACAGCGGTACCCGCACTACCAGAAGCTAGCCTACGACATGTTCATGACGGCTCGACGACTGAGCCACTACTTCCAGGAGCATCAGGTAATGGTCGTTAACGAGGCACCCCTGAACAACATCCTGAATAATCCAGAGGCCACAGGACGCGTGGCCCTGTGGGGCATCGAACTATCACCGTTGGACATCGTCTACGAGAAGCGACACGCAATAAAATCTCAAGTCCTCCCGGACTTCCTGGTGCATTGGATGGAGCTGCAGCTGCCAGACACCCTGCATATGTCGCAGCCCGGACAATGCACTTCGACGGCTCCAAGCGCGAAGCCGGAGCAGGGGCAGGAGTCATACTAACCTCCCCGCAAGGTGATAAGATGAAGTACGTTCTTCGGATGAAATTCAGAGCCTCCAACAACGAGGCCGAATATGAAGCCCTCATCCATGGCATGAGGATGGCAAAGATATGCATCGCAACGCGCCTGGTCATCTACGGTGACTCCAACCTCATCGTCCAACAGACGATGAATGAGTGTGACGCACACGCTGAAAACATGATCGCGTACCGCGCGCTCTACAACGCACTCGAAGGAGAATTCGACGGCTGCGAGCTTCGGCACGTCGGAAGAGAAAGCAACGAGGAAGCCGATAGACTCGCCAACATCGGCTCCACTTGTGCAAAGGTTCCACCAGGCGTGTTCCTTGAACAGATCTGCGTGCCATCCATCAAGCGAAAATTCCCCAAGGGATCACCCGATGAAGCAGAACACTCGGGGGCTACGCTACCCGAAGGTCACGAAGGACCCGAAAAGCTAGTACCGAAGTTGCCATGGTCAACCTAATGCAGGTCATGGCAATCGAAGAAACTTGGACGCGACCATACCTCCAGTTCCTGATAAACGAGGAACTACCTGACAGCCCGACAGATGCCCGACGCATATCTCGTCGGTCAAAAGCCTTCACCATCATCAACGGCGAGCTGTACAAGCGCAGCATTACGGGTGTGCTACAACGGTGCGTCACTATCGACGACGGCAAGGCCATACTCCAAGACATCCACGAGGACATCTGCGGCCACCACGCCGGCAGCCGCTCCCTTATCGCCAAAGCTCTACGAGCAGGATTCTACTGGCCAACGGCTATGAGCGACGCAAAGGACATCGTCCGAAGATGCAACGGGTGCCAACGGTTCACCGACAAAATCAAGACGCACCGGGTCCGAACTCGACCCATACCCATAGCTTGGCCTTTTGCCGATGGGGCCTCGACATGATCGCAAACCGCCAAAGTCCTCGAAGGGGGACACGCCTTCCTCCCGGTCGTAGTCGACAAATTCACCAAGTGGATTGAGGCAATGCCGCCACCAACCGTAAGGGCAAACCGCCAAATTCTTCAATCCATTGTCTACATGTGTTCGGCGTACACAAAGATCATCACCGACAACGGATCGAACTTTATCTCAAGAATTCCGGGACTTCGCGAAGGCCTCAGGATCAACATCACGTATGCCTCAAAGGGCACACCCGCAAACAAACGAGCAAGTGGAAAAGGCCAACGGTCTAATTGGCGCCGCATCAAGAAGCGCCTCATGAGCTCACTCGAGCACAAAGCTGGAACCGGACGAAGAACTACTGCCCGTCTGTGGAGCTTACGGACCACGCCAAACAGCTCCACCGGATACACCGTTCTTCATGGTGCACGGAGGCCGTGCTACCACCGGCACGCCACCAGGCTCCACGAGTCGTCACATAAAGAAGCCAAGTCCACGATCGCATCAAGACGCCACACACACACTCGACGGTTGGATATAGCAAAGCTCGATCACGGTGTACCAGCAGAGTCTCTGAACTATCACAGCGCCGGTTGCCCAAGGTCCTTCGTCGAAGGAGACCTCGCCTTGCGACTCAAGCAAAAGCGATTAACAAACTCGAGTCACCATGGGAAGGACCCTACGTCATCATCAAGTCATCCTGTGGCGCTTATCGCCTCAAGCACATGGAGTCCGGAGTCGCATATTCCAACCCATGGAATATCTCGACCGACGATTTATTCTACCCGTAGTAATCCTACCCCTTTTTCTTTCAATAAGGCTTTCAGCCAAGGCTACTCAAACCATGTACCTCCTCCATTACGATATAAATAAAGCTAAGTGTTCGCCCCAACCTTCGGTTGACCATTTTTCCGCAACTTTACTACATGCTACAAATGCACTGGGCTCCCCACCTCACGATTTCATCGACCGAGGACCAAACGTACACTGAGTAGTACCACGCCGCAAACGAAAAGGACACGATTAATCAAAGTAATCAAGGCTCACAAACAAGCAAACCTTTACAACAAAGGGCATGGTTACCAAATGCAATATACAAATTTTACATCTATCTGCCTATTTTCAGGTACTACCTATTCGAAGAATAACCTGAGCACGCTGCTCAAACAAATGTACAATCTGTTCGCATATCGCCTTACAGCCAGTAATGCGGATGCATGTTCCACTCGCCACCATCCGGTCGAAGAGGCGGCCCAGCTACAGCAGCCAAATCCACGCCGTATGATGCACCTCACAAGAGATAAGGCGCTTTCACTCGCGACGAAGTAGCCGCACCAGCTCCTTGACATTGCGGCACTCAAACCTTGACAAAGACCCGCAAGGGTCGCCAAGATGGCATCCAAAGGAAACATGACGGCAAAGACCAAGAAAGTGATGTTCGTGACGTGGAGCACCCGCAAAGTTGATGAACATGATCCCGCACTGCCGCCGTAACTGTGGCACGATCGCGATCCATCCGTAAGAAGCCGCTGCCTCCATGTCCCGTTGAGTCAAGCAATTGACCAACAGCGACACGCCCTTTTTCTTCCTGAGCAAGATTAGCACCGCAATAACCGTGATACAACAAGAGTAAGGCCAGCAGCCCACTCAAGAATCGAGCTACCCGAAGAAGGATCAACTTACATTGCAGCTGCTCGGATAGCCGACCAGCTCGCCATCAAATACTCCTCTCTGGCGGCACCACGATCGCCTTGGACTTCAAACGCCGGCCACACTGCCAGAATCGAGCAAATCCTCTCCAGTGCGACGCGATCTCGAAGAAAAGCGAGCTGCAAGGAATCATCCAACGATGGTTGCAAGGGCCTTTCGGATAAAGTGTCAATCGGACCTCGCACCAAGGAACCTATAGCAGTAAAAAGAAAGAACCACGATATTCAGCCAAGGATGGAGTCCAACACCGAGAAATTCATTAAATATATAAGGCCGCAAGGCACAAGGATGGTACTACAAAAGATATTTACAACAAAAGTAAACTACATGCTACCCTACATCTACTATGCCTAAGGCGCAGGACACTGAGTCGCCAGAGCCGATCGCTTAGCTCTGCCTCGCGCCGCCAGTAGCGTACTCGACAGCAAGTCAATGAGCTTGGGCCCATATCGTCAATGAGCGAGCGTAGTAGGCAGCGAAGGCTACCGATCCATCCGCAGCCGCCGGCATCCGAGAAGTGATCTGGGCAAGTCCAGCTCCGCCATGGCTATCGCCACCGACGGACGCGCTTAATGCCCTTCTCGCTGGCGCTAGGTGCAGCAGCGCTTCCGATAGAGCCTCGCCAGGCATCCACATCTTCAAGGGTTGCGCCCTTCGGGAAGAGCTCCTGGTAGAAGCGACCAAGGACCTCTTTCGCCTTGGCTAGGGAGTTGACGACGGTGCTGCAGCGGTCTTCGACCGCCACAGTGGCATCATCCAGAGCACTCCCGTGCTCCAGAGCACCGCGGTCGAACTCGATGCCTGCGGCATCTGAGACAAAAATGAAGAAAGAGCATGAAGAAAGGCAGCATAGAAGAAGACCCATCGAAAAGAAACAAGTACAAAAACCAGCACTCACGAAATAGCCTTTGGCAAAGCGGCTACCATGAGCTTCTCACGACCATGGCGGCCGCAGACGCCTTTTCGCTTCGCCGCTTCGAGCCTCTAGCTCAAGGCGTTTTTCGCGCTAACGCAGCGGCCTTCGCCCGATTGGCCAAGGCTCTTTTAAGAGCGCCGACCACGGAGAGAGTCATTATGCTCCTCTGCATTTAGACAAGCAAGTGTCAAAGAACAAGACCATGATAAACAATAAAAGTATTAAAAGGTAGACGGATACCTTGAAGTTTCGGCCTCGGTCAGCGCCTCTCCACCAGCCGCTTGGCCTCTTGGACAAAAGGTCGCAGGAAAAGGCAGCAAGAAGAACAGACTTGGGGCTACGCCCAAAACAAAGAGTCAAAAACAACATCAAGACACGAAGATACTGGGGCTCCCCGTGACGGAAGTAGAAAACTTACGTGTTCGGCGAGCCCAAGGTCCGCTTCGAAATTTCGAGGCGCAACCACCAGCCTCTCACGCAGTGAGGATCTGAGCAGCGCCACCAAGTCGCCACTGCCCCGAGGAGGAGGCGACGCAATGTTCGACTCTCCCATCATCTCCCCCGCACCATCACTGGAGCCATCGGAGGATTGCCTGCATACGAAGCCAATCAGCACAGGTGCAAACATCATAAAAAGAAAAGGACAATAGTACAACAAGAAAAACTTACGAGCCCAGTGCGCTAAGATCGAAGATAGGAGAAGCCCTTCGGGCCATCTTCTCCTCTTTCTTCTCTTCCTTCTTCTCCTCCTTCTTTTCTTCCTTCTTCCGCTTTGTCGGGCGCGGTGCAACAGCCCGCACAGAATGGCGTGAAGGGAGAGGAAGAACCTCCATGACCATCATCATGACGCCAAGGCCCAGGATTTCGGGAGTCGGAGGAGTTGAAGCATCCAAGACTCGCCGAGTTCGCGGATCGCCAAGATATGGTCCTCACTCGACTCGTCGGCATCCTCCGCCGGAGATCGCGCCGACGGAAGCTCGGACACGGAATCCACCACTTCATTATTCGGGGCATTCGGATACCTTTCGGGCAATGGTGGTGCCATGCCCAGCACTTTGAAGCTCTACAAGATGAGAAGAAACTTTGTTAGCAAACAAAGGACACAAATACACACCCAACAAAAAGGGGGAGCACTACGTACATAAATCTACACCTTCGGCACGGCCAACGTCGAAGAAAAGGGAGGAGTCACGATTCCCGGAGTCCCTCATCGGCCTTGAACTTCAGCAGCACGTGAAGATCCTTGTCAAGATTCCCCTCGGAGATTTTCTCACTCGAAACCCTCGTCGGATCACGGCGTCCAGAATAAAGAAACATCGGGTGCGCTCTCGCTTGGAGAGGTTGCACCCGACGCTCAAGAAAAGTTCGGATGATGTCCACGCCGTTCACCTCCTTCTCAGGAATCAGTTGGAGATCCTCCACCCGACGATAAAGGGCCTCTATCTCTTCCACCTCACCGTCTAAGATTTGGTTTTTCCAAGACCTTTTCTTCTCAATCTTCTGGGAGGGGTCAAAGGGAACAAGACCAAAATCTTGCCCAGGCAACACGGAGTCACGGATGTAAAACCATTTCCTCCGCCAAGATCGACAGATTCGACATGGAAAAGGAAAAGAATTGCACATTGGGACTGAGGGAGATGATGAAACCCCCAATGGGATACATACCATCCGAACCAGACTGCCTCTTCACGGAATAAAGCTTCCGGAAGAGGCCAAAGTGCGGCTCAATGCCAAGCCAACACTCGCAAAGCGTGATAAAACACGCAATGTGGAGAAGGGAGTTGGGAGACAGATGATGGAGCTAAACCCCATAAAAGAAGAGCAGTCCACGAAGGAAGTCGTGGACCGTAAAAGAAAACCCGCGAATCACGAAGGCAACAAACATAACCCGGAACCCAGATAGGGGACGGGGGATTACCTCATTGCCGGGGAGTCTCACGGCCGTGTCTCGCGATCAGCCTCGCCGCTAGCTTATGGAGATCGCTCTCCCGCGTTTCTGATCGCCGCCAGCTACCATCGGTGACGTGAGCAGCGGCGGTGCCCTTTTTGCCTCCGGCGGCGCTGGTCCCAACCGCAGATGAGGATTTCTTTGTTTCCCCATGGTGCTACGGTGGTGGTGGCGATGCCAAAGCAGAAAGAACAGAGGAAATATAGAAGAAACTCTCAGCGCGCAGCGAGAATAAGCTCAAGAACAAGGAAGAAGTAAACAGATGAACTGAGGCGGTGAAAAACAAACCACGATTTCACCAAGGATTATAACAGCAAGGACGACGCACGCTGGCCGTCCATCGAGAAGACCTAACGCCACGGTAGATCTGGCCGTACACGTGTCAGCACCATAACGAACCGTCATTACCACGCCGTCCACTACGCGTGGAAATCGAGGAGACGCCGTAATCATCTCCACGCCGCGCGTGACCAGTCAATTCAAAGTCAGGAAGTGGGACCCACGTCATTCAACAAGTCATATTCGCGTAGCGACGCTTGAGGTAATCAATCGTCAGCACTGACGTCATCAAAAGCTATACTAGCACCAACTTCGGCTTCACATCTAAGAGTACTCACTCGAATCTGTGATTCGACTAAATACTCGGGGGCTACTCCTATCAGAGCGCCGCCGCACCACAAACAAATGAGGACAAAATTATTCTCGAGTCCTGTTCGAGTCTACGACTCCACTACGGACTCGGGGGCTACTCCCATAGGGAGGATGGATTTAAGCATCCAAAAAATTTCGAGTCCTGCGGACTTAACAACTGAAACAATGCTTGAAATAAACTCTCCGTTCGAGTCTATGACTCGAACAGACACTTGGGGGCTACTCCCATAGGGAGCGCTGGTCGCTCACCCTATGAAATCTTCGACCGCGATCTTCCGGATCAGCACGCAAAAACTTTTTGGCAACTCTGCCCCAATAAAACGCTAAGTGAGCGACAATCTCCTTGGCCACCCAAAGCACCTCCGCGGTGACAAACATTCGGATGCTGTGTCTTCGACACAAAGATAAGACCTAAAGATATCATCTGATGGCCCGCAACGCACCGATCAAGGCCTCGCTAGTATGAAGCCGCATCAGTACGATGAAAATCCCGACGGACGCGTTGGGTACACCAATTAAAATTACCGGAATTCCACTCGTAAGTCCTCTCGCGGCTCGAGTCGAATTATGCCAAGATATGTTCCAGGTCCGGGTTGAGGGACCCAACCTCAAGAAGATCGTGTTGTTTCGCCCTAAGATGCTTAATCGACCTCGATCCGTCGGGTGAGTCAGGCACACGCATCAACAATCCCTACGCCCATACACTATTAAAACATGGTTGCACCCGAAGAATGGAAGAGTCCTCAGCCGAATCTACGATTCGACTGATCACTCGAGGGCTACTGACATGGTTATACCCTACGGGTACATGACTTCAGCATGCCTGGTCCGGCCCAAGGAAGGCCCACAACAGATATACGCTGGCCCCTGAAGACTTTCGGGTGGCCAAGGCCCATGACGCCTTCGGATCCTTGGAGAACAAGTCTAGCGGAGATAGGAAATTCAAAGGGGTAAAACCCTAGAACTTGTAACCGACTAGGACTATGCCCGGACCTCGAGTCTATATAAAGGCCGGAGGGCACGCCCTAGATCTCTCGACTCATACTTTCGCACACACATCCACGCCAGATCGAATCACAAGACTCGTAATCTTCAGTTCCGCCGTAATCAAGAGCAGACAAGCAGGAGTAGGGTTTTCCCTCCGGGGGCCTGAACCTGGGTAAATCTCGTGTCCCCTGGTTGCTTGTCTGTTAACCCGTGCCACGATCTCCAGCATCCCCATCTTCTCCAAAACCCAAGTCCATAACAATGGGCATTGACGAGATTAAACCTCGTCAGCAGCCGCCTCGGGTACCCCCTCAGCCTCCCTCTTCGCCTATAAGAAGCCCCCGATACCTAAACCCTAAGGACACGATCGATCTTCCACGAAACAGTCCGTAGCCACTGCCACCATCGTCCCTAGATCGGGGGATCTGAAGCTCTTCCCGGCACCCTGCCGGAAGGGAGAGATCATCCTGGAGGCCTTCTTCATCACCATGCCAGCCTCCGGTATGATGCGTGAGTAGTTCCACCTTGGACTATGTGTCCATGTAGTAGCTAGATGGTTGTTTATCCTCCTTTGTGCTACCATGTTTAGATCTTGTGAGCTCCGTTCATGATCAAGATCATCTATTTGTAATCATGCATGTTGTGTTTACGGGTATCTGATGGATTGTAAGATCCCTCCTTTGTAAAGGAAAAGGATCCCTGTGATTGCAATGCTAGTCCCTGGATCAATAGCTAGCATCCACAATTAAGATGTAATATCAAGAAACAAAGGTCATAATACAACTTTATAACCAGGAATAACATAATTTATTACATCTTACATAGCTCATTTGTCTATTACATTACATTGTAGCAGAATATCTATAAGCATGGGGTCCTTCATCTTCAAAGTGCCACAGGCAGACATGTTGGTTGTAGACTTGTAATCCTAATCAATCAACCTTCTCTAAAACAATCAAACCTGCAACATCACAAGTTACAGCCACAAGGGGTCAATACATTTGAATTGTATTGGCAAGTGATACTATGGTAGTATAGTGGAGTCTATCATCTATATGCATTTGGCTAAGTGGAGTTGAGGCTTGCATTGCTCAAAATAGATTTTTACTTAACAATTGAAAACACAAAGTTTTTGCTTGACAAAATCATTTTTCTCAATCAAAGATTGAAGATCCTTTAACCCTTGTTCAACCACAAGTTTTTAACTTAGAAATTTGAATGATGAGATTCTTGATTGCTTCCATGTCTTGATGCTCAAATTGTCCTTTACCAGGGACATGGCTATGTACTTAGGTTTTACACTCTGCAGAGGTGGTGCACTTTCCCCACAAGACTTGGTTTCCCAAGACAAGTTCTTTCAGAAGCCTTCCCTTAGACCAAAATGGACGCGTTCCAACCTATAAAACTCTACCACCAACTGTCCATATGGCTAAGTTCTTGCAACCTATATGATCCAGGCAGAGCCCATAATGCCAAGTGGCTGCACTTGAAGCTTCTCAACATTTGACATCTCAAATCTCTTTGTTCCTGGGTGGCCATCCACAAGTGAGATACACAGGGTCAACCATAGACATGGGCCTTGTGAACCACTCAACCAAAAACCACCAAGCAATTACCATTCCACCCAGGTGATTCATTAACTTAGTTGTTTTATTAAACAAAAACACAAGTCCTCAGACTTAGAAATTTTTCCATAGTGTGAATATATTTCCACCCTTGTTTTCTATTAGCTAAGCTAAGCTTGATAGTAGTAGGAATCTTAACTTAGGAAAATTCCTACTAAGGTTTCATCTACTAGGTTTTCCTATAGCAAGGTTTATACTTAGCAAAATTTCATGCAAGTTTTACTTAGAGAAAACCACTAATGCATAGTGAAAGTAATGGGACAAAAAGTATGAAGCATCACTTGCCTTTTTTGTAGAGGGTATAAGCTCACTCCTTGTCCTTGCAACAATCACACTCTTCAAGTCACTACAATTCAATCAAGCAAGGCACAAACTCAATCTACCACTCAAGCAAAACATCACATAAAATAACAAAGTCAAGGTAATGCATGCAAACATGCCAAGCTTTGTTTTATTTGAAAAAGTGGTTCCTAATGGGTCATAAACATTTGAAAACACCTAATGGTCATTTTGTAAGGTGGCAAAGTCATTTGCAAAAAGGTTTCACTTCATAAACCATTTTCAAAACAAAGTTTCATTTTATGTGGTATAGAAATATTTTTACTAGGGCATTAATCTATAGGGTTCACCAAATATGTTTTCAAACCATAAAACTTGGTGTTTTGGGTCAGAGAGTTTAAAACAAAACATTTCCCAAAAGTTTTCTTCCAAAACCATTTTTAATAAATAAACTATATTTTTATTTAACTAGAAATGGTTTTAAATCAAAGACTCGCTATTTTTCTTCACCAAATACATTTTTGAAACCACAAAGTGTTTCCTATGGTCAGTAGGTTCAAAAAAATCCATTTGCAAAAGATTTTAACCCCAAAATCATTTTTGAACAATTTTTACTATCTAAACAAGCATACAAATGTTTCTGCAAAAACAAACATTTTTCCAGAAACTTTTTACTAAACAAATGGCATGGTTGGCTAGGGCTTGTTCCACTGATTCCATTGATATAAAGTTTGTAATTTTTGGACGTGTGGATCAAAAGTTATACCAATTACAAATTTGCATTCTAATCAGATCAAAAATCTGTTTTAAATCGATTCCATTCCACGTGGCTGCTTCTAATTGGACAATAACGGTTCGCTCGGATTGGCTACGGGGTGCGTTGGATCTAACTGAAAACGTGCGGCACAGATGGTCGCGTACCCTTTCGATTGGATCTAATCCTAGCCAGATGATTCGCATCCTCTCCACGGTACCATAACGCGTTTACGACGGGTCATGGCGGCGTGGCTCTGTCGATGACGCTGCCGACGAAATAGGACGAGCGGGGAAGAGTGAGGTTGCTCACTAGGTTCGTAATGAAGCACTGATTCTCGTTGTTGCTTTGGTTGGCCAAGGGGAGCACGGAGGTGACGACAATTGCTCGCCGGAGTTCGCTCGGTTTCGGGCACGCTCTGGTTGATGACGGAGGCGACGACTGAGGGTGTGCTAAGACAAATGGAGAGTAGTGTTAGACGCGCGTGAGAGGGGATAGTGTGAGAGTATCCATTAGAGGGTCCGGGGTAGTCTGGGCTCACCAGGAGATGTCGCCGGAGTCGAGGAGGCGGCGATGCTTGCAGATGTTGTCAATGTCGAATGC
Organism: Avena insularis; assembly: GCA_023614405.1. Lineage (NCBI taxonomy): Eukaryota > Viridiplantae > Streptophyta > Magnoliopsida > Poales > Poaceae > Avena > Avena insularis. Next base: position 84,801,041 of record CM042695.1, on the reverse strand, counting down.
CTGGGGATCAAGAAACCAAACCAAGGAGTGAGGAAGGTGCGCGTTAGAATACTAGGGAGATTCAACAGAAAAATGGAGGTGCGGGGGTGTTCTTTTCACCGGAATTTGGCACTAGAACTCGTCGGAGCCGGCGAGACGTTGAGCTCGAATTCGAGGTGTTCAGTGGCTCATTAGCGGTGGTTGTTGAGGGGAAATGAGGAGGAGTCAGAGGGGATTAAGAGGGACTTGATGGTTTTGGTGATTGAGATCGCGTTAGAGCGAATTTAAGCCGATAATCAATCACTGGCAACGGGCGCGCGAGTTTGATGACGACGTGGTGGCTAGGTGGGTCCTGGCTGTCTGCGAGAGGGAGTGCGTGAGTGTGGGGTCCAAATGCCATCCTCTCAAGTGTAAGTTCCTGAGTGAGAAAATAACGATTCGCTGGGTAGTGTTGGTGGGCTGGAGTTGGGCCTAGACTGGGCTGGCCGGCTGGGCTGCTGTTGTTTAATATTTTTTTCTTCCTGGATGTTTTTCCTTTTTCCAAAATCAATTTCTGTTTTGAAATTCAATCAATCAATTCAAACAATCAATTCAATTCAAACATTCACCACAACTTTGAATTTGGTTCTGTTCAGTAACATAAACCAAAATCCAAAGATCAAAATAATAATTTTATTTTTAGGGTCCATTATTAATTAAATAAATAGACCTGGTTTATTAAATCAAAATAGAATTTGATTTATTCAAAGCTCCATTTTGAAAACTAAATATTTTCAAAACCAAATCAGTAGGTTTTATTTGAGAATATAAAATACTTGGAAAACTTATTTAAAACAAATAAATAAGTTTTGATGTTTTTAGAAATAGTAAAACCTTTATTAATAAAACTTGGATATTAAATCCTTATTACTTTATTTAAATAAACTTTTACCATTTTACTCAAATGGAATTATTTTATTTCAAAGGCTTGGCCAAGTTTTAATTTGGCTTATAAAATAATCCTTATTTAAATATTTCTTTTTTCCTTTGAAAACCAAATCCTTTTATAAAAGATTTCAAAGTAGTAATAAAATATTTTTATTTTTCCTTTATTAAATATTTATCTTTTTAAATCCCTTTAGGATTTTATTTGATCCAAATAGGTTTTGAAAGTTTCAAATTGGATTCAAAAAGTTTCTTCTCACCCTGAAAATCAACAAAGTTTTATTTTATTCATTTATTTTTCACATTACAAGATTTGGAAAATCTTGGGATGTGACAGGCTACCACCCTTAAAATAAATCTCGTCCCGAGATTTGGGAGGCTAGGGTTACAAGTTGGCTCAAAACATCTAGGGTACTACCACCCTTAAAATTTTTCCAACTAGATTACATCTTGGCTTGCTTGGGATCTTGGGGAAACTTCTCTGGGCAAACATCTGCATAGTGCCCTAGCTCCTTGCATTTGAAACAGGTGACAAGGCTGAGATCCCTCATAGGATTGTTTATCTTGTGTTTCATCTTTTCTGGACAGTTGCTTGCATAATGTCCTAGCTCTTTGCAGCTGTTGCACCACACTTGGCTAATATCTTTCTTTTCCTTTGGTATCATTTTGTCTTGTTTGTTTCTTTGGTTCTTCTTCTTTTCTGGGCATTCCTTGACATAGTGTCCCATCTCTTTGCAATTGTAACATTGCACTTGAGTAATATCTTTCTTCTTAGGGTTGGGGCATTTCTTCTTCTTCTTGGGTCTCTCCAAAGCTAGGAGTTCTTCTAGTTCATGTTCTTCATATCTCACCTCAAAGGTGGGAAATCTTTCTCTCTTCTTGGGGCATTGATCTTCATGCTCCTTGGATGCATGATCCTTGTCTCCACAAGTATTGCTAGCTTGGGTTCCTTCTAGAATATCATCTTTATCATCCTTGTTGTCATTAGTTCTTTGGGAAAAGTTTTCTCCCATGTTGATCATTTGAGTAACCAATCCTTGCAACAATTTGGATTGAAGTTTCAAAATCCTTTGTATGGCTGGGTCTAGTCCATTGTTGTTGGCTAAAAGCTGAGTTGTCTCTTGGCTCAACTGGTTTTGGGTTGCTATGAGTTCTCTCATGTTGTCCTCTTGGTTGTTGTTGTTGTTGTCACCATCATTGATGTTGGAGTTTCTTGGAGAAGTCATCTGTTTGGATTGGTTTGGGATTAGAGTAGGCAAAAGATTTCTAAGGAAATAATTCTAATCACACATATCACAATTGACACAAGCAATGTGCAAGCAATCACAAACAAATATTCCACTCAACAACAAACACATTTTTAGGCAATCAAAGATATTTTTGTTACACCACATAAGTTGGTGTGTTTGACTTAACTAAATATGGTGGTCCATCTATATGGTTCACTTGAGATCTTTCCATCTTTCTTGGTTGATTCTTCTTGCATGAGATCATGGTTTCCTTGGGAAAACTCTTGGTCACAAAACTTCAAAGGTGGTGATGGTTCCTTCTAATTGTGTTTCCTTAGTCTCCAAATCTTGAGCAAGATTTCTTGTCTCACTTGTAGTCCTTAGTGGAATCCAAAATTGAGGTCCTTGGGGAATATGCTGAAGATGTTGAAGTCATTAGAGTTGAAGAAGTTGAAGTCATTAGAGTTGAAGATGTTGATGAAGTCCTTTGCACATGGTGAAGTCTTTGGCCATGGGGTAGGTTTTTCCATCAAGTTGAAATAGATGAGATGTAGAATCAAAACCAAAATGGTTGAGGAAAGAGTTTACAAGATTGTTTGTAAATAAGTTTTGGAACAAATACAACTCCTATTTTTCTAAGGGTTTTGTCCAATCCTAGGTTTACAAATCCTACAGGCAACACAAAGCTCTGATACCATCTGTAAGATCCCTCCTTTGTAAAGGAAAAGGATCCCTGTGATTCCAATGCTAGTCCATGGATCAATAGCTAGCATCCACAGTTAAGATGTAATATCAAGAAACAAAGGTCATAATACAACTTTATAACCAGGAATAACATAATTTATTACATCTTACATAGCTCATTTGGCTATTACATTACATTGCAGCAGAATATCTATAAGCATGGGGTCCTTCATCTTCAAAGTGCCACAGGCAGACATGTTGGTTGTAGACTTGTAATCCTAATCAATCAATTTCTCTAAAACAATCAAACCTGCAACATCACAAGTTACAGCCACAAGGGGTCAATACATTTGAATTGTATTGGCAAGTGATACTATGGTAGTATAGTGGAGTCTATCATCTATATGCATTTGGCTAAGTGGAGTTGAGGCTTGCATTGCTCAAAATAGATTTTTACTTAACAATTGAAAACACTAAGTTTTTGCTTGACAAAATCATTTTTCTCAATCAAAGATTGAAGATCCTTTAACCCTTGTTCAACCACAAGTTTTTAACTTAGAAATTTGAATGATGAGATTCTTGATTGCTTCCATGTCTTGATGCTCAAATTGTCCTTTACCAGGGACATGGCTAAGTACTTAGGTTTTACACTCTGCAGAGGTGGTTCACTTTCCCCACAAGACTTGGTTTCCCAAGACAAGATCTTTCAGAAGCCTTCCCTTAGACCAAAATGGACGCGTTCCAACCTATAAAACTCTACCACCAACTGTCCATATGGCTAAGTTCTTGCAACCTATATGATCCAGGCAGAGCCCATAATGCCAAGTGGTCAGACTTGAAGCTTCTCAACATTTGACATCTCAAATCTCTTTGTTCCTGGGTGGCCATCCACAAGTGAGATACACAAGGTCAACCATAGACATGGGCCTTGTGAACCACTCAACCAAAAACCACCAAGCAATTACCATTCCACCCAGGTGATTCATTAACTTAGTTGTTTTATTAAACAAAAACACAAGTCCTCAGACTTAGAAATTTTTCCATAGTGTGAATATATTTCCACCCTTGTTTTCTATTAGGTAAGCTAAGCTTGATAGTAGTAGGAATCTTAACTTAGGAAAATTCCTACTAAGGTTTCATCTACTAGGTTTTCCTATAGCAAGGTTTATACTTAGCAAAATTTCATGCAAGTTTTACTTAGAGAAAATCACTAATGCATAGTGAAAGTAATGGGACAAAAAGTATGAAGCATCACTTGCCTTTTTGGTAGAGGGTATAAGATCACTCCTTGTCCTTGCAACAATCACACTCTTCAAGTCACTACAATTCAATCAAGCAAGGCACAAACTCAATCTACCACTCAAGCAAAACATCACATAAAATAACAAAGTCAAGGTAATGCATGCAAACATGCCAAGCTTTGTTTTATTTGAAAAAGTGGTTCCTAATGGGTCATAAACATTTGAAAACACCTAATGGTCATTTTGTAAGGTGGCAAAGTCATTTGCAAAAAGGTTTCACTTCATAAACCATTTTCAAAACAAAGTATCATTTTATGTGGTGTAGAAATATTTTTACTAGGGCATTAATCTATAGGGTTCACCAAATATGTTTTCAAACCATAAAACTTGGTGTTTTGGGTCAGAGAGTATAAAACAAAACATTTCCCAAAAGTTTTCTTCCAAAACCATTTTTAATAAATAAACTATATTTTTATTTGACTAGAAATGGTTTTAAATCAAAGACTCATTCTTTTTCTTCACCAAATACATTTTTGAAACCACAAAGTGTTTCCTATGGTCAGTAGGTTCAAAACACTCCATTTGCAAAAGATTTTAACCCCAAAATCATTTTTGAACAATTTTTACTATCTAAACAAGCATACAAATGTTTCTGCAAAAACAAACATTTTTCCAGAAAGTTTTTACTAAACAAATGGCATGGTTGGCTAGGTCTTGTTCCACTGATTCCATTGATATAAAGTTTGTAATTTTTGGATGTGTGGATCAAAAGTTATACCAATTACAAATTTGCATTCTAATCAGATGAAAAATCTGTTTTAAATCGATTCCATTCCACGTGGCTGCTTCTGATTGGACAATAACGGTTCGCTCGGATCGGCTATGGGGTGCGTTGGATCTAACTGAAAACGTGCGGCACAGATGGTCGCGTACCCTTTCGATTGGATCTAATCCTAGCCAGATGATTCGCATCCTACAGCTACAACGCGTTTGCTTGTGGATCCGGCGCCGACGGCGGTCACAAGGCGCGCCTTCTGTCGATGACGCTGCCGACGAAATAGGACGAGAGGGGAAGAGTGAGGTTGCTCACCAGGTTCGTAATGAAGCACTGATTCTTGTTGTTGCTTTGGTTGGCCAAGGGGAGCACGGAGGTGACGACAATTGCTCGCCGGAGTTCGCTCGGTTTCGAGCACGCTCTGGTTGATGACGGAGGCGACGACTGAGGGCGTGCTAAGACAAATGGAGAGTAGTGTTAAACGCGCGTGAGAGGGGAGAGTGTGAGAGTATCCATTAGAGGGTCCAGTGTAGTCTGGGCTCACCAGGAGATGTCGCCGGAGTCGAGGAGGCGACGATGCTTGCAGATGTTGTCAATGTCGAATGCCTGGGGATCAAGAAACCAAACCAAGGAGTCAGGAAGGTGCGCGTCAGAATACTAGGGAGATTCAACAGAAAAATGGAGGTGCGGGGGTGTTCTTTTCACCGGAATTTGGCACTAGAACTCGTCGGAGCCGGCGAGACGTTGAGCTTGAATTCGAGGTGTTCAGAGGCTCATTAGCGGTGGTTGTTGAGGGGAAATGAGGAGGAGTCGGAGGGGATTAAGAGGGACTTGATGGTTTTGGTGATTAAGATCGCGTTAGAGCGAATTTAAGCCGATAATCAATCACTGGCAACGGGCGCGCGAGTTTGATGACGACGTGGTGGCTAGGTGGGTCCTGGCTGTCTGCGAGAGGGAGTGCGTGAGTGTGGGGTCCAGTCGTCATCCTCTGTGCGGGTAAGTTCCTGAGTGAGAAAATAACGATTCGCTGGGTAGTGTTGGTGGGCTGGAGTTGGGCCTAGACTGGGCTGGCCGGCTGGGCTGCTGTTGTTTAATATTTTTTTCTTCCTAGATGTTTTTCCTTTTTCCAAAATCAATTTCTGTTTTGAAATTCAATCAATCAATTCAAACAATCAATTCAATTCAAACATTCACCACAACTTTGAATTTGGTTCTGTTCAGTAACATAAACCAAAATCCAAAGATCAAAATAATAATTTTATTTTTAGGGTCCATTATTAATTAAATAAATAGACCTGGTTTATTAAATCAAAATAGAATTTGATTTATTCAAAGCTCCATTTTGAAAACTAAATATTTTCAAAACCAAATCAGTAGGTTTTATTTGAGAATATAAAATACTTGGAAAACTTATTTAAAACAAATAAATAAGTTTTGATGTTTTTAGAAATAGTAAAACCTTTATTAATAAAACTTGGATATTAAATCCTTATTACTTTATTTAAATAAACTTTTACCATTTTACTCAAATGGAATTATTTTATTTCAAAGGCTTGGCCAAGTTTTAATTTGGCTTATAAAATAATCCTTATTTAAATATTTCTTTTTTCCTTTGAAAACCAAATCCTTTTATAAAAGATTTCAAAGTAGTAATAAAATATTTTTATTTTTCCTTTATTAAATATTTATCTTTTTAAATCCCTTTAGGATTTTATTTGATCCAAATAGGTTTTGAAAGTTTCAAATTGGATTCAAAAAGTTTCTTCTCACCCTGAAAATCAACAAAGTTTTATTTTATTCATTTATTTTTCACATTACAAGATTTGGAAAATCTTGGGATGTGACATGGATATTGAGATTACTATGTCAGATTGATTAATGATTCTATCTTATTGATTCTATCATGTCTGTGTTGTTTGAGATCTTGCATGCTCTCCGTTTCTAGTAGCTGTCTTGGCCAAGTAGATGCTAGTGACTCCAGGAGGGAGTATTTATGATCGATAGTGGGTTCATGCCTCTATTGAATATGGGGAAGTGACAAAAATCTCTAAGGTTGTAGATGCGTTCTTGCTACTAGGGAGAAAACAACAATCTCTTGTTCATGGAACAAGTGTATTGTTTACTTTACACACCTTGCTTAAAGCAGTTATCTGTTGCTTGAACTTAATATTGGAGGGGGTTCGGATGATAAATTGAAGGTGGATTACTAGTCATAGATGCAGTTGGATGGCAGTTTATGTATATTGTTATAATGCCCAATCAAATCTCATAGGATCATGAATGTCTAGTATTGCATTGTTATGCCTTGCTCTGTCCTATCAATTGCCCCGCTGTAATTTGTTTACCCAACATGTTATGTTGTTTATCTTAAGGATAAGACCTCTAGTGAACTATGGACCCCGGTCCAATCTTTACCATTGATACATATTCCACTATTACTGTTTACTTTCTGTAAACCACCATTACCTTCCACACCATACGGTTAATCCTTTGTTTTCAGCAAACCAGTGAGATTGACAGCCTCACTATTTGTTGGGGCAAAGTCTTAAGTTTATGTTATGCAGGTTTCCAAGTTGCTAGCAACACCTTTGAGTCGTTTCCTTCCTCCTACTGGTTCGATAACCTTGGTTTTTACTAAGGGAAAACTTGCCATTGTGCTCATCATACCTTGCTCTTGGGGTTTCCCAATGAAGCTCTATAGTGATCTGAGCTGCAATCAACAAGCTTTTCTGGCGTCGTTGCCGGGGAGGCTAAGGACGGCTTCACAAGGGGAGTCCTTCACAACCTTTCTCTTTACTTTGTTTTTGTTTTGGTTAGTTTCTTTTGCCTTGTTTTGTTTGCTTCTTTATATAAAAAATTACAAAAAAATAAGTTTTGTTTGGTTTGCTTTTTCTTATCAAAAACACACACACAAAATTAGTTCCTACTCTAGTTGTTGTTGTTGTTGGTTTGCTCCACCTTTGCAAAAATTAACTTTGCTGAGAACACCAAGTTGTGTGACTTCACTAGCACAAACAACAATGATTTCCTGAGTATACCTATTGCTCCACCTGCTCCTGATGCTATCTTTTATGAAATTAAGCCTGCTTTGTTGAATCTTGTGATGAAAGAGCAATTTTCTGGTGCTAGTTCTGATGCTGCTGCTACCCACCTCTATAACTTTGTTGAAATTTTTGAGATGCAAAAATATAAGGATGTAGATGGAGATATTATTAAGCTCAAATTGTTTCCTTTCTCCTTGAGAGGAAAAGCTAAAGAATGGTTGCTATCCTTGCCTAGAAATAGTATTGATTCTTAGATTAAGTGCAAAGATGCTTTTATTGGAAAATATTATCCTCCTGCTAAGATTATATCTATGAGAAGTGAAATAATGAAATTTAAACAACTTGATAATGAACATGTTTCTCAAGCTTGGGAAAGAATGAAATCTTTGGTAAAGAATTGTCTCACTCATGGACTAACTGCTTGGATGATTATCCAGACTTTTTATGCAGGACTAAACTTATCTTTAAGAAATCTGTTGGATTATGCTGCTGGGGGTACCTTTATGACCATTACTTTGGGTGCTGAAACAAAGCTCCTTCATAATATGATGGTCAACTATTTTGAATGGCACACTGAGAGAGCTCCACATGGTAAGAAGGTAAATTTTGTTGAAGAAACCTCCTCTTTGAGTGGTAAAATTGATGTTATCATGATTATGCTTGTTAATGGAAAAGCTCATATAGATCCAAATAATGTTCCCTTAGCCTCTTTGGTTGCTCAAGAAGACCAAGTTGATGTGAACTTTATTAGAAACAACAATTTCAACAATAATGCCTATAGGAATAATTTTGGTAGTAACAATAACTATAGACCTTATCCTCCTAATAATGGCAATACTTATGGGAACTCCTACAACGACGATACTAGAAGTGCTCCCTCTGAACTTCAAGTCATGCTTAAAGATTTTATTAGTAAACAAACCACTTTCAACAAAACTGTGGAGGAAAAGCTTATGAATGTTGAGAAAAATATTTCCTCTTTGTCTGAAGGACAGTCCTCTTTGATTAATAAAATGGCTGCTAAACCTGAAACCTTGGAAAGTACCTTTGCTGCTACTCATGCCATACAAGTTACTATTGATGAAAATGTTAGAATGTTAGCTAAACTACATGCTAAGTGGGAAAGAGAAGCTGTAATTGCTAGAAACAATAGTGTGTGTACTATTACCACCACCAATATGGATGCCACCAAACCACAAGAAGTCCCTATTCCTCCTATCACAATGCCTAAACCCAATGAGTCTACTACCAGTGATGCTAAGTTTGATTTTGATCTTGATGGTTGCAATATCTCTGAAGTGATTATGTTCTACAAATGCTTGCTAGAAGTCCTAATGCTAGTGATATGAATGTGGCTTTCACCAAACACATTACAGGTGCTCTCACTAAAATTAAGGAAGAAAAATTGAAACACAAAGCCTCTATTCCTAGGAAAGTAGAAGATAGTTGGGAACCCATTATTAATATGCAAGTGAATGACTTTGATCTCAAAGCTTCATGTGACCTTGGTTCTAGTGTCTCTATTATGCCTAGAAAGATTTATGAAATGCTTGATTTGCCACCTTTGGAAGATTGCTATTTGGATGTCCCACTTGATGATAATGATAAAAAAAAACTCATGGGGAGTGTTAATGATGTTCTTATTATGGTTAACATTGCTTGTGTCCCTATTGATTTCTATGTTTTGGATGTTGAATACAATGCTTCTTGTCCCATTACTTTGGGAAGACCTTTTCTTAGAACTGATGGTGTCATCATTTATATGAAAGAAGGCACCATTAAATATCAATTTCCATTCAAGAAAGGTATTGAACACTTCACTATGAGGATATATAGGTTACCCTTTTCTCCTCCCTTGAAAGCAAGGTTTGATGTTAATGCTTCTTCATTTGAAAATACTTGATTCTTGCTTCTCGTGCCTAACTTAAAGGCGTTAAAGAAAAGTACTTCTTAGGAAAACCCAATAGTTTTATTGAGTCTTGGAAGTTATTACTTCTGTAATAACCACTCCTTATCCTTTTTGTTTGATTTTTGTGCCAAGAATAACCTCTAATGAGAGGGAAGTAAGATTTGGGGAGTTGCTGTCCCGAAACATATTTTTATGCTCCACTATAAAAATTCGTGTAAAATATACGTAAGTCGGATTGACCTGTAATTTTCTGAATAAATCCCCCAGGTTGTTAGATAACTTTCGTTTGTTCAACACTTTTTGATTTGAGTAACAGAAGGTCTAATAAAAATCGGTTTCTACCTACTGGTCTGTTTTGACAGATTTCTGCCATTATTTGCATTTGCTTCTTATTGATTCCTTTTTGGGTTATTTTTGGGAAATTGAGCTTTTTGAGGGAATTTCTATAGTAGTTTGTGCCTTTGGTGAAAGTTTTGCTGTTTTAAAACTAAACCCCAAGGTCTATTATCTTTTGAATGCACTAATGTTGCTAATGAAGATTGTGTGAAGTTTTGTATGAAGGAAAATTTGCAGGTGTAGGAAGCATCAAAGCTTGGGGATGCCCAAGGCATCCCCTTTCTTTATCAATAAAAATTTCAAGTTTTTATAGACACTTCATTTTTATTATTGCATGCACAAGTTGTGTTGTTCTTGGAGCGTCTTAGTTTTTGTTTTTGGTTTTTGTTTGTTTAGTTTGCTTGAATAAAGTAGTTGGACCCCCGTTCTCGTTGTGTTGTTTCAAATAAGTTGACTGGTGTTAGAAAGGAGTAGAAAATTCTTGCTTGAGTAGTACAAGAGGATCTTGCTTTGATTGTGAATTAGACTTTATCTTGTCATGGTAGATGTTGTTTTAACCTTATGATTAGTGAATATTGATGTAGCATGACTTTTTCCAAACAATTAGGATTGCTTAATGTGCCTTGAAAGAATCATGCGTTGTTTTAGCATACAAAAGCATAGTATTATGGTATTCTCCTTTGATGCTTTGTTTGGGTTGACTTGGCACATGTTCACACCATGTTTGAAACAAGTCACCTTAGCCTCTATGATCATTTAGTTTTTGACTTGTGGTACCACTTTATGCTTTGATTTGTAATGTGTTATCGCTCTACATGATTATGGCCATTATTGCTCTCTTAGTTGGTCGCTCCCAATCTTTTGCTAGCCTCCACTTGTATGAGTAAGCTCTACTCATGCATCCAACTCCCAAGAAACCAAGTTATTCCAAAGTGTCCACTATAAATTCCTATGCATGGTGTGTTACACCATTCCAAGTATATTCTTGTTTTATCTATCTTCCAAATTAAACTTGTTATGTGAAAGTTAGTGATTAAAGCTCTCACAAACTTGATGGCACACTTTATTTTTCTTGCCCCTAATAAACTTGAACCATTGTGTCATCTATGTTGTATATGCTTGCACTTATACGTTGGAATTAGCAGAACCATGCCGTCATGAGGGACGCTTTCAACATTGCACATGTACATTGTACCTAGTTGATATCATGCTCTTTTGTTTGCGGATGTCGTCGGTGTGAAATAAAAAAGGAGCTTGTAAGTCCATGGAGTTATGTATGTGTGTTAGAGAAATGCCTGGGCCGGTAGCCTAAGCCATGCCTAATCAGGGTGGAAACTTGCAGCATCACCATAGTGAGCAATCTATGAAGCTTTCTTCTTATAAAAAAGAGAGACATATTGAAAAGAGCAAAGAGACAAAAAAGCACCATTTTCCCATGGCAAATAAGAAGATTGCTGAGATGCTCATTGTCTGCTTGCCTTGTCATTTTGATATGGGATAGCTTCTGTATCATGTGCAAGGGGTACCTTGTTGGCGGTTCTCTATGATACATATGTACTTACTATGACAAGAACTTACCGGTGACTAAAGTTGAGTAGCATGAGGAGCGCCCCGCGTATTCAAGGGACATGAGATTACCAACTTATACTTTGTCAAGCATATACTCCATATTTTGTTCACTTTAACCTTAATCACTTCAAGATGCTTATGATAGGGACAATGAGAGCTGAAATCTAACAAGTACCATAATTTTTGGAAGCTCTTTATGAGACTTGAAATCCCTGCTTCTATTATATTGAGTCTCCACCTTCTATCCTTAGGCACCAATTAAGAGAGCATAATTGTCATTCTTAGTTCTATGTGCATTGTCCCAAAACTTATTGATTGACTCATATTGTTGATATTGCTTGCTCATGAACTATTTGTATCTAGTCACCTTTATGAACATTGAAGGTGTCCTTTGCATTTATTGCTACTCCATGAGGGACAAGCTAAATGCCACTATGCTATGTTTTCTATATGTGAAACAAACAAACGTCTTTCAATGCATTGTTATTCATGTATCTTTATTTGTATCCTTTCATGTTGCATGCATAGTTACTTTGTCTTATTGTTAGAACTTCATCTTTCATGCTCATGTTTAGAGTACTTTGATCCCAGCTTTCAATGCTTGCAAATGGTTTAATCTTGATTTTGATGGTGCATGTCCCCTAAAAAATTATTCTTGTTATCACTTACCTACTCGAGGACGAGCAGGAGTTAAGCTTGGGGATGCTTGATACGTCATAAACGCATCTATAATATTTTTATGTTCCATGCTTGTTTAGTATCTACTTTGCTTTGCTTTGTCTACACTTTGAGGTATTTTTATATGTTTTTTGGGACTAACCTATTAACAAGATGCCACCGTGCCAGTTGCCTGTTTTCTGTTGTTTTTGGTTCCAGAAAAGTCAGAAAATGAATATTCTCGGAATTGGACTGGACAAAAGCCAAAGTCAATATTTCACCGAGGATAACATGAGCGTAAGACAGATGTAGGAGGGCCTCGAGGGGGCTATACACCCTCGTCAAGACTGGCTCTCTGCCTGGGGGTGCACCCCTCGTCCTCCCTCTTCGCCTATAAGAAGCCTCCGATACCTAAACCCGAAGGACCCGATCAATCTTCCACGAAACGGTCCATAGCCGCCACCACCATTGTCCCTTGATTGGGGGGATCTGAAGCTCTTCCTGGCACCCTGCCGGAGGGGAGAGATCATCCCGGAGGCCTTCTTCATCACCATGCCAGCCTCCGGTATGATGCGTGAGTAGTTCCACCTTGGACTATGGGTCCATGTAGTAGCTAGATGGTTGTTTACCCTCCTTTGTGCTACCATGTTTAGATCTTGTGAGCTCCGTTCATGATCAAGATCATCTATTTGTAATCATGCATGTTGTGTTTGTGGGGATCCGATGGATATTGAGATTACTATGTCAGATTGATTAATGGTTCTATCTTATTGATTCTATCATGTTTGTGTTGTTTGATATCTTGCATGCTCTCCGTTTTTAGTAGATATCTTGGCCAAGTAGATGCTAGTGACTCCAAGAGGGAGTATTTATGCTCGATAGTGGGTTCATGCCTCTATTGAATCTGGGAAAGTGACATAAATCTCTAAGGTTGTAGATGTGTTGTTGCTACTAGGGAGAAAACAACAATCTCTTGTTCATGGAACAAGTGTATTGTTTATTTTACACACATTGCTTAAAGCAGTTATCCGTTGCTTGCAACTTAATACTGGAGGGGGTTCGGATGATAACCTGAAGGTGGATTACTAGTCATAGATGTAGTTGGATGGCGGTCTATGTATATTGTTGTAATGCCCAATCAAATCTCATAGGATCATGAATGTCTAGTATTGCATTGTTATGCCTTGCTCTGTCCTGTCAATTGCCCCGCTGTAATTTGTTTACCTAGCATGTTATGTTGTTTATCTTAAGAAGAACATCTACAGTGAACTATGGACCCTAGTCCAATCTTTACCATTGATACATCTTCCACTGTTATTGTTTACTTTCTGCAAACCACCATTACCTTCCACACCATACGGTTAATCCTTTGTTTTCAGCAAACCTGTGAGATTGACAATCTCACTGTTCGTTGGGGAAAAGTCTTGAGTTTGTGTTGTGCAGTTTTCCAAGTTGCTAGCAACACCTTTGATTCGTTTCCTTCCTCCTAGTGGTTCGATAACCTTGGTTTCTTACTGAGGGAAAACTTGCTGTTGTGCTCATCATACCTTGCTCTTGAGGTTTCCCAACGAAGCTCTACAGTGATCTGAGCTGCAATCACTTGTACCTCTTGAATATTTCTTGGGGTGACACGGGTGGCATCCCCAAGCTTAGGATTTTGTCCATTCTTCATGTCATCACATCCTTCTTCCCCTACACTTGAAAATTTCCTTCATACAAAACTTCATATAATCTTCATTAGCAACATTAGTGTATTCAAGATAATAAGTCTTTGGGTAAAGTTTCAACTCAAGTAAAACTTTCATTAAAACACAAGATACTGTAGAAAATCCTTTTAAAAGCTCAAGTGATCAAAGATAACTCAAAAAGAAACCGATAAGAGGCAAATGCAAATAATGGCAGAAATCTGTCAAAACAGACCAGCAGGTAAAAACCGATTTTTTCGAAGATCTTATGTTGCTCAAATCGAAAAGTGTTGAACTAAAGAAAGTTAGATAATAACCTTAGTAATATGCTCAGAAAATTATAGATCAATCTGACGTACTGGGATTTTTCATGATGTTTTATAGTAAAACACAAAAATCTGTTTCGGGATAGCAACTTCCCCAAATCTTACTTCTCTCTCATTAGTGTAACATCCCTAAAATCATGTTTTCAAAGATTGCATATCATTCATGCATGCATATCATTTAGGTATCATTTCCCAACTCATTTCAAGAAAGCAGAAGCACTTAGTGCTATTATTTTATGTGAGCAAACATTAATCAAATGCCACTCTCAATTGAGAGTATAATTGTTTTAAACCAAGCTTTGTTTGCTCTCATGTTGTTTTGGCTAAATGTTAAAGCTTGGACAAAAATTTCCAAAACAAATATGGTTTTAAAACCATATTCAAATCTTCATCAAACCATGTGCTAAGGCATTGTTATTTTAAAAATCTTCAAAAGACCATGCTAGTCCAACAAGACAGTATGATTCTATACTCAAAATTATACAAATTTCACTTTACAAAAATCTAGAACAAGTTTGAATTCAAAACACATTTGAAAACACTTGAATTTGATTCCTGAAAGAACAAACAAAAAATAGAAAAAGAGAAAAGAGTTAGAAAAGGGCCACCGCTACTAATCAATCCCAGAACCAGATCCAGCCCAAAAGCCCACCCGGGCCACTTTTCCTCTATTTCTTCTCTCACCCGCACCAAACCAACCCACACCGTCACTGACTGGTGGCCCCTCTCCACGTCAACGTCATCTTCCCCAAAATCTCGCGCAGGAACACGTCGTCGCTGACCGTTTCTTCCTCTTCACTGCCTCGATCAATTGCATTGATACAACGCGTAATCGTCGCCCCTACTCTAGCTATAAAATCACCACCTTGCCGCGGACCTTTCCCCCCAAACACCCACACCCAGTTGCCCCCAGGTTGCGTGTATTCGAAGTCACTCCGCCGCTGCACAGACGCACTCCGGCGTATGATTCCGGTGAGCTCTCATCGCCCCTTGCCTTCTAATCTAGCCAACGTGATCGCAGCAACCTTGCGCATCTTCTAACCCCATTGGTGCATGCTAGGACTATCTGGAGCCTCGCCAACGACGACGACCGCAAGTGCCCGATGCAGCCGCAAACTCCGACGAGCTCTCCTGGTTTGTACCGACCGTGCCTCCCTCTCTCATTCATACGCATACGCTCGCCTTGTCTGTACGCATCTAACGCCACCTCTCTTGTACCTTAGCGTGAGCCGTAGCGTCGCCACCGTCTTCAGCCGCACACGCCCGACGACAGCAACGACTCCGGCGAGCAATATCTGTCAACCGCGAGTGCCCCTTCGCCAACCAAACCTACCTCGAGCATCAGCAGCGCACGACGAACTTGGTAAGCCACCCCTCCCTCTTCCGCGCGACCTAGAACATCGGCAACATCGCTGACAGAGCCGCCACCGCCGCCACTCGCCGCCGCTAGCGCCGCCAGGCTTTGGTCGTTTGATCGGCCACCGTTGGATCTAGATCCAACGTGTTAGATAGAACACTTAAACGAAGAGGTATGGATTAGATCTGGCCGTGCGATTTAAGTTAGATCTGGCAGTCCACGTTAGTCGATTCGCACGAATCGGTATCAACCAATCAGAACACGCCGCGTGTCTGCGAGTTTGATTTAAAATTTGATTTTAGATCTATTAGTGTTTTAAACTTGTAAAATTCATATCTTTTGATTCCCACGTCCAAATTTGACAAATTTTATATCATTGGAATCAGGAGAGAAAATCCTTTCCATTTATGCAATGTGTTTAATGTTTTGCCTCTGTAAAAATGGTTATTTTTACAGAAACATTTGTAGGCATAATTTGAGTATAGTAATTATTTGGAAAATGTTATGTTATTCAAATAAAGTTTATTTGGCTTGTTTTGTACTTGTTTATGATTCAGTACCGTGCACTTGTATTGTTTGGTGTAGAAAAATCATTACATGGCATTTTGCATGCATTCATATATTTTTGCTTGTTTATATATTATGTGATTTGGTGCCATTATTTTATGTGTAGATTTTGGTGCAAATAGTGATTGTGATTGTGAGGATTGTTGCTACTCCCCAAACTACCAAGGCAAGTGGTGCTTCATAATTTTAATTCCTATGTTTTCAACTATGCACTAGAAATATTTTGCTAGACTTGCATGAATATTTTTGATCTATATGCTATGCTTGGGAAATCCTAGTAGTTGTAGAATTGCTAGAAATTTCTAAGTTAAGATACTTATCAATGCCATGCTTAGCCTAGCTAATAGCAACCAAGGGTGGTTATATATATTCATGCTATGAGAAAATATTTCTAAGTCTTTGGACTTGTGTTTTGTTTAATAAAACAACTAAGTGAATGAAACACCTGGGTGGAATGGAAAGAATGGTTTGTGTTGAGTGGTTACACAAGGCCCATTTCTATGGTTTACCTTGTGTATCTCACTTGTGGAAAGCCACCCAGGAACAAAGGGATTTGAGATGCCATATGTTAAGAAGCTTCTAGTGCAGCCACATGGCAATATGGGCTCTGACTGGATCACATATGTTGCAATAACTTAGCCATTTGGACAGTTGGTGGTATTGGGATGATAGGTTGGAGCGCGTCCATTTGGTCTAAGGGAAGGCTTCTGAAAGGTCCTGTCTTGGTGAAAATCAAGTCTTGTGGGGAAAGTGCACAACCTCTGTAGATGGAAGAATCTAAGTACTTAGCCATGTCCCTGGTATTGGACAACATGAGCATCAAGACATGGAAGCTATCAAGAATCTCCTCATCCCAATTTCTAAGTAAAAGCTTGTGGTTGAACAAGGGTGAAGGTACACCAATTTCTATTGGTGTTTCCTTGGGAAAGTTTTATCAAAGAAAAACTTAGTGTTTTCAACTAATAGGCAAAACCTATTTTGAGCAAAGCAAGCCCAATCTACTCTTAGCCAAATGCATATAGTATCTAGTTGCCAATATTATACTAAGGTATCACTTGCCAATACTATTCCAATGTATTGACCCACTGTGGTTGTAACTTGTGATGTTGTAGGTTATTCTGATGGTGATTAGGGGTTATGAGTCTACACTCAACATGCTTGCCTGTAGCACATGAAGATGAAGACTTAGTTATCTTATTACATATTTGAACTCTTGTACTAGGCCTGTGGCCATGGAGTTTGTAAAAGACTATGTTTGTCTCTGGAATGACTTGTAATAACGACCTTTGTTTCTGTGTACTTCATCTTAAACTGTGGATGCTAGCATTGATCCAGGGACTAGCATTGCAATCACAGGGATCTTTTCCTTTATAAAGGAGGGATCTTATAGATGGTATCAGAGCACTGTGTTTCCTGTAGGATTATGACCCTAGGATTGGAAACCACTAAGGAAAAATTTTCAACAATTTCCACACTTGTCTTTTTCTGCTTGTAAACTTTTCTAGTCTTCTTTCTCATCTCTATTTGTAGATGAACTCCATCAATAAAGCCGTGAGGAAGGGACCACTCATGACTATGACTTTGGAATGTGAGACAGAATTCCCCAAGGCTCTCAAGGACCTCATGGTTGCCATGGGAATACATGGTGCAGCTGTGTACAAAGGTTTCACTGTGATGGATGAAGGAGTTGAATACTGGTGGGTGCAACTTCACTTGTATAAAACAAGGAAGACAACCACAAGGAATCAGTATTCTGCATGGTCACCAACTCAGTGATGCACACCACATTCTTTGATTCAGCAAGGGATGCAGCTTGGAAGGCCATCAAAGAACTTGGTGATAGAATCAAGTGCAGAATGCTCAACACCCATAATGACCTTAGGGAAGAAAATAAGCATACCCAAGAGTTAGAGACTACCAACCAAAGCTTAAGGGAGGACATCATAGACTTAGCAATGGAGTCATGTGATCTGGATAGATAGATTGCCTCTAGGGATGCCCTGTTAGCCAACTTGGCAAGTGAGATGGGATTGTAACGTACTTTGTTAGTTGGACCACCAAACTTATCTTTATTTCCCAAAAATGATGTTTAAAATAAGTTGAACCTTGGATGCTTGTAATGGATTTATGTATGCCATGACTTGAGTGTTCTGATTGTCAAAGATATGCATGTGATGCCTTGTATTGTGATTTATCTTTAATTGTGTTGATTCTAACTTTTTCCTATCTTATAAAATAGATGCCTAATGTTACTATCAGCACGGCTGAAGAGTTCAAGGGAACTCGTTTTGGCACTCGTCTTATTGATCTCACTAGTTTGCTCAATCTTCCACTTCCTACCATCATGACGCTTCCCCTCACCAAGTTCGAGAGGAAGGACCTTTGGGGCTTCAAGTTACTCAGCCAGGACGCCAGACTGAGCTAGCCACAGAGGCCATCACCTCCAAGCTCATGCATGATGACAAGGAGAGAGGCCTAGAGGTAGTCATGCAGGATTTGCTTGGACGCTTGATAGGGAGACACTCTCGGGAGGTTAGAGGTACTCACTTCCACGCCTTCGGTAGACGTGATGAGGATGGTGAGGCCATTGACTTCGAGGATACTGCTAGAGAGATAGCAGAGCCGATTCGTCTGTACTTCCAGGACTTAGAGGTTCTTCTTAGGCACCTAGACACTGATAGGACCAACGTCATGCTTAGCAATGACGAACTCCAGGTGCAGCTTTGTGAGAAGGATAAGCTCTTCGCGGAGCAAGATGAGATAGTCAAGTAAATGGAGGCCAAGTTTGAGAGTCAGGATAGAAAGTTCAAGAGTCAAGAGAAGAGAGTCCAAGATAGGAACAAGAGGATTCGAGACATGACTTCAAAACTAGAGGCCAAGGACTTCGAGCTCGAGCATCAACAAGGTGTGATTGAGAGGCTTCGTGCATAGAAGACGGCTCTCAAATCCAAAGTAGAGACCTTGACCACCAATGTCGAGGAATACAAGACCGCTATGGAGAATGCAGGTCTTACACTTGTTGATGAGGAGGTTGATGCAGAGGAGTAGTGATGACTACTCATTTACCATTTATTTACCATGCTTTTGATACTGAGTCGCAATGACCATCCAACATGTGGATGGCTTGCTATTTGTGTGTTTACTTTTCAAAACTTGTTGTCTATGTTGTTGAACTTTTATGATGTATGTTTGGTGATTGTTATGTGATGTATTGTGCATGTTAGCATCTATGGGTATCTCATTCTTATCTTTATTGAAAACCACAGATGCCTCCCCGACTAGCCAATCCCAACCCCAACAACAACAACATCACCCCTGAGCTGCAGCAGATGATGACAGCTCAGACGCAGTTGATGCAAATGATGACCATGTTCATACAGAACCAGAACAACAACAACAACAACAACAACAACAATAACAACAACAATCAGAATAATCCACCGGGTTTTGACATGCTTACCAGGTTCTTAAGACTGAGGCCAGCAAAGTTCTCAGGAACTACTGATCGCATGGTGGCCAATTATTGGCTACGCTCTGTGAACAAGGATTTGGTAACTGTTGGTATCTTGATGAAGAGAAGGTCGATTTAAAGACACTTGTTGGAAGGACTCGCAGCTACATGGTGGGATAACTTCCAAATCACCACTCCCATTGCGGATGTGACATGGGCTATCTTTGAAGATGGTTTTCGTACTGCTCACATCTCATCCGGAGTGATGAGTTTGAAGAAGGAATTTCATAACTTGAAGCAGCGCCACCGCAGCGTGGCAGAGTATATTGAGGAGTTCAACAATCTGGCGCGTTATGCACCGGATGAAGTTGACACTGATGCTAAGAGGAGAGAGAAGTTTCTCGAAGGAGGCGATGAATCGAACTGCAGCTATCTGTGGCCTATGTCCCCACTTACCAGTCTCTTTGTGACAAGGCTGCCATCTTGGAAAGCAAGATGAAACAGGTTGAAAGCAGGAAGAGAAAGCACAACTCTGATAAGCACAGCTCGGGATCGTCTCACAAACGTTCCCATTATGATGATAGTGGGAATTCTGGATCCCACAAGCATGGAAAGTACAACAACAACCACAACCACAACCGTCATCATGACAACAAGCATCATCATGGTCATGACAATGACAGGTACAAAAATCACAAGAGTGGATATAAGAGCCACCACAATGGAAGTGGAAGTGGCAGTGGAAGCCAGCCTGTCAAGAAGGATCTTAGTCAGGTTGAATGTTTCAAGTGTAAGAAGATGGGGCATTATGCAAATGAATGCCCAGAAAAGAAAGTTGAAGGACCTAACAAGCCCAACCCTTTTCAAAAGGGACAAGTGAACCACATTAATGTGGAGGAAATCTATGAGGAACCTGATGCTGTTGCTGGTAAGTTCAAACTCAATTCTATTCCAGCACTTGTTCTTTTTTATACTGGTGCATCACATTCATTCATATAAAAGGAATTTGTTGATAGAA
Organism: Avena insularis; assembly: GCA_023614405.1. Lineage (NCBI taxonomy): Eukaryota > Viridiplantae > Streptophyta > Magnoliopsida > Poales > Poaceae > Avena > Avena insularis. The sequence goes on along the minus strand of CM042695.1, from coordinate 84,780,290 downwards.
ATGGGTTTCCAACTGAAAACATTGGGTGTCCAATAAAAGTAAGTTCTCCCGTTGGGGATATGATAGTAAGTCTTGGATGCTGGGATCTAGTGATAGAGTTTGGAAAGCATAAGTTTCCAGTGAGTCTGATAATCCTAGATTCCCAAGGACTGGATGTAATTTTGGGAATGGATTGGATGACTAAGTATGAAGGAGTACTAGATTATGCCAATCGTACTGTTGCACTCACAACCCTGAAAAAGCAACGGATTAGATTCAAGTCTAATTTTGAATCAAAAGGGAGTAAGCTAAATTCTCTTAAGGGGGTTAGCATAGATAGTGTGCCTATTGTGAGTGAATATCCAGATGTGTTTCCAGAAGAATTGCCGGGAATGCCACTAGATAGAGATGTAGAATTTCTTATTGATTTACTACCAGGATCTGGACCAATAGCAAAGAGACCGTATAAGATGTCAGTTGATGAGTTGAAAGAACTCAAGAAACAACTTGGAGAACAATTGCAGAAAGGATTTATTCAACCAAGTTCTTCATCCTGGGGAGCACCAGTTTTGTTTGTGGAAAAGAAAGATAGAAGTCAAAGGTTATTCATAGATTGTCGTTCACTCAACGAGGTGACTATCAAGAACAAATACCCTTCGCCTAGAATCAATGACTTGTTCGATCAGTTAGAATGAGCTTGTGTGTTCTCAAAGATTGATCTCCGGTCAGGTTATTTCCAGCTCAAGATAAGAGAACAAGACATACCTAAGACAGCTTTCACCACTAGGTATGGATTATATGAGTATACCGTGATGCCATTTGGTTTGACCAATGCCCCAGCGTATTTCATGAATATGATGAACAAAGTGTTCATGGAGTTCCTTGACAAGTTTGTTGTCGTTTTCATCGATGACATTTTGATCTACTCCAAGAGCAAAGAAGAGCATGAGGGACATTTACGTTTGATACTTGAGAAGCTTAGAGAGCATAAGCTGTATGCCAAATTCAGCAAGTGTGAGTTTTGGTTGAATGAAGTTGGATTTCTTGGACACGTTGTGTTAGGAGATGGTGTAGCAGTTGATCCTGCTAAAGTTTCAGCTGTAACTGAATGGGAATCTCCTAAGTCAGTGAAAGAGGTTCGTAGTTTCCTTGGCTTGGCAGGATACTACAGAAGATTTATCAAAAATTTCTCCAAGGTAGCTAAGCCTATGACAGAATTGCTAAAGAAAGACAAGAAATTTGCTTGGTCTGAAGGATGTGAACTCAGTTTTCAAGAATTGAAGAAGAGACTAGTGACAACACCAGTCTTATGTCTGCCAGATTTGGAGAAGGATTTCCAAGTGTATTGTGATGCATCTCATCATGGATTAGGTGCAGTACTTATGCAAGAAGGGAAAGTTGTGGCTTATGCCTCGAGACAACTCAAAACTCATGAAGTAAATTATCCTACTCATGATTTAGAGTTAGCCTCCGTTGTCCATGCACTCAAAACATGGAGACACTACCTTTTGGGAAAGCGATGTGAAGTGTTCACGGATCACAAGAGTTTGAAGTATATCTTCACCCAGAAAGAAATTAACATGAGACAAAGAAGATGGCTAGAACTCATCAAGGACTATGACTTGAGTCTGCAATACCACCCCGGTAAAGCAAATGTTGTAGCGGATGCTCTAAGCCGTAAAGTTTTTGTGAATGGCCTTACTAAGGGAGAATTGCCAGATGATCTGTGTGCCCAATTTAGAGATCTCATATTGGAGATTGTGCCTGAAGGACATCTCATGTCATTGGATGTTCAACCCACTTTGTTGGACAAAATCAAAGAAGCCCAAAAGACAGATAAAGAAATTGAAGATATTAATGAAAGCATTGGCAAAGGGAAAGCCAAAGGATTCCATGAAGATGAACAGGGTACTTTATGGCATGGAAAACGTATCTGTGTTCCACAAGATCCGGAGCTTCGGAAACTGATTTTACAGGAAGCGCACAACTCACTGTATTCCATTCATCTGGGTAACACCAAAATGTACATGGATATGAAGGAAAGATTTTGGTGGAATAATCTCAAGAAGGACATCGCCGAACATATTGCTTTGTGTGATGTTTGTAGTAGAGTGAAAGTGGAACATCAAAAACCAGCAGGATTGCTACAACCACTACCTATTCCTGATTGGAAGTGGGACAAGATTGACATGGATTTCATTACCGGATTGCCAAGGACCCGGTCAGGATATGACTCTATCTGGGTAGTAGTGGATCGTCTAACTAAAGTGGCTCATTTTATACCCGTGAAGACGACTTATACAAGTGCTAAGTTAGCCAAAATCTATATGAGTAGGATTGTATGTCTGCATGGAGTACCCAAGAGTATTGTGTCTGATAGGGGAACTCAATTCACTTCTCATTTTTGGAGGCAACTACATGAGTCATTGGGAACGAGGTTGGAATTCAGCACTGCTTTTCATCCTCAGACGGATGGACAAACAGAAAGGACCAACCAAATTATTGAAGATATGTTGAGGGCATGTGCCCTAGACTATGGAGCCAGTTGGGATGAAAGTTTGCCTTACGCAGAATTCTCTTACAATAATAGCTATCAAGCTAGCATTGAGATGGCACCATTTGAATTTCTCTATGGGAGAAAGTGTACCACCCCATTGCTATGGAGTGGTGTAGGAGAAAGAAGTTTGTTCGGACCAGAAATAATTAAAGAGGCTAAAGAGAAAGTCAAGCTAGTTAAGGACAGATTGAAGATAGCACAGTCCCGACAAAAGAGCTACGCAGATCCTAAGCGAAGGGAAGTCACCTATGAAGTGGGTGATAGAGCTTATCTTAGAGTGTCACCACTCCGTGGAGTGAAGATATTTGGTGTCAAGGGTAAATTGGCCCCAAGATATGTTGGACCATTCAAGATTCTGAGTCGTAAAAGGAGAAGTAGCTTATGAGATTGAATTGCCAGAATCATTGTCTACCATTCACAATGTGTTTCATGTGAGTCAGCTTAAGAAATGCCATCCAGAAATGGAAGATACTTCTTTGAAGGATACTATACCTTTGGAAGAGGTCCAATTGGAGAGTGACCTCACTTATGAGGAGAAACCTATCAAGATTCTTGAGACTGCAGAAAGAGTTACTCGGACTAAGACTATCAAATTCTGCAAAGTTCAATGGAACCATCATTCCGAAGAAGAAGCAACATGGGAAAGAGAAGATGATCTTCGGAAATACCACCCTCACCTATTTGCTAGCCAACCCGAATCTCAAGGGCGAGATTCACCTTAAGGGGGTTAGATTTGTAACATCCCTAAAATCATGTTTTCAAAGATTGCATATCATTCATGCATGCATATCATTTAGGGATTATTTTCCAACTCATTTCAAGAAAACAGAAGCACTTAGTGCTATTATTTTATGTGAGCAAACATTAATCAAATGCCACTCTCAATTGAGAGTATAATTGTTTTAAACCAAGCTTTGTTTGCTCTCATGTTGTTTTGGCTAAATGTTAAAGCTTGGAAAAAATTTCCAAAACAAATATGGTTTTAAAACCATTTTCAAATCTTCATCAAACCATGTGCTAAGGCACTGTTATTTTAAAAATCTTCAAAGGACCATGCTAGTCCAACAAGACAGTATGATTCCATACTCAAAATTATACAAGTTTCACTTTACAAAAATCCATAACAAGTTTGAATTCAAAACACATTTGAAAACACTTGAATTTGATTCCTGGAAAAACAAAGAGAAAAGAGAAAAAGAGAAAAGAATTAGAAAAGGGCCAGCGCTACTAATCAAGCCCAGCCCAAAAGCCCACCCGGGCCACTTTTCCTCTGTTTCTTCTCTCACCCGCACCGAACCAACCCACACCGTCACTGACTGGTGGCCGCTCTCCACGTCAACATCATCTTCCCCAAAATCTCGCGTAGGAACACGTCGCCGCCGACCGTTTCTTCCTCTTCACTGCCACGATCAATTGCATTGATACAACGCGTAATCGTTGCCCATACTCTGGCTATAAAATCACCACCTCGCCTTGGATCTTTCCCCCCAAACACCCACACCCAGTTGCCCCCAGGCTGCGCGTATTCGAAGTCACTCCGCCGCTGCACAGACGCACTCCGGCGTACGATTTCGGTGAGCTCTCATCGCCCCTTGCCTTCTAATCTAGCCAGCGTGATCGCGGCAACCTTGCGCATCTTCTAACCCCATTGGTGCGTGCTAGGACTATCTGGAGCCTCGCCAACGACGACGACCGCAAGTGCCCGACGCAGCCGCAAACTCCAACGAGATCTCCTGGTTTGTACCTACCGCGCCTTCCTCTCTCATTCATACTCACACACTCGCCTTGTCTGTACGCATCTAACGCCACCTCTCTTGTACCTTAGCGTGAGCCGTAGCGTTGCCACCGTCTTCAGCCGCACACGCCCGACGACAACAACGACTCCGGCGAGCAATACATGTCAACCGCGAGCGCCCCTTCGCCAACCAAACCCACCTCGAGCATCAGCAGCGCACGACGAACTTGGTAAGCCACCCTCCCTCTTCCACGCGACCTAGAACGTCGGCAACATCGCTGATAGAGCCGCCGCCGCCACTCGCCGCCGCTAGCGCTGCCAGGCTTTGGTCGTTTGATCGGCCACCGTTGGATCTAGATCCAAAGTGTTAGATAGAACACTTAAACGAAGAGGTATGGATTAGATCTGGCCGTGCGATTTAAGTTAGATCTGGCGGTCCACGTTAGTCGATCCGCACGAATCGGTATCAACCAATCAGAACACGCCGCGTGTCTGTGAGTTTGATTTAAAATCTGATTTTAGATCTATTAGTGTTTTAAACTTGTAAAATTCATATCTTTTGATTCCCACGTCCAAATTTGACAAATTTTATATCATTGTAATCAGGAGAGAAAATCCTTTCCATTTATGCAATGTGTTTAATGTTTTGCCTCTGTAAAACGGTTATTTTTACAGAAACATTTGTAGGCATAATTTGAGTATAGTAATTATTTGGAAAATGTTATGTTATTCAAATAAAGTTTATTTGGCTTGTTTTGTACTTGTTTATGATTCAGTACCGTGCACTTGTCTTGTTTGGTGTAGAAAAATCATTACATGGCATTTTGCATACATTCATATATTTTTGCTTGTTTATATATTATGTGATTTGGTGCCATTATTTTATGTGTAGATTTTGGTGCAAATAGTGATTGTGATTGTGAGGATTGTTGCTACTCCCCAAACTACCAAGGCAAGTGGTGCTTCATAATTTTAATTCCTATGTTTTCAACTATGCACTAGAAATATTTTGCTAGACTTGCATGAATATTTTTGATCTATATGCTATGCTTGGGAAATCCTAGTAGTTGTAGAATTGCTAGAAATTTCTAAGTTAAGATACTTATCAATGCCATGCTTAGCCTAGCTAATAGCAACCAAGGGTGGTTATATATATTCATGCTATGAGAAAATATTTCTAAGTCTTTGGACTTGTGTTTTGTTTAATAAAACAACTAAGTGAATGAAACACCTGGGTGGAATGGAAAGAATGGTTTGTGTTGAGTGGTTATACAAGGCCCATTTCTATGGTTTACCTTGTGTATCTCACTTGTGGAAAGCCACCTAGGAAGAAAGGGATTTGAGATGCCATATGTTAAGAAGCTTCTAGTGCAGCCACATGGCAATATGGGCTCTGCCTGGATCACATAGGTTGCAATAACTTAGCCATTTGGACAGTTGGTGGTAGTGGGAGGATAGGTAGGAGCGCGTCCATTTGGTCTAAGGGAAGGCTTCTGAAAGGTCCTGTCTTGGTGAAAATCAAGTCTTGTGGGGAAAGTGCACAACCTCTGCAGATGGAAGAATCTAAGTACTTAGCCATGTCCCTGGTATTGGACAACATGAGCATGAAGACATGGAAGTTATCAAGACTAGCTAAGTGCCCGTGCGTTGCTACGGATCATGAATTCTTTGTCATGCATGGTACAACATGAGAAGAGGTAGCACGGTCTTTGTCCTACATGTTTTTTTGCACGCCCGTCTCGACGCTACCTTGGGTTTTGACGTTGCTACTTTATCGTCTCGGTCCACCTAAAGTCACTTTGAAAAACTCATTTTTTTAGAACAATAGGGAAGTGTATATATGTGCATAAATAAATATACTATTTTCACGAATTTATGTGGCTATGGCGACATGTTCTTAATAGGGTTTATCCCAAATGTGTGTATCCTCCACCTCTTCTTGTTAATATACCAATTCTTGTCAATATACCAATTTTACAATGGACGCCACATTCTGTCAAATTTTTACTCCACCAAACCAACTTTTCATTAGCTTTAGCGGAAGCCAAGTTCAAAACACAAAAAGGGCATTATTATATATTTTTTATGAGCTATGAATTTGTTTTATATCAATATAAGTCATGAATTTGTGGTCTCCCTTGCATGAAATGCAACTTATTATCTTACAAACAGGCACCCACAAGTTGTGAGTTTGAAGAATGTTTGCCATCTACTCAGGTATCTAAGTCCGTCTTATTTTAGACTCCGTACCAACTTTCCCCAAAAGAGGATGATCCGGCTTTCCCTTGCTAAAACGGGTATAGGCAGCGACGCATCTCCCTCCCTCCTCCAGATCTAAGCCGACGAGAGCGCTGGACCCCTCTCCCTCCGCTTGCTGCTTCAGCGGTGGGAGGGAGAGGTGACCTTGTTTCTCTATGTAATAGTTACGGTTAGGGTCAGTCTGCACTTGTGCCCGTTGAGGTGGTGGGAGTGGTGCCCGAGCAAATAAATCTGTCTCAACTCTACTCCCACACTAACGACGACCTTCACAACGATGCCTCGGAGTTGATGACAACATGTGTTGGTCGATCACTTAGATCGACAACTTGGTCTTATCGCAGTTATTCAGATTTGTTTCTCGGTGTGTTGCTAGCATTCGTTGTTATCCACAATGGCGCTAGCGACCGGGACAAGATGGTTGCTCTAGAGCGAGGATATTGGTCCAGGAGTGGTGGACTTGTCGTTCTTCTCTGACTGCGTTGATGGGAGGCGGGGGATCTTGGTTCAAGATATAACGGGGACATCCCCTGGTCGACGTCCATAGTGACATGTGCCTTGTTCCATGCAAGAAGCTTGTTCATCGACTCACAAAGCCTCGTTGGCGATGGTGCTTTTTGGAATCTAGCAATGGTGGAGGCTCAGAGCCCGTTCCGGCGTGCGTCTTGGTGGCGCTGGAGTTGGACGGCGGCCGCTGGCTTTGGTGGTTGCGAGAAATCCTAGAGATCATTTTGTATTTCTCGATCTTTTGGGATTTTATCTGTAAAGTTTTCAGGATAATCATTTTATCCCAAACTGTCTTTTAGTTTCCACGTGTGTTGCTTTTTGTAACTTGAATTTTCATTAATGAAATATGTGGTTGATTTTTCGAAAAACCTAACCGGAGTAAATTAAGGCCCCTAAATTATAGCGTCAATCTCATGGTACAGTATACAAGAACCTCCACCAATACATGCATTATAGGGTAACTAAAATCACTCCCTTTTTTATCTCCAACAATAATTTACATGAGAGAGTCCCCGCAATACATGCGAGATGTTATTTGTGGCAAATCACTCCCGTTTTTATCTAACTATAACAGGGGAGAGTAAATATCTGCCTTAATCGCGATTTGGCTCTATGGCCTTGGAGAGTAAATATCTGCCTTGGAGAGTACTAACGTAGCATTAGCATTAATTGGTGCGATTAGTTAGGGCCTAATCCCTCCCTTTTCCTGTGTGATTTTTTTGGACAAGTGGCCAATGCATGCAATTGCATCGATCAATTAGCATGATTGACTAATAAATAGCAACAATTCAAGGATGGGCGATCAAAGGGCTATGACTCTCCCAATAGTAAATAAAGATTCTGATTTGCTACCGTGATCCGTGCTAATTAGTGGTGGAAAAGAAGGAACATCCGTTTCATTTGTTTTCCGGGAGTGACACATCTGGCAAAAAAAGATCTTACCATAATCAGTGATAATTAGCGTCAACAAGCGGAAGGAGGGAAGATCCACCATTTGGAGAGGTTGAGATTAGATTGGACAGTCCAGATGCTTCCAATGTTTGATGTTTGAGGACGACCTACGATCACCAACATTCTTTTAATAGTAAAGAATCTCCTCATCCCAATTTCTAAGTAAAAGCTTGTGGTTGAACAAGGGTGAAGGTACACCAATTTCTATTGGTGTTTCCTTGGGAAAGTTTTATCAAAGAAAAACTTAGTGTTTTCAACTAATAGGCAAAACCTATTTTGAGCAAAGCAAGCCCAAGCTACTCTTAGCCAAATGCATATAGTATCTAGTTGCCAATATTATATTAAGGTATCACTTGCCAATACTATTCCAATGTATTGACCCACTGTGGCTGTAACTTGTGATGTTGCAGGTTATTCTGATGGTGATTAGGGTTTATGAGTCTACACTCAACATGCTTGCCTATAGCACATGAAGATGAAGACTTAGTTATCTTATTACATATTTGAACTCTTGTACTAGGCTTGTGGCCATGGAGTTTGTAAAAGACTATGTTTATCTCTGGAATGACTTGTAATAACGACCTTTGTTTCTGTGTACTTCATCTTAAACTGTGGATGCTAGCATTGATCCAGGGACTAGCATTGCAATCACAGGGATCTTTTCCTTTATAAAGGAGGGATCTTACAATTAGAGGTTATTCTTGGCACATAAACCACAAAAAAAGGATAAAGAGAGGTTATTACTGAAGCAATAACTTCCAAGACTCAACAAAAGAAAAACTTACTGAAAATAAAAAATAATTTGGGTAATCTCCCAATAGTGCTTTTTATAATGCCTTTTAGCTAGGCTTGATAGTTTGAGAAGATGTTCACATAAGAAATATGAATTGAAGTAAAAGAGAGCATTAAGAAGCAAATTCAAAACAAATTTAAGTCTAACTCACTTCCTATGCATATGAATATTGTACGGAAATAAGTTCACAAAGAACAAAGTGACAGGCATAGGAAGATAAAACAAGAGTAACTTCAAAACTTTCATCACATAGAGAGGTGTTTCAGTACCATGAAAACTGCTACAACCATATTTTCCTCTCTCATAATAATTTTTAGTAGCCTCATGAATAAACTCGACAATATAACTATCACATAAAGTATGCTTTTCATGATCTACAAACACTTAATTTTTATCAAGCTCAAAAATAGTGGGATTAAAACCTTCAAACCCACTTTTAACAATTTTATAACAAGACGACTGATCATTCTCAAGAGGTATGAGGTTCCAAGTTAAAGTCAAGACCCCTCCAATCTTATTTTCAATAGTAGTAAAATTAATATTATCAACCAATATATGACCATCATCTAGAGCTTTATCATAAACATTTTCTAAGCAAAACTCTTTAGTACCATGCATTTTGAAGTTAGACACAAATAAACGATTATCATAAGATTTATAAAAATAACATGGATTATCATAGATAACAGGAGCATAATTATTATCACAAGTTTTACCCATAGTAGATATTTCAAAAGAATCCAGAGGAACATAACATTCATCCTCCTTTGGTAAGCCTGGGGGACAATCAAATAATGTAAGGGATAAAGAGTTACTCTCAATAGAAGGTAGGCATGGATAGCTAATCCATTCTTCCTCCTTTTTTTCATCACTCTCCTCCTCTTTTTCATCTAATGAGCTTTCAGGTTCAGCAATTTCTTCTTCCATAGGCTCCTGCAAGGCATTAGTCTCTTCTGTTGGTGGAGAACATTTATTAAGATATTCAAGAATATAGCAATTTTCTTCCTTGTAATTATCAAAGCAAAATTTTAAGTATATCATAAACCTCATATTTCTAAGGTGCATCATCAGTATTTTCAAGCAAATTAGAAAGTTTGAATGCACCCTTCCAAGCAATAAATTCTTCAATTTGTTCCACATCTATAACATCCCAGCATTAGAGACTAGAAATAAGCTGAACCCAGATGTGTGCATTGCATTCATGCATAGAAAATCCGAATAATTTTCGCGCTTTTGAATAAAACTTTTCAAATTGATTGAAACCTCTCTCAACTTGATGTAACTATAGTAGATCATCAAGTTGACCGTGATAAGTTTCAGAATGACCTTTGTTAAAATCTTGTTTTGTGTAAATGATATTTGATCTAAGGGTAGATCAAATATAATGAAAGTCAAACCCTAATACATTATTTAATTATTTATATTTGATCCTTAAGAAGTCATATCCCAGTATTCATTACGCAACTCATGAATACCAAGTTATAAATATCACTTAAGTAATAGGAAGGTGACAATTAAATTTTGACCTATCTTAATCTTATGTATCTCTACCATGAGTATCATGGTAATACCTAACCTTAACTCTTTAGTGAGTTTGAGTAGCAAGGAGATCAAGTTAAGATCAGTTACCACACATCTTTCTTCCATAAGAATCTTTATCATCTCTATTGAACCTTATTCTAATCTTTATGGTTCATCAATGTTGAGTAATCAACTATTGATTCACCAATTCTTAATCTATCAATTCTTGACCATATCATAGCATACATTTAAGTGCCTATAAAGAAACAACTAAGAAGAGGTGAATAGTAGTGCTAGTTTTAGATATCATCTATAGGATGGGAGTGATTGAGAGAATCAAATCAATCTAATAATTGATGGATTTAAACTCACTCCTGGAATAACAGAAGAGTTAATGGAATATATAATTATTTGGTAGTTAAGAAGATTACAAGGATGAATCCTGAAGATAGTTACCAGTAGTAATTCTATTGGATCAAGTGGGCATAGTCCATGAATAACAACCTTAATCCAATTAGAGATACTGAGAAGGTAATTTCAATACCATTGTAAGGTTGTATTGATGAAGCCTTGATTAGCCCATTTGGAAACCTAAGCTATAAATGATTAAAGGATTATAATGATCATGCCTTGCTCGCCAGGATTGTTTACTTATATCTAGTATAAGTGACATTGGTGGGTAGAACATGATTGAAACCCTAGTATAGATAAGTTAGCCTAGAGTAGTCATTACAAGTCACATTAATATAATGTGAGGTTGGAGTATGGGTTATTAGAGTAAAGTAAATGTAAGATGGTATGATTAAATTAAAGCTAGTATAGCCTGGAGTTATGGAAGTAGTGTTACTCCTCTTAAAGGATAGTAAGCTTTAGAGAAAGGTAGTTTGATGTATACATCTATTGGAAATCATCCTAGAGGTGGATGATTATGGAAGAATAGGAATGGAGTTAGAAATAGCTATTTGTTGGATTGAAGGTTATCAGCAGAAGAGTAGTTGATATAACCAAGTCTGGATAGGTGAAGATCATGAAATGCTTTAGTATCAAACTCATTGGATTCATCAATGAGTTCAGAAGAATAAAAGGTGGATAAGAATATTCTTGTGAAGTAAAGCTCATCATGTTAACCATGATGATGGATAGGAAAAAGTAGTATATCTAGGAAAGGAATTCCTTAATTAGAAGTCCAGGATTGTGAATTATGGAAGATAGGAATTATGGGTAAACAACAACTTTAAATCTCAAACCAAACATAATATCCATTTCATGTTATTGGTCCCTCATCTTGTCTCCATACCACTCCACAGGAACATTTTCCATAGCAAATCACATAAGCACATCTTTATCATTTCCAATTGTCTTAACCATATGTGTTTAGGAGATAATTTTATCAATTCTTTTCCATAAAACATTTTAGATGCAACTTTCTATTTTAAAAATGTGATATCATTAAAGACCAGAAACAGAAGACAATATGCTTAGCTATTAAATCTTTACTCACCTCAACAAAAGAATATAAGTAAATCAAGAATCCTAACTTTAGGATAAACAATTGTAATTCAAAACCTTAACTCATAAATTAATTATAATAGAATATATGCATTGCTATTTCCTAACTCTATGAGAGTAGTACTAAACATAGTAATTCTTTTGTATCTTATACAATAAATAATCATAAAGGACCATAATATAAGAATTTTCCTCCAAACCAATAGTTAACTAGAATTAAATTTTATAAACAAATAAGGAAATATCATGAAACCATGGTTTATTATTAGAAAGTGATTAATAACAGAGTATTCTACCAAATATTGAAAGGGGATTTATATAAAGTAAATAAAGAAATATATAAACAGAAAATATTTATCATTTAGGTTTACAAAGTAAATCTCAATGAATATTAATTGTTGCTGCAAGTATTCAGCAAATAAACTTTGTTAGAAAAGTTCAAATTATAGTTTAAATACAAATCTGAAAAGCAAAACATAAAATAGAAAAAGTAAAGCAAATAAAATTTCCTGGCAGTGGCCCAACTTCCTTCTTCTTATCTGTCGCCCATGTGCAGCCCACAAAAGCCCAGCAACCAGCCCAACTCGTCCTTTTCTGTGATTGACGGGTGGGACCAAAGAAGGATCGCTGGTTGAGAGGAAAGAAGTGCCAGTTTTTTTTGCAAAACTGTCGTCGTCATCCTCACGCACACAGCAACATTGGAGGAGTCCGTCACGCCTGGCGCCGCCGTCATTGCCGCCTATGCGTTGAGATGCTCGCCGTCGTCTGAGAAGGGGATAAGAAGGCCACCATGACGCCCTGCCTCATCCCTATCATCATTCCCTCCTTATCCTCTCTGTTTCGAATGGGGCCAAAACCCTAGCTCATCGGAGCCACGCCTCGCCATCGAGCCGCACCTCCCTACTCTCTTCCATGTAGCCATGGAGAAGCCCCGTGCTCCGTAGATCCTCTAGGTGGAATCTTGCATCAAAGGGAGCACTGTAGAGGACGAATTTTGCCGTTCCTCTTTGTGGCAGTTCGTCGGAATCCTCGTCGGAGAGCTCGTCTCTGACCGCACCAGTCCTCGTCGACACCACCACTGCAATCAGGGTGAGTTCCTAAACCTTCCAGAATCCCTAAATCGCCTCCTCTCGTTGTAAAACACCGTCACACCTATGCCACCGTCGGCCACCGTCGGAGCCGAGGCTCCCATGACCATTTCCGAGCGGCGTCGCCACTTTAGGGTTCAGCACGTTGCGCTGATTCAAACTAGGTTAGTTTCGTTTGCTGGGGCGCCGTGGATCGTCGCCAGCGACCACCCACTGACGGCGGTGGTTGTGCTGACGCTATAGCGACGTCATGCCAACGTCACCCTCTGCCTAGCCAGCCTATTTGACATGGTGTTTGTCTCGCGTGGCAGGTGACATGGCCTAGGGCCCATCTGTCATTGCCTCTGAGTAGAAACGAGTCCAGTAACAAAAACATTATTTGAGCTAGGTATGCCATGTGGCCACTGGCCCACCAGTCAGTGACCTTAGGTAGGATAGCCTGAGTACAAAAAGTTATTTTCTGTTTAAGAAATAAATAAAATGTTATAAGCTCAAATATCAATATTCTAGAAATGAAATAAATGATTAAATCTTGTTTAATTAATAACTTTTGTTTTATAATTCAGAAAAATATGTATAATATATGATTTGTTTTAGAAAAATAAAATTTATCAATTAAAACTATTATCAAGCATTATTATAATAGTTATTTAAATAATAATTATTGAATAAAGCTCTTTAAAGTAATAAAACTTTGATAATTCCTATTTTAATAATGGTAAATGTTAAAAATAAAAATAAAATACCAAAAATCTTGGAAAAATAAAAACAATACTTTAAAACTATAATCATACATTATTATTTCACTTAAATAAGTATTTATTATCTATTAGGTATTTATAAAGTAATAAACCTTATAGAAATCATATCTTATTATTTATAAATCACAAAAATAAAGGTAATATATCTAAATGATCACAAAAATAATTCCTACATGATCAAAATATAGTACTCCACTTTGAAAGTAAATAAAAAACTTAATACTCTAATAATTTAAAATTTAAACCCATTTCCTTAGTTAAAAATTCATATAATGGTAAATAAAATTTGTTAATATTTCTAAAAATTAGTAAATTAAGTCTAATAAATAGTATTAGTCTTAAATATTCATATTATGAAGTCATAATGGTTCAAAACATTATAAATACAATTTTATTGAAATATCCTCCAACCATCAGTTTACAAAACTATAACAACACTATAGTGAATCCATAAGTAGTTAAGTAATATTATTTCTTTGTTTATAAACTATAATCACTCATATATAAAAAGGTCAATGATACTATTCCATTATAAAATCTAGAAACCACTACACCAAGTAAAAATATAACCATTCTTAAGTAACCTTAAGGAAACATTACCAGGTACACAAGGTACCAATATCATAAGCATTACACTTCCAAACCATCTATGTTTTAAAGTTAACTTTAGTCTACAAGACTAAATATAATACTAAAGACATTGTTATATATTTTATAGTTAACTTTGGTCTATTATAGTTAAGTCATAAAGCATCTCAAGACCAAACTATTGAAGCAAGCACAAACAACCTTGACCACAACTGATAAGCCACAAAGATTGTTTAAACCTTAATAAAGGAATCTTTTGTTCAAATGTTATTCTTTTTGCCACTTCAAACAACAAATCTTAAGATAGTATCACCAAATCTTATCAACTAAACTTAAGAATTTTCATCATAGTCAACAGATGACAATTAATCATAATCACATTGCTTTAAACCTTCCTTGTATATCAGGATTGTTAATACTTAAAGTTCCTTATAAATGCCTATACTTGTAGAACCAGATTTGAAATCAAGACAATTTTTATATAAGTAATCCTTGAATAGCATTCCACAATTGTGTATCTTACTGTTGTATGATAGTATAATTACATCTTGTTTCACACACACTCATAAGCCCTAATAAGAAGCACAAGTGTGAAACTTAACTGAAAGTACAACACATTCCAACGACATCATTTCTAGTATCCAAATCCTAGACCAACGTTATCCCCGGGATTCACGTTTATAAAATGCATCAAATTACTTATGCATAAATGTAAGATCCCCCCTTTATAAAGTAAAAAGGATCCCTATGATTGCAATGCTAGTCCCTGGATCAATGCTAGCATCCACAGTTTAAGATGAAGTACACAGATACAAAGGTCATTATTACAGCCATTCCAGAGATAAACATAGTCTTTACAACTCCAAGGCCACAGGCCTAATACAAGAGTTTGAATAAGTAAATAAATAAAAGTCTTCATCTTCATGTGCCACAGGCAAACATGTTGAGTGTAGACTCATGACTCCTAATCCTCATCAGAGTATCCTGCAACATCACAAGTTACAGCCACAATGGGTAAATACATTGGAATAGTATTAGCAAGTGATACCTTAGTATATTTTAGGTGGACTAGATACTATATGCAATTTGGCTAAGTGTAGCTTGGCTTTCTTTGCTCAAAATAGGTTTTGCCTATTAGTTGAAATCACTAAGTTTTTCTTTGTCAAAACTTTTCCCAAGGAGCCACCAATAGACATTGAGGTCCTTCACCCTTGTTCACCCACAAGTTTTTACTTAGAAAT
The DNA here is from genome assembly GCA_023614405.1 of Avena insularis. Lineage (NCBI taxonomy): Eukaryota > Viridiplantae > Streptophyta > Magnoliopsida > Poales > Poaceae > Avena > Avena insularis. Next base: position 84,764,804 of record CM042695.1, on the reverse strand, counting down.
TGGGATGAGGAGATTCTTGATAGCTTCCATGTCTTGATGCTCAAATTGTCCATTGCCATGGACTTGGCTAAGTAATTAGATTCTTCCATCTGCAGTGGTGGTGCACTTTCCCCACAAGCCTTGATTTTCACCAAGACAGGACCTTTCAGAAGCCTTCCCTTAGACCAAATGGACGCGTTCCAACCTATCATCCCACTACCACCAACTGTCTAAATGGCTAAGTTCTAGCAACCTATGTGATCCTGGCAGAGCCCATATTGCCAAGTGGTTGCACTAGAAGCTTCTTAACATTTGGCCTCTAAAATCTCTTTGTTCCTGGGTGGCTTTCCACAAGTGAGATACACAAGGTAAACCATAGAGATGGGCCTTGTGTAACCACTCAACATAAACCAATCCTTCCATTCCACCCAGGTGTTTTATTAACTTAGTTGTTTTATTAGGCAAAACACAAGTCCAAAGACTTAGAAATATTTTAACATAGCATGTATATTTCACCACCCTTGGTTGCTACTAGCTAGGCTAATCATGTCATAGATAGCATCTTAACTTAGAAATTCCCTAGCAATTCTACATCTACTAGGATTTCCCAACATGGCATATAAGCAAAAATAGCATGCAAGTCTAATAAAATATTTCTAATGCTTAGTAGAAAACATAGGAATGAAATTATCATGAAGCACCACTTGCCTTTGTAGTTTGGAGAGTAGCTACACTCCTCACAATCACAATCACTAGCACCAAAATCTACACAAAGAATTGTAGCAACAAATCACATACAAAACATATACAATCAAAAATATATGCATGCATGCAAAATGATATGAGATGATTTTTAAAACTCAACCAAGCAAGTGTACAGTACTGGTTCATAAACAAGTTAAAAAATTTCCCAACAACATTTATTTAAACCCTAAAACATTTCCTAAACAATTCATATACTCAAATTAGCCCTACACATGTTTGTGCAAAAGAAACCATTTTAACAGAAGCAAAATATTAAACACATTGTATATTTAGAAAGGGCTTGCTCTCCTGATTCTATTGATATAAAATTTGTCAAATTCCAACGTGGGAATCAAAAGTTATAGCCGAAACAAAATTGAATATCTAATAGATTCAAATCCAGTTTTTAAAACAAAACTACTGCCAGCGTCTTAACCTAATTGGCTCGTACCGCTTCGCTCAGGATCGTGCCTGTGAGCCGTTAGATCAACATAATCTGCACGGCCCAGATCTACTCGTAACGGTTCGTTAAGTGAACTAATCTCGCACGCTGGATCCAGATCCAATGGCTCTGGATCAAACGTAAATGGGCTACCGGCGTGGGCGGTGGCGATGGCGGCGACCTAGCCGCACGGCGCTACAGGTAGTCCTAGGGTCGTCGGAGGGGCTTACCAGAACCGTGGCGACGCACTGATGCTCAACCTGGCGGCGGCTTGGCAAGGGGCGCACGGAGTGGGTTGCTCGAGCTCGTCGAAGTTGCGGGCGGCGTCGGGCTTGAGTGGACGGCGACGTTGGTGATGCTCCTGGTCTCCCTAGCATGGACAAGCAGCATCAGATGATGCACAAGACAGTGGCGAACAACTTCGTGTGAGTCAGAGGCGAAGGGGAACAAAGGGCTTACGGAATTTGGTCGCCGGAGTTGAGGTTATTGTCGGGAGCTTGCGGTATTGAACGGAATCGATGACCTGGGGCAGTAAAGAAGGAACCAGCGGTGTCAGTAGATGCACAAGAAAGTGGTGAGGCTGTCTGCAAGAACCAGAGGGAAAGGGGCGCACGGAGTTCACCGGAATCGATCGTTGGAGTGCTCTCTGTCTGCGGCGGTGCGAGGATGAATGCGGGCAGCCTGGGGGCGCTTTGTGCTTGGAGTTTGGGGGGAAATGGAGAGGGGGCAGAGGGGGTTTAAGTAGGCCAGGCGAGGGCGTGAATTACTCCTGCAATCAACGCGAATTGACTTGCGAATCAACGTGTTTTTGGGGAAGAACACGTCGCGGTGGGGTGGAGACGACGACGTCGCGTGGGCCTTGGCTGTCAGCGAGAAAACAGAAGGAGAGTGGGTCCTACCTGTCAGTCACTCAGCGGGTGCGGGGTTGAGTGAAGGAAAACAGTTCGCGGGGTGGGGTGTTGGGCTTAGCTGGGCTAGTTGGGCCAGATTCGGCTGAGTGCTATTTTTTCTCTCTTTAAGCTTTTTCTTTTTCTGTTTGCTTTTCTAAAATGGTTTTCAAACTTCAATTCAAATCTGTTTGAATCCAAAACTTTTCAGGACTTTTGTACAATAAATCTTGTACTCAAATAAGTATCAAGCACATATGTTCACTCAAACACACTTGGGTATTTTGAAAAATAAAATAAAACCATGCCTTTATGTGGTGTGATAATAGGCATAGATTTGGTTTTACTTCATATTTTGCTTTGAGACTTTGCTCAAGTTTTTGAAATCACTTGAGTTTGGATTCTAAACAATACTGAAAGATTATCAGTACCTTTCTCAACAACAAGTTGCACAAAGGTTTGAGTAAACTTACATAAAATATTGAGCAACAATGCTCCTGTTTTGAAATGGTTTTTGAAAATGAAATCCTAAATGATCATGGATGCATGGATGATATGCATGAGTTTGAAACATGATTTTAGGGATGTTACAAATCTAACCTCCTTAAGGTGAATCTCGCCCTCGAGATTCGGATTGGCTAGCAAATAGGTGAGGGTGGTCCTTCCGAAGATCATCTTCTCTTTCCCATGTTGCTTCCTCTTCGGAATGATGGTTCCACTGAACCTTGCAAAACTTGATAGTCTTGGTCCGTGTGACTCTTTCTGCAGTCTCAAGAATCTTGATAGGCTTCTCTTCATAAGTAAGATCACTTTCCAATTGAACCTCCTCCAAAGGTATGGTATCCTTCAAGGAAGTTTCTTCCATTTCCGGATGACATTTCTTAAGCTGACTCACATGAAACACATTATGGATAGCTGACAGAGATTCTGGCAATTCTATTTCATAAGCGACTTCTCCTCTACGACTCAGAATCTTGAATGGTCCAACATATCTTGGGGCCAACTTTCCTTTGACTCCGAACCTCTTCACTCCACGAAGTGGTGACACTCTAAGATAAGCTCTATCACCAACTTCGTAAGTGACTTCTCTACACTTAGGATCTGCGTAGCTTTTCTGTCGGGACTGTGCTATCTTCAATCTGTCCTTAACCAACTTGACTTTCTCTTCGGCTTCTTTGATAAGTTCTGGTCCGAACAAACTTCTTTCTCCCACACCATTCCATAACAATGGGGTGGTACACTTTCTCCCGTAGAGAAACTCAAATGGTGCCATCTCAATGCTGGCTTGATAGCTGTTGTTATAAGAAAATTCTGCGTAAGGCAGACTTTCATCCCAACTGGCTCCATAGTCTAGGGCACATGCTCTCAACATGTCTTCAAGAATCTGATTAGTCCTTTCTGTCTGTCCATCAGTTTGAGGATGAAAAGCAGTGCTGAATTCCAACGTCATTCCCAATGACTCATGTAGCTGTCTCCAAAAATGGGAAGTGAATTGAGTTCCCCTATCAGACACAATACTCTTGGGCACTCCATGTAGACATACAATTCTACTCATATAGATTTTAGCCAACTTAGCACTTGTGTAAGTTGTCTTCACGGGTATGAAATGAGCCACTTTAGTTAGGCGATCCACTACTACCCAAATAGAATCGTATCCTGACCGGGTCCTTGGTAATCCGGTAATGAAATCCATACCAATATTGTCCCACTTCCAATCAGGAATAGGTAGTGGTTGAAGCAAACCTGCTGGTTTCTGGTGTTCTGCTTTCACTCTACTACACACATCACACAAAGCAATATGTTCGGCGATGTCCCTCTTGAGATTATTCCACCAAAATCTTTCCTTCATATCCATGTACATTTTGGTGTTACCCGGATGAATGGAATATGGAGAGTTGTGTGCTTCTTGCAAAATCAGTTTCCGAAGCTCTGGATCTTGTGGAACACAGATACGTTTCCCATGCCATAAAGTACCTTGTTCATCTTCATGGAATCCTTTGGCTTTTCCTTTCCCAATCTTTTCTCTAATTTCTTCAATTTCCTTATCAATCTTCTGGGCTTCTTTGATCTTGTCCAACAAAGTGGGTTGAACATCCAAGGACATGAGATGTTCTTGAGGCACAATCTCCAATCTGAGATCTCTAAATTGAGCACAAAAATCATCTAGCAATTCTCCCTTGGTAAGGCCATTCACAAAAACCTTACAACTTAGAGCATCCGCTACAACATTTGCTTTACCAGGATGGTATTGCAAACTTAAGTCATAGTCCTTGATGAGCTCTAGCCATCTTCTTTGTCTCATATTAATTTCCTTCTGGGTGAAGATATACTTCAAACTCTTGTGATCTGTAAACACTTCACAACGCTTTCCCAAAAGATAGTGCCTCCATGTTTTGAGTGCATGGACAACAAAAGCTAACTCTAAATCATGAGTAGGATAGTTTACTTCATGAGTTTTGAGTTGTCTCGAGGTGTAAGCCACAACTTTTCCTTCTTGCATAAGTACTGCACCCAACCCATGATAAGATGCATCACAATATACTTGGAAATCTTTTTCCAAGTCTGGTAAACACAATACTGGTGCTGTCACAAGTCTCTTCTTCAATTCCTGAAAGCCGGGTTCACAACCTTCAGACCAAGCAAATTTCTTGTCTTTCTTTAGCAATTCTATCATAGGCTTGGCAACCTTGGAGAAATTCTCAATGAACCTTCTGTAGTAACCTGCTAAGCCGAGGAAACTATGATCTTCTTTCACTGACTTAGGAGATTCCCATTCGGTTACAGCTGAAACTTTAGCAGGGTCAACGGCTACACCATCTTTTGTCATAACATGTCCAAGAAAACCAACTTCATTCAACCAGAATTCACACTTGCTGAATTTGGCATAAAGTTTATGCTCTCTAAGCTTTTCAAGTATTAGACGCAAATGTCCTTCATGTTCTTCTTTGCTCTTGGAGTAGATTAAAATGTCGTCGATGAAAACGACAACAAACTTATCAAGGAATTCCATGAACACCTTGTTCATCATATTCATAAAGTATGCTGGAGCATTGGTCAAACCAAATGGCATCACGGTATACTCATACAATCCATACCTTGTAGTGAAAGATGTTTTAGGTATGTCTTGTTCTCTTATCTTGAGTTGAAAATAACCTAACCGGAGATCAATCTTTGAGAACACACAAGCTCCTTCTAGCTGATCAAACAAGTCATTGATTCTAGGCAAAGGGTATTTGTTCTTAATAGTTACCTCATTGAGTGAACGGTAATCTATGCATAACCTTTGACTTCTATCTTTCTTCTCCACAAATAAAACTAGGGCTCCCCAAGACAAAGAACTTGGTTGAATAAATCCTTTCTGCAACTATTCTCCAAGTTGTTTCTTGAGTTCCTTCAGTTCATCAACTGACATTTTATATGGTCTCTTTGCTATTGGTCCAGACCCTGGTACCAAATCTATAAGAAATTCCACATCTCTATCTGGTGGCATTCCCGGCAATTCTTCTGGAAACACATCCGGATATTCCCTTACAATTGGCACACCGTCTATGCTAACCCCCTTAAGAGAATTTAGCATACTCCTTCTTGCTTCAAAGTTGGTCTTGAATCTGATCCTTTTATTTTCTGGAGTTGTGAGTGAGACAGTATGGTTGGCACAATCTATTACTCCCTTGTGCTTAGTCATCCAGTCCATTCCCAAAATGACATCCAATCCTTGGGAGTTTAGAATTATCAAGTTAACGGGAAACTTATACTTCCCAAACTCTATGACTAGATCATGACATCCTGAATTCACTAACATTTCTCCACCAGGAGAACTTACTTTTATAGGACACCCAATAGTTTCTACCGGCAGTTCATTTCTTTCAACAAATGCTCTTGATATGAATGAATGAGATGCACCAGTATCAAAGAGGACAAATGCTGGAACAGAATTGAGTTTGAACTTACCAGCAACAACATCAGGCTCCTCATAAATTTCCTCCACATTGATGTGGTTAACTTGTCCTTTCTGGAAAGGGTTGGGCTTGTTGGGTCCTTCAACTTTCTTTTCTGGGCATTCATTTGCATAATGCCCCATCTTCTTGCACTTGAAGAATTCAACCTGACTAATGTCCTTCTTAACAGGCTGGCTTCCACTTCCACTTCCACTGTGGTGGCTCTTATATCCACCCTTGTGGTTCTTGTACTTGTCATTGTCATGACTACGGTGATGCTTGTTGTCATGACGGTTGTGGTTGTGGTGCTTGTTGAATTTCCCATGCTTGTGGGATCCTGAGCTTCCACTATCATCATAATGGGAATGTTTGTGAGACAATCCCGAGTGCTTTCTCTTTCTGCTTTCAACTTGCTTCATTTTGTTCTCCAAAATAGCAGCCTTGTCACAGAGAGACTGGTATGTGGGAACATAGGCCACTGATAGCTGCAGATTCAGTTCATCATTCAGGCCCTCGAGGAATTTCTTCCTTCTCTTAGCATCGGTGTCAACTTCATCCGGTGCATAACATGCCAGATTGTTGAACTCCTCAATATACTCTGCCACGCTGCGGTGGCGTTGCTTCAAGTTATGGAACTCCTTCTTTTTTAGACTCATCACTCCAGATGAGATATGAGCAGTACGAAAGCCATCCTCAAAGATAGCCCAAGTCACATCTTCTATGGGAGTGGTGATCTGGAAGTTATCCCACCAAGTGGCGGCTGGTCCTTCCAGCAAATGTGTTGCAAACCTGACCTTTTCAGCATCAGTACAACCCATAGTTACCAAGTCCTTGTTCACAGAGCGTAGCCAATCATTGGCCACCATGGGATCAGTTGTTCCTGAGAACTTTGCTAGCCTCAATCTCAAGAACCTGGTAAGCATGTCAAAACCCGGTGGGTTGTTGTTGTTGTTATTGTTGTTGTTTTGGTTCTGGATGAACGTCGTCATCATCTGCATCAACTGAGTCTGAGCTGTCATCATTTGCTGCATTTCTGGAGTGATGTTGTTGTTGTTGTTGGGGTTGGGATTTGCACGACGGGGAGGCATCTGTGGTTTGTTCAATAGAGATAAGAATGAGATACCCATAGATGCTTTCATGCACAATACATCACATAACAATCTCAAAGCATGCAACAAAAAGGATAAAGGTTCAACAACAAGATAACAAGTTCGCAAAGTAAAACACGCACAAATAACAAGCCATCCACATGTTGGATGGTCAGATAACAAGTTCCCAACAACAAGTATGATAATAAATGAGTAGTCAAATCTACTCCTCGGCATCAACCTCCTCCTCGACAAGGGTAAGACCTGCATTCTCCATTGCGGTCTTGTATTCCTCGACATTGGCGGTCAAGGTCTCTATCTTGGCTTTGAGAGCCCTCTTTTGGGAATGAAGCCTCTCAATCACCGTCTGCTGATGCTCGAGCTCGAAGTCCTTGGCCTGCAGTTCTTCAGTCATGTCCCGGATCTTCTTGTTCCTATCCTAGACTCGCTTCTCCTGACTCCTGAACTTTCTGTCTTGGCTCTCGAACTTCGTCTCCATCTCCTTGACTATCTCATCTTTCTCCGCGAAGAGCTTGTCCTTCTCACGAAGCTACACCTGAAGTTCGTCATTGTTGAGCATGATGTTGGTCCTGTCGGTGTCCACGTGCCTAATGAGAGCCTCTAAGTCCTGAAGGTATAGACGAATCGGCTCTGCTGTGTCCCTCGAATCGTCCTTGAATTCGATGGCCTCTCCATCCTCATCACGTCTACCAAAGACGTGGAAATGAGTACCTCTAACCTGTCTAGAGTGTCTCCCTAACAGACGTCCTATCAGATCCTGCATGACTACCCCAAGGCCTCTCTCCTTGTCATCGTGCATGAGCTTGAAGATGATGGCCTCCGTGGTAGGCTCTGTCTGGCGTCCGGACTGATTGACCTTGAAGCCCCAAAGGTCTTGCCTCTCAAACTTGGTGAGGGGAAGCACCATGATGGTAGGAAGACGGAGATTGAGCAAAGTAGTAAGCTCAACAATACGAGGACCAAAGCGAGTTCCCTGGAACTCCTCAACAGTGCTGATGGTAACATTAGGCATCTATTTGTAAGATAGAAAAAGTTAGAACAACACAATTTAAGATAAAACACAAGGCAAAGCATCACATACACATCCTTGGAAATCAAAACACTCAAGTCATGGCATACATGGATCCATTACAACAATCAAGGTTCAACTTATTTTAGGCAACATTTGGAAAATAAGGTGATAAGTGGTGGTCCAACTAACGAGGTACGTTTACAATCCTATCTCACTGGATCTGTTGGCTAACACAATGTTTCTAGAAGCAATTAGTCTATCTTGTTCACATGACTCCATCACTAAGTCTATAATGTCTCCTCTTAAAGTTTGGTTGGTAGCCTCCAACTCTTGGGTATGTTTCTTCTCTTCCTTTAGGTCATTTTGGAGGTTGAGCATTCTGCACTTGACTCTATCACTAAGTTCTTTGATATTCCTCCAAGCTGCATCCCTTGCTGACTCAAAGAATGTGGTGTGCACCATAGTGTTGGTGAACATGCAGAATCCTGATTCCTTGTGGTTGTCTTCCTTGTTTTTGTACAAGTGAAGTTGCACCCACCAGTACTCAACTCCTTCATCCATCATAGGAAAGCCTTTGTACACAGCTGCACCATGTATTTCCATTGCCACCATGAGGTCCTTGAGAGCCTTGGGAAATTCTGTCTCACACTCCAAAGTCATTGTCATGAGTGGTCCTTTCCTTACGGCTTCGTTGATGGAGTTCATCTACAAATAGAGATGAGAAAGAAGATTAGAAAAGTTTACGAGAAGAATAGACAAGTATAGAAGTTGTTGAAAATTTTTCCTTAGTGGTTTCCAATCCTAGGGTCATAATCCTATAGGCAACACAGTGCTCTGATACCATCTGTAAGATCCCTCCTTTATAAAGGAAAAAGGATCCCTGTGATTGCAATGCTAGTCCCTGGATCAATGCTAGCATCCACAGTTTAAGATGAAGTACAAAGATACAAAGGTCATTATTACAGCCATTCCAGAGATAAACATAGTCTTTACAACTCCAAGGCCATAGGCCTAATACAAGAGTTTGAATAAGTAAATAAATAAAAGTCTTCATCTTCATGTGCCACAGGCAAACATGTTGAGTGTAGACTCATGACTCCTAATCCTCATCAGCGTATCCTGCAACATCACAAGTTATAGCCACAGTGGGTCAATACATTGGAATAGTATTGGCAAGTGATACCTTAGTATATTTTAGGTGGACTGGATACTATATGCAATTTGGCTAAGTGTAGCTTGGCGTGCTTTGCTCAAAATAGGTTTTGCCTATTAGTTGAAATCACTAAGTTTTTCTTTGTCAAAACTTTTCCGAAGGAGCCACCACTAGACATTGAGGTCCTTCACCCTTGTTCACCCACAAGTTTTTACTTATAAATTGGGATGAGGAGATTCTTGATAGCTTCCATGTCTTGATGCTCAAATTGTCCATTGCCATGGACTTGGCTAAGTACTTAGATTCTTCCATCTGGAGTGGTGGTGCACTTTCCCCACAAGCCTTGATTTTCACCAAGACAGGACCTTTCAGAAGCCTTCCCTTAGACCAAATGGACGCGTTCCAACCTATCATCCCACTACCACCAACTGTCCAAATGGCTAAGTTCTAGCAACCTATGTGATCCTGGCAGAGCCCATATTGCCAAGTGGTTGCACTAGAAGCTTCTTAACATTTGGCCTCTAAAATCTCTTTGTTCCTGGGTGGCTTTCCACAAGTGAGATACACAAGGTAAACCATAGAGATGGGCCTTGTGTAACCACTCAACATAAACCAATCCTTCCATTCCACCCAGGTGTTTCATTAACTTAGTTGTTTTATTAAGCAAAACACAAGTCCAAAGACTTAGAAATATTTTAACATAGCATGTATATTTCACCACCCTTGGTTGCTACTAGCTAGGCTAAACATGGCATAGATAGCATCTTAACTTAGAAATTCCCTAGCAATTCTACATCTACTAGGATTTCCCAACATGGCATATAAGCAAAAATAGCATGCAACTCTAATAAAATATTTCTAATGCTTAGTAGAAAACATAGGAATGAAATTATCATGAAGCACCACTTGCCTTGGTAGTTTGGAGAGTAGCTACACTCCTCACAATCACAATCACTAGCACCAAAATCTACACAAAGAATTGTAGCAACAAATCACATACAAAACATATACAATCAAAAATATATGCATGCATGCAAAATGATATGAGATGATTTTTAAAACTCAACCAAGCAAGTGTAAAGTACTGGTTCATAAACAAGTTAAAAATTTGCCCAACAACATTTATTTAAACCCTAAAACATTTCCTAAACAATTCATATACTCAAATTAGCCCTATATATGTTTCTGCAAAAGAAACCATTTTCACAGAAGCAAAATATTAAACACATTGCATATTTAGAAAGGGCTTGCTCTCCTGATTCTATTGATATAAAATTTGTCAAATTCCAACGCGGGAATCAAAAGTTATAGCCAAAACAAAATTGAATATCTAATAGATTCAAATCCAGTTTTTTAAAACAAAACTACTACCACGCGTCTTAACCTAATTGGCCCGTACCGCTTCGCTTAGGATCGTTCCTGTGAGCCGTTAGATCAACATAATCTGCACGGCCCAGATCTACTCGTAATGGTTCGTTAAGTGAACTAATCTCGCACGCTGGATCCATATCCAATGGCGCTGGATCAAACGACTAGAGTTGGGCGGCGCTGGCGGTGGCTACTGGCGGCGGCGAGCTCTGCCTATGGCGGCGCGGCGCTACAGGTAGTCCTAGGGTCGTCGGAGGGGCTTACCAGAACCGTGGAGACGCACTGATGCTCAACCTGGCGGCGGCTTGGCAAGGGGCACACGGAGTGGATTGCTGGAGCTCGTCGAAGTTGCGGGCGGCGTCGGGCTTGAGTGGACGGCGACGTTGGCGACGCTCCTGGTCTCCCTAGCATGAACAAGCGGCATCAGATGATGCACAAGACAGTGGCGAACAACTTTGTGTGAGTCAGAGGCGAAGGGGAACAAAGGGCTTACGGAATTTGGTCGCCAGAGTTGAGGTTGTTGTCGGGAGCTTGCGGTGTTGAATGGAATCGACGACCTGGGGCAGTAAAGAAGGAACCAGCGGTGTCAGTAGATGCACAAGAAAGTGGCGAGGCTGTCTGCAAGAACCAGAGGGAAAGGGGCACACGGAGTTCTCCGGAATCGGTCGTCGGAGTGCTCTCTGTCCGCGGTGGTGCGAGGATGAATGCGGGCAGCCTGGGGGCGCTTTGTGATCGGAGTTTGGGGGGAAATGGAGAGGGGGCAGAGGGGGTTTAAGTAGGCCAGGCGAGGGCGTTAATTACTCCTGCAATCAACGCGAATTGACGAGCGAATCAACCAGGTAACGCACAGCGTGATTTTGGGGAAGAACACGTCGCGGTGGGGTGGAGACGACGACGTCGCGTGGGCCTTGGCTGTCAGCAAGAAAACAGAAGGAGAGTGGGTCATGCCTATCACCACTCAATAAAAGGGGTGAGTGAAGGAAAACGGTTCATGGGTGGGGTGTTGGGCTTATTGGGCTAGTTGGGGCCGATTCACCGAGTGCTATTTTTTCTCTCTTTAAGCTTTTTCTTTTTCTGTTTGCTTTTCTAAAATGGTTTTCAAACTTCAATTCAAATCTGTTTGAATCCAAAACTTTTCAGGACTTTTTTACAATAAATCTTGTACTCAAATAAGTGTCAAGCACATCTGTTCACTCAAACACACTTGGATATTTTGAAAAATAAAATAAAACCATGCCTTTATGTGGTGTGATAATAGGCATAGATTTGGTTTTACTTCATATTTTGCTTTGAGACTTTGCTCAAGTTTTTGAAATCACTTGAGTTTGGATTCTAAAAAATACTGAAAGATTAACAGTACCTTTCTCAACAACAAGTAGCACAAAGGTTTGAGTACACTTACATAAAATATTGAGCAACAATGCTCCTGTTTTGAAATGGTTTTTGAAAATGAAATCCTAAATGATCATGGATGCATGGATGATATGCATGAGTTTGAAACATGATTTTAGGGATGTTACAATAAAAGTATTTTGCTTCTTTAAACATTAGTCCTTACCGGATCGATGATGCTGATTTCAGATATTGAATCTTATATCGTCTTGAACAGCGTGAATGCATAATCTTGCAATCACAAAAGGCAAGTTCACACTTTCTCATGTCCTTTGATTATTTTTTGTAAAGTATTTTACAAATCTAGTGTTGTCATCATCTGCATTTGAAAAAGGTCCGAAAAAACTATTTTCATAATAATGTGATTATAGGTTATTTACCATGAGGTAATAACCTACTATAAAAGTTCCGGTGGTAAAGGAACATATGATCTAGGACTAACAACCAATGTCGCTAGTGATTCTTGCGCCGTATATTATGTGTTAACCATGAGATTTGGAATGGGATGGAGAAGTTAGCTGTATCCTTTTCCTCATATATGGAGGCAAGACGACCTTAACGTGACGTTGTGATTCCTTGTGCGGATCCAACATATGGGTGGGCACCCTTACACCCCACACTTTTGGTGTCTAGATTATCCATGAATGGTGTTTAGGGATATAGTCCATGTAAATGGTACTATTTCGGGCTTCACGAGGTCATAGAGTCTTCGGGGACTCATTAGGGTTTTAGCCTGCCCGAAAGGGGGCTTAACGAAGGTGAGCCATCCCCGAAGGATCGTGCAGACATATGAGGTCGCGGAGAGGGCAGTGATTGGCTTGGATCATCTACTGGGCCCCACAACATGGAATTGTGGACGGGTAAGCTGCCCGGTTGTGCAACAAGGAGTTGCTCTCTCATGGGTAAAGTGACGCACCTCTGCAGAGTGTAAGAACTGTAACTTGTTACTCCCTATTCCGCGAAGGAGCTGCGAAAGCGGCGGGAAAGGAACTCCATGAAAGTTCTGGTAAAGCCGTGAAGGCTGACGGACATAGCTTTTCAGAATAAAAGCAACCTTTGAAGAAATTTTTACGAAAACTTGCATTGCCTATGACCTACGGTCTATGGCTATAGTTATAGTGCATCAAACACTCCTTTTCTAGTGAACTTGTTGAGTACGCTCGTACTCAAAGTATATTCTTAACCCTTGCTAGATTCTAAAGCCATTAAGACGATGTCTACATCAAGTTATGCTCCAGGAATCTTCAACCAAAGCTAAAAGCTCTTCAACAAAGACAAGGAAGTCAACATATACATTAACTCAAGTGAAGACGAAGTTACTGATTAAATAGGAATATACCCTCTAGCCAAAGAACCTATTTCTGTAGTGCGTTGCAATAGCAGCAATGCCAACCCCTTAGTTAAAATACTAGTCTTAAAAGTATATTAGTTGGTGCATTATTTATCTTTGATTCTTCTTTGTAGGAAGTTCTTTCTCTCTCTTTAACCTAAAGTGTTCTCTAGATCTTATATATAGAGTGAGTTGTAACCTTTAGCCATGTATTGGGACCCGTTGTGTGTCTGTTGTACCACTCTGAGGGATGTAATACTAGTGAACGATGTTTCATTAGTGTTATGTCAACGGCTATAGTGTACTACATCATGCAGTGGTATCCTGGGTCACCATAACATCATAAAAATCATAATTTCCCTTAACATAAGAAGATATGGTAACATTATCATTATACTCACATTGAAAAGGGAGGTGTTTATACCTCCTACAGCAACAAGATTTATCAACGCAATAAGTAACATTATAAGTAGAGCACAAGTTTCTAGCAATAGTATGCAATTTATTATTTTGTTCCCATAAGTGTTTCCCTTTTTGTGACAAGCGGTGTTCCTCATAATAATATTTTTGTTCTTCCGTGAACCCACCTTGCCAATAAGATCTAGTTTCAAAAAAACCAAACATTGATAGAGAGCATGATAAAGCAAGACAATAACAGACCAACAAGAATATCAACTATAGTAGGAACTAATTTTTTGTGTGTTTTTTGATAAAAAAAGAAACAAAGGAGCACAACTAATTTTTTTTGTATTTTTTATAAAAAGAAACAAGCAAAATAAACTAAGAAAAAAAGAACAAAGTAAAGAGATTAGTTGTGAGAGACTCCCCTTGCAAGAATATTCTTTCTCCCTGAAAAGTGTTTGATGAGGAGGAAGAGATTAAAGCTGTCCTTAACTCCCCGACAACGACGCCATAAAAGTGCTTGATGGCTCAGATATGTAGAGCTCGTTGGGAACGCCAAAAGGAAGGTATGATGAGCACATCAACAAGTTTCCCTCAGTTATGAAACCAAGGTTATCGAACCAGTAGGAGTAAGGGACCAACTCCAATGTGTTGCTAACAACTCGGAACCTTCACAACACAAACTCAATACTTTGCCCCAACTTACAGTGAGATTGTCAATCTCACTGGTTTGCTGAAAACAAAGGATTAAACATATAGCGTGGAAGATAGTGATTTTCTGGTAGAAAGTTAACAGTAAACGGTAAACAATAGATGGTATATCAATGATAAAGGAATGGACCGGGGTCCATGATACGTCGTAAACGTATCTATAATTTTTGATGCTCCATGCTTGTTTAGTATCCACTTTGCTATGTTTTGTCTACACTTTGAGGTATTTTTATACACTTTCTGGAACTAACCTATTGACAAGATGCCACAGTGCCAGGTGCCTGTTTTCTTCTGTTTTTGGTTTCAGAAAGCTAAAAAATGAATATTCTTAGAATTGGACGGGACAAAAGCCAAAGTTCATATTTTCCGTGAACAATACGGAAAATTGAAGACGAGACGGAGGAGGACACCAGGATGGCCACACCCTAGGTGGGTGCGGGCCCACCCTGGCCGTGCCCACAGGGTGTGTGGGCCCCTGGCCCTCCACCGACCTTGCCTCCTTCGCCTATAAGAAGCCCCCGACTCAGAAACACTAAAGAATCAACCAGAAAGCCACGAAAAGTTCCGCAGCCCATGAAAAGTTCCACCCTGGCCGTGCCCACAGGGGGACAGAAGTGTCACATCCCAAGATTTTCCAAATCTTGTTATGTGAAAAATAAATAAATAAAATAAAACTTTGTTGATTTTCAGGGTAAGAAGAAACTTTTTGATTCCAATTGGAAACCCTCAAACCTATTTTGATCAAATAAATCCTAAAAGGATTTAAAAAGATAAACAATTAATAAAGAAAGTTTTAAATATTTGGAATCACTATTTTTGGAACTTTTAATAAAAAGATATGGTTTTCAAATGAGAAGGTAGAAATTAATAATAAGGATTATTTTATAGAGCCAAAAGAAATCTTGGCCAAACTTTTGAAAATAAAATATTTTGATTAAAAGAATAAAGGTCTACTTAAATAAAATAATGAGGATTTATTAATATCCAATCTAATTAAAATAAAGGTTTTCCCATTTTGAATAACCACTAAAACTTATTAATTTATTTTAAATAAGTTTTCCAAGTGTTTTATATTTTCAAATAAAACCTACTGAAATGATTTTGGTATTATTTAGATTTCAAAATGGAGATTTTAATAAAACAAATCCTATTTGAATTAATAACTAAGGTCTATCTTATTTAATTATTAAATAGATCCTAAGAGAATAAAAGTATTATTTTATTTTGGACTCTGAATTGTGTTGGTAAACAGAACTAAAAAGGATACAAAGTTTAGCAGGAGTTTGAATCCATTTGTTGTTTGAATTGTTTGAATGAAAATCAAATCAGGAAATTCAAAACAGAAAAAGAAAAAGCAATCAGTATAAAAAAAATAGAAACTAGCTCAACCCATCTGGCCAGCCCAGCAAGCCTAGTCCAGCCCAACTAGCTCTCTCCCCGCAGGAAAACGTTTCGCACCCCGAAACCTACCCATGCCCTCACTGATGATAGGACCCCTGCACTTCCATCCTCACGACGGTCGCCCCACACCGCCTGCTCACATCGTCTTCAACCCACTGACTCCGCCCCCAGTTCATCTCTGCCATTTCTGGTGTAAATTCGTGGCTTAAAATTCACATTGAATCAAGGTTAATTCGCCCAGCCATCACGCAGGATAAAGGCGCCTCCCTCCCCTCTTCCATTCTCCCCAAACACCGCCCCCTCTCTGCCCCTCGGCTGCCCCAATTCGCCCCCACACCAACACTGCTCCGACGAGCTCCTTCGTCGATTCCGGCGAGGACAGACTCCCCCTCGGCCCCTGATTCACACGGGTTTCATCAGCAGCCTCTTGCGCACCTGCCCGTGTACTCCACTCGCACGCGCGCGCTCAGAATCGTCGGCAACAACAACAACCTGAGCGCCACCGCCTGCAAGCAACTCCGGCGACCTCCCCCTGGTAAGCCAGACCGCCCCGAGCCCTCTCGATCATTCTCACGTGAACCCCAGGACTGTATGCATCTGACCGTGCCTTTGTTTTGCCTTGGGGTGAACCGCAACGTCGCCCCCGTCGTCAAACAGAACCACCTGCCGCTCGCAGCTACTCCGGCGAGGAATTGGCTGCAGCCCCGAGCGCCCCTCGCCAAGCCAGCGCCACCTTGAGCTTCACCTCGACCGCGCGAGCACGGTGAGCCCTCTCCCCTGCTCCCTCTCTTCCTGTAGCCGCCGCAGCACCGCTGGCCGAGCGTCACCGCCGCTAGTCGCCGCGCAGCGCCGCCACTATTTGGTCGCATGAATCTGCACCGTTAGATTTCAATCCGACGCGTAGTAACATATCACTTACTGAAGGGGTACGAGTTGATCTGCGCCGCGCGATCTGTTTAGATCCAACGCCTCACAGAGGCCGATCCGTGCGAACCGGTACCGGCCAGTAGAAACACGCCACGTGGCACTGGATCTGTTTAAAACAAAATTTAGAATCTGATTTATATGCAAACTTGTAAATTCCATAACTTTCAAACCACACGTCCAAATTTTGCAAATTTTATATCAATGGATTCAGAAAAACAAGCCCTAGCCAACCATGCACTTTGTTTAGTAAAAAGCTTCTGGTAAAATGTTTGTTTTTGCAGAAACTTGTGTATGCTTGTTTAGGACATAAAATTTATTCCAAAATGATTTTGGGGATGAAATCTTTGCAAAATGGTTTGTTGTAAACTTACTGACCCTAAACACCAAGTTTTGTGAATTAACAACTTATTTGGTGAACAATATAAAATTGTTGCCTTGCTAAAAGCATTTTCCACCACATGAAATAATGATTTGATTTAAGAAATGGCTTATAGATAAAACCCTTTTGCAAATGGTTTTACCACTTTAGAAAATAATCACTTTGAACCTTACAATGTTTAGAGCCTAGTAGAAACCACCTTTGCAAATAAAACTATCTTTTGAATGCTAGCATGCATGACTTGTTTCTATTATTTTATGTGTGTTAAAATTGTTTGAATATTGGTTGGAATGCTAGTTGAATCTATGTTTGCTTGATTGATTTGTAGTGAAGTTAGAAGAGTGTGATATTAGCAAGATCAAGAGGTGAACCAACATTCTCTACCAAAAAGGCAAGTGACACTATCATCCAAGTCCTACTATTTTTATTACACTTAGTGGATTTTGAAACATGCATGATAAGGACTACTATATTTTGCTATGCTAAATCCTAATAGGATACCCGTATATATTCCTTAGTGAAAACAATGTAGTTGTAATATGCTTAGCCCTACTAAAAATATTGAGAAGAGATACATGTTGAGATTATATGAAGTATTGAAAAGACTTGTGTTTTATATAATAAAACAAGTACTCAATGAACCACCTGGGTGGACAAGGATACTCACTTTGGACAAGGTGGAAACAAAAGGAACCATGTTTATATGGCAATCTCTTTTTGTATGCGCACTAGAAGAAAACCACCCAGGGACTTAGAGATTGAACATGTTTCTCGTACAGTGGCTTCCGTGTACAGCCACATGCTAAATGGGCACTGGCTTAGTCAACTACATAGTGGAAGACCCATGCATTGGCCTCTTCAGGTTAACTAGAATGAGGAAACTCGAAACCCTACATTGGTGCCTGGAAGACAAGCTAGCATTGTGTACTGGGAGGACTTCTATGGAAAGACTTTGTCACATTCTCAATCTGCCAGTACTCCATCTTGGTGAGTACTTATCCAGCGGTCACTGGTGGCAACAAGATGAGAATGTGTCATGTGGGTAAAGTGTACAACTTCTGCAGAAGATAAAAATCTAAGTACTTAGTCGTGTCCCCGGTTATGGACAATACTGAGCAACTAAGGCTTGAAGCTATGGAAGATCTCGACATTCCAATTTCTAAAAGTAAAACTTGAAAGTGACAACAAGGAATTTGAAGCACTTGGAACATTTCCAAGGAGATCAGAAAGATTTGACAACAGATCAAAATCATTTTGAAAAGTTAGGATAAACAATATTGCTTTCTGCAAATGAGCCTGAACCCCACTTAGCCAAATATGCATGTAATGATAGGATCCTCATATTTCTACTTAGTAGTGAAACTTGCCAATACAATTCAAATGTATTGACCCTTGTGGCTGTAACTTGTAATGTTGCAGGTTTGTTTGATGTTAGTGGAGTTTATTGATTAGGATTACAAGTCTGCAACCAACATGTCTGCCTATGGCACTTTGAAGATGAAGGACCCCATGCTTATAGATATTCTGCTGCAATGTAATATGATAGCCAAATGAGCTATGTAAGATGTAATGAATTATTTTATTCCTGGTTATAAAGTTGTATTATGACCTTTGTTTCTTGATATTACATCTCAACTGTGGATGCTAGCTATTGATCTAGGGACTAGCATTGCAATCACAGGGATCCTTTTCCTTTATAAAGGAGGGATCACTACAGATGGTATCAGAGCATTGTGTTGCCTGTAGGATTGTAACCCTAGGATTGGACAAAATCCCTTAGAAAAATAGGAGTTGTATTTGTTTAAAACTTATTTACAAACAACCTTGTAAACTCTTCCCTCAACCATTTTGGTTTTGATTCTACATCTCTTCTATTTCAAACTTGATGGACAAAGCCTACCCCATGGCCAAAGACTTCACCATGTGCAAAGGACTTCATCAACTCTAATGACTTCAACATCTTCAAACATTTTCAACAAGGACTTCAACCTTGGATATTACTAAGGACTACAAGTGAGACAAGAAATATTGCTCAAGACTTGAAGACTAAGGAAAACACAACTTAGAAGGAACCATCATCACTTTAAAGATTTGTGACCAAGAATTTTCCCAAGGAAACCATGATCTCATGCAAGAAGAATCAACTAAGAAGAAGGGAAAGATCTCAAGTGAACCATATAGATGTACCACCATATTTAGATCAAACCAAAACTCACCAACTTATGTGGTGTAACAAAATATTTTGTTGCCTAAAAATGTGCTTGAACTTTTTTGTTTGAGTGGAGTGTTTGTTTGTGATTGTTTGCACATTGCTTGAGTGAATTGTGATATGTGTGATTAGAATTATTTCCTTAGAAATATCTTGCTTATTCTAATCCCAATCCAACCCAAACAGATGACTACTCTAAGGAACTCCAACATCAAGGTTGATGACAATAATAACAACCAAGAGGACAACATGAGAGAACTTATAGCAACCCAAAACCAGTTGAACCAAATGACAGCTCAATTCATAGCCCACACCAGTGGGGAAGATCCAACCATGCAAAGGTTTTTGGAAACCCAAGCCCAATTGTTGCATAAGGTGACAGATCAAATGATCAACATGGAAGGTAACTCTTCCAGAGGAGTTTGTGACAACAAAGATGTTATTCTAGAAGGAACCCAAGCTTGTAATATTTGTGGAGACAAGGATCACACTTCCAAGGAGCATGGAGATCAATGCCCCAACTGTGAAGAGAAACACCCAGCTGACCAATTCCCCACATCTCAAGCTACTTGCTACCTGTGTGAAGGAAATAATCATGTTCCTATCCAATGCCCCATCTATTCCCTAGTTGAACAAAGGAAACAAGGTGGAGTGCAACAACTGATTTCAGACTACCATGAGAAAGCCAAGTCTACCAAGAAGGATGAAGACAAAGGAAAATCTCCACTTGTACCTCCATGCAATACGACCCAATTTAAAGGACCAAAGAAGAGGCATATGAATTATCCAAGGAGCAATAGAAGGTCAAAGAAACTAGTAGACATTCCTACCTATGAGATAACATATGAAGAACATGAACTAGAGGCACTCCTAGATTTGGAGAAACCCAAGAAAAAGAAGGATAAAAGCCATGTGCAATGTAATCATTGTAAAGAAATGGGACACTATGCCAGTGAATGTCCAGAGAAGAATAAGTATAAGGAGATTGGCCAAGTATGGTGAAACAACTGCAAAGAGCTAGGACATTATGTAGCAACTTGTCCATAGAAGATACGTGATGAACTCAATCTTATCACATGTTACAACTGTGGTAAGCAAGGACATTATGCAAGCAACTGTCCAGAAAAGATGAAGCACAAGATAAACAAGCCTATGAAGGATCTCAGCCTTGTCACATGTTTCAAGTGTGGAAACAAGGGACACTATGCAGATGTTTGCCCAGAGAAGTTTCCCCAAGATCCCAAGCAAGCCAAGATATAGTCTAGTTGGAAAAATTTTAAGGGTGGTAGTACCCTAGATGCTTTGATCCAACTTGTAACCCTAGCCTTCCCAAATCTCGGGACGAGATTTATTTTAAGGGTGGTAGCCTGTCACATCCCAAGATTTTCCAAATCTTGTTATGTGAAAAATAAATAAATAAAATAAAACTTTGTTGATTTTCAGGGTGAGAAGAAACTTTTTGATTCCAATTGGAAACCCTCAAACCTATTTTGATCAAATAAATCCTAAAAGGATTTAAAAAGATAAACAATTAATAAAGAAAGTTTTAAATATTTGGAATCACTATTTTTGGAACTTTTAATAAAAAGATATGGTTTTCAAATGAGAAGGTAGAAATTAATAATAAGGATTATTTTATAGAGCCAAAAGAAATCTTGGCCAAACTTTTGAAAATAAAATATTTTGATTAAAAGAATAAAGGTCTACTTAAATAAAATAATGAGGATTTATTAATATCCAATCTAATTAAAATAAAGGTTTTCCCATTTTGAATAACCACTAAAACTTATTAATTTATTTTAAATAAGTTTTCCAAGTGTTTTATATTTTCAAATAAAACCTACTGAAATGATTTTGGTATTATTTAGATTTCAAAATGGAGATTTTAATAAAACAAATCCTATTTGAATTAATAACTAAGGTCTATCTTATTTAATTATTAAATAGATCCTAAGAGAATAAAAGTATTATTTTATTTTGGACTCTGAATTGTGTTGGTAAACAGAACTAAAAAGGATACAAAGTTTAGCAGGAGTTTGACTCCATTTGTTGTTTGAATTGTTTGAATGAAAATCAAATCAGGAAATTCAAAACAGAAAAAGAAAAAGCAATCAGTATAAAAAAAATAGAAACTAGCCCAACCCATCTGGCCAGCCCAGCAAGCCTAGTCCAGCCCAACTAGCTCTCTCCCCGCAGCAAAACGTTTCGCACCCCAAAACCTACCTACGCCTCATCGACAGGACCCACTCACTTCCATCCTCGGCCGACGTCGCCTACATCGCTCACATCGTTTTCAACCCGCCGACTTTTCATCTCTCATCTCTGCTTCGGTAAATTCGTGGCTTAAAATTCACATTGAATCAAGGTTAATTCGCCCAGCCATCACGCAGGATAAAGGCGCCTCCCTCCCCTCTTCCATTCTCCCCAAACACCGCCCCCTCTCTGCCCCTAGGCTGCCCAAATTCGCCCCCACACCAACACTGCTCCGATGAGCTCCTTCGTCGATTCCGGCGAGGACAGACTCCCCCTCGGCCCCTGATTCACACGGGTTTCATCAGCAGCCTCTTGCGCACCTGCCCGTGTACTCCACTCGCACGCGCGCGCTTAGAATCGTCGGCAACAACAACAACCTGAGCGCCACCGCCTGCAAGCAACTCCGGCGACCTCCCCCTGGTAAGCCAGACCGCCCCGAGCCCTATCGATCATGCTCACGTGAACCCCAGGACTGTACGCATCTGACCGTGCCTTTTTTGCCTTGGGGTGAACCGCAACGTCGCCCCCGTCGTCAAACAGAACCACCTGCCGCTCGCAGCTACTCAGGCGAGGAATTGGCTGCAGCCCCGAGCGCCCCTCGCCAAGCCAGCGCCATCTTGAGCTTCACCTCGACCATGGAAAGCACGGTGAGCCTCTCCCGCTCCTCTCTTCTCAGTAGCCAGTGCGCACTGGCCGAGCGTCGCCGCCGCAAGTCGCCGCGCAGCGCCGCCACTATTTGGTCGCATGAATCTGCACCGTTAGATTTCAATCCGACGCGTAGTAACATATCACTTACTGAAGGGGTACGAGTTGATCTGCACCGCGCGATCTGTTTAGATCCAACGCCTCACAGAGGCCGATCCGTGCGAACCGGTACCGGCCAGTAGAAACACGCCGCGTGGCACTGGATCTGTTTAAAACAGAATTTAGAGTCTGATTTATATGCAAACTTGTAAATTCCATAACTTTCAAACCACACGTCCAAATTTTGCAAATTTTATATCAATGGATTCAGAAAAACAAGTCCTAGCCAACCATGCACTTTGTTTAGTAAAAAGCTTCTGGTAAAATGTTTGTTTTTGCAGAAACTTGTGTATGCTTGTTTAGGATATAAAATTTATTCCAAAATGATTTTGGGGATGAAATCTTTGCAAAATGGTTTGTTGTAAACTTACTGACCCTAAACACCAAGTTTTGTGAATTAACAACTTATTTGGTGAACAATATAAATTTTTTGCCTTGCTAAAAGCATTTTCCACCACATGAAATAATGATTTGATTTAAGAAATGGCTTATAGATAAAACCCTTTTGCAAATGGTTTTACCACTTTAGAAAATAATCACTTTGAACCTTACAATGTTTAGAGCCTAGTATAAACCACCTTTGCAAATAAAACTATCTTTTGCATGCTAGCATGCATGACTTGTTTCTATTATTTTATGTGTGTTAAAATTGTTTGAATATTGGTTGGAATGCTAGTTGAATCTATGTTTGCTTGATTGATTTGTAGTGAAGTTAGAAGAGTGTGATATTAGCAATATCAAGAAGTGAACCAACATTCTCTACCAAAAAGGCAAGTGACACTATCATCCAAGTCCTACTATTTTTATTACACTTAGTGGATTTTGAAACATGCATGATAAGGACTACTATATTTTGCTATGCTAAATCCTAATAGGATACCCTTATATATTCCTTAGTGAAAACAATGTAGTTGTAATATGCTTAGCCCTACTAAAAATATTGAGAAGAGATACATGTTGAGATTATATGAAGTATTGAAAATACTTGTGTTTTATATAATAAAACAAGTACTCAATGAACCACCTGGGTGGACAAGGATACTCACTTTGGACAAGGTGGCAACAAAAGGAACCATGTTATATGGCAATCTCTTTTTGTATGCGCACTAGAAGAAAACCACCCAGGGACTTAGAGATTAAACATGTTTTTCGTATAGTGGCTTCCGTGTACAGCCACATGCTAAATGGGTACTGGCTTAGTCAACTACATAGTGGAAGACCCATGCATTGGCCTCTTCAGGTTAACTAGAATGAGGGAACTCGAAACCCTACATTGGTGCCTGGAAGACAAGCTAGCATTGTGTACTGGGAGGACTTCTATGGAAAGACTTTGTCACATTCTCAATCTGCCAGTACTCCATCTTGGTGAGTACTTATCCAGCGGCCACTAGTGGCAACAAGATGAGAATGTGTCATGTGGGTAAAGTGTACAACTTCTGCAGAAGATAAAAATCTAAGTACTTAGCCGTGTCCCCGGTTATGGACAATACTGAGCAACTAAGGCCTGAAGCTATGGAAGATCTCGACATTCCAATTTCTAAAAGTAAAACTTGAAAGTGACAACAAGGAATTCGAAGCACTTGGAACATTTCCAAGGAGATCAGAAAGATTTGACAACAGATCAAAATCATTTTGAAAAGTTAGGATAAACAATATTGCTTTCTGCAAATGAGCCTGAACCCCACTTAGCCAAATATGCATGTAATGATAGGATCCTCATATTTCTACTTAGTAGTGAAAGTTGCCAATACAATTCAAATGTATTGACCCTTGTGGCTGTAACTTGTAATGTTGCAGGTTTGTTTGATGTTAGTGGAGTTTATTGATTAGGATTACAAGTCTGCAACCAACATGTCTGCTTGTGGCACTTTGAAGATGAAGGACCCCATGCTTATAGATATTCTGCTGCAATGTAATATGATAGCCAAATGAGCTATGTAAGATGTAATGAATTATTTTATTCCTGGTTATAAAGTTGTATTATGACCTTTGTTTCTTGATATTACATCTCAACTGTGGATGCTAGCTATTGATCCAGGGACTAGCATTGCAATCACATGGATCCTTTTCCTTTATAAAGGAGGGATCACTACAAGAAGTCTCTATTTCGGCACCCTGCCGGGACGGGGAAGTGCCCCCGGATCCATCTCCATCGATCTCCACCACCATCTTCATCGCCGTTGCTGATTCCCATGATGAGGAGGGAGTAGTTCTTCCTCGAGGCTAAGGGCTCTACCGATAGCTATGTGTTCATCTCTCTCCCTATGCATGATATTGTTTGGTCATGAGCTTTATAATCAAGTAGATCTATTCTGATACTCAAGTGCTTTAATAGATCTCTGCTCTCCCCATGTGTGTGAAAGTGATAGCGTGCACGCCATGGTGGCACTTAGGCTAGATTCTACATAAATACTCATCGTGCTTTAATAGATCTATGCTTTTCCCCACGTGTGTGAAAGTGACAGCGTGCACACCGTGTGTGGCACTGTAACTACCCCGGTGAATTACGCTCCTAGGACAAGCCTGGATGATCAGAAATGGTTGAAATAGTACGGTGGGGCCCAAATGCCACTCACAGGTAGACCTTTCGGCCGTCCCAACCATTTCCAAACATCGGGACAAGAACGGGCGGCGTAATCGGCAGGCGAAGGGATCAACTACATACACAAATGAGTATGTATGCAAGCCACCATACAATAGTACATCAGAGCCATTCCATCTAAAAAGAAAGGAAATATAGCAACGCCATACGGCAAGATCCAAATATCCTAGATAGATATAATAGTTTAGGATATCTCCTCATACATCAATCAACATAGTATCAAGCGGAAGCGGAAGACAAAGTCCGAGTACGGATAAGAAGCAAATCGGCATAAGATGCCCCATAAATAAGCAGATCCCGCCCACAGATCCCACGGATCCCCGTTCCCGGAATCTCTACACCGAATGATCGTTGCCCACATCGTCCGTCTCTTCCACCCAGTATCCATCTTGCGAGTGTACCTGTTCATCTAAACCAATAATTTATCGTGTGAGACCCTAGGGGTACTCAGCAAGTCTTTATGCCTCTAAAGGGGACACAACCTGGGGTGACGCAATTGCAGCAAAAGATAAACCCTAGCAATTCTATAGATACTCGCTAACCATCCGCCTAACCAAAGATAGACGGATGTCCGTGAATTAATAACAACAGCTATAACAGTTATAAAGGTAATCTTAACAGATCCATCCTCCTCCTCGCTTACCGACGAGGAAGCGGACGAACAACCCCCCCTATCCGTTGGCAGTTTTATTATCCATTCCATGAGTGTAGCACTATTTACTAGTCAGGTATCTAGTCTAGTCAGATTAAAAGCGGTGCTTTAGTTATGCTTGTCTATGATCGAGAAACTGTGCTCCAAGTCGTCCATAACCGCGGACACGGCTTTCAGAAAGTTTTACCCTGCAGGGGTGCACAAATAGCAACACACACTCGATATGCCTCGAAAAACCAAAACAAAACCCAACGAGGCACCACGACAAAGCAATTACAGGATTCAGAAATATTTCAGGGGCCACCCCATTAAGCTACCCGTGAGAAGCCGACCGAGACGGACTCAAGGTTTATGCCAATGGTCTGGAAACCATCGGGAACCCGAAAATGTGACTGGCTTGTCGACACCGCGAAAACACTCGCAATCCTAACAAAGACAGGTGCAAGACTCGCACAATTTAAATAAAGCAAAGAAGCATGGCATAAGTACAGGATAGTAAATAAAACCTCAAACTAGTTTGTGGCCCCAAGAAATAAGAATGAATCAAGCTCGCCTGGGGGTCCATAAGGCCTCCGGATGTGGATAGCGAATATTCTTGGAACAGGAATCAAGTACTGGGTCTTACGGGACACAAGTGAGCATAAAACCAAATAATGATATTGCTCACCGGTGCCACTTTCATTAGTTATCCCATTACTACTCAGGTTAAGTTGTTTAGGTACCTCGTTATCCATCAGACACTCACATACCCTACACATGCTGTTCTACGACTCGCATGGCTCAAACAACTCCTGTAATAATGGCTCATGGGATGGGGGAACAAGCTTCGGTGGGGTTTTAAAAGTAAAGGCTATGCAATACTTGGGATTCAGTTTAATGCAATCGCGGCTCAATGATGCAAGAACAAGATAGAGGCAATAGGTACTATATGTATGCAAGCATGTGGTAGTGCTTGCCTGGCAGCTCAGTTGAAGCAAGGAATGGATCTGGGTAGTGCTCCTGATTCTCTTGATATACCCCTGCTCAGCGTCTATTCGAAGAAGAACCAAACAAACAAGGGCCAACATAAATAAAGTGCGCAAGCATATGAATTAAATGCATCAAGCAAACAATCATGCCATGATGAATGATGCACAATTTGCATGGCATTAAAGTAGCATGGCATGGGTGAGGTGTGGAACACAAGAATAAACCATTTTATTTAGTTTTGGCCCCATTTTATTCTCAATTAAGTTGCTGTACTCTTTATATTTATATGATGCATGCTTCAAAACAAACCAAGGAATGCATAAACAGAAAGGTCTCGTCGAGCTAATCATTTTAGACATATTATTTGTTAAATTTGGATTTATAAATCAAAAGTTATTAATTAAATAAGGTAGAAGGGCATTTTAATGTAATTTTAATCAACTTGGAATTTTAAAAGTTCAAAATATATTTTGAAGGGAATATTTGAAATCCTCACATTTTTATGATTTGAAAACATATATTATTTGCATTATTTGGATTGGTATTTCAAAAGTTATTTAAAAACAGAAATTAATTTGAATTTGAAATAATTTGAAATAAATTTGAAATAAAACAGATAAGCCAAAAATACTTTTTATACTCCAGTGAACCTAGCCGCAGACGCCGACATGTGGGGCCACGGCTGACTGGACCAAAAGCGCGCGGAAACACTTCTGCCACCGCGAGCTCTTCTAGCCCTAGCGGATGACAGGTGGGGTAGGGGTTCGCAGCCACGCGTCGGGGCGACCAAGGGTGTGCCACGCACATAGCGAGGCTGGGGTTGATTGCAGGTTTGTCGGAGCCTTTTGTAAAACGCAGACACGACAGTGGGGCTTGGGATCGCGGAAAAAGCGGCAAAAAGACCAGGGGGTTAAGCGCAAAGTGGCCACGGCCCACTGTTGATCTTCCTCTCCGCCCCGCGCGGCAGAGTGGCGAGGGTGGGGATCGAACTCGCGACCGCGAGGGGGCGCTCGGCAGCGGCGACCGCTACGGTGGGGTTGGGTAGTTGACAGGAGGGGGGTAGGCGGCTAGATAGGGTTTGGCGAGGCGAGGCAGACGTCGGACGTTCACGCTGCACCGAGGGCGCTCGTCGCCGTGACCCGCTCATCGAAACGAACAAGAAAGGGAGGTGTCCGGAGGTAGCGTGGCTCACCAAGGGTCGTTGGAGGGCCTGGATCGTGCGAGGGGGAGCAGGTCGACGGCGTGTGACGGATGATCTAGGGTTCCGGCGCGGGCGTTGATGGTCCTGGCGGTCTGGGGCTTCCTCTTCGCGGTTCCGTGTACGGGGCTGCAGCAGGGGGTCTCCTCGGTCCACCAGACCACTCCACGGTCTGGCTGCGCGTCCGGATCGTCGAGGAGCGGTGGAGGCCGACGGTGGCGGCGAGAGGGAGGTAGGCGTCGGTGGAGGAGAAGAGGGGCGAGGCTGGGGTTGGATCTGGGGTAGGCTGGGCGAGAGGGGTGGTGGGGATGGTAGCAGTAGAGAGAGAGGAGGTGCCGTGGGAGGTGTAGATGAAAAGGTGGCTCGGTGCCACCTTTTTTCCTCTCCTTCCTCACGTGGTAGGCTCGGCGGGACCAGGCGGGGGCAAGGGAAGCTGCCAGTGGGGTAGGCAGGCAGAGGTGGTGCTCGGGCTGGGGGGGGGCCCTAGGGCATAGAGAGCAAGAGAGGGAGAGGGGTAGCCTGCAGGGGCTAGGTTTGGAGCTAGGGTAGGAGGGGAAGGGGGCATAGCTCGGGCTAAGGTTGGTACTAGGGTTTGGGGGGTAGCTAGGGTAGGACATGGTGGTGTGGCTCGGCTAGAGAGAGGAGAGATGAGGGGGTACTTAGGGTTTAGGTTAGAGCTAGGTTAGAGGGGATGGTAAAGAGAGGAGAGGTAGGGTGGTGATAGCTAGGTGATTAGGGTGATGGGGTGGTGACTTGGGGTTTTAGAAAAGATCCACTCAAAATGCAAATACAAACCAAAGCTAGCAAAAGATGGTTCCTGCATGGCCCATGCAATCAATTAATGCCATGCTTATTTTGTGAAAACAAGATTAATACATGGCATTATTATTATGCATCCCCAAAAAATTGGAGTAAGGCCCAAGCAAAGGAATTTAGAAAGAATTCCAAGTGGAGTATATGGAGATGATCACATTGGCTTATATTTGGGGCTTGCTAGTGTGTATATGCCACTAGGTATTTGATAAGCCCTCAAAAATACCCCAACATGATGATAACCCCAAAACCCCACATATGGAAGCTAGGGAAGGTTCCACTCACAAGGCATGCAAAGGTGGCCATGTGGCTCTCATGTTTCAATATTGTGAAAACAACATGATGCTAAGATGAGAGCATGTGGAATAGAATTGGATCCATCCCAACCCACATGAGCTAGAGGTAAAACCCAAATAAAGTGCAAGCCCATATTTAGTTGGATGGTGGAATTATAAGGTGATGAAAGAAAGGTGGTAGAGTTAATAAGAGATATGCCCCCAACTCAACTTGGGCATTTAAACAATATATCAAGAACCAAATACAATATCAAGAAGCAATACAATTAACAATGCATATGAGATAAGAACCAAATGAAAAGGGTTTTATATGATGCTCAAATGCAAGGTGGCATGATGACATGAGCATGATATAATGATGATGCAACAATTATATGTAGGAAGTAGCATCTATATAGACTAGGCTAGTAGCATTGCAATTGTTAGACAATTGGGATGCTACAGGCACTTAGGCTAGATTACATATATATATATATATTTATCATGAGTATATTTTGAGTTGGTTGTCTCTATGAAATTGTGGTGTTTGTTGGAACCATCTAGCACTCAAGGTGACAATGTGGGATTATCTAGATGGGGAAGGCGGACTTTGAGGAGTGTTGTTATAGCCCTACCGTTGATTAAAGTGTCCAACCTGAGAGTAGTTCAGAGTAGTATAATGAAGAGAATATATTTATTGAGAGTGTTCACTAGTGAAAGTATGATCCCTAGGCCTTGTTTCTAAACATTGAAACACCGTTTGCATCTAGATCTGTTGCATGTTTGCTTGCTTTCATCTTTATTTCAGATTGCCTTTTAGTCTCTTTCACGCCGTTAGAAGATCTTTTTTGGCACCATTACCACTTATAATCATCCATACCACTTGTATTTCATTATCTCTTCGCCGAACTAGTGCACCTATACACCTGACAAGTGTATTAGGTGTGTTGGGGACACAAGAGGATTCTTGTATCTTGATTGCAGAGTATCTTGAGAGGGATACCTTTGACCACTTCCTCCCTGAGTTCAATAAACCTTGGGTAATCCACTTAAGGGAAACTTGCTGCTGTTCTACAAACCTCTGCACTTGGAGGTCCAACAACTATCTACAAGAATAGAAGTGCGTAGACATCAGTGCACGGTTCGCTAGAGGTGTTCTCCATAAGATAGATAGCATGTTGCATGAACAAATTACAGCGGGGCAATTGACAAATTGAGAAAGCATAACAATGCAAATATTAGACATCTTGACTCCTACGAGATTTGGTTGGGCATTACAACATATACATAGACTGTAATCCAACTGCATCCATGACTAATAATCCACCTTCAGGTTATCATCCGAACCCCTTCCAATATTAAGTTGCAAGAAACAGATAATTGCATTAAGCAATGTGTGTAAAGTAAACAATACAATTGCCCCATGGGCAAAGGATTGTTGTTTTCTCCCTAGTAGCAACAACACATCTACAACCTTAGAGATTTCTGTCACTTCCCCATATTACTAGAGGCATGAACCTACTATCGAGAATAAATACTCCCTCTTGGAGTCACAAGCATCTACTTGGCCAAGATAGCTACTAGCAACAGAGAGCATGCAAGAACACAAATAACATAGACATGATAGAATCAAAATCAACCTGACATAGTATCTCAATATCCATCGGATCCCTGCAAACACAACATGTATGATTACAAATAGATGATCTTGATCATGAACGGAGCTCACAAGATCTAAACATGATAGCACAAAGGAGGAGAAACAACCATCTAGCTACTATATGGACCTGTAGTCCAAGGGTGAACTACTCACGCATCACTCCGGAGGCTGGCATGGTGATGAAGAAGGCCTCCGGGATGATCTCTCCCTCCGACAGGGTGCCGAGAAGAGCATCGGATCCCCCCGATCTAGGGATGGAGATGGCGGCGGCTATATACTTTTTTGTGGGTATCTGATCGGCTACTTAGGGTTTCTGCATCGGGGTGCTTTTATAGGCGAAGGGGCAAGGTCGGCGGGTGCCCGAGGGGCCCACACCTTGGGCTGGCACCCCCTGGGCCGCGCCGCCACATGGTGTGGCCGCCTCGTGGCCCCACTTCGGCTGCCCTTTAGACTCCGTGTTCCTTCTGGTAAAATATTGACTTTGGCTTTTGTCCCGTCCAATTCCGAGAATATTGTCTTACTAGATTTTATGAAACCAAAAACAGCATAAAACAGGCAACTGGCGCTGCAACATCTTGTTAATAGGTTAGTTCCAGAAATGTATAACAATACCTCAAAGTGTAGGTAAAACATAAGACAAATGATATAAAACAAGCATGGAGCATCAAAAGTTATAGATACGTTTACGACGTATCAGGTTTCCAAAGAAACACTAGAGAAAGGGGCCCTCAAGTGAATGAGGGGAAAATGAAGATCTCTTTTGGTGAAGCTATAGATCAAGGCCTCCTCCTTCGGTTCTCCAAAGATCAATGACTTTGGATGGTTGGATGAAGAGATCTTGGCAATTTGGTGGCTCAAATAGGGATGGTGTTCTTGAGTGGGTCGAGCACCTTCCCAAGGTAGAAGATGGGTCTTTTATACTCCTTGGAGTTGATATGCCCGTTGCAACTTTCCTGGAGAGGTACTACCGATAATTTGAGTGGTAGTACCAGAAACAACCGGTACTACCGGTCAGGTACCAGACGTGGTACCGGAAACACCCCACCTGAGCAGTAGCCACATACACCCCGGTACAAGCAGAGCGGTGCTACCGCAAATGGTAGTACCGGATGCGTGAAGTGGTACTACAGGTCCGGGCGGTAGTACCGGCTTGCGGTACCGGGTGAGACATAAGGTGAGGATAGGCTCGACAAACCTTGCAGACTTTCCCGATACTGCTAGGACGGTACTACTGTGGGTGTGCGGTAGTACCGTTATGGACAACCGGTGCTACCATTCACAGCGGTAGTGCCAACCCGTGGTACCAGGTGAGAGAAAAGGTTTGATGGACCTTTCCTCCCCTTGCAGACTCAACCGGTACGGCAGGGCGGTACTACCGGTGCCAAGCGGTAGTACCAAAAGTAACTTCCGGTACTACCGGTCAGCACAGAGACATTGGCAAGGGACACTCATGGGAGTTCCATATTGAGGCCTCAACAATTGGGAACCTGAGATACACTGAGCACACCATTAAACCGACAAACGTGTTATCATCAAACATCAAAACCATTAGGGATAGGAAGTGCGCTTTCACCAGAATATCTAGTTTTTTTGAGAATTCGTTATTTTCCTACTTGTTTATCTGTTTGCAATCTTGTTTAATAGGTCAGAGCGACCAAGCCCGTCAAGATTTAGAACTCAATGTTATGCCAAAGAAATCGTCCAGCTCTAGATATCACCTTTACTCTCCACCTATAGATCTTTGATGGTGGCTCGGTTGACGTAGAGCCTGTTGGGAGACCCCAAGAGCAAGGTGTGATGAGCAGAGCAACAAGTTTCCCCTCAGTTATGAAACCAAGGTTATCGAACAAGTAGGAGTAAGGAAACAACTCCAAGGTGTTGCTAACAACTTGGAACCTACACAACACAACCACAGAACTTTGCCCAAACTTACAGTGAGGTTGTCAATCTCGCCGGTTTGCTGAAAACAAAGGATTAAACGTATAGTGTGGAAGATAGTGATTTGCTTGTAGAAAGTAAACAATAACAATAGATGGTGTATCAATGATAAAGGAATGGACCGGGATCCACAGTTCACTAAAGGTGTTCTCCTTAAGATAGATAACATGTTGGGTGAACAAATTACAGCGGGGCAATTGACAGATTGAGAAAGCATAACAATGCATATACTAGACATCTTGACTCCTGCGAGATTTGTTTGGGCATTACAACATAATGCATAGACCATAATCCAACTACATATATGACTAATAATCCACCTTTAGGTTATCATCCGAACCCCTTCCAGTATTAAGTTGCAAGTAACAGATAATTACATTAAGCAATGTGTGTAAAGTAAACAATGCAATTGCCCTTGGACAAAGTATTGTTGTTTTCTCCCTAGTAGCAACAACACATCTACAACCTTAGAGATTTCTGTCACTTGCCCGGATTACTAGAGGCATGAACCTACTATCGAGCATAAATACTCCCTATTGGAGTTACAAGCATCTACTTGGCCAAAGCATCTACAAACAACAGAGAGCATGCCAGATCAGAAATAACAAAGACATGATAGAATCAATAATCAATCTGACATAGTATCTCAATATCCATCGGATCCCCCCAAACACAATGATGGCTAACGTGAAGCCTGTTGGGAACTCCAAGAGCAAGGTGTGAGGCAACACAGCAGCAAGTTTTCCCTCAGTAAGAAACCGAGGTTATCGAACCAGTAGGAGGAAGGAAACATCACACAGGTGTTGCAAGCAAAGCGGAGACATGCACAACACAAACTCAAGACTTTGCCCCAACGAATTAGTGAGGTTGTCAAGCTCACCGGTTTGCTGTAACAAAGGATTAAACGTATGGTGTGGAAGGGAATGGTTTGCAGCAAGTAAACAAGTAATAGTGGAAGATGTATCAATGGTAAAGATTTGACCGGGTCCATAGTTCACTAGAGGTGCTCTCCTTAGATAAACAACATGGCATGAAGGGTAAACAAATTACAGCAGGGCAATTGACAGGAACTGAGCAAGGCATAACAATACAATTACTAGTCAGAAAGATCCTATGACATTCGATTGGGCAATACAACAATATACATAGACCGCCATCCAACTGCATCTATGACTATAAGTCCACCTTCAGGTTATCATCCGACCCCCCTCCAGTATTAATTTGCAAGCAACAGACAACTACTTTAAGCAAAGTGTGTAAGGTAAACAATCCACTTGTTCCATGAACAAGAGACCGTTGTTTTCTCCCTAGTAGCAACATCACATCTACAACTGAAGAGATTTCTGTCACTTCCCTTGGAAACTAGAGGCATGAACCCACTACCGAGCATAAATATCCCCTCTTGGAGTCACTAGCAACTACTCGGCCAAGATAGCTACTAACAATGGAGAGCATGAAAGATCACAAACAACACAAACATTATAGAATCATAAAGACAAAACCATTAATCAAACAAACATAATAATCTCAATATCCATCGGATCCCCGCAAACACAACATGCATGATTACAAATAGATTAGATCTTGATCATGAACGGAGCTCACAAGATCTATACATGAAAGCATAAAGGAGGAGATACAACCATCTAGCTACTACATGGACCCATAGTCCAAGGTGGAACTACTCACACATCATACCGGAGAGAAGGCCTCCGGGGTGATCTCCCCTCTAGCAGGGTGCCGAGAAGATCTTCAGACCCCCCGATCTAGGGACAACGGTGGAGGCGGCTACAGAAGGTTCGTGGAATATTGATCGGATACTCAGGGTTTCTGCATCGGGGGCTTCTTATAGGCGAAGAGGCAAGGTCAGGAGGCGGCCAGGGGCCCCACACCCTACCTAGGCGCAGGGCAGGACCTAATCGCGCCTAGGGGGTCTGGCCGCCCTGGTTCGCTTCTCCGTCTCGTCTTCTGGATTCGTGTCCCTCACGGTAAAATATTGACTTTGGCTTTTGTCCCGTCCAATTCCGAGAATATTGATTTTCTGCCTTTCTGGAACAAAAAAAAAGAAAACATGCAACAGACACTGTGACAACTTGTTAATAGGTTAGTTCTAGAAAAGATATAAAAACACCTCAAAGTGTAGACAAAGGAAAACAAAGTATATACTAAACAAGCATGGAGCATCAAAAATTATAGATACGTTTCCAACGTATCAAGCATCCTCAAGCTTAACTCCTGCTCGTCCTCGAGTAGGTAAGTGATAAAAGAATAATTTTTGAGGTGACATGCACCATCAAAACCAAGATCAAACCATTTGCAAGCATTGAAAGCTGGGATCAAAGAACTCTAAACATGTGCATGAAAGATGGAGTTCTAACAATAGGGCATAGTAACTATGATGCAACATGAAATGCTACAAACAAAGATCATGAATAACATGAATCGAAAAACGTTTGTTTGTTTCACATACATAAAACATGGCATAGTGGCAATCAGCTTGTCCATCATAAAGTAGCAAATATATGCATATGACACCTTCAAAGCTCACAAGGGTGACTAGAAACAAATAGCACAAGAACAAGTAATATCACCATATGAATCAATCAATAAGTTTGGGGACATTACACACAGAATGACAACTATGCTCTCTTAATGGTGCCTAAAGGTAGAAGGTTGATACTCAAATAATGGTGGAAGAAAGACCCTTCACAAAGGGAAGCAGGGATTTCAAGTTTCAAAAAGATCTTCCAAAAATTATGGTACCTGTTAGCTTTCAGCCCTCATTGCCCCTATCATAAGCATCTTGAAGTGGTTAAGGTTAAAGTGAACACAGATGGAGCATATGCTTAACAAAGTATAAGTTGGCAATCTCAAGTCCCTTGAATACGAGGGCCACACCTCATGCTACTCAACTTTAGTCACCTCTAAGTTCTTGTCATTGTAAGTACATGCATATCATAGAGAACCACCAATGGGGTACCCCTTGCACATGGTACAAGAGCTATCCCATAACCAAAATGACAAGGCAAGCAGACAATGAGCATCTCAGCGATCTTTTTATTTACTATGTGCATAGCTTTTTATTGAGGATGCTTCATAGATAGCTCACTATGGTGATGCTGCAAGTTTCCACCATGATTAGGCATGGCTTAGGCTAGCGGCACAGGCGTTTCTCTAACACAAAAGAGCATGATATCAACTAAGTACAAGTACAAGTGCAATGCTGAAAACGTTCCCCGTGACAGCATGATTCTGCTAATTCCAATGTATAAGTGCAAGCATATACAACATAGATGACACAATGGTTCAAGTTTATTAGGGGCAAGAATATAATGTGTGCCATCAAGTTTGTGAGGGCTTTAATCACTAAGTTTTCACATAACAAAATAGTTTTTAATTGGAAGATAGCCGAAAACAAGAATATACTTGGAATGGTGTAACACATCATGCATAGGAGTTTATAGTGGACACTTTGGAAAAACTTGGTTTCTTGGGAGTTGGAAGCATGAGTAGAGCTTACTCATACAAGTGGAGGATAGCAACAGACTGGGAGCAACCAACTAAGATAGCATAATGGCCATAATCATGCAGAGCAACAAAGTATTACTAATCAAAGCATAGAGTGGTACTACAAGTCAAGGACTAAATGATCATAGAGGCTATGATTACTTGTCATAGTCATAACATGGTGTGAGCATGTGCCAAGTCAACCGAAACAAAGCATCAAAGGAGAATACCACAATACTATGCTTTTGCATGCTAAAACAATGCATAATTTCTTCAAGGCACACTAAGCAATCCCAATTCTTTGGAACAAGACATGCTACAGCAATAATCACTAAGCATAATGCCAAAAAAACACCCAGTATGTCATGCTAAAGTCTTAGTCACAGTCAATGCAAGCTCCTCTTGCACTTATCAAGCAAGAACTTCCTACTCCTTTCCAACACCAAGCAACTTATTTGCAAAAACACAGCAAGAACGGGGGTCCAAACTACTTTATTCAAGCAAACTAAACAACCTAAGAAAACCAAAATAAAACTAAGACGCTCCAAGAACAACACAACTGTGCATGAAACAATAAAAACGAAGTGTCTGGACAGACCTGAGCTTTTTATTGATGAAGAAGGGGATGCCTTGGGCATCCCCAAGCTTTGACGCTTGTACCTCTTGGATATTTCTTGGGGTGATACCGGGGTGGCATCCCCAAGCTTAAGCTTTTGTCCATTATTCATCTCATTACATCATTCTCTCTTTACACCTGAAATTTTTCCTTCATACAAAACTTCACACAATCTTCATTAGCAACATTAGTGTATTCAAAAGATATTAGACCTCTGGCAAAGCTTTGGAACAACAAGACTTTTCACTAAAAACACAAGCTACTGTAGCAACTCCTTCAAAAATCTCAATTCACCTAAAGAGAACTCAAAAAGGAATTAATAAGAAGCAAATGCAAATAATGGCAGAAATCTATCAAAACAGACCAGCAGGTAGAAACCGATTTTTTCGAACATTTTCTGTTGCTCAAATAAAAAAGTGTTAAACTAACGAAAATTAGATAACATACTGGGGGATTTATTCTTAAATTTTGAGCTCAATCCAAGTTATAGAGACTCCTCACGATTGTTTTTTGGTGGAGGACAGAAATTTGTTTCGGGACAACAACTCCCCAAATCTTACTTCCCTCTCATTAGAGGTCATTCTTGGCACAAAAAGCAAACAAAAAGGATAAGGAGAGGTCATTACTAAAGTAATAACTTCCAAGACTCAAGGAAACTCTTGGGTTATCTTCCAACAAGTACTTTTCTTTAACGCCTTTAAGTTAGGCTTGATAGTTTGAGAAGATGCTCACATAAGAAATATGAATTGAAGTCAAAGAGAGCATCAAGAAGCAAATTCAAAACACATTTAATTCTAACCCACTTCCTATACATAGGAATCATGTACACAAATAAGTTCACAAAGAACAAAGTGACATGCATAGGAAGAGAAAACAAGAGTAACTTCAAAACTTTCAGCACAAAGAGAGGTGTTTTAGTACCTTGAAAACTTCTACAACCATAATTTCCTATCTCATAATAATTTTCAGTAGCCTCATGAATAAACTCAACAATATAGCTATCACATAAAGCATGCTTTTCATGATCTACAAACACATAATTTCTATCAAGCTCAAAAATAGTGGGATTAAAACCTCCACAGGTTTTATCCAAAGTAGATATTTCAAAAGGATCCATAGGAACATAACATTCATCCTCCTTTGATAAGCATGGGGACAATCAAATAATGTAAGGGATAAAGAGTTACTCTCATTAGAAGGTAGGCATGGGTAGATAATCCATTCTTCCTCCATTTGTTCATCACTCTCCCCCTCTTTTTATCTAATGAGCTTCCAGTTTCAACTATTTCTTCTTCCATAGGCTCCTGCAAGGCATTAGTCTCTTCCATTTGTGGAAAACGCCTATTAAAATATTCAAGAATATAACTATTTTCTTCCTTATAATTATCAAAGCAAAATTTAAGTATCTCAAAAACCTCATGTTTATAAGGTGCATCATCAGTATTCTCAAGCAAACTGGCAAGTTCAAATGCACCCTTGAAGGCAATAAATTCTTCAATTTGTTCCACATCATCAAAATCATAATTTCCTTTAACATAATAAGATATGGTAACATTATCATTATACTCACATTGTAAGGGTAGGTGTTTATACCTCCCGCAGCAACAAGATTTATCAAAGCAATAAGTAACATTATAAGTAGAGTACACGTCTCTAGCAATAGTATTCAACTTATAAATTTGTTCCCATAAGTGTTTCCCTTTTTGTGACAAACGGTGTTCCTTATAATAATACTTTTGTTCTTCCGTGAACCCACCTTTCCAATAAGAACTAGTTTCAAAGAAACCATCCATTGATAGAAAGCATGACCAAGCAAGGCAATAACAGACCAACAACTAGAGTGGGAACTAATTTTTGTGTGTTTTTGAATAAAGCAAGCAAACCAAACTAGACTATTTTTTTGGGTTTTTTTAAAAGAGGAAAACAAAACCAAGCAAAAGAAACAAAGCAAACTAAAAACAAAGTAAAGAGAAAGGAAGTGAAGGACTCCCTTAGTGAAGACATCCTTAGCCTCCCCGACAACGGTGCAAGAAAGAGCTTGATGGCTAACGTGAAGCCTGTTGGGAACCCCAAGATCAAGGTGTGAGGCAGCACAGCAGCAAGTTTTCCCTCAGTAAGAAACCGAGGTTATCGAACCAATAGGAGGAAGGAAACTTCACACAGGTGTTGCAAGCAACACGGAGACCTGCACAACACAAACTCAAGACTTTCCCCAACGAATCAGTGAGGTTGTCAAGCTCACCGGTTTGCTGTAACAAAGGATTAAACGTATGGTGTGGAAGGTAATGGTTTGCAGCAAGTAAACAAGTAACAGTGGAAAATGTATCAATGGTAAATATTGGACAGGGGTCCATAGTTCAATAGAGGTGCGCTCCTTAGATAAACAACATGGCATGAAGGGTAAACAAATTACAGCAGGGCAATTGACAGGAACTAAGCAAGGCATAACAATGCAATACTAGACAAAAAGATCCTATGAGATTCGATTGGGCAATACAACAATATACATAGACCGCCATCCAACTTCATCTATGACTAGAAGTCCACCTTCAGGTTATCATCCAAACCCCCTCCATGTAGAGGTCCCAACCTTTAATAAGGTAGAGATCCCTGTGTTTACAATGCTAGTCCCTGGATCAATAGCTAGCATCCACAGTTAAGATCTAATATCAAGAAACAAAGGTCATACTACAACTTTATAACCAGGAATAAAATAATTCATTACATCTTACATAGCTCATTTGGCTATCTCATTACAATGCAGTAGAAATAACTATAGCGTGGAGTCCTTCATCTTCAAAGTGCCGCATGCAATCATGTTGGTTGTAGACTTGTAATCCTAATCAACATACTTCACTAACTTCAAACAAACCTGCAACATAATAAGTTACAGCCACAAGGGTCAATACATTTGAATTGTATTGGCAAGTGATACTATGGTAGAATAGTGGTATCTATCATCTATATGCATTTGGCTAAGTGGCTTAGGCTTGCTTTGCTCAAAATAGATTTTCCTTATCATTTGAAAACACTAACTTTTTGTTTGTCAAAATCACCCAAGGCATCTACCAATAGACATTGGTAATCCTTTACCCTTGTTCAACCACAAGTTTTTAACTTAGAAATTGGGATGAGGATATTCTTGATAACTTCCATGTCTTGATGCTCAAATTGTCCATTGCCGGGGACACGACTAAGTACTTAGATTTTACTCTCTCGAGAGGTGGTGCACTTTCCCCACAATACTCGACATGCATCGAGACAAGATCTTTCAGAAGCCTTCCCTTAGACCAGAATGGACGCGTTCCCAAACCTATCACCCCCTACCACCAACTGTCCATTTGGCTAAGTTATTGCAACCTATATGATCCAGGCAGAGCCCATAATGCCAAGTGGCTGCACTTGAAGCTTCTCAACATTTGACATCTCAAATCCCTTTGTTCTTGGGTGGCTTTCCACAAGTGAGATACACTAGCGTAGTCCATAAATATGGGCCCTGTGTAACCACTCAACATAACCCATTCACAACCATTCCACCCAGGTGATTCATTCACATAGTTGTTTTATTAAATAAAACACAAGTCCTTGACTTAGAAATATTTCATAGCATGAATATAATCCACCCTTGTTTTCTACTAGCTAAGCTAAGCATAATAGTAGTAGGGATCTTAACGTAGGAAAATTCTACTAAGGCATCATCTACTAGGATTTCCCATGGCATAACATACTTAGTAAAATTCCATGCAAGTCCTACTCAAAACATCACTAATGCATAGTGAAAATAATAGGACAAAAGTATGAAGCACCACTTGCCTTTTTGGTAGAGAATATAAGTTCACTCCTTGATCTTGCAATAGTCACACTCTTCAAATTTCACTACAATTCAATCAAGGCACAAATTCAATCTACCATCCAAGCAATTCATCAGACAGAATAATAAAAACAAAGCAATGCATGCAAGCATGCCAAAGATTGTTTTATTTTGAAAAGTGGTTTCTAATAGGTTATAAACATTTTAAAACACCTATTGGTCATTTATAAATGTGGCAAAACCATTTGATATTAAGTTAGTGAAAATGGACACTTTAAATCCCTTTTGTTTTGCTAGAATAGATTTTATTCAAAGAATAATTTCTAGTGTTAGTAAAAATGTTTTTAAACACCAATATTAATTTTTATGGTCATAATGTTTTAAAACAATTACATTTACAAAGGGTTTCATTCAAAATCAAATTTTAAATCGAAGTAACATTTTATTTTGTTGGAAATGCCTTTAAACAAAGTAATATTTTTATAGGGTTCACCAAATATATTTTTAAATCCTAAAACTTGGTGTTTAGGGTCAGAGAGTTTAATTCAAATCATTTTCCAAAGGTTTTACTCAAAAAGCATTTTTAAAACATAAACAACATTTTTATTTAACTAGAAATGCTTTTATTCAAAGATTTATTCCTTAGCTTCACAAAATACACTTTTAAATCCATAAGTTGGTTTCTATGGTCAGTGGGTTCAAAAAAATCCATTTACAAAAGATTTTACCCTAAAATTAATTTTAGAATGAATTTTATGCACAAAATATGCCTACACATGTTTCTGCAAAAACAACTAATTTTACAGAAGCAATTGTAACATCCCTAAAATCATGTTTCAAAACTCATGCATATCATCCATGCATCCATGAATCATTTAGGGTTTCATTTCAAAATCATTTCAAAAACAGGAGCATTGTTGCTCATTATTTTATGTATGAATATTCTAGCCTTTGTGCTACTTGCTATTAAGAAGGGTGCTTTTATTCATTCAGTAATGTTTTGAGTTCAAACCTAAGTGTTTCCAAAAGCTTGAGCAAAGTTTCAAAACAAAATATGAAATAAAACCAAATCTATGCCTATTATCATATCTCAAAGGCTTGGTTTTATTTTTATTTTCAAATAACCCAAGTGTGTTTTGTGTAAACAGAAGTGTTTGACACATATTTGAGTACAAGATTCACTGTACAAAATCTTGAGAAGGTTTGAATTCAAACTGAATTGAAATGGAGTTTGAAATCCAATTCTAGAAAACCAAAAAGAAAAAGAAAAGGATTAAAGAGGAAAAAAATAAGCTAACAGCCATTCTGGCCCAACCGGTAACCCACTCGACCCAGCCCAAAGAAGCTCCTCCTCAAGCGTTGCTTTCACTCACACCGCACCTTTGAGTCATCAATCACTGACCCATCCCCTCTCTTCTTCTCTCGCTGACAACCACGGCCCACACGACCATCGTCGTCTCCACCCAGCGACCAGTTCATCCCCAAATTACGTCGGGCGTTTCCTGTTTAAATTCGCGGCGTCAATTCCCGTTCAATGCCTGAGTAAATCTCGCACGCGCCCTTGCTAGTTAAACCCCCTCTGCCCCCTCTCCATTTTCCCCCAAAACCCAAGCACAGAGCGCCACCAGGCTGCTAGAATTTACCCTCACACCGCCGCGGCTGCCGATCGGTGACCGATCAGGGTAAGCTTCAGGCGCGCCTCTCTAGTTCACGCGAGCCGCTCGCAACCGCTTTGGCGCCCTCGACACCCTTAGTTCGTCTTGTACTGCCCCAGGACGTCGACTCCAACGAGCACCGCAAACTCCCGACTCCGTCTCCAACTCCGGCAAAAAAATTCGGTGAGATTCGACCGCCCCGTGCTTTCCCTTTGACTCTATCTTGTTCGCCTGATCGATGCGCACACGCTGATGCCCTCCGTTTGTGTTAGGGCGGATCAGAACGTCGCCAACGTCGCCGTCCACCTAAGCCTGACGCTTTCCTCGACTCCGATGAGCTCCCACGGCCAAATCAGCACGCCCCTTCGCCAACCGAGCACGCGTTGAGCATCTCCTCGTCACGGCGATTATGGTGAGCAACCTCCCACCTCCCCGCGCGGCCTAGTTCGCCGGCTCCGCCACTGACAGAGCGCGCCGTCGCCTATCGCCGCCGCTAGCGCCGCCACTTGTTGGCCAGTTGCTTAGGGCCATTTGATTTAGATCCAGTGGATGCGATAGATCAGATCCGAAGGGGTAAGTTTAGATCTGAGCCACGCATTTTAGTTAGATCCAACAGTGTTAGACGCGATCCAGGGCGAAGCGGTACCAGCCAGTAAGAAAGCGCCGCGTGGCACGAGTTTGGTTTTAAAATTTGGAATTAGATCTATTAGATGTTTGTTTTTGTTTAAATCATAACTTTTGAATGCCACGTCCAAATTTGGCAAATTTTATATCAATGGAATCAGGAGAGAAAATCCTTTCCATCTATGCAATGTGTTTAATGTTTTGCCTCTGTTAAAAAGGTTGTTTTTACAAAAACTTGTGTAGGCTTATTTTGTATATATTAATTATTTGGGAAATGATTTAATGTTCA
Source organism: Avena insularis (assembly GCA_023614405.1). Classification (NCBI taxonomy): domain Eukaryota; kingdom Viridiplantae; phylum Streptophyta; class Magnoliopsida; order Poales; family Poaceae; genus Avena; species Avena insularis. Next base: position 84,721,755 of record CM042695.1, on the reverse strand, counting down.
AATAAAGTTTGTTTGGAAAGTTTTGAACTTGTTTATGAATCAGTACTGTGCACTTGTCTTGTTTAGTGTAGAAAATCATCCCATGGCATTATGCATGCATCCATATATTTTTGCTTGTATTTATTTTGTATGTGATTTTGGTGCTATGATTTTATGTGTAGATTTTGGTGCAAATAGTGATTGTGATTGTGAGGATTGTAGCTACTCTCCAAACTACCAAGGCAAGTGGTGCTTCATGATTTATTCCTATGTTTTCAAATATGCATTAGAAATATTTTGCTAGTCTTGCATGGTTATTTTTGATCTATATGCTATGCTTGGGAAATCCTAGTAGTTGTAGAATTTCTAGAAATATTTCTAAGTCTTATCAATGCCATGCTTAGCCTAGCTAGTAGCAACCATGGATGGTTATATATTCATGCTATGATCAAATATTTCTAAGTCTTTGGACTATGTTTTGGCTTAATAAAACAACTAAGTAAATGAATCACCTGGGTGGAATGGAAAGAATGGGTTATGTTGAGTGGTTACACAAGGCCCATTTCTATGGTTTACCTTGTGTATCTCACTTGTGGAAAGCCACCCAGGAACAAAGGGATTTGAGATGCCATATGTTAAGAAGCTTCTAGTGCAGCCACTTGGCAATATGGGCTCACCTGGATCATATAGGTTGCAAAAACTTAGCCATTTGGACAGTTGGTGGTAGTGGGATGATAGGTTGGAACGCGTCCATTTGGTCTAAGGGAAGGCTTCTGAAAGGTCCTGTCTTGGTGAAAATCAAGTCTGGTGGGGAAAGTGCACAACCTCTGCAGATGGAAGAATCTAAGTACTTAGCTATGTCCCTGGTAAAGGACAAATTTGAGCATCAAGACATGGAAGCTATCAAGAATCTCCTCATCCCAATTTCTAAGTAAAAACTTGTGGTTGAACAAGGGTGAAGGTTCACCAATGTCTATTGGTGGTTCCTTGGGAAAGTTTTTGTCAAAGAAAAACTTAGTGTTTTCAACTAATAGGCAAAACCTATTTTGAGCAAAGCAAGCCTAAGCTACACTTAGCCAAAATGCATATAGTATCTAGTCCACCAATATTCTACTAAGGTATCACTTGCCAATACTATTCCAATGTATTGACCCAATCGTGGTCAGTAACTTGTGATGTTGTAGGTTATTCTGATGATGATTAGGAGTCATGAGTCTACACTCAACATGCTTGCCTGTGGCACATGAAGATGAAGACTTATTTATCTTATTACTTATTTAAACTCTTGTACTAGGCCTGTGGCCATGGAGTTGTAAAAGACTATGTTGTCTCTGGAATGATTGTAATAATGACCTTTGTTTCTGTGTACTTCATCTTAAACCGTGGATGCTAGCATTGATCCAGGGACTAGCATTGCAATCACAGGGATCATTTTCCTTTATAAAGGAGGGATCTTATAGATGGTATCAGAGCACTGTGTTGCCTATAGGATTATGACCCTAGGATGTGAAACCACTAAGGAAAAAAAATTCAACAACTTCCACACTTGTATTTTGTTCTCGTAAACTTTTCTAATCTTCTTTCTCATCTCTATTTGTAGATGAACTCCATCAACGAAGCCGTAAGGAAGGGACCACTCATGACTATGACCTTGGAATGTGAGACAGAATTCCCCAAGGCTCTCAAGGACCTCATGGTTGCAATGGGAATACATGGTGCAGCTATGTACAAAGGTTTTCCTGTGATGGATGAAGGAGTTGAGTACTGGTGGGTGCAACTTCACTTGTATAAAAACAAGGAATACAACCACAAAGAATCAGGATTCTGCATGGTCACCAATTCAGTGGTTGACACTACATTCTTTGATTCAGCAAGGGATGCAGCTTGGAAGGCCATCAAAGAATTTGGTGATAGAATCAAGTGCAGAATGCTCAACACCCAGAATGACCTAAAGGAAGAAAAGAAACATACCCAAGAGTTGGAGGCTACCAACCAAACCTTAAGGGAAGACATTATAGACTTAGTAATGGAGTCATGTGCTCTAGATAGACAGATTGCTTCTAGAGATGCCCTGTTAACCAACTTGGCAAGTGAGTTGGGATTGTAACGTACTTCGTTAGTTGGACCACCACTTATCATTTTATTTTCCAATTGTTGCTTGAAATAAGTTGAACCTTGGAATGTTTGTAATGGTTTCATGTATGCCATGACTTGTGTGATTTGATTTCCAAAGATATGCATGTGTTGCTCTGTTTTGTGATTCATCTCTATGTATGTTGATTCTAACCTTTTCCATCTTATAAATAGATGCCTAATGTTATTATCAGCACGGCTGAAGAGTTCAAGGGAACTCGCTTTGGCACTCGTCTCATTGAGCTTACTAGTTTGCTCAATCTCCCACTTCCTTCCATCATGATGCTTCTCCTCACCAAGTTTGAGAGGAAAGACCTTTGGGGCTTCAAGGTTATTCAGCCAGGACACCGAACTGAGCCAGCCACGGAGGCCATCACCTTCAAGCTCATGCATGATGACAAGGGGAGAGGCCTAGAGGTATTCATGCAGGATTTGCTTGGATGCTTAGTAGGGAGACACTCTCGAGAGGTTAGAGGTACTCACTTACACGCCTTCGGCAGACGTGATGAGGATGGTGAGGCCATTAACTTTGAGGATACTGCTAGAGAGATAGCAGAGCCTGTTCGTCTGTACCTCTAGGACTTAGAGGTTCTTCTTAGGCACCTAGACACTGATAGGACCAACGTCATGCTTAGCAATGACAAACTCCAGGTGCAGCTTCGTGAGAAGGACAAGCTCTTCGCGGAGCAAGATGAGATAGTCAAGGAGATGGAAACCAAGTTTGAGAGTCAAGATAAAAAGTTCAAGAGTCAAGAGAAGCGAGTCCAAGATAGGAACAAGAGGATTCGAGACATGACTGCAGAGCTAGAGACCAAGGACTTAGAGCTCGAGCATCAACAAGGTGTGATTGAGAGACTTCGTGCATAGAAGAGGGCTCTCAAAGCCAAAGTAGAGGCCTTGACCACCAATGTCGAGGAATACAAGACCGCGATGGAGAATGCCGGTCTTACACTTGTTGATGAGGAGGTTGATGTAGAGGAGTAGTGATGACTACTCATTTATCATTTATTTATCATACTTTTGATTATTGAGTCGCAATGATCATCCAACATGTGGATGGCTTGCTATTGGTGTGTTTACTTTTCCAAAACTTGTTGTCTGTGTTGTTGAACTTTTACTACTTGATGCATGTTTGTTGTGATTTGTTATGTGATGTATTGTGCATGATAGCATCTATGGGTATCTCATTCTTATCCTTATTGAAAACCATAGATGCCTCCCCGACGTGCCAATCCCAACCCCAACCCCAACAACATCACCCCTGAGATGCAGCAAATCATGACAGCTCAGACTCAGCTGATGCAAATGATGACCACGTTCATCCAGAATCAGAACGACAACAACATCAACAATAATAACAACAACAACAATCAGAACAACCCACCGGGTTTTGACATGCTTACCAGGTTCTTAAGACTGAGGCCAGCAAAGTTCTCAGGAACTACAGATCATATGGTGGCCAATGATTGGCTACGCTCTGTGAACAAAGACTTGGTTGGCTGTACTGATGAGTAGAAAGTCAGATTTGCAGCACACTTGTTGGAAGGACCAACAACCACTTGGTGGGATAACTTTCAGATCACCACTCCCATTGCGGATGTGACATGGGCTATCTTCGAAAATGGTTTCCGTACTGCTCACATCTCATCCGGAGTGATGAGTCTGAAGAAGAAAGAGTTTCATAATCTGAAGCAGCGCCACCGCAGCGTGGCAAAGTATATTGAGAAGTTCAATAATCCGGCGTGTTATGCACCGAATGAAGTTGACACTGATGCAAAAAGAAGAGAGAAGTTTCTCGAAGGACTGAATGATGAACTGAACCTGCAGCTATCAGTGGCCTATGTTCCCACTTATCAGTCTCTTTGTGACAAGGCTGCTATTTTGGAGAGCAAGATGAAACAAGTTGAAAGCAGGAAGAGAAAGCACTCTGACAAGCACAGCTCGGGATCGTCTCACAAGCGTTCCCATTTTGATGATAGTGGAAGTTCAGGATCCCACAAGCATGGGAAATTCAACAAGCACCACAACCACAACCGTCATCATGACAACAAGCATCACCATAGTCATGATAATGACAAGTACAAGAATCTCAAGGGTGGATATAAGAGCCACCACAGTGGCAGTGGCAGTGGAAGCCAGCCTGTCAAGAAGGATCTTAGTCAGGTTGAATGTTTCAAATGCAAGAAGATGGGGCATTATGCCAATGAATGCCCAGAAAAGAAAGTTGAAGGACCCAACAAGCCCAACCCTTTTCAGAAGGGACAAGTGAACCACATCAATGTGGAGGAAATTTATGAGTAACCTGATGCTGTTGCTGGTAAGTTCAAACTCAATTCTGTTCCAGCATTTGTTCTCTTTGATACTGGTGCATCTCATTCATTCATATCAAGAGCATTTGTTGAAAGAAATGAACTACCGGTAGAAACAATTGGGTGTCCTATAAAAGTGAGTTCTCCTGGTGGAGAAATGATAGTGAATTCAGGATGTCATGATCTAGTCATAGAGTTTGGGAAGTATAAGTTTCCCGTTAACTTGATAATCCTCAACTCCCAAGGATTGGATGTTATTTTGGGAATGGACTGGATGACTAAGCACAAGGGAGTGATAGATTGTTCCAATCATACTGTCTCACTCACAACTCCAGAAAACAAAAGGATTAGATTCAAGACCAACTTTGAAGCAAAAAGGAGTAAGCTAAATTATCTTAAGGGGGTTAGCATGGACAGTGTGCCAATTGTGAGTGAATATCCAGATGTGTTTCCGAAAGAATTACCAGGAATGCCACCAGATAGAGATGTGGAATTTCTTATTGATTTTCTACCAGGATCTGGACCGATAGCAAAGAGACCGTACAAGATGTCAGTTGATGAACTGAAAGAACTCAAGGAACAACTTGGAGAATAGTTGCAGAAAGGATTTATCCAACCAAGTTCCTCATCTTGGGGAGCACCAGTTTTGTTTGTGGAAAATAAAGATAGAAGTCAAAGGCTATGCATAGATTACTGTTCACTCAATGAGGTGACTATCAAGAACAAGTACCCTTTGCCTAGAATCAATGACTTGTTTGATCAGTTAGAAGGAGCTTGTGTGTTCTCAAAGATTGATCTCCGGTCAGGTTATTTCCAACTCAAGATAAGAGAACAAGACATACCTAAGACAGCTTTCACCACAAGGTATGGATTGTATGAGTATACCGTGATGCCATTTGGTTTAACCAATGCTCCAACATACTTCATGAATATGATGAACAAGGTGTTCATGGAGTTCCTTGATAAGTTTGTTGTCGTTTTCATCGATGAAATTTTGATCTACTCCAAGAGCAAAGAAGAGCATGAAGGACATCTACATTTTATACTTGAGAAGCTTAGAGAGCACAAACTGTATGCCAAATTCAGCAAGTGTGAATTTTGGTTAAATGAAGTTGGTTTTCTTGGACACGTTGTGTCAGGAGATGGTGTAGCAGTTGATCCTGCTAAAGTTTCAGCTGTAACTGAATGGGAATCTCCTAAGTCAGTGAAAGAGGTTTGTAGTTTCCTTGGCTTGGCAGGGTACTACAAAAGATTTATTGAGAATTTCTCCAAGGTAGCTAAGCCTATGACTGAATTGCTAAAGAAAGACAAGAAATTTGCTTGGTCTGAGGGATGTGAACTCAGCTTTCAAGAATTGAAGAAGTGGCTAGTGACAGCACCAGTCTTATGTTTGCCAGATTTGGAGAAAGACTTCCAAGTTTATTGCGATGCATCTCATCATGGATTAGGTGCAGTACTTATGCAAGAAGGAAAAGTTGTGGCTTACGCCTCGAGACAACTCAAAACTCATGAGGTAAATTATCCTACTCATGATTTAGAGTTAGCCTCTGTTGTCCATGCACTCAAAACATGGAGACATTATATTTTGGGAAAGCGATGTGAAGTGTTCACAGACCACAAGAGTTTGAAGTATATCTTCACCTAGAAAGAAATTAACATGAGACAAAGAAGATGGTTAGAACTCATCAAGGACTATGACTTGAGTTTGCAATACCATCCCGGTAAAGCAAATGTTGTAGCGGATGCATTAAGCCGTAAAGTTTTTGTGAATGGCCTTACTAAGGGAGAATTGCCAGATGATCTGTGTACCCAATTTAGAAATCTCAGATTGGAGATTGTGCCTGAGGGACATCTCAAGTCTTTGGAGGTTCAACCCACTTTGTTGGACAATATCAAAGAAGCCCAAAAGATGGACAAGGAAATTGAAGAGATTAAGGAAAAGATTGGCAAGGGAAAAGCCAAAGGATTCCATGAAGATGAACAGGGTACTTTATGGTATGGGAAACGTATTTGTGTTCCACAAGATCCGGAGCTTCGGAAACTGATTTTACAAGAAGCAAACAACTCACCATATTCCATACATCCGGGTAACACCAAAATGTACATGGATATGAAGGAAAGATTTTGGTGGAATAATCTCAAGAAGGACATCGCCGAACATATTGCTTTGTGTGATGTATGTAGTAGAGTGAAGGCAGAACACAAGAAACCAGCAGGATTGCTTCAACCACTACCTATTCCTGATTGGAAGTGGGACAAGATTGGTATGGATTTCATTACCGGATTGCCAAGGACCCGGTCAGGATATGATTCTATTTGGGTAGTAGTGGATCGCCTAACTAAAGTGGCTCATTTCATACCCGTGAAGACAACCTATACAAGTGCTAAGTTAGCCAAGATTTATATGAGTAGAATTGTGTGTCTACATGGAGTACCCAAGAGTATTGTGTATGATAGGGGAACTCAATTCACTTCTCATTTTTGGAGGCAATTACATGAGTCATTGGGAACGAGGTTGGAATTTAGCACCGCTTTTCATCCTCAGACTGATGGACAGACAGAAAGGACTAATCAGATTCTTGAAGATATGTTGAGGGCATGTGCCCTAGACTATGGAGCCAGTTGGGATGAAAGTCTGCCTTACGCGGAATTCTCTTATAATAACAGCTATCAAGCCAGTATTGAGATGGCAACATTTGAGTTTCTCTATGGTAGAAAGTGTACCACCCCATTGCTATGGAATGGTGTGGGAGAAAGAAGTTTGTTCAGACCAGAACTAATCAAAGAGGCTGAAGAGAAAGTCAAGCTAGTTAAGGACAGATTAAAGATATCACAGTCTCGACAGAAGAGCTACACAGATCCTAAGTGTAGAGAAGTCACCTATGAAGTTGGTGATAGAGCTTATCTTAGAGTGTCACCACTTCGTGGAGTGAAGAGGTTTGGTGTCAAAGGTAAATTGGCCCCAAGATATGTTGGACCATTCAAGATTCTGAGTCGTAAAGGAGAAGTCACTTATGAGATAGAATTGCCAGAATCTTTGTCTGCCGTTCACAATGTGTTTCATGTGAGTCAGCTTAAGAAATGCCATCCAGAATGGAAGAGACTTCTCTGAAGGATACTATACCTTTGGAAGAGGTCCAATTGGAAAGTGATCTCACCTATGAAGAGAAACCTATCAAAATTCTTGAGACTGCGGAAAGAGTTACTCGGACTAAGACTATCAAGTTCTGCAAAGTTCAATGGAACCATCATTCCGAAGAGGAAGCAACATGGGAAAGAGAAGATGATCTTCGGAAAGACCACCCTCACCTATTTGCTAGCCAACCCGAATCTTGAGGGCGAGATTCACCTTAAGGGGGTTAGATTTGTAACATCCCTAAAATCATGTTTCAAAACTCATGCATATCATCCATGCATCCATGAATCATTTAGGGTTTCATTTCAAAATCATTTCAAAAATAGGAGCATTGTTGCTCATTATTTTATGTATGAATATTCTAGCCTATGTGCTACTTGCTATTAAGAAGGGTGATTTTATTCATTCATTAATGTTTTGAGTTCAAACCAAAGTGTTTCCAAAAGCTTGAGCAAATTTTCAAAACAAAATATGAAATAAAACCAAATCTATGCCTATTATCATATCTCAAAGGCTTGGTTTTATTTTTATTTTCAAATAACCCAAGTGTGTTTTGTGTAAACAGAAGTGTTTGACACATATTTGAGTACAAGATTCACTGTACAAAACTTGAGAAGGTTTGAATTCAAACTGAATTTAAATGGAGTTTGAAATCCAATTCTAGAAAACCAAACAGAAAAAGAAAAGGATTAAAGAGGAAAAAAATAAGCTAACGGCCATTCTGGCCCAACCCAGCCCAACTCGACCCAGCTAGCCCAGTAGCTCCTCCCCGCAAAGCGTTTTCTTTCACTCACAGCCGCACCCACTGAGTCACTGACCGCCTGGACCCATCCGCTCTCTTCTTCTCTCGCTGACAACCACGGCCCACACGACCATCATCGTCTCCACCCAGCGACCAGGTCATCCCCAAATTACGCCGGGAGTTTCCTGTTTAAATTCGCGGCGTCAATTCCCGTTCAATGCCTGAGTAAATCTCGCACGCGCCCTTTCTACTTAAACCCCCTCTGCCCCCTCTCCATTTTCCCCCAAACCCCAAGCACAGAGCGCCACCAGGCTGCTAGAATTTACCCTCACACCGCCGCAGTACCGACAAACTCCGGCGACCGATTGTGGTAAGCTTCGTGCGCGCCTACCTCTCTGGTTCACGCGAGCTGCTTTGCAACCGCCTTGCGCTCCTTCTGACACCCTTAGTTCGTCTTGTACTGCCCCAGGACGTCGACTCCAACGAGCACCGCAAACTCCCGACGCCGTCTCCAACTCCGGCAAGAAAATTCGGTGAGATTCGACCGCCCCGTGCTTTCCCTTTGACTCTATCTTGTTCGCATGATCGATGCGCACACGCTGATGCCCTCCGTTTGTGTTAGGGCGGATCAGAAAGTCGCCAACATCGTCGTCTGACGCTGTCCTCGACTCCGACGAGCTCCCACGGCCACATCAGCACGCCCCTTCGCCAACCGAGCACGCGTTGAGCATCTCCTCGTCACGGCGATTCTGGTGAGCAACCTCCCACCTCCCCGCGCGTCCTAGTTCGCCGGCTCCGCCGCTGACAGAGCGCGTCGTCGCCTGTCGCCGCCGCTAGCGCCGCCACATGTTGGCCAGTTGCTCTGGGCCGTTTGATTTAGATCCAGTGGATGCGATAGATCAGAGCCGAAGGGGTAAGTTTAGATCTGAGCCACACATTTTAGTTAGATCCAACGGTTCGCAGACGCGATCCAGCGCGAAGCGGTACCATCCAGTAAGAAAGCGCCGCGTGGCACGAGTTTGGTTTTAAAATTTGGAATTAGATCTATTAGATGTTTGTTTTTTGTTTAAATCATAACTTTTGAATGCCACGTCCAAATTTGGCAAATTTTATATCAATGGAACCAGGAGAGAAAATCCTTTCCATCTTTTTTGCAATGTGTTTAATGTTTTGCCTCTGTTAAAAAGGTTGTTTTTACAGAAACTTGTGTAGGCTTATTTTGTATATATTAATTATTTGGGAAATGATTTAATGTTTAAATAAAGTTTGTTTGGCAAGTTTTGAACTTGTTTATGAATCAGTACTATGGACTTGTCTTGTTTAGTGTAGAAAATCATCCCATGGCATTATGCATGCATCCATATATTTTTGCTTGTATTTATTTTGTATGTGATTTTGGTGCTATGATTTTATGTGTAGATTTTGGTGCAAATAGTGATTGTGATTGTGAGGATTGTAGATACTCTCCAAACTACCAAGGCAAGTGGTGCTTCATGATTTATTCCTATGTTTTCAAATATGCATTATAAATATTTTGCTAGTCTTGCATGGTTATGTTTGATCTATATGCTATGCTTGGGAAATCCTAGTAGTTGTAGAATTGCTAGAAATATTTCTAAGTCTTATCAATGCCATGCTTAGCCTAGCTAGTAGCAACCAAGGATGGTTATATATTCATGCTATGATCAAATATTTCTAAGTCTTTGGACTATGTTTTGGCTTAATAAAACAACTAAGTAAATGAATCACCTGGGTGGAATGGAAAGAATGGGTTATGTTGAGTGGTTACACAAGGCACATTTCTATGGTTTACCTTGTGTATCTCACTTGTGGAAAGCCACCCAGGAACAAAGGGATTTGAGATGCCATATATTAAGAGGCTTCTAGTGCAGCCACTTGGAAATATGGGCTCTGCCTGAATCATATAGGTTGCAAAAACTTAGCCATTTGGACAGTTGGTGGTAGTGGGATGATAGGTTGGAACGCGTCCATTTGGTCTAAGGGAAGGCTTCTGAAAGGTCATGTCTTGGTGAAAATCAAGTCTGGTGGGAAAAGTGCACAACCTCTGTAGATGGAAGAATCTAAGTACTTAGCCATGTCCCTGGGAAAGGACAAATTTGAGCATCAAGACATGGAAGCTATCAAGAATCTCCTCATCCCAATTTCTAAGTAAAAACTTGTGGTTGAACAAGGGTGAAGGTTCACCAATGTCTATTGGTGGTTACTTGGGAAAGTTTTTGTCAAAGAAAAACTTAGTGTTTTCAACTAATAGGCAAAACCTATTTTGAGCAAAGAAAGCCTAAGTTACACTTAGCCAAAATGCATATAGTATCTAGTCCACCAATATTCTACTAAGGTATCACTTGCCAATACTATTCCAATGTATTGACCCACTGTGGTTGTAACTTGTGATGTTGAAGGTTATTCTGATGATGATTAGGAGTCATGAGTTTACACTCAACATGCTTGCCTGTGGCACATGAAGATGAAGACTTATTTATCTTATTACTTATTTAAACTCTTGTACTAGGCCTGTTGCCATGGAGTTGTAAAAGACTATGTTGTCTCTGGAATGACTGTAATAATGACCTTTGTTTCTGTGTACTTCATCTTAAACTGTGGATGCTAGCATTGATCCAGGGACTAGCATTGCAATCACAGGGATACTTTTACTTTATAAAGGAGGGATCTTACAACAATTTACTAAACAAAGGGCATGGTTGGAAATTACTCTTTTTGCTGATTCCATTGATATAAAATTTGTAAAATTTGGACGTGTAGATTTAAAGTTATGAATTTTGCAAAATCAACATCTAATAGATCCATTTCTGTTTTTAAATCAAAACACTGGCCACGTGGAATGATCTTATTGGCTCATACCGGTTCGCATGGATCAGGCTCTCTAGATCGTCAGATTTAAAGTGCATCGCACGGCTCTGATTGAGCATAATGGTTCAATTAAGTCAATCTATCACAATGCTTGGATGGAAATCTAACGGCTCAGACGGTGATGACCACAGATGGGCGGCGCTGCGACGGTGGCTGGAGGCGACGCGCTCAGATGGTGACGGTGCCGGCGATACAGGAAGCGAGAGAAGGAGTGGGATGGATCACTGGGTTCGCTGTGTCGTGGTGAAGCTCAAGGACGTCGTGGGGACGCCAGGGGTGCACTGGTTCGACGCCAATTGCTCACCGGAGATGATGACGGCGTCGGGCGTCTCTGTTCGTCTTTGCTGGCGAGGGTATAGGCAATGCCAAGGCATGAAAATGGTTGCGTTAGATGCACACAGAATCGGCGAGTACAGGTGCATCCAGAAGAGGCGGAGGCGCGGTCGAACTTTACTTGGGGACGTCGCCGGAGCGGATGCAGACGATGGCGTTGCTCTGTCGTCGAGGTTGCCGATGTTATAGGGCACACGCGGCTAAGCGGGCGACATTGGGAGATGCGCAAGAGGCTAGGGAGTAAGCTTGTATGTGTTCGGGAGCAAGGAGGGGTTAGGGCTGGCCGGAATCGTCGCCGGAGTGCGTCGGAGCCGTGGGTGTTCAATCGCGATATTCGGGCAACCTAGGGGCTCCGATGGCGTGATGACTGAGAGGAAAAAGAGAGAGGAGGGAGGCGATTAAATGGGCGAGGTCACTGGCTTAGTTACTCGGGGCATCAACGCATATTAACGGATTTAAATCGTGGCTAGAAACTACAGCGAGGAGAGAGAGGGCGGGGTCAGCGCGAGGTTGAAGGTGATGACGGGGCAGTGGGGCCTGGTGGTCGTGATAGAGAGTGGGTGCCGTGGGTCAAATCGTTGATGGTGGGTGGGGTCTGCGAAACGCGTTTTGTGGGGAAGGAGGAATGGGCTAGCTGGGTTAGTGGGCTGGGCTGGCTTGTTTTATTTTTTTCTTTCCTGTTTATTTTTCTTTTTCTATTTTCATTTTCTGTTTTGAATTTGTTCAAACAACTCAAACAAACATTTGAATTCAGAACCTTCCAAACTTTTCAGTAAGTTTTTAATCTGTTCATTTATGTAATTAAACAATCCATTTAGAATATTTATTTTATTCTCTTTATGGTTTGTTACTTATTTAAAATAGACATTTTGTCTCTTATTCAAATAAGATTTTAAATACATTTTCAAACTTCTATTTGAATTCCAATTTTTATCAAAACCTTTTCAGTAGGTTTTATTTATTTATTAGAGTGTCAAATAATTCACTTTGAATTATTTGAAATATTTTTAATATGATTTATAAATCATTTAAATTGAGCATTCGTCTTTATTCAAACAAAATCAAATATGGTTTTAATTTCATATAATTTTATTCAAATAATTATTTTATTCCATTTAAGGTAATTAAATAACTTTTATTCCACCTGGGCAAATTCCAATTATTATTTTCCCATGATTTAATTAATCATTTCTATTAGGGATTTTGTCTTTATTCAAATAGAATAGAATTTGGTTAATGTCATATTATTTTATTTAAATATTACTTATCTCTTTATTTCATTTGTATTATCTTTATTTCATTTGCTTATGGATTTAATTTAAATTGTCTTCAAAATAATTTCCTTGGGATTTATTATTTAGTTTAGGCAATTTGTCTTTATTTAAACAAAATTGGATATTGTTTAATCCTTATGATTTTATTTAAATAATATTTTATTCCTTTTTATTATTCCATAATCTTTCATTTCATTTGTTTGGCCAAGATTTAATTTGGCTTTTAAATATTCTCTATTTATTTAATTCTTTCTTTGTCTTATAAAATCCACATCTTTTTATTTATAGATCCAAAATTGGTGATTCCAATTTGTAGAATTTTATTTAATATTTGTTTATTTTTTAAATCCCTTTAATATTTATTTGCCCAAGATTTGGTATGGATTTTTAGATAGGAGCTTTATTATCTTTGAAATTTAATTCCTTTATCTTATTCAATTCATAAGTTTTTATCTATGGCTCCAGATTAAGTGAAACCAATTTCTATAGTTTTATAATATTTTATTTATCATTCTTGATCATTTATAAATGTTTGTTGACAAATTTTTATATGGATCAAATCCATAGGCTTTAGAGAGGTCTTGGAAATGATTTTCTTCCATTAGGGTTTTGGTTTATTTTCCCAAGTTTAAATTTCAAGATACATTCTTTGATGAATGCATTTCACTTGATTGAAATTTGTTGGATTCCCTTTTCATTCAAGTTTGTTCAAGTTGGGTTTTGATGTTTCCATTTGGAATCAAAAAGTTTCTTTTCACCCTAAATTTCAACAATTATTTATTTATTTTTCACATTTCAAAATTTGGAAATTTTTGGGATGTGACACTCCAGTATCAAGTTGCAAGCAACAGACAACTACTTTAAGCAAAGTGTGTAAGGTAAACAATTCACTTGTTCCATGAACAAGAGACCGTTGTGTTCTCCCAAGTAGCAACAACACATCTACAACCGAAGAGATTTCTGTCACTTCCCTTGGAAACTAGAGGCATGAACCCACTATCGAGCAAAAATAACCCCTCTTAGAGTCACTAGCAACTACTTGGCCAATATAGCTACTAACAATGGAGAGCATGCAAGATCACAAACAACACAGACATGATAGAATCATAAAGACAAAACCATTAATCAATCTGACATAGTAATCTCAATATCCATCGGATCCCCGCAAACACAACATGCATGAATACAAATAGATTAGATCTTGATCATGAACGGAGCTCACAAGATCTATACATGAAAGCACAAAGGAGGAGATACAACCATCTAGCTACTACATGGACCCATAGTCCAAGGTGGAACTACTCACGCATCATACTGGAGAGAAGGCCTCCGGGATGATCTCCCCTCCGGCAGGGTGCCGGGAAGAACTTCAGATCCCCCAGATCTAGGGACGACGGTGGTGGCGACGGCTATAGAAGGTTTCATGGAATATTGATCGGGTACTTAGGGTTTCTGCATCGGGGGATTCTTATAGGCAAAGAGGCGAGGCCAGGAGGCGGCCAGGGGTCCTACACCCTACCTAGGCGCGGGGTAGGGCCCACACGTGCCTAGGGGGGTCTGGCCACCCTGGTTCGCTTCTCTGTCTTGTCTTCTGGATTCGTGTCCCTCACGGTAAAATATTGACTTTGGATTTTGTCCCGACCAATTCCGAGAATATTGATTTTCTGCCTTTCTGGAACCAAAAACAGAAGAAAACAGACAACATGCACTGTGGCAACTTGTTAATAGGTTAGTTCCAGAAAAGATATAAAAACACTTGAAAGTGTAGACAAAGCAAAGTAGATACTAAACAAGCATGGAGAATAAAAAATTATAGATACGTTTCCGACGTATCACACAACATGTATGATTACAAATAGATGATCTTGATCATGAACATAGCTCACATGATCTAAGCATGAGAGCACAAAGGAGGAGAAACAACCATCTAGATACTGCATGGACCCTGATGCAGCGCTGAGTTGATGTAGGAGCGCTTAGTTGGGAACCCCAAGAGCAAGGTGTGAAGCAGCAAGTTTTCCCTGAGTAAGAAACCGAGGTTATCGAACCAGTAGGAGGAAGGAAAAGTCACACAGGTGTTGCAAGCAACACGGAGACCTGCACAACAGAAACTCAAGACTTTGCCCCAACGAATCAGTGAGGTTGTTAAGCTCACCGGTTTGCCGTAACAAAGGATTAAACGTATGGTGTGGAAAGTAATGGTGGTTTGCAGCAAGTAAACAAGTAACAGTGGAAGATGTATCAATGATAAAGATTGGACCGGGGTCCATTGTTCACTAGAGGTGCTCTCCTTAGATAAACAACATGGCATGGAGGATAAACAAATTACAGCAGGGCAATTGACAGGAATTGAGCAAGGCATAACAATGCAATTACAGTCAGAAAGATCCTATGAGATTCGATTGGCAAAATACAACAAGATACATAGACCGCCATCCAACTGCATCTATGACTAGAAGTCCACCTTCAGGTTATCATCTGAACCCCTTCCAGTATTAAGTTGCAAGCAATAGACAACTTCTTTAAGCAAAGTGTGTAAGGTAAATAGTCCACATGTTCCATGAACAAGAGACCGTTGTTTTCTTCCTAGTAGCAACAGCACATCTACAACCGAAGAGATTATTGTCACTTCCCTTGGAAACTAGAGGCATGAACCCACTATCGAGCATAAATACCCCCTCTTGGAGTCACTAGCAACTACTTGGCCAAGATAGCTACTAACAACGGAGAGCATGCAAGATCACAAACAACACAGACATGATAGAATCATAAAGACAAAACCATTAATCAAACCAACATAATAATCTCAATATCCATCGGATCCCCACAAACACAACATACATGATTACAAATAGATTAGATCTTGATCATGAACGGAGCTCACAAGATCTATACATGAAAGCACCAAGGAGGATATACAACCATCTAGCTACTACATGGACCCATAGTCCAAGGTGGAACTACTCACGCATCATACCAGAGAGAAGGCCTCCGGGATGATCTCCCCTCCGGCAGGATGCCAGGAATAACTTCAGATTCCCCCCAATCTAGGGACGACGATGGCGGCATCCATAGAAGGTTTCATGGATATTTTATCGGGTACTTATGGTTTCTGCATTGGGGGCTTCTTATAGGCGAAGGGGGAGGCCGAGGCGGTGTCCAAGGGCCCCACACCCTACCTAGGCGTAGAGCAGGGCCCACCCATGCCTAGGGGGTGCGACTGCCTTGGCACGCCTCTCCGTCTCCCCTCTGGACTTCTTGTTCCCCACGAAAAGTTATTGACTTTGACGTTTGTCCCGTCCAATTCCGAGAATATTTCTTTAGTAACTTTTCTAGAACCAAAAACGGCAGAAAACAGGCAACTGGCACTATGGCAACTTGTTAATAGGTTAGTACGAGAAAACATGTAAAAAGCACCTCAAAGTGTAGACAAAGCAAAGCAAAGTAGATACTAAACAAGCATGGAGCATAAAAAATTATAGATATGTTTCCGAGGTATCAAGCATCCCTAAGTTTAACTCTTGCTCGTCCTCGAGTAGGTAAGTGATAAAAAGACATGCACCCTCACAATAAAGATCCAACCATTTGCAAGCATTGAAAGCTGGGATCAAAGAACTCTAAACATGTGCATGAAAGATGGAGTTCTAACAATAGTACATAGTAACTATGAATGCAACATGACAAGCTACAAACAAAGATCATGAATAACATTCATTGAAAAACGTTTGTTTGTTTCACATACAGAAAACATAGCATAGTGTCAATAAGCTTGTCCCTCATAGAGTAGAAAATAGATGCATAGGACACCTTCAAAGTTCACAAGGGTGACTAGAAACAAATAGCACAAGAACAAGTAATATCACAATATGCATCAATCAATAAGATTTGGAACACTGCACACAGAATGACAACTATGCTCTCTTAATGGTGCCTAAAGGTAGAAGGTGGAGACTCAATAGTGGTGGAAGAAAGACCTTTTATAAAGGAAGCAGGGATTTCAAGTTTCAAAAAGAGCTTCCAAAAATTATGCTACTTGTTAGCTTTCAGCCCTCATTGCCCCTATCATAAGCATCTTGAAGTGATTAAGGTTAAAGTGAACAAAGATGGAGTATATGCTTGACGATGTATAAGTTGGCAATCTCAAGTCCCTTGAATACGAGGGCCACACCTCATGCTACTCAACTTTAGTCACCTGTAAGTTCTTGTCATTGTAAGTATTTGCATATCACCGAGAACTGCCAACGGGGTACCCCTTTCACATGGTACATGAGCTATACCATAACCAAAATGACAAGGCAAGCAGATAATGAGCATCTCAGCAATCTTCTTATTTACCATGGGAATATGGTGCTTTTTTCTCTCTTTCCTCTTTTCTCAATGTCTCTCTTTTTTATAAGAAGAATGCTTCATAGATGTCACTATGGTGATGCTGCAAGTTTCCACCATGATTAGGCATGGCTTAGGCTAGCGGCCTAGGCGTTTCTCTAACACAGGATACAAACTCCATGGACTTACAAGTTCCCTCTTTATTTCACACCGGTGACATCCATAGACAAAAGAACATGATATCAACTGAGTAAAAAGTACAAGTGCAATGTTGAAAACGTTCCCCGTGACAGCACGGTTTTGCTAATTCCAACGTATAAGTGCAAGCATATACAATAAATATGACACAATGGTTCAAGTTTATTAGGGGCAAAGAATATAAAGTGTGCCATCAAGTTTGTGAGGGCTTTAATCACTAAGTTTTCACATAACAAAATAGTTTTTAATTGGAAGATAGCTGAAAACAAGAATATACTTGGAATGGTGTCACACACCATGCATAGGAGTTTATAGTGGACACTTTGGAATAACTTGGTTTCTTGGGAGTTGGAAGCATGAGTAGAGCTTACTCACACAAGTGGAGGCTAGCAAAGGACTGGGAGCAACCACCTAAGAGAGCAATAATGGCCATAATTATGTAGAGCAACAAAGCATTACTAATCAAAGCAAAGAGTGGTACTACAAGTCAAGGACTAAATGATCATAGAGGCTAATGGTGACTTGTGAGAGTCATAACATGGTGTGAGCATGCGCCAAGTCAACCCAAGCAAAGCATCAAAGGAGAGTACCACAATACTATGCTTTTGCATGCTAAAACAACACATAATTTTTTTTCAAGGCACACTAAGCAATCCCAATTGTTTGGAAAAAGACATGCTACAACAATAATCACTAAGCATAAGGTCAAAAAAACACCTAGCATGTCATGCTAAAGTCTAAGTCACAGTTAATGCAAGCTCCTCTTGCACTTACAAGCAAGAACTTACTACTCCTTTCCAACACCAAGCAACTTATTTGCAAAACAACACACTGAGAACAAGGGTCCAAACTACTTTATTCAAGCAAACTAAACAACTTAAGCAAAGCAAACGAAAACTAAGACGCTCCAAGAACAAAAAAACTATGCATGAAATAATAAAAACGAAGTTTCTAGGCAGACCTGAGCTTTTTATTGATGAAGAAGGGGATGCCTTGGGCATCCCCAAGCTTTGACGCTTGTACCTCTTGGATATTTCTTGGGGTGACACCGGGGTGGCATCCCCAAGCTTGAGCTTTTGTCCATTCTTCATCTCATTGCATCATTCTCTCTCTACACCTAAATTTTTTCCTTCATACAAAACTTCACACAATCTTCATTAGCAACATTAGTGTATTCAAAAGATAATAGACCTTTAGGCAAATCTTTGGAACAGCAAAACTTTTCACTAAAAACACAAGCTAACTCAAAAAGGAATCAATAAGAAGCAAATGCAAATAATGGCAAAAATCTGTCAAAACAGACCAGCAGGTAGAAACCGATTTTGTCGAACATCATATGTTGCTCAAATCAAACAGCATTGAACTAACGAAAGTTAGCTAACATACTGGGGGATTTATTAGTAAATTTTGAGCTCAATACGAGTTACAGAGACTCCTCACGAATTCTTTTGGTGGAGGAAAAAAATCTGTTTCGGGACAGCAACTCCCCAAATCTTACTTCCCTCTCATTAAAGGTCATTATTGAAGTAATAACTTCCAAGACTCAAGGAAACTCTTGGGTTATCTCCCAACAAGTACTTTTCTTTAACGCCTTTAAGTTAGACACAAGAAGCAAGAAGAATCAAGTATTTTCATATGAAGAATTGAGATCAATACTTGCAAAGTCTTCAACTATGAGAGGTATCTCATCCAAATGGGTTTTGGGGGATCATTTCTCATCTCTCTTTGGTTTACTACTTTCATCAAAAGGATTTTCAGGAACAATCCAATCAAAATTCTTTTCAAAGGCCTCTTGCATCCCAACAAGCTTAAAGGGTATGGGTATCTTAAATTCATCTCTAGGCTTTGTTTTATCTGAAGTACCCACAACATCTACACATGAGCCTAGAATATTGAACGCTCAAAGACCTTTTTGGCTTCCCTAGCAACATCATGAAACTCTCTGAGTAAAGTTTAAATAATAAAATCTCTCTTTTCAGCATTCTTTTCTTCTTTTAGTTTTAAGAACAAAATTTGCATCATGGGGTTAAGGCTAACAAACCTAGCCTCCAACATATGAACTAAAGAAGTTGAAGCAATTTCATAATTAGGATAAAGCTCTGCTATAGATTTACCCTCAATATCCTCATGCTTGCTAACATAATTAAAGAATTCTTCAATATTATCTTTCCCAATTATGGAGCCACTACCTATAGAAAGGTTCTTCAGGGTGAACTTGGGGAGTAACATGGTGATCTAGAAGGAGGTGGCAACTAGAGTAGGAACTAATTTTTTTGTGTTTTTGAATAAAGAAAGAAAACCAAACTAGACTAATTTTTTTTGGTTTTTTGGGAAAGAGGCAAACAAAACCAAGCAAAAGAAACAAAGCAAACTAAAAACAAAGTAAAGAGAAAGGAAGTGGAGGACTCCCCTAGTGAAGACGTCCTTAGCCTCCCGGCAACGGCGCTAGAAAAGCTTGATGCAGCGCTGAGTTGATGTAGGAGTGTTTCGTTGGGAACCCCAAGAGCAAGGTGTGAAGCAGCACAGCAACAAGTTTTCCCAACCAAGGTTATCGAACCAGTAGGAGTAAGGAAACGTCACACGGGTGTTGCAAGCAACGCGGAGACCTGCACAACACAAACTCAAAACTTTGCCCCAACGAATCAGTGAGGTTTCAAGCTCACCGATTTGCTGTAACAAAGGATTAAACTTATGGCGTGGAAGGTAATGGTGGTTTGCAGCAAGTAAACAAGTAACAGTGGAAGATGTATCAATGATAAAGATTGGACTAGGGTCCATAGTTCACTAGAGGTGCTCTCCTTAGATAAACAACATGGCATGAAGGGTAAACAAATTACAGCAGGGCAATTGACATGAACTGAGCAAGGCATAACAATGCAATTACTAGTCATAAATATCCTATGAGATTCGATTGGGCAATACAACAAGATACATAGACCGCCATCCAACTGCATCTATGACTAGAAGTCCACCTTCAGGTTATCATCCAAACCCCTCCAGTATTAAGTTGCAAGCAACAGACAACTGCTTTAAGCAAAGTGTGTAAGGTAAACAGTCCACATGTTCCATGAATAAGAGATCGTTGTTTTCTCCCTAGTAGCAACGACACATCTACAACCGAAGAGATTATTGTCACTTCCCTTGGAAACTAGAGGCATGAACCCACTATCGAGCATAAATACCCCCTCTTGGAGTCACTAGCAACTACTCGGCCAAGATAGCTACTAACAACGGAGAGCATGAAAGATCACAAACAACACAGACATGATAGAATCATAAAGACAAAACCATTAATCAAACAAACATAATAATCTCAATATCCATCGGATCCCCGCAAACACAACATGCATGATTACAAATAGATTAGATCTTGATCATGAACGGAGCTCACAAGATCTATACATGAAAGCACAAAGGAGGAGATACAACCATCTAGCTACTACATGGACCCATAGTCCAAGGTGGAACTACTCACGGATCATACTGGAGAGAAGGCCTCCGGGATGATCTCCCCTCTGGCAGGATGCCAGGAAGAACTTCAGATCCCCCCGATCTAGGGCTGACGGTGGCGGAGGCTACAGAAGGTTCCGTGAGATTTGATTGGGTACTTAGGGTTTCTGCATCGGGGGCTTCTTATAAGCGAAGGGGAGGCCAAGGCGGTGGCCAGGGGCCCCACACCCTGCCTAGGCACGGGGCAGGGCCCACCCACGCCTAGGGGGGTGCGGCTACCCTGGCACGCCTCTCCGTCTCACCTCTAGACTTCTTGTTCCCCACAGAAAGTTATTGACTTTGACGTTTGTCCCGTCCAATTCCGAGAATATTTCTTTACTAACTTTTTTGGAACCAAAAACAACAGAAAACAGGCAACTGGCACTGTGGCAACTTGTTAATAGGTTAGTACCAGAAAACATGTAAAAAGCACCTCAAAGTGTAGACAAAGCAAAGCAAAGAAGATACTAAACAAGCATGGAGCATCAAAAATTATAGATACGTTTCCGACGTATCAGACCCATAGTCTCCGGAGGCTGGCATGGTGATGAAGAAGGCCTGCGGGATGATCTATCCCCTCCAGCAGGGTGCCGGGAAGAGCTTCCGATCCCCCGATCTAGGCATGGAGATGGCGACAGCTATGGACTTTTTCGTGGAGATTTGATTGGGTACTTAGTATTTCTGCATCGGGGTGCTTTTATAGGCGAATGGGCAAGGTCGGTGGGCGCCCGAGGGGCCCACACCTAGGGCTAGCGCTCCCCCTAGGCCGCGCCGCCACCAGGTGTGGCCGCCTCGTGGACCCACTTCGGTTGCCCTCCGTACTCCTTGTTCCTTCTGGTAAAATATTAACTTTGGCTTTTGTCCCGTCCAATTCCGAGAATATTTCCTTACTAGCTTTTCTGAAACCAAAAACAACAGAAAATAGCCAACTGGCTCTGCAGCATCTTGTCAATAAGTTAGTTCCAAAAAATGTATAAAAATACCTCAAAGTGTAGAAAAAACATAAGAAAGTCGATACAAAACAAACATGGAGCATAAAGAATTATAGATACGTTTACGACGTATCAAGCATCCCCAATCTTAACTCATGCTCGTCCCCGAGTAGGTAAGTGATAGAAAAATAATTTTTGAGTGAAATGCTATCACAATCTTGATCAAGTTATTTGTAAAGCATTGTTAACTGGGATCAAAGTACTCTAAACATGAGCATGAAAGATGTAGCTCTAACAATAAGACATAGCAACTGTGTTGCAACATGAAAAGGTATAAACAAAGATCATGAATAACAATGCATTGAAAGATGTTTGTTTGTTTGTTTCACATATAGAAAACATAGCAAGGGTGATATTCAGCTTGTCCTTCATGGTATAGCAAAACATAAATGCATAGGACACCTTCAATGTTCATAAGGGTGACTAGATACAAATAATTCAAGAACAAGCAATATAAACATTATGAATCAATCAATGGGACAATGCACATTAAACTAAGAATGGCAACTATGCTATCCAAGTTGGTGCATAAAGATAGAAAGTGGAGACTCAACGTAAAAAATAAGAGAAAGGCCCTTCACAGAGGGAAGCAGGGATTTCAAGTTTCATAAAGAGCTTCCAAAAATTATGGTACTTATTAGCTTTCAGCTCCCATTGCCCCTATCATAAGCATCTTGAATGATTAAGGTTAAAGTGAAACAAATATGAAGTATATGCTTGACAGATCATAAGTTGGCAATCGCATGTCCCTTGAATACGAGGTCCGTTCCTCATGCTACTCAACTTTAGTCACAAGCAAGTTCTTGTCATTGTAAGTATATGTGTATCATAGAGAACCGCCAACGGGATACCCCTTGCCCCATGACACAGGAGTTATCCCATATCAAAATGACAAAGCAACAGACAGGGAGCATCTCGGTGATCTTTTTATTTACCATGAGCATGGTGCTTTTTTTTCTTTTTTTTCTATATTTTTTTCTGAAGATGCTGCATAGATTGCTCACTATGGTTATGCTGCAAGTTTCCACCATGATTAGGCATGGCTTAGGCTAGCCTCCTAGATGTTTATCTAACACATATATAATAATCCATGAACTTACAAGCTCCCCTTTTATTTCACACCGCCGACATCCATAAACAAAAGATCATGATATCAACTAGATAATATTTACAAGTGTTAAAAGCGTTCCCATGACAGCATGGTTCTGCTAATTCCCAACTTATAAGTCCAAGCATATAACAACATAGATGACACAATGGTTCAAATTTATTAGGTGCAAGAAAGTAAAGTGTGCCATCAAGTTTGTGAGAGCTTTAAGAACTAATTTTTTACACAATAAGTTTAATTTGGAAGATAGATGAAAACATGAATATACTTGGAATGGTGTAACACACCATGCATAGGAATTTATAGTGGACTCTTTGGAATAACTTGGTTTCTTGGGAGTTGGATGCACGAGTAGATTTACTCACTACAAATGGAGGCTAGCAAAAGACTGGGAGCGACCAACTAAGAGAGCAATAATGGCCATAATCATGCAAAGCGACAAAACATTATTAATCAAAGCATAAAGTGGTACCACAAGTCAAAAAATAAATGATCATAGAGGCTAAGGTGACTGGTTCATAGTATTAACATGGTGTAAGCATTTGCCAAGTCAACCCAAATAAAGCATCAAAGGAGAATACCACAGTATTATGCTTTTGTATGCTAAAACAACGCATGATTCTTTCAAGACACATTAAGCAAACTCAATTGTTTGGAACAAGTCATGATACAACAATAATAACTAAGTATAAGGTCAAAGCAACATCTATCATGACATGATAAAGTCTAAGCCACAGTCAAAACAAGCTTCTTTTGCACCACTTAAGCATGAAACTTTCCTACTCTTCTCCAACACCAATCAAATTATTTGAAACAAAATATGAATGCGGGTGTCCAAATAATTTATTCTATAAAACCAAACAAAATAAAACCAAAAACAAAAACAAAGATGCTCCAAGAACAACACAAAAGTGCATGAAGCAATAAAAATGAAGTGCCTAGAAAGAGACCTGATATTTTTATTGATGAAGAAGGGGATGCCTTGGGCATCCCCAAGCTTTGACGCTTGTAACTCTTGAATATTTATTGGGGTGACACGGGTGGCATCCCCAAGATTGAGATTTTGTACATTCTTCATCTCATCACATCATTCTTTCCCTACACTTGAAAATTTCCTTCATACAAAACTTCACACAATCTTCATTAGCAACATTAGTGTATTTAAGATAATAAGCCTTTAGGTTTAGTTTCAACACAAGTAAAACTTTCATTAGAAAACAAGATACTGTAGCAAATCCTTTTAAAATCTCAAGTGATCAAAGATAACTCAAAAACAAATAGATAAGAGGCAAATGCAAATAATGGCAGAAATTTGTCAAAACAGACCAGCAGGTAAAAACCGATTTTTTCGAAGACCTTATGTTGCTCAAATCGAAAAGTTTTGAACTAATGAAAGTTATATAATAACCTGGTGCATATGCTCAGAAAATTACAGCTCAATCCGACGTACTGGGATTTTTCATGAATTTTTACAGTGAAGCACAAAAATCTGTTTCGAAACAACAACTTCCCCAAATCTTACTTCTCTCTCATTAGAGGTTATTTTTGGCATAAAAACCACACAAAAATGATAAGGAGAGGTTATTAAAGAACTAATAACTTCTAAGACTCAACAAAATAAAAACTTACTGAAATAAAAATAGCTTGGGTTATCTCCCAATAGTACTTTTCTTCAACGCCTTTAAGTTAGGCATAGACAACAAGAATCAAGTATTTTCGAATAAAGAAGCATTAAGATCAATACCAAAAAATTCTTCAACAAGGCAAGGTATCTCAACCAAATAAGTTCTTAAGGATCCTCTCTCAATACTCTTGGGTTCACTATTTTCATCAAACGAGTTTTCAGGAACAATCCAATCAAAATTCTTTTCTAAGGCTTCATGCATTCCTACAAGTTTAAAAGGTATTGGTATTTTAATTTCCGCTTCATTTTTTGGTTTGGTTTTTTCCAACTTTTATAGTGTACCCAAAACAACTACACATGAGCCTAGCATATTAAAATGATCAAAGGCCTTTCTAGCTTCTTTAGCGGCATCATTGAATTCCTTAAGTAAAGTTTCCAGAATAAAATCTCTCTTTTCAGTGTCCTCAATATCTTTAAGTTTAAGAAACAATACTTGCATCATGGGGTTAAGGTTAACAAACCTAGCCTCCAACATGTGAACTAAAGAGGCTACAACAATTTCATAATTTGGAGCAAGTTCTGCTAAGGATCTATCCTCAATATCCTCATGCTTGCTAACATGATTAAAGAATTCTTCAATATTATCTTTCCCATTTATAGAGCCACTACCTATTGAAAGGTCTTTCAGGGTGAACTTAGGGATCAACATGGTGAGCTAAGAACAAGGTGACAACTATAGAAAGAACTATTTTTTTTGTGTTTTTTATAAGAAAAGGCAAACCAAACAAAGCTATTTTTTTTGCATTTTGATATAAATAAACAAGTAAAACAAAGCAAAATAAACTAAGAAAAACAAAAACAAAGTAAAGTGATTGGTTGTGAGAGACTCCCCTTGCAAGAATCTTCTTTCTCCAGAAAAGTGACTAACGAGGAGGAAGAGATTGAATTTGTCCTTAACTCCCCGGCAACAGCGCCAGAAAATCTTGATGGTGGCTCAGTTGACGTAGAGCCTGTTGGGAGACCCCAAGAGCAAGGTGTGATGAGAACAACAACAAAATTTCCCTCTGTTGTGAAACCAAGGTTATCGAATCAGTAGGAGTAAGGAAACAAATCCAAGGTGTTGCTAACAACTTGGAACCTGCACAACACAACCATAGAACTTTGCCCTAACTTACAGTGAGGTTATCAATCTCACTGGTTTGCTGAAAACAAAGGATTAAACGTATAGTGTGGAAGATAGTGATTTGCTTGTAGAAATTAAACAGTAATAGTAGATGGTGTATCAATGATAAAGGAATGGACCGGGGTCCATAGTTCACTAGAGGTGTTCTCCTTAAGATAGATAGCATGTTGGATGAACAAATTACAGCGGGGCAATTGACAGATTGAGAAAGCATAACAATGCATATACTAGACATCTTGACTCCTACAAGATTTGTTTGGGCATTACTACATAATACATAGACCGTAATCCAACTGCATCTATGACTAATAATCCACCTTCAGGTTATGATCTGAACCCCTTCCAGTATTAAGTTGCAAGCAACAGATAATTGCATTAAGCAATGTGTGTAAAGTAAACAATACAATTGCCCTTGGACAAAGGATTGTTGTTTTCTCCCTAGTAGCAACAACACAACTACAACCTTAGAGATTTCTGTCACTTCCCCGGATTACTAGAGGCGTGAACCTACTATCGAGCATAAATACTCCCTCTTGGAGTTGCAAGCATCTACTTGGCCAAAGCATCTACGAACAAAGACATGATAGAATCAATAATCAATCTGATATAGTATCTCAATATCCATCAGATCCCCACAAACACAACATGTATGATTACAAATAGATGATCTTGATCATGAACGGAGCTCACTAGATCTAAGCATGATAGCACAAAGGAGGAGAAACAACCATCTAGATACTTCATGGATCCATAGTCCAAGGGTGAACTACTCACGCATCACTCCGGAGGCTGGCATGGTGATGAAGAAGGCCTCCAGGATGATCTCTCCCCTCCGGCAGGGTGCCTGGAAGATCTTCGGATCCTCCCGATTTAGGGATGGAGATGGCAGCGGCTACAGACTATTTCGTGGAGATCTGATCGGGTGCTTAGGGTTTCTGCATCGGGGTGCTTTTATAGGCGAAGGGGCAAGGTCGATGGGCGCCCGAGGGGCCCACACATAGGGCTGGCACGCCCCGCTAGGTTGCGCCGCCACCAGGTGTGGCCGCCTCGTGGCCCCACTTCGGCTGCCCTCCGAACTCCGTGTTCCTTCCGTTAAAATATTTACTTTGGCTTTTTTTCCCGTCCAATTCCGAGAATATTTCCTTACTACTTTTCTGAAACAAAAAACAGCAAAAAACAAGCAATTGGCACCGCAGCATCTTGTCAATAGGTTAGTTCCAAAAAATGTATAAAAATACCTCAAAGTATAGACAAAACATAAGAAAGTTGATACAAAACAAGCATGTAACATCAAAAATTATAGATACGCTTATGACGTATCAATCTTCGTTTCACCCCCATCTCTCTGGCTCACTCGACCGCGGTTGCGCGAACCTCTCTGGCGCCCTCAACCACAGTTGTGCGCACCTCTCCAGTGTCATCCCTGGTACCTAGTTCTTGTCTACAATTTGTCCTAATAGATTCGTTGATATGTTAGCCGATGATAAAATATCTTTGATCTGAATGATATCTGTATGTTAGAAATTTCTGTTGTAAGAGAATAAGGTAGATTTGTTGGATTTTGTTGGCTAGGAATGTCTATTGCGGATAACAACCCTACAAGGTACCTAGCTTGTCTGGCCATGCCCTCTACCCTGCGAGGTATAGTGGTGAGACTTGATCAATAACATGTATATGTGTCAAGTAATATAAATTCATTTCAGGATCAGATGTCCGAGTTGTAAAAAATTTATGACCTTTGTTGTAGGTTTGGCAATGGTATCAACATTACTAGATCAAGAATGAGAAATATAAGGAGGATAGTCAAGAAATACAAGTCAACGATCCCTTACTACATTTGCACCATGAACAAGAATAACCTCTCGAAAGGAAATAGGAAATACGCTAGCTTTCTTACCATAATCAATAGTTTTTTCTTTCTTCATATTGATGTTTGTACTTACCACCACCAGTAATTATTTATTTCTTCATATGTAGTAATTTTCATGCCCTTTGGTACACATGTTTATCATTATTCACATTCATGAATATGGAGACAGGATGAAAGATTTTAGTGGCAATGAAACCATCAGAAAAGTTTGTGTGAAGCATGGAAAGGATGATACTATCATTTTGACTTCAACTTGGACAGACTATGTTGTTCATAAGAAGCTGCAAGAAGATGTTTGTGTCTTCGAGTTTCAAACAAAGGATGGCTATTTGATCGTGGTAGTGCATAAAATCTAAGTCAGTTGTGTTGGAAATATGCCCTAGAGACAAATAATAATATGGATTATTACCATATGTCATGAAGTTTACAATTAATTTTTATATCATGCTATAAGTGTATTGATAGGAAACGTCAATACACGAGTGATATATAAATAACCAGGAGTTCCCAGTGAATCTCTAGTCACTGGTTTATTGGTCAACAAATGATCAAGGTTTCCCGATCATGTGGTATTCCACGCCAGTTGACAATAGAGTCACCCCATTGAGATAATGAGTTGGTGAACATACCCAAACTAAGCACTCTTAATGCGATCATGTCACAAAGGTCAAGTTGCGATTTTTAGGAAATATAGTGACTTATTCCTCAGACCGTGAGATCATATTTAATCGATGTCACCCGAGAGTGTCTTGAAAGCATCAAACATCACTCGGTAAAATGGTGATCATAAAGGTGTGATCGGGTACTCAAAGGGACGGGTTGAGGATATGCGTCAAGAGCGGTATTTACCCATCCGCTTGACGGAAGATACTCTGGGCTCACTCGGATAAGTTATATCCATAAGCTGCACAACGTGTTACTAGGTCACAGGGATATCACTTCTCAGAATGAGTAACGTAGCAATTATGGGTAACGAGGTTGAACCCGACATGGTGATGTTGTTGATCAAATCTCAGACAATGCAAGTATTTTAGAGACAAAATAAATAGGATACAACGTTGATGGTTCAACGACAAGTTTTGTGGAATGCACATGTGTTCATTATGGGAATATAGGTACCACTGATGATCATTGGTTCGGGAGGAGTCTCGACCATTTCTAGAGTGTTATCAAACCGTTAGGTAGCACGCTTAAGGGTTTGACGAATCTCAGAGATCGTTTTTGTATCATCGGAATCACAAAAAAGAGATAGAGAAACTAGAAGGATACCGGGAAGGTCCGCAGTGGGATGGAAGGAGTTCCATAGCCACGAGAATTAAATAATATGTAATTAAATGTCAAATACTTTTTTAATAATTTATTTATATTTATTTAATAAAATAAATTGATTAAAATTGAAGGGTTTCGTGGCATAGTAAATCAAAATTTTCTACGGATGCGAACAGAGGGAAGTCAAGATCTAATCTAGGAGATGCAAACAACGAGAGAGATTGGATTAGATCTTCATACCCTTGAAGATTCGCAATGAGCGTTAAACGGGCGTGGGTGATGTAGTCGTACTCGCTTCTCCTCCTCGCGATCCGATCCGATCTAGCACCACAAGTGGCGATGCCTCCGTGAGATGCACACGTGCGCCACCTCGACGTCTCCTCCTTCCTTGGTCCAGCAAGTATGGTGGAGAGATGGGTTGGATCTACAACGCGACGGTGCGGTGCAATTGGTGGAGAATTTCTGCAGCAGGGCTTCGCCTATAAGCAGTCGGGAGGGAGAGAGGAGGGCAGCAGGGCTGCTAGGGTTGGAGGGGAAGGTGTAGGGGGTTGGTGCGCCCCCAGCCCTCTATATATAGAGGGGTGGGCGCAGCCCTAGCCCCTCCCCCAAGCCAAGGCCGGCGGCCCCAAGGAGGAAGAGTGGGGGGGCAAGGAAACCCCCCTTTCTAGAAGCTCTATCTAGAGTTTAAACCTCTCTTGGCCGGCTGGGCCCTATGGGGCCTTGTGCCCCTGGCCCAAAGCGGCCAGGGCACTCCCTCATAGGCCCATGCCCCCTCCCGGAAGGTGGGTCCACGTTGGTCCCCTTCCGGAAGGTTCTAGAAGCTTCCGGTACAATACCGATTAACCCGGAACAATTCCGAACTCCAAAAACTGCACTGCCTTATATGAATCTTATTCTCCGGACCACTCCGGAACCTCTCGTGATGTCCCGGATCCCATCCGAGACTCCGAACAAAAACTCATAAACCAATTATCCAATCTATCCTAGCGTCGAGACACATTAAGTGTGTGACCCTGCGGGTTCGAGAATATGCAGACATGATCTTCTATCAATAATCAACAGCGGGGTCTGGAAACCCATATTGACTCCCACACATTCATCGATGCTCATATCGGATGAACCACGATGCCAGGATTCAATCAATCCCATATGTATATTCCCTTCGTCTCGCGATATTTTACTTGCCCGAGATTCGATCGTCGGTACCGTCATACCTAGTTCAATCTCGTTCACAGCAAGTACTTTACTCGTTCCGTAATCTGATATCACTTTGTGATTAACTCCTTAACCACATGCTTGCAAGCGGTGTTGATATCGATTACCGAGTGGGCCCGAAGTATATCTCTCCGACTTGGGAGGGACAAATCCCATCTCGATACATACAACCCAGATACTTTCCGATCACACGAGACACCTTTATGATCACCCTCTCATAGGATGACGTTTGATGACCTCAAAGCTTTCTTCCGATACCAGGGAGTTGTATTATCTCATGGTCTAAGGAATACAATATTTGACATAGGAAAAGCTTCGCAAAGATGAACACAATGACACGATCTAATTGCTTCGCTTAGTTTGGGTCTGTCCACCATATCATTCTCCCAATGATATGATCTCATTATTAATTGACAACTCATGTCCATGGTTAGGAAACCTTAACCATCATTAATCAATGAGCTAGTCCATAGAGGCATACTAGGGACACAGTGTTGTTCACAAACCACACAAGTATTAAAGTTTCCGCTTAATACAATTCTAGCATGGAATATAAACATTATCATGAACAAGAATTATAATAATAACATCTTTATTATTGCCTCTAGGGCATAATTCCAATAGTCTCCCACTTGCACTAGAGTCAATAATCTAGTTTACATTTGGCAACAATCTCACACCCATGGCACTGAGGTGCTGATCATGTTTTGCACGCGGAAGAGGTTTAGTCAACGGATCTGCGACATTCAGATCTGTATGTACTTTGCTAATCTTCAGATCTCCATCTGCTATATAATCTCGGATTATATGAAACTTGCGGTTGATATGCTTGGTCTTTGGATGATATCTTGGTTCCTTAGCGAGTGCTATGGCGCCAGTGTTGTCACACAATATCTCCAGTGGGTCCAATGCACTTGGAACCACGCCAAGCTCAGTGATGAAGTTTCTGATCCAAACTCCTTCACTTGATGCTTCTGCAGCAGCCATGTATTCCGCTTCTACTGTAGATCCCGCGATCACGCTTTGCTTGCAGCTTTTCCAGCTCACAGCACCTCCATTCAAAATATAAACGTATCCTGTCTAAGATTTAGAATCATCCTTGTCGGTGTCGAAACTAGCATCGACGTAACCTTTTACGACGAGCTGTTCATCACCCCCATAGACTAAGAACATTTCTTTAGTCCTATTTAGGTACTTTAGGATGTTCTTCACGGCTGTCCAGTGTTCCACTCCTGGATCACTTTGATATCTGCTCGTCAAACTAAGAGCATTGGACACATCCGGTCTAGTACACAACATGTCATACATGATAGAACATATGGCCGAGGCATAAGGCACTTTGCTCATAGCTTCCCTATCATTTACCGTAGCTGGACACTGAGCCTTGCTCAATATCTTACCTAAAAACATAGGCACTGAACCTTTCTTTGCCTTATCCATTCTGAACCTTTTCAGAACTTTGTCTAGGTATGTACTCTGGCTTAAAGCTATCAGGCGTCTTTGTCTATCTCTATAGATTTTGATGCCCAATATATAAGCAGCTTCACCTAGGTCTTTCATTGAAAAACACTTGTTCAAATAACTCTTCACATCGTTAAGCATGTTAATGTCATTTCCAATCATCAATATGTCATCCACATATAGTACCAGAAATGTCACCGAGCTTCCACTCACTTTCTTGTAGATACAAGCTTCGTAGCAATTTGGAACAAATCCAAAGCTCTTGATCACTTTATCAAAACGAAGGTTCCAACTCCGAGATGCTTGCTTCAGTCCATAAATGGAACGCTGAAGTTTGCATACTTTATCAACATCCTTAAGATCGACAAAACCTTCGGGTTGCATCATATACAACTCTTCATCAATGTTGCCATTGAGGAACGCAGTCTTGACATCCATCTGCCAAATTTCATAATCATGAAACGCAGCAATTGCTAATAAAATCCGAATGGACTTAAACATCGCTACGGGAGAGAAAGTCTCATCGTAGTCAACACCTTGAACTTGTCGAAAACCTTTCGCAACAAGCCGTGCTTTATAGACGGTAATATTACCATCCGCGTCCGTTTTCTTCTTGAAGATCCATTTGCACTCAACGGCCTTTCGGTCGCTAGGAGGGTCCACCAAAGTCCATACTTGGTTTTCGCTCATGGATCCCAATTCGGATTTCATGGCCTCTAGCCATTTCTCAGAGTCTGGGCTCATCATCGCTTCCTCATAGTTCGTAGGTTCACCGCTTCTACCAACAAGACAACAAGACAGGTTGCCATACCACTCGGGAGGGGCACGTGACCTTGTCGACTGCGGACGTTCGAGAGCATCGTCCAAGCTTCATGATCCTTGTCATTAGCTTCCTCTATTGTTGGTGCAAAGTGACCGGAACAATTTCAGGTGCTGCGCTACTCTCCAATTCAAGAGAAGGTTCAATAACCTCGTCTAGCTCTACTTTCCTCCCACTCACTTCTTTCGAGAGAAACTCCTTCTCAAGAAAGGAACCGTTCTTCACGAAACACTTTGCCTTCGGTTACGTGATAGAAGGTATACCCAATAGTTTCCTTAGGGTATCCTATGAAGACGCATTTCTCCGCTTTGGGTTCGAGCTTGTCGGCATCAACTTCTTGGCGTAAGCCGCAGATCCCCAAACTTTAAGAAACGACAACTTAGGTTTAGCACCAAACCATAGTTCATACGGTGTCATCTCAACGGATTTAGATGGTGCCCTATTTAAAGTGAATGCAGCGGTTTCTAATGCATAACCCCAAAATGATAACGGCAAATCAGTAAGAGACATCATTGATCGGACCATATCTAATAAATTTCGATTCCGGCGTTCAGACACACCATTGCGCTGTGGTGTTCCGGGAGGCGTGAGTTGCGAAACAATTCCGCTTGCTTTAGGATGCGTGAGAAAATCATAACTCAAATATTCGCCCCCACGATCGGATCGTAGAAACTTAATCTTTCTGTTACGATGGTTCTCCACTTCATTCTGAAATTCCTTGAACTTTTCAAATGTTTCAGATTTATGTTTCATTAAATAGATATACCCATATCTACTTAAGTCATCGGTAAAAGTGAGAAAATAGCGATATCCACCGGCGTGAAAACACTCATCGGTCCGCATACATCGGTATGTATGATTTCCAACAAGTCCGTTGCTCGCTCCATCATTCCGGAGAACGGGGTTTTGATCATCTTGCCCATGAGGCATGGTTCGCATGTGTCAAGTGATTCAAAATCAAGAGACTCCAAAAGTCCATCAGAATGGAGTTTCTTCATACGCTTTACACCAATATGACCTAGACGACAGTGCCACAAATAAGTAGTATTATCACTATCTACTTTGCATCTCTTAGCCTCAATGATCTGCATGTGTGATTCATCCCTTTCGAGATTTAGAAGAAATAAACCATTCACAATAGGTGCATGACCATAAAAGATGTTACTCATATAAATAGAACAACCATTATTCTCCGATTTAAATGAATAACCGTCTTGCAATAAACACGATCCAGAAATAATGTTGATGCTCAACGCAGGCACATAATAACACTTATTAAGGTTTAAAACTAATCCCGAAGGTAAAACTAAGGAGGCGTGCGACGCCATCACATCAACTCTTGATCCGTTGCCAACGCCACATCGTCACCTCATCCCTCAAGCCACCGTCTATTCCGTAGCTCTGTTTGAGTTACAAATATTAGCAATTGAACCAAGATCAAATACCGTGCACTACAACGAGGGCTAGTAAGGAAAACATCAATAACATGTATATCAAATATACCTTTGATGGTGCCAGCCTTCTTGTCCGCTAAGTACTTGGACGATTCGCTTCGGTGACCCTTGTCCTTGCAATAGAAGCACTCAGTGTCCGGCTTAGGACCAGACTTGAGCTTCTTCTCAGCAGGGGCAACGCGCTTGCTGCCGCCTTTCTTGAAGGGCTTCTTTGCACCCTTACCTTTCTTAAAGGAGGGCTTGTTGACCATCAACACATGATTATCCTTCTTGATGTCCACCTCCGCAGCCTTCAGCTTTGCGAAGAGCTCGGTGATCGTATCAGTGGAACCAATCTGATTATGAGTCACTACAAAACTTTTGTAGCTGGGAGGGAGTGATTGCAGAACCCTGTCAATCTTGAGCTCCTCTGGAATCTTGATCCGGTTGCTCAAGGCGTTGAGTGTAGCCCGACATCTTAATGGCGTGCTCACTAACGGAACTCCCTTCCTCCATCTTGCAGTTAAAGAACTTCTCAGAGATCTCATATCTCTCAGAACGGGCCTGAGTCTGAAACATGGTTTTCAGCTCCTCGAGAATCTTAAAGGGCCCGGGATAGTCTATAAAACGATTTTGAAGGTCCGATTCCATAGCAAACAACATGGTGCTCTTAATCACACCATAATCATCTTTGCGTGACTGATAGACAGCTTTCTCATCAGCCGGCACAGTTGCAGCAGGGGCGTCACCTAACGCTTTCTCAAGGACATAGTCCTTTTGACCGCCAGAGAGAATGATTCTCAAATTGCGGAACCAATTGGTGAAGTTAGACCCATTGTTCTTAAGCTTTTCTTTCTTAGCAAAAACGTTGAAGTTGAAGTTGGACTTGGCCATTGGATCTACAGTATTTGCAAGTACAATTTAGACTATGTTCATGATAAATA
Source organism: Avena insularis (assembly GCA_023614405.1). NCBI lineage: Eukaryota > Viridiplantae > Streptophyta > Magnoliopsida > Poales > Poaceae > Avena > Avena insularis. Next base: position 84,687,028 of record CM042695.1, on the reverse strand, counting down.
GTTCAACTTTTAATCAAATTACTAGATGAACTCCCACTAAATTCAACATCCCTCAAGTTGTTTAGTGAACACGATCCAAATTCACCACACCTAATCCGATCATCACGAGAAGAGATGTGGTTTCAATGGTGGACAACAAAGTGTCGATCATATCATTCATATGACTCATGCTTAACCTTTTGGTTCATGTGTTCCGAGGCCATGTCTGTACATGCTAGGCTCGTCAAGTCAAACCCAAGTATTTCCGCGTGTGCAAAACTGGCTTGCACCCGTTGTATGTGAGCGTAGAGTCTATAGCACCCGATCATCACGTGATGCTTGGACACGACGAACTTTCGCAACGGTGCATACTTGGGGAGAACACAGTTTTATCTTGATCTTTAAGTGAGGAATCATCTTATAATTCTACCGTCGCGATCTAAGCATAATAAGATACATAAAAGGATAAACATCACATGCATATAACTTTATGTGATATGGTATGGCCCAAGATGTGATGTGTATAATGTATGCTATGATCATGTTTTGTAATGTTTCACGACTTGCATGTCGATGAGTACACAACCGGCCGGAGCCATATGGTTGTCTTTATAATTGTGTATGACCTGCGAGTCAACTTCTTATACTCCATGTAATAGCTTTACTTTATCGCATAAAACACTCCCTGCAAAAACAAGTTAGACGCCTCTACTTTGTTGTTGCATGTTTTATGTGGCTTATGGGAGTAGCAAGCTAAGAACGATTCTTACCTACGGAAAGCCACAACGGTGATATTATGGTTGCCAAACTCCGGTGTTAAACCCATGACAACTATAGTGAGAGAAACAGGCATCCACCAGCCGCATGTGTGGAACAAGCCACACGTCAAGTCGGAGCGGTCATGACGGCGTCGCGTAAGGTTGGCCTGGACCGCTTCAATCTCACTATCCTGCATCATAAGAAGAACACAAACAAGAGGCTTGCAACAGAAAACATCAAAGCCCGCAACAACCATGTTGCGTTCTACTCGTGAAACACATCTACGCATAGATCTAGCTCTGATACCACTGAAGGGTTTCGCGGCATAGTAAATCAAAATTTTCTATGGATGCGAACAGAGGGAAGCCAAGATCTAATCTAGGAGATGCAAACAACGAGAGAGATTGGATTTGATCTTCATACCCTTGAAGATTCGCACAATGAACGTTAAATCGGGCGTGGGTGATGTAGTCGTACTCGCTTCTCCTCGCGATCCGATCCGATCTAGCACCACAAGTGGCGATGCCTCCGTGAGATGCACGTGCGGCACCTCGGCGTCTCCTCCTTCCTTGGTCCAGCAAGTATGGTGGAGAGATGGGTTGGATCTACAACGCGACAGCGGTGCAATTGGTGGAGAATTTCTGCAGGCTTCGCCTACAAGCGATCGGGAGGGAGAGAGGAGGGCAGGCGGCTAGGGTTGGAGGGAAGGTGTGGGGTTGGTGCGCCCCAGCCCTCTATATAGAGGGTGGGCGCAGCCTAGCCCCTCCCAAGCCAAGGCCCGGCCCCAAGGAGGAAGGCGGGGGCAAGGAAACCCCCTTTCTAGAAGCTCTATCTAGAGTTTAAACCTCTCTTGGCCGGCTGGGCCCTATGGGCCTTGTGCCCTGGCCCAAAGCGGCCAGGGCACTCCCTCATAGGCCCATGCCCCTCCCGGAAGGTGGGGCCACGTTGGTCCCCTTCCGGAAGGTTCTAGAAGCTTGGTACAATACCGATTAACGGAACAATTCCGAACTCCAAAATTGCCTTGCCTTATATGAATCTTATTCTCCGGACCACTCCGGAACCTCGTGATGTCCCGGATCCCATCCGAGACTCTGAACAAAAACTCATAAACCAATTATCCAATCTATCCTAGCGTCGAGACACGTTAAGTGTGTGACCTGGGTTCGAGAATATGCGGACATGATCTTCTATCAATAATCAACAGTGGGTCTGGAAACCCATATTGACTCCACACATTCATCGATGATCATATTGGATGAACCACGATGCCAGATTCAATCAATCCCATATATATATATTCCCTTCGTCTCGCGATATTTTACTTGCCCGAGATTCGATCGTCGATGCATCATACCTAGTTCAATCTCGTTCACAGCAAGTACTTTACTGTTCCGTAATCCGATATCACTTTGTGATTAACTCCTTAACCACATGCTTGCAAGCGGTGTTGATATCGATTACCGAGTGGGCCCGAAGTATATCTCTCCGACTTGGGAGGGACAAATCCCATCTCGATACATACAACCCAACAGATACTTTCCGATCACCTGAGAGACACCTTTATGATCACCCTCTCATAGGATGACGTTTGATGACCTCAAAGCTTTCTTCCGATACCAGGGAGTTGTATTATCTCATGGTCTAAGGAATACAATATTTGACATAGGAAAAGCTTCGCAAAGATGAACACAATGACACGATCTAATTGCTTCGCTTAGTTTGGGTCTGTCCACCATATCATTCTCCCAATGATATGATCTCATTATTAATTGACAACTCATGTCCATGGTTAGGAAACCTTAACCATCATTAATCAATGAGCTAGTCCATAGAGGCATACTAGGGACATGGTGTTGTTCACAAACCACACAAGTATTAAAGTTTCCGCTTAATACAATTCTAGCATGGAATATAAACATTATCATGAACAAGAATTATAATAATAACATCTTTATTATTGCCTCTAGGGCATAATTCCAACAAAAATCCCTATGGAGAAGTCCCATGAGGCAAAAGGCAAAAGGGAGGAGGGAGAAGGAGTGGTCGTCTGGGGCCCATGGGGGGGCCTTGGCCGGCTGGCTAGACCCTCCCCTCTCTCCCCTCCTTTGTTTAGTACCACATGGCTAAGCCAAGGGGTTTGGGGTCCCCTTCCCCTATATAATAACAGGCATACGAGACAATTAAATCATCAAAAATAAATAAAAGATTCCTATATTTGGGAATTGCTTCTAGTTGCCTCCCTCTTCTCTCTCTTGTGACCGCGGCCCAATTGCTAGGGTTGTTGTGGGATTCGGGATCTAGGAGTTCTACTTCCACAATCTTGGCCGGATTGGAGAGAAGCAGGAGTCATCGTCAATCACCGTAGATGTGTCACTCCCTCTGACGGTGCTGCACTTGTGGCACTATAAGTTGTTGGAGCTGTTGGAATTCAGAACGGCCTTGAGGTCGGCGTCAATATGACTACATCACCCATGTTTCCCGTGGAACGTTAACCGTGTTCGGTCTTCAAAAGTATGAACACTGAAACCCCTTCCTTTACTGCATTACTAATAAATAGATCATGGCATTAGGGTTGTCTGCGTAGAAAAAATTATTGTTTTCTAGCGCCGAACCCCCAACAAGTTGTTAAAATAATCAATTAGTTTTTAAGAGATGTATGTGAACTAAATTAGGGTAAAGTATTTGCATCTGAACTATGTGTATCACTATCATGTATTATGATTTTCTGCATATTATGAGTTTTTTATTTTTTATATGATTTATATTTATATGTAAAATATTATTGATTAATTAGCAATTTAATTATATTGCTATGCACCAACGCATATGCCGACATATACCGGACCAGACAGTATCTTTGTGTCGTCGTCTCACATCTGTCACGACAAGTACGCAGAGTGAGTTTATAATGGGTTGTGACGTTAACGTGTTGCTATCATCGAAGCGCTAGGTCAGCGGATGATGTTGTGCCGAGCAATAAAAACACCGACGATGCATTTTTCCCGACGTATTTATCCCTGACGTTTTTTTGCCGTGCCAGTGCGAGCACGACGATTAAGCATGCGTCTTGGCGTCTATAAGCGCCAGGGACCGACGTTTCGTGTTATAGTGAAGAATTTAGTCTAACTTTAGGATATAGCCACCACGTCACTATTCTAAAGAAGACACTAAAAATTCTAAACAAAGAAATGGGAACCCTCCCACTGACAATAGGTCATTGGCCGTGACAGCTCTAAGGCCACCGTAAACTGATCAGGCTAGCGGCGTCATCGGCAAAGAGGTCAAAACCCTAGATGGATTTTACAAAGGCCTTCCCCTCTCTCATGTACCTCACATACTGATTCTGTTGACAGTCTAACATAGAATATTTGAGTAAATGGCACCCGCGGTCCCTAAACTTATTCGGCATGTGCACTTAATCACACAACCAGTGAAATAACATGTCACACAACTTACAAATCGTGTGCATCCGTGGTCACTAGCTAGTCTGCTTGCATTTTTTGGAAAAAACTGGTCACGCACGAGGCACATGAGGGTCAAGGTAGACTATTTTCTAGATAAATCCTTAACACTGTGTTTGGAGGCATTCAATTGGATCTAGAATCAAGGAATTGGAATTAGAGAGTAGATTCAGTTGTTTGGTTTGTCTTAGAATTCAGGCCTGGAAAGGAGACCCTAATTCCACGCCCACCCGTGTCCACTGTCCTCCCTTTCTATCCAATTCGGAGCCTCTTGCCTCTAAATTGACACGAAAACGAGAGCCCGCACCAGGTACCTCTTCAGCCTACTCGACTCGCACGGCGATTCCTTACCGTCGGCATCACCGCACCGCCGGTAAGGCCCGCTTCCCTCTATCGCCATCAACTCCCCTTCCCTGGCCTTCTCCCTTCCCAAAATAAGGTTTTAGCAAAGGTCATATTGAAACTTATTGCAATTAACTTGATGATCTACTTCAATTCCATCAAGTTAAGAGGGGCTTCAATCTTTTTGACAAGTTTTGTTCAAAGACGCAAAAATTATTTTGATTTTCTATGCATAAATGCAATGCACACATCTGAGCTCAGCTTATCTCTAAGCTCTAATGCTAGGATGTTATAATTTTAAAGTTAACTACTTTTTAGTTATGATCGATATGGAGACCACATCATAGATGCACAGATTTTGCAGTCATTTAAAAGTATACTTACTTTTTAATGAGTTCAACATACTTGAAGGCACTGGATGGTTCTCAACTACAAGATTATTGCACTAAATTTGCAAAAACTTTCTCTCGAGCTAATTCCATATGTTCATCTGATGTTGAGTTAAATGATCTTATTTTCGAGTTAAGTGTTACGAGGTTGAATTTGACCATTGTATTCCATGGAGATTTTTGAGTTTGTCAGATAAGTGGATTGTTATCCTAATATTTCTATCGTTTATTAGATCTTATTTAATTTGCCCGTGAGAGTTGCATTAGTTGAATGAATCTTTTCAAAGTTAAAAATATTGAAAAACTATATGATACCTTCAATGTCTCAAGAGAGGCTAAATGGTTTGGTAACTCTATATATGCATCGAGAATAAGTTATTCAACTAGATTGATATCGATTCCATTGTCACTGACTTCGCTTCTAGGAATACACGGAGAAAGTTTTAAGATAATATGTACACATTGTCATTTTTATATGAATATTGCAAATGGGTATACTTTAAATATTTATTCTTCATCATTTCATACATGTATATCAAAAAATAGCAAGCGGCCCTAAATTTTAGTTTTGCCCCGAGCCCCCGAAATCTTAGGACCGACCATGTTTAGCTTGCTATGTTAAGTTATCATAGGATGGGTGAATTGTTGAACTTGCTTAGTAAACATTAATAATGGAGTATATCGCTGACAACAGAACAACATCATGCTTCTTATTTTGTATTTTTTATTACTATCACATGAAGTAAAAGGGTCGAACTTCATAAATTTGCTTTACTACATTTGCGCCCTGCTAAGAAATCGCATCACATGGAACTGATACACTCCACACAAGGTGAGCAACAACCCTTGGCATTCTCATGGCAGTTCCCTCTACGCCCTCTTGTTCTCAATCCTCCAACCTTCTCCCAGGATCCAAGGAAGATTAAACCTAAACGACAAGGACTTCCTTTGGTGGAGCGGGTAGAGCGGGGGCACATACGTAGGTTGAGACCAATGGTCGTGATCCCTAGCCCTAGATCTAGTAGAACTCTAGAACTAGTAGTTTGTTTGTGGGTTGAGCCTAACCCCTACATGATTTGGTAAAACTCTCTCGCCATCATCTAATAAGACAAATTACAAACTATATCTATGGGTGGAAAAATAAAATGCATTTTGTTGGGGAAATGAGTTACACGATGACTCACCCCCTATTAACTAGATCAAAGTGATAATAATGATATATCAAAAGGAGAAAGAAAAGGAAAGGCAATGGTATGTCGATGGGAAAACGAGAAAAGAATTTACAAATTCACTCTATCTGTTTGACTTGATCAAACTATTTCATTTATAATATGGATGGTTGAAGTAGTACATTTTTTATTTCTTATAGAAAGAGATGTCATAAGATTAGCACAAAAAATGTATTACACAAAAGAGATGGTACACAACATGATCGCTGTCGACATAACTATCCTAGATCACTCTAGCACTAGACATAGCATTAGCTATCTTGTTATGCATGATATTCATGGTATTCCTAATTCTCCACCTCTAGAAGGCATATAGTCCTTTCATCACATTCATGAAATGATATGATCGAAAATATAAAATCATAATTTCACATTTACATATGACAAGCATTTTTTTCCTGTAAGCATTTTGACAAACACCTTGCACGCAAAATCCAAGCCATGCCCTATGTAAACCATTTTACACGAACCAATTACACAATAATAATCGTTATATATTGCACAGACTAATTTCATAGACCATTTGCAAGGAATCGATTACAAAAAAATCAGGGAAAAAGAAGAAACGACCTTACAATACATGGAATTGGAGGGAGGATGATGAGGAAGGAGATGTGAATGAAGGAGAGGAGGGGATAATCCTATGGTGGCGCATTCAATCTATAGTCGGCCGGTTTCGAGCGTCATTCCTAGAGGCGGCAGATCGATGGACCAAGCTATGGAGGCGGTGGTGGCTGGCTATTTTTTTTAGGGAAAGTCATTCGGTGAGCTTTACTGATTATCATAGAAACTTACATCGTTTATGAGCTTGGGAATTAAAAGGCTAGGGGGATCATCGTCCCAAAACAATCTAAATGATCGGAGAAACTATGCCTAGCTAGCTCACGAGATGCTTCATTGGCCTCCATATTACAATGCTCAAAACTGATATCTCTAAACCTTTGAAGCCAGGATCCTACAGTCATCAAATATCGCAGAAGATGAAGTTGCCAAAAAGCAACCGTCCTTGGAATAAGGCTGACTATCGGGTCGCTCTAGTAGTGGAAAAGGAGCGAGGAGGGGGGAGAGGGGGCTAGGAAGGATCTATTCTCTGCCTTAGAGCCACCAGAAACCGTCGGAATAGGACAGTGAGAGGGAACCCTAGCTTGGCCTCTCCGCTTTCTGGCGCAATTCACGGGGAAAAAGAGATGTATAGGAGGACGGAGGAGGGGTGGAGGAGAAACACGCGTCAGGTAATTTCCAAATATTTTGCGCGATGCGGGTTAGACCAACTTCTGTTTTGCACTAAAAAAATCTGCCGCGTTCACCAAATATGCGTCGGTCCTTTCTCTGTTTGGTTCAGATTCTAACTTTCAACGAGTGAATCTGGCTACAGAATCCCAACCAAACATACCCTAAGCAACACGACATTTAGATTCTCGATTTATTGTTTAGCATGCATACGTCTAAGAAAAGAACTAAAAGGCTGATTTTTATTTATTTATGTAGATTAAGACTTTTTTGAATAAAACCTTTTTTTTCTTCCTACCGAGGCACAACTAAATGCATCATTCCCGCATACATATACAACTTCAAGGGACAGAAGCAGATGTCTGCATGGAATTCCAATTCGGCTCACCCATATAGATGAACTCATTATTTGAAAACATATACCGAAATGTCAAAAAAAAAAGTCGCACCTACATCCAGACATTCTATGTTCATACACAACCTTTTGGGATAAATAATATTTTTGTGTCCCATATAAAAATTACAAATTCAATACTCCAACATTATTATTTATGGGGAAAAAATCATTTTTTGATATTTTAGAAAAAAAATATGTGTTTTTTATGATAAGTTTATTTGCACCCGCGAGCCAAAACAACACATGCATAGGCTACTCAATTACTAAGATTCGGTTTTACTTTACGGGTTTTAGGCGATCTATTCTAGTTGAACCTCGCCATACCGTAAAAGCGCTTTAGAAACAACTTTTATGGTATGTTTTTTTGCAGAACATTCTAGATGCCCTTATTCGTGAGGAATCGGACGGCTGTCCTGATTTAACTGAGTATAGTATTTTGTAAAGTGTTGATTGGCATGTGTACACTAATTTCGATGTACACATAGAAGAACAAAAAAAATCACGCTTTTGTATGTAGTGTACTCACTAAAATAAGGTTGCTATTCATTGTTGATTATAATTTTTTTAGTTTACCAATTAATGTGCTCATTTTTTAGTGTATAATAGCACAAATGCCCGTACCTTGCTACGGGAACAAAAATAAACTTTTGAACAAATATCGTTGGTACAACTGAATTTTTAGCCTAGAGTCAACCCTAGCCTTGGTTCACCATTTCATCTTAATCTTTATTTTTATTATCTTTTTATTTCATGTAGACTTTTATTATTTTAAATTTAAATTTATTTAATCTACTAATTTAGACTGTTATTTTGTCTTCAAATCTAATGATCTGAATCATGAGAAAGATTTTTTTTGAGAAATCATGACAAAGATTCACAAACACAACCTAGTGTATAAGTTTGCGATTGTCTATCCAGATGGAAAAATTGATGAATGGACCGATCTCACCTAGATCTTGCAAGCAGTACCTCTTAAGTTAACAGATGTTGCTCCGACCAAATGGTTGACATACGTCCGTTATATACATGGTCGAGATACATCCTTTATACTCCCTTCATTTTAAAATATAAGATGTTTTAGGTTTGTGAAGAAAATGTATCTAGATTTCTTTTAGTGTGTAGATTCACTCCAAATCTAAATAAATATATATGTTAAAATAAGTCTAAATACATTACTTCACAAAGCTAAAACATCTTATATTTTAAAACAAAGAAATTACACACTAAAAAATCAGACTTAGCACTACAAAATCAAACGCACACCATCGAGAGCTCCCCGCCGAAAGCTACCGCCCATGAGGCTCCAGTTGACTACTGAAGCTAGTACTTGAGTATTATATTAAGCCGTTTTAGTTTCAACCAACCAACGCCAAAACCGAAAATTCTATTGTTAAGCAGCAGTAAGAGCATCTTCATTCGGCTACCCACGACGCTGAAAATAGGTCCGGACGCCGAAATTTTGTCCAGTCGTGTTTTCAGAAACATGTTTTCGTTCGGATTTAGGTGAACTTTGGTCCGCGCTTCCCAGGCCGTACCCAGGATCCCGGGAACGCCCTGAAAATGCCGGGCGAAGCGAATTCGGTAAGTGGACCCGCCCAGTTAGCATTCGCTCATATTCATCCAAAGACCGCCCATATTCGCCCAAACTTCGCCCATATTCGACCAAATTCGCCCAAAGTTCGTCCATATTCGCCCAAAATTTGTTCATATCGCTATATTCGTCCAAAGTTCGTCCATATCGATCATATTCGCCCAAAATTCGCCATATTCGTCCAAAGTTCGTCTATATCGACCATATTCGTCCAAAGTTCGTCCAAAATTCGCTTATATTCGCCCAAAGTTCGTCCGTATTGCCCATATTCACCCAAAGTTGGCCCATAGTTTGTCCATATCGCCCATATTCGCCCAAAGTTTGTCCATATTCGGTCAAGACTGCTTATATTCGTCCATATTCGCTCATATTCGTCCAAAGTTCATCCATATCGACCATATTCGCCCAAAGTTCCATATTCGCTCAAAGTTCACCCATATTCTCCCAAAACCGCTTAAATTCGCCCAAAGTTCGCCCAAAGTTTGCGGAAATTTAATAAATTTTAGCCAAACGCGGAAACTTGCTTGGGAACGCGAGTGGAAAACTCGGCGTACCCATACCGAAAACGAGTTTCGTCCGGCCAAAATTTGGTCCGGATTTCGGCCTGGGTTCGCCAACGAGTGGAGATGCTTTAAGACTCGGTGGACTCGTGATGCTCATACATAAAGTCACGAACTATGTTTTGTTTTACCGTTTCTCCTTTTTATTTGTATAGTCTGACTGAAGATTATGTTCAACTTAAAATTTGGCTGAGTAGGGTTGTGCAAGTGTTGTTTACGTAGATCGATTAGAATAGCACCCGTATGGCGTGGAGCCGCTGAAAGTTATAACTGAAGCAAAGCGTAAGATAGGCTATGTCATATTATTCTACTCCATTTTTACAAGACGTAAGTAGGTTCAAATATATACAACCTCCTGTATGATCATCATCTTCATGATCAATGCAGCAAAACACAATAAGAAAAAGAGAAGTCGCTCCCTAGATAAAGCTTGAGCAGAGCCAAAACCAAGGGTAAACACAAGCCCAGAGAGGAGCTACTGCAGCTCCTTCTAAGATTACTCGATCTACCACCGTACGTAGTGAGAGACTATTGCATCTACGCAGCGTTATATTCTACAAAAGACGTAGCATCGGTCGGCGTGCCTCGCCGATATCTCTCGTTCTCGTTCTATGGACTGTCCAAGATCTCTGACGCCATGCTCAAATTTGCCTCAGCTAGCTCTAAGTCTCAGGTCGACGCCGCGGCCGTTCAACGCTCCTGGGATCCTGTTCCTGCCGGTTTTAGTGTGCGTGTAGGAGGATGGTGAGGAACTCTGAGAAGAAATCGACCGGCGTGGACGCCATGCCCACCCTCTGGCCAGGGCCGGGCCGACAAAATTCGGGGCCTGTGTGAAAATTTAAAATGAGCCCTATCATACAAAAATTTGAACAAAATAATAATTCTAATGTATATGATAGAATATTTTGCGTAACAATAGAATATATTATATAACTTGAAGTTGCATAACGTTTATTTGAACATCATCATTCTTTTTATGTCCTTTAAAATAAAATCTTTAATGATATCTTCGTAATCAATCTTCTCCAACGCTTCGCCCCCAAGTGCTATGGTGTCAAATTATTGAGTCTTTAGAATGATTGTAAGGAACAATTGTAAGTGCAAGGATAGAAGGATCAACAAACTGATTTTATAGATGACACTTCTGATGTTTTTTTCTAATAAACTTGTCCATAGCACTTTTTGAGATTTAATTAAATTTTGTTCCTTTTCTTTACTCTTATGCTTCTGAGAACCGGACTGATGTTTCCCTATGTCGAATCTGTATTATTAAAATAGAAGATATAAGAGATAAATAAAATAAAATTAAAATATGGATGCAATCAGAAATTAGAAGTGTTTGTTTTTGCGATCGTCTGATGATGATTACGGCGATGAACAGTTGGAGGAACTGCGGCCAGTCGGTCAGCTGGTGTCGCTCATCCCGACTAGTCGTGTCATGTGGAAGCGATAGATTGAATTGTGTGTCGCGGTGTGGCCGACTCGTCGCTTGGCTTCCTGCACGTGTGTCGGCAGGGCTGGGAATCAAGGGCGATTGAGTTGATCGATCGATCAGGATACGATTGTAATCGGTCTGTCCAGCTGCAGCGCAGCCCAGCAGAGCAAGCGATACAACTTAGCGTGCCCAACGCGCTATACACGTATACAGATACTAAATTCTGGGCCCTCAAAACCATGGGCCCTGTGCCACCGGTACACTTGGCACAACTGTGGGCCGGGGCCTGTCTCTGGCTGGTTGGGGAAGCAAGTAATGGAGTTTTGGGTGGAGTCCAAGGTGAGGAAAAGGAAAAGCGAACCGGTAAGGGTGAAAACGTTTTTTTTCGTACAGGGCAAAGTATGTAGTATCTATCTTGGTGAAAGTGCAAAACGATCCAAAAAAAAAAAATATTAGACCGAAAGAAACACTTCGTGCTTTATTATTAGGTATAAATAAATTACAGAAAAGATGGTACAGTTCATATCAAAATAAAAATAAGGTTGTATTAAAAAAAATTAGGATTAGTTTCCATTATGGGGGCGTTGCGAGAATCGAACTCGCGACCTCTCGCACCCAAAGCGAGAATCATACCACTAGACCAAACGCTCATTTGTGAATACACTTCCAGTTTTTCTTTACTAATAAATAAAAGAGAAGTCGAAAAACAAATCAAAATCATCAGCTGTTTAGAAGAACGCCCCACATGATTTCATTTATACGAAATGCAACGGTTAAGAAAAAATTCAGGATCATCAACTCATTGCAAGAACCACTGAAAAATTTCATCTATACGGACGGCATGATTGCCTTCATCGTCCACAAGAAATGGAGACCAACAAAGCACCGCAAGCCCCTTTCCCCTCCCCCTCTTCCCTCCCCCATCTACAATAGCTGAGAGCGCTTCTCGCTTCTCCGGGCCGAGCCAAGGCCCTCGACGACGGCGATGCCGTCAGAGAGTGGCGGCGGCGAGGCGCCGGGCTCTGTAGTCTAGGTTGTAGTGGCTATATGCCGGTAGGGGGCTTTTTGCCCAGTAGTTGGAGCGGTTCTTGGGGTCTCGGTGGCCAGATCCTGAGATTAGGATTCCTTCTCTTCTACCTCTTGCTCCTCTGGTTCGAGCAGTGGGATGAGAGAAGGGAAACCGACTCCCTGAATAAGTTCGTGGCTGCTGGCCGTTTTCTGAAGATTGGGCATCAGGCGGTGGTGTTTCTCCTGACCGGCCGTGGAGGCGAGGGGGGAGGCGTGCCTGCTTGGTGAGAGGCGTGGTGGTGCTGCTCTTGGCCGGCCGTGGTGGCGAGGAGGACCAGTGCTGCTGCGCTTCGACCCCATCTGTCCGAAGACGGTGGTTCCTCAATAAGCTTCGCGATCCAGATCTGGCTGAGATGGATTGGCTACCTCCTTCTTCTTGCCATCGTGGTGATGGGAGGAGAGGTCGGTGGTGGATCCCTCTTCTTGCGGGAGCTGGAGAACAGGGAAGAAAGGCTGCGGCCTTGAAGATCTTCGGGAGTTATTCCTCAACAGCACCATCGACGGCCGGCTGGCGTCTTGCTGTTGACTCTTTCGGCTGTAAGTCAGCCACTCCCACCCTTGTCGTCGACAACATCAACTACTGCTCTGAATTCCAATTGCCGGCGAAGGATATGCTTCTACCTCCTGGCCTTGATGCCATTTGGAGGCCCTCTGGCTCTGATGCGGTGAGCTCCCGCTGCTGCACCCCAAGTGGTCTTGTCCCCGGTGGTGCATCGGTCGGCCGTCGTCGGATGCCTCGTAGAGATCTCGGTGGTGATGGAGCTGATGGAGGCCTTGGACTTGATCGTTTTTTCTATTTTTGTTCTAGGGTCTTAGTTGCAAGTGTCAAGGACCGTGCTTTGCTTGTTTTTATTCTTAAGGTCCTTCATGTAAAATGTAAGCCACCGATGATTACGTAATGCAGCTTCGGGGTCCTTCGAGACCCCTACTCCCATTCAAAAAAAAAAACAAAGCACCGCAAGAACCCCCCAAATGCATCCATACAAAGCAGCCATGTCAGATAGATGGGTGTCGGAGCGATTACAAAGCAGTTCCGAATGACACAGCAAAACTTGTTCAGCCATTGCACCAAACACTTTCACCAGTTCCGAATCTTAGAACAGCGAGGCCAAAGCAGTCAGGTTCCTCCTGTCAAAAGAGCCGATCAAGTTTAATTAGCAGAAGAAACGTTAGAGTTGCTAAGTTTTCTGGATCTATATCTTTCTATCTATATGGAAGTAGTAGGCGGTCGTCATGTCCAGGGCGGTGGAGCTTCTGAAGAGGCGAACTGTCAGGGCACCCGCTCTGATCTTTCTCTTGCGTCGACATCCAAGTGTCGTAGCTCATCGGCAACTGAATTAGCAGAACACAGTAAGGGAGGTAGGCAGCAGATGAATAATCTACATAATACATATTAGCAAAAAAATAGTAACAAGATTAATCGGACAAATTCCAAAGACAAATATAATGTGCAGAAGTTAAGCTTTTATGCACTACTGTAGGATAGTACTACCTGAATTTTGTTCACAGATTCTAACAGAAAATTGGTATCTTCTCTGCAAGGGAGAAATGAGATGACTAAATGGATTTGGTTTTCTGGTTCCGCAACTCCTACTAGCAGTAAACGGTACGAAATGAACAAACTGAATTATTTGAATCAAGGACAGTAGTGCAGATATGCCTTGGTAAAAATCGGACGCACTGGTAAAAATTCTGATATGCCTGCTGCATATGTGCAAGTGCAACTGAAGAATACATATATCGTCACCTTTCTGTTACTTGTGCGTCAATTTGCCGCTAATTGTAGTTCTGATTCTTTTTGCAGAGGAAGGAGGCTGTAGGCGCGGCTTCTTTTTCTACCCCTCATGGTCATAGATTTGAATTGTCAGTTTCTGTTTTGGAAAATGATACAACTCCCCAGGGGACCGCGATTCGTATCCTCCGCCTCGTCGTGGCGACGCGTGTCCCGCGTGGACTCCACCTTCAAAGCGTCTCTGTCTTATCCACCCGCACCCAAATAGATCGATGGAAACTGAGGCCCCGTTTGGTATCTCTGTATTTTTGAAGTATTCTTAGAATACTGTAGTTTTTAGAAATACTGCGGTATAGAAAACCGTGAGCTGTTTGGCTCTAACAAAAACACCAGTTTTCAAAACCATAGTATTTCCAAAACTATGGTTTTGTTGGAGTATTGAAAAAAGAGATCCGGACCTCTTTTTCTAAAACGGAGAAACTAGAAAAACAATGCATCACACATCGTTCACTTCTCCACGGCGCCGTCACCATCCTATCTGCTCTAGGTCCTCGCTTGGCGGCCATGGAGACACACATATGCGGCAACAGCAACAAAAATGCGCTAGGCCACAGCCAAGTCTGGGACTAGACGACGTGGAACTGTCCTATACAATGGTCCATGGCAAGCCTCGAGAGCTCAGCAATACGCGCAAGAAGAAGGCGCGCGAGCGCCGGCGGACCTGCCCTTCAAGCTAAGGCGCCACTCCGCCGTGTCCTCGTCCTCGTCGCCGACGTCGTCGTGTACATGGAAGAAGCCAACGATGTACTCATGCAACAGCCATTGCAGGCTTGCAGCTACACTATCAGGCAAAACTCGATTATCCATGCGTCAAAACTAGAGTAAAATAGCACTTGCCAAACGTCTCTGCGTGTTGTCCAAAACTGCAAAAAACTGTGGTTTCAAGAAAACAAAGTATTCCTTTGCCCGGCATTGAAATACTCTGGTTTTGTAATACTTTGGTTTAGAAAAAAATGAGATCCCAAACGGAGCCTGAGAGTTCCCCACCTCCCCTTCTCCTCCCGCGCCATGAGCCCCCCAGCTCCGGCGGCCACCAAATTCCTCCTCCCTCAACTCTGGTGGCGGCGGCCACCTCTTTCCTTATTTCTCCTTTTCCTCACTCCCTCCATTTGTTGGGTCAGCGGCTCTCGATTTGAAATCATGGCGGCACACCTCCATGTCCAAGTGGCTAGGCGGTGGTTCTGGCTCCGGTGGGGTGGCGTTGGTGCACCTCCTTCCTCTACTTTCGCCAGCGGGCCGACGCTACCTTTTCCCGGGCGCGCCGCTTTGTTTCCCTACCCGAGCGGACCGTCTCCAGTGGCGACCGGAGATCTTCTCCCTCATGTAGCTCGGCGGCATCGAGGAGGAGGGCGAGGCGGGCGCGATCACCAGCAAGCACGAGGCCACCGCAGCTCGACCTCCGTCCCCAGACAGTCGTTCCCACATCTAGATGCCCTTGTGCTACTGTAGCACTACGGCGCGGCTACCATGCCATTTTCCCAGCTTCCGCACGTGTGCTGCAAGATGGCGGCCACGAAGATTGCTACACGCGGTGGCGACTGCTGCTATACGACGGGGCATCGGCTGCTACACGTTGCGGGAGCGGAGCCGGCTACACGCTGCTATGGTAGCTGCTACACGCGGCCGTTGGAGCGCCATGTTTTTCTATAATATAGTCCAATGTTTTTGCTACCCTAGGCGAACCGAAGATTTTTTTTTGCTACATACTTGTTTTTATTTTGCTATGTATTCATTTCCTTTTTGCTACATTCGTGTTCTCTATATGCCATACGGTTTTTTGTACAATTTTTGCTACATTAGTTTTATCATTTTGCTATAATAGTATATAGTTCTTGCTACGAGATCTCCGTCGAGATCTCTGTTGAGGTCTCCGGTGAAGTCGGATTTGCTATAATAGAAAATTTTATTTGCTACATACCTTTTGTGGTTTTGCTACAATAGCGTAAAATTTTTGCTACAAGGTTTTCGGCGAAAGTCTCCGGCGAGTCTCCGGTGAGGTCAGGTTTTGCTACATTAGCATAAAATTTTTGCTACACGGTCGCCGGCGAGGTCTCCGGCGAAATCTCCGGTGAGGTCAGGTTTTGCTACATTAGCATAAAAATTTTGCTACACGGTCGCCGGCGAGGTCTCCGGCGAAATCTCCGACGAAGTCTAGTCTTTTTTCTATTTTTTAGGCCGAACCGTTTTCTGCTACATGTAGCAAAAACGGGTATTATAGCAATAGCGGGATTCTGAGGACTTTTCGAAAACACGTGTCAGCAAGGGACCCGGGGGATTTTTGGGAAATTATCCCCGCGTAGTACTGTCCTTCTGTTTTTACTGCGAGAGCTGAGAATCGTTAACTGTCAGTTAATTCAGAGCTAAGTTTTGCTTCAGAAAGCCTCATGCAGAAATATTCTAGCCCATACTACACGCCATGCTATGGTTTTTGAAAATATGGCTGGATTTTTCAGCAATATCTGCGCACAGCATGGATAAGTTGTGCTATTTTCCTGTGTAGATTATTTGATTTTTCTCGCACACAATTGTCTGTTCTCTCCACAGTGTTCAATGTGAAATACTAGTAATCCCTCTGTCTCAGAGTAGATGTCTCAAATTCATTAAATTTTGAATGAATCTATATACTTAAATTTAAGACATCTATTTTGGGACGAAGGGAGTATGAAACTTTGCATGGAGATTTTGCCTTGACATGGGAAAAGAACACGATCAGAAAGACACATTGCCTTTACATTTTGCATACTACAAAGTTCCTCTCGGCTTTGTAAGATTTAAAAGGTCGGTGATAGAGCACTTTTCAAAGCAGTAGTACTAGAAAGCAAGCACGGCGTATCCAATGCATGCCACGAACGAGCCGGCGAGGCCTGCGACCGTTAGTCCGGCGCCGTTAGCTGATGCTCCTGGAGGTGTTCCCTTGGGCGCGGTCGAGTTACTCGCGGTGGGTGGAGTATTGGGCGTGGCTGGAGCGTTGGTCGGCGAAGGTGGAGACTGGCCGGCGCCGGCACCAGCGTCAGCCGAGGGAGGAGACGGCGTCGTAGGCGAGCCCTGGCTCGGCGCCGGAGCACCCTTGGCGGCGGCGGCGGCGGAGACCATGACGATGAGCTTCTCGTTGGCGCGGCAGTTGGCGTCGACGCCGCTGATGAAGAAGAAGGCGCCGGCGCGGTCGAGGTCGAAGACGGTGTTCCCGTCGGTGAACTGCTTGTCGTAGGAGGAGGTGTTGCAGGCGTTGTAGTCCGCCGGCTGCACCAGCAGCACCGAGTCCTTGTCCTTGGGGTACACGAACACTAGAAACACAGCGTCAAATAAAATCACATATAACGAAATGCAAATGCAACGGGAGGAAATTTTGAGCGGCGGTAGTGCTTACGGAGCTGGTCGCCGACCTGGAAGCCGGTCTTCTCGGCCCAGGTGTTGTAGGACTCGGCGCCGGCGCCGGGCACGGCCCAGCCATTGTCGCCGCCGACGCTGTACTGCGTGGCGCCGGCCACGGCCGCCATGAGAGCGGCGCAGGCGAGCACCACCAGGGCAAAAGATCTACCGCTCGACATGGCTGGCTGGCTAGCTACAGACTAACCGTGCTCTCGATGCTTCAATTGTATCGATCGATGGGTGTACGTTCTCCGGAGGCGGCGGCCGTATTTGTAGGCACGAGCATGCCGCGTACGCGAGCTGATCGATCGGGAAGGAGCTGGCTAGCTTTACAAGCTGTGGCCGGGGTACCTTGCTTTTGGCCGTCGCCTCAAGCTACGTACGTAGAGAGAGGAGGCGCGCATGCACGTGCACGTGCCGGCGGTAGTGTCCTTTTTCGTGATTCGCGCTTGCGCCCTTGTGCCACCCCATTGCCGCCTGCGTGCGTGTGTGTCAGCGTGTGACTTTGGAATCGATGCTTTACCGGCAAGGCCGATATACCGGCGGCGTGGCCTTGGCCTTGGCCTAGGCGCCTAGCTAGCTCGTGTACGTTGGGATCCAAGCAACGTGATGGCCGGAGCTTGGTGTCATTGGTCGTGTCGGGTGTAACAGTTTGTAGTTCCTGTACATTGCGTTATGTGATCTGTATATGAAGTTAGGAGAAGGTCAACTCAAATCTAAACAAGACATTGTCCAGACTTATACTTTAATGGAATAGCACTATTTAAGAAGAATTTTTGTAATGTAGAGCACACTAGGGGAAAAAATGTCGCTGCCGTCGCCCCTCTCCTTTGCCGTGTGCCAAAAGGCTCGGAACACGACAAAGAGTATCTTTGCCGTGTCTAAACCAAGAAGAATACGGCAAAGCACAGGTGCACGGCAAACTGCAGAAAAAGAACACGGCAAAGAAATAAACACAGCAATGGACTGACGAGAACACACGGCAAAGAAAAGAATCACGGCAAAGTCATTAAAGACACACGGCAAAGATATATTCACGACAAAGAAGTGGGCCCCGTGGCCTCGCAGGGTCACCCGCCGGCAGGGGCTGACGGCAGAATCTTTGCCGCGTGCCCTCGCCGTCAGGTACACGGCAAATCTTTGCCGTGTGTGTTCTTCTGTATACACGGCAAAGCATTTTTTTTCACCTTTTTCTTTTTTTTAATTAGCAAGGCTTTTATTACATATATGTTAGGTGATATTATTTCATAGGATCATGAGAGCACACATATGATCATAGGTTATTGTGGTATTGATCACTATATACATGCACCCCCCTGATTCCGCCGTTCTCGTGGTCTTCCTCCGACGAAACCCTGATGATCTGCGGGCCTCGAATCGTCTACCCCCTAGACATTCTTCTGATGGGGGTAGCCCGGCGTAGCTCTCTCTTGTTTTGTATTTGATTATGTCATGGGATGATGTGAAACCATGTTGGTTCACAAGTTGGGGCACTATACTACCCGGTTTCACCGGAACGGGGAGATTCCCCCTTATACAGGTCCAGAACCTTCGCTTCTAGGTTAGAGCGCATGCATGCAAGGGGGGACACATGCAAGCACATATACCAACCTTGCACCAGACTCACACGCATATGCTAGGGACACATGCAAGTTTTCAGATGATTCCGACGTTCTCGTGGTATTCCTTCGGCGAAACCCTGATCTGCGGGCCTCAGATCGTCTACCCTCCTAGACATTCTTCTGATGGGGGTATCCCGGCGTAGCTCTCTCTTGTTTTGTGTTTGATTATGTCATGGGATGATGTGAAAGCATGTTGGTTCACAAGTTGGGGCACTATACTACCCGGTTTCACCTAAACGGGGAGATTCCCCCTTATACAGGTCCAGAACCTTCGCTTCTAGGTTAGAGCGCATGCATGCGAGGGGGGACACATGCAAGCACCCGCAGACTAGTAGTTAATTTTTGTATGTTCCAACATAGCACCACACTTTTCATGCATGTGCTAGGGCACATGCATGCATGTCCTTGAGGTACTCAAAATTGAGAACAATCTATAAAGGATGTCAAACAACAAATTTCAGACTTTGTCGTGAAATCCTCTCATCTTGGTCTTTTGATTGACCCAAAGAGTGACCTTGAAAGATTCAAAAGTAGTCCATCAACTTGCTTGGTTTTGTTGGTCAGCTCTACCGTGAGGGGAAATTCTACTCTTGACGATTGGTTGAGGATTGTTTCTCAAAGTTTGTGACTAGGCACCCACCTAATGGAAATGAAGTTCAGCATCCTCTAGAATCTTATGGTCTAGTGTAAAGTTCATATTTTCATGGTCTCAATCCTTATGAAGAGTTGGTACATGCTATATCTATAAGAGAAACTATCGTCCGCTCCTCAAGAGGGTTGACAGAACCAGTGGCGGGAGTTTCCACGTATATATCCAGGATTTTACCAAGTATTAACGCATGTCTACAAAGGGGGTTACACTTGGGACTTACACATGGGACCTACCAACCTTGCACCACACTCACACACATATGCTAGGGACACATGCAAGTTTTCATCTGATTCTGACATTCTCGTGGTCTTTCTCCGGCGAAACCCTGATCTGCGGGCCTCGGATCGTCTACCCCCTAGACATTCTTCTGATGGGGGTAGCCCGACGTAGCTCTCTCTTGTTTTGTGTTTGATTATGTCATGGGATGATGTGAAACCATGTTGGTTCACAAGTTGGGGCACTATATGGTCCGGTTTCACCGGAACAGGGAGATTTCCCCTTATACAGGTCCAGAACCTTCGCTTCTAGGTTAGAGCGCATGCATGCGAGGAGGGACACATGCAAGCACATATACCAACCTTGCACCACACTCACACACATATTCTAGGGACACATGCAAGTTTTCAGATGATTCCGACGTTCTCGTGGTCTTCCTCCGGCGAAACCCTGATGATCTACGGGCCTCGGATCGTCTACCCCCTAGACATTCTTCTGATGGGGGTAGCCCGGCGTAGCTCTCTCTTGTTTTGTGTTTGATTATGTCATGGGATGATGTGAAACCATGTTGGTTCACAAGTTGGGGCACTATACGGTCCGGTTTCACCGTAACAGGGAGATTCCCCTTATACAGGTCCAGAACCTTAGCTTCTAGGTTAGAGCGCATGCATGCTAGGGGGGACACATGCAAGCACATATACCAACCTGGCACCACACTCACACACATATGCTAGGGACACATGCAAGTTTTCATCTGATTCCGACGTTCTCGTGGTCTTCCTCCGGCGAAACCCTGATCTGCGGGCCTCGGATCGTCTACCCCCTAGACATTCTTCTGACAGGGGTAGCCCGGCGTAGCTCTCTCTTGTTTTGTGTTTGACTAGGTCATAGGATGATGTAAAACCATGTTGGTTCACAAGTTGGGGCACTATCCTACCCGGTTTCACCTGAACGGGGAGATTCCCCCTTATACAGGTCCAGAACCTTTCGCTTCTAGGTTAGAGCGCATGCATGCGAGGGGGACACATGCAATCACCTATACCAACCTTGCACCACACTCACACACATATGCTAGGTACACATGCAAGTTTTCATCTGATTCCGACGTTCTCGTGGTCTTCCTCCGGCGAAACCCTGATCATGGGGCTGGATCGTCTACCCCCTAGACATTCTTGGCGAGGTAGCCCGGTGTAGCTCTCTCTTGTTTTGTGTTTGACTAGGTCATAGGATGATGTAAAACCATGTTGGTTCACAAGTTGGGGCACTATCCTATCCGGTTTCACCGGAACAAGGAGATTCCCCCTTATAAAGGTTTAGATCCTTTCGCTTCTAGGTTAGAGTGCATGCATGCGAGTGGGGACACATGCAATCACCTATACCAACCTTGCACCACACTCACACACATATGCTAGGGACACATGCAAGTTTTCATCTGATTCCGACGTTCTCGTGGTCTTCCTCCGGCGAAACCCTGATCTGCGGGACTCGGATCGTCTACCCCCTAGATATTTTAGGTTAGAGCGCATGCATGCAAGTTCGTATAAGGGGACACATTCAAGTTTATGGTCTAGCGCAAAGTTCGTATTTCCATGGTCTCAATACTTACAAAAAGCCAAGAAAGATTTCACTTAAACATAAAATAAATTCAAATGAAAGAAAAAACAAAAAGAAAATTAGAAAATAGCAGAAGGCACACGGCAAAGGAGAAAACACACGGCAAAGAAGTACTTTGCCGTGTGTCTGTTTAGGGTACACGGCAAATAATCTTTGCCATGTGTTTGTTCCAGGATGTACACGGCAAAGCCCATTGCCGTGTTCCGCGCGAATTGGCACAAGGCAAAGGCTTGCCAATAATTGACGACGCGGGCCCGCCCCTGCCTTATCCTCTCCCAGCTCGACCCCGCGTCTCCCCAGCTTGACCCCGCGTCGCCGCCGCGTCGATCCAGCGCCGTTGCCGCCTCGATCCCGCGCCGTCGCCGTCGTCTACCTGCCCCCGCGCCGCCGATGCCGGCTCCTCCTCCACCCGGTCCAGCCCCCCTCCACCCACCTGGTCCCCATCCGCCTCACGCCCAGCCGCCTGCCCCGGGAGCTCATGGCAGACTGCGGTAGGAGCCCGGTCCAGCCCCCCTCCACCCACCACCGGCCCGCCCCATCACCATCGGTATGTGCCTATACATGTATATTTTTAGTATATAAGTGTAGTATATGTATGTGTAGCTAGTATGTATGTGTAGTATATATATGTATGTGTAGCTAGTATATATATGTATGTGTAGCTAGTATGTATGTGTATGTGTAGCTAGTATGTATGTGTAGTATATATATATGTATGTGTAGCTAGTATGTATGTGTATGTGTAGCTAGTATATATATGTATGTGTAGCTAGTATGTATGTGTAGTATATGTATGTGTAGTATATATATTTGTAGTATATGTTGTTAGATATATATAGCATGTATTTGTCCCATGTATTTGTTACATATATGTATAGTAGTATGTATATATGTTGTTTCATATATGCATGTGTATAGTAGTAATTTATGAATTATGTGTAAATTTTTGGCATGTCTATAGTAGTAATTTAGTAATTTTTATTCGTGCAGGATATGTGTCGAGTCTGAGGGTGGGGCTGTCGATGGCGTAGGTCATTTTGCGGGAGGGTCGCTGATCTTCTTCACCTCTCGATCACGCTTCCAGGGTAAAAATCAATTCTCCTATCTTGTACCTAGGGTTATTTTCGTGTGTAGATCACTAAATCTGTCGCGTTACCTAGGCGTCTTTTCCTGGCTGTAAGGGTTACGCAGATAAATATGCATTAGTGGTCTCGCATATTATGAAGCGTAACTCTTACGGCATTTATCGGGACAGCCGACGGATACGTAGTTGGGTATGTTTTCCTTGTTCTACTCCGGTCCGAGATAGGATTTCGCAGCTGCCTCTCCTGTTCTCCGGATGCACATCCCTCTTGGCTTTTTGCCGAGACGTGTATCGGGAGAGCAGCGGGGAGGTGCTGCCAAAATTCTGTGTCGGATCGGGGTAGAGCAGGGAGAACATACTCAATCTACAGATCCGGCGGTTGATAGGACCCTCTTTACCTATTAGAGAGATAGGTGGATATATGTATGACGTAAAATATATGTTTGCTAAAATTAACCGAACTAATACCGGATTTATTTATATGGCATGATTAATTGAAAGCATTATATATGTTGTTTTTTGTACTGATTAGAGGATGGAGAATCGTGACTGGATGTATGATGGCTATGTCAATAAGTGGGACTTTACCTCGAAATGGCAATAAAAGACCGAGGACTTTGTGAACCGGGCATTTGCCGTCCCCAGCAGACCCAGAAGAATTTTCTGCCCCTGTGCAAGATGCAAGAACCTGGATACACATTCGAAGGATGATGTGAGTACTCACCTGCTCAATTACGGGTTCACACCATCCTACAAGACTTGGACATTCCATGGTGAAAAGTTAGCGAAACGTGCTAGGAGGGAGTCACGGCAGGGTCAGCAGCAGAGTCAGCCAAGGGGAGAATTTGATGCTGGTTTTGATAGGTGCATAGAAAAATTTGTGAATGCTAATGCGTCTGAAAGCCTTCATGTAGAGGCGGACACACCTCAGGAGGCGGAGACAAGTGAGGAGCCGGAGGAAAACACGGCAAAGTACTACGAGACTTTGTTTGCCTCACAGAGACCCCTTCATGCACATACAGATGTTACCCAACTGGATGCCATAGCTCGCCTTTTGGCCTTCAAGAGCCACAGGAACTTGACCAGAGAGGACTTTGATGATATGCTTGCCGTCGTTGGCAGCATTCTGCCGAAAGGGCACCTCTTGCCGGAGAACTTCTACTATTCGACCAAACTCTTCCGTGACCTTAAGATGTCATATGAGCCGATACACGCTTGTCCGAAGGGATGCATGCTATTCACAAAGGAGCATGCTAAGACAAATTATTGTATCTGCTGCAAATCCTCTAGGTACTTTGAGGTCGATCCCAATGGTGATGGTCAGAAGAGGCAGACCGCGGTTACCCAAAACATTCTTCGGTATCTTCCAATCATACCGAGGCTCCAGCGACTCTTCATGACCGAGGATACTGCCAGATGCAAAGGCGTGAAGGAACAGATACCTCGACAAGATGATACATCCGTCGGATGGTAGTGCATGGAAGAACTTTGTCAAGAAATATCCTGAGAAAGCCGGTGACAAGAGGAGCGTAGCAGTTGCCATATCAACCGATGGGTTCAATCCATATGGCATGTCGGCTTCAGTATACAGTTGCTGGCCAGTGTTTGTTATTCCCCTGAACCTCCCCCCTGGCATCTGCATGAGATTAGAGAACATGTTTGTCTCGATGATAATCCCAGGGCCGAAATACCCGGATAAGAACATGAATGTGTATCTAGAACCGCTGGAGGATGAAATATACTTGTGCTCGTGGCTTTGACCCCCCTTTTTTCCCCTATGTGCATACTTGTAGAAGTTCTTCGACATGGACAGGGCGCGCAAAAGGGAGTGTTTGATGATTGTTCACGAGCTTGCCAAGAGGAAGGTTCAAGACATGCACTACGAGGCACGCGTGAACTGCGTCCGCAACTGGTTCGGCGATCGCAAGATTTGGATGAACAAGATCCAAGCCCGGGAGATGCTATTCGAGCCGTGGCAGTACGTGCAGGTAGTTGCATTTTTGTTTTATTGATTTCTTGACCTTATTCTATTTTCTATTGTACTAATACGTGTGTCTTGTGGATGTAGAACCCTCCTCAGTTCGTGGGTAATGACGAGCGGTGCTTCACGGCAATGGTAGTGTGGTGAACACACCCCAATTACCTCTAGAAACACGCCGATGCAAAGAAGCGGCGAGAGGAGATGGGGGTGCATCACACCGCCAAGGCAGCATCCCCCTCGCCCTTCTTAGGCAAAAAGAGGTGAGAAAATTCTTTATTTGTTCTTGCTTGTAATGTTATTCTTTACTTCGCCCTTTGGAGTCCCCTTTACTTAACTTCGTGCTCTTTTGTGCAGAAAATAAAGACAGATCAAGAGCCGTCCGTGTTTGCCGTTTGGAAGAAGACACGCACGTTGGACGAGCCTAGGAACGGGAGCCTATGGATGAACGAGGAAGCCAGGCTCCGGGGTGAGAAGTACCCTGAGAAGTTCAAGGAGGTGCATGGAGAAGATTCTAACCCTGAGACCGCCCCCTTCGACCCCGAGGTCGCCGTGCTGGCGGGAGAAGGCCAGAAGAATGGTCGCATATGGATCGGTCACGGGTCCGTCGACCCTAAGACCGTTCCATCTATGAGCCAGGTCCGGCGTGGTAGGACGAGCGACCAGCCTGCTATAGAGACCTGCCCACGGCCTTCGGTTGTAGCTCTCGACCTGTTACGGGTATGTTCTTCCTTGGTCATTATGTTTTACTACATGTTTTGTGTTGCAATGTTCATCTAATCGTGGCGACACGACGTAGGAGGAAATGCCCGCTGATAGGGCACGCAGAGAGGCGGCCGAGCAGCGGCAGCAGCAGATGGCCCATCAGCAGGGGTTGCTGGAGCAACAGGGGCAGATGATGCGGTGGATGACACAACAAATGCTCATCAATTCTCAACCAGGGACTCTTCCCACTCCTCCTTTTGCCTTCTCGTGGGTAAGTGATCAAGTGTCTTATTGTCCAATGCTCGCAATTTTCAATCTTGCCTTATTGTCTAATGCTCACAATTTCCAATGCTGCAGATGGACAATGCGATGCCGTCGCCTGGTGGGTTCGCGGGTGGATCGAACAACCAGGCGCCGTCGTCTTTCACCGTCAACAATCCGTCGGTCGTCCGGAGGCTGAATCAGAGTCCTCCAGGTTTGTTTTCTTATACTTGTCAAATTTAGCCATGCCATCGCATTTGTAGAAATTTTAGCCATGATATGACACTTGTAGAAATTTTAGCCTTGGCATGATACTTATAGAAAATTTAGCAATTCCATGACACTTATAGGAAATTTAGCCTTGCCATGATACTTATAGCAAATTTAGCAATTCCATGACACTTGTAGATAATTCTATGCCATTGTCAAAATTTTAGCCATGCTATGACACTTGTAGAAATTTTAGCCTTGCCATGACACTTATATAAATTCTAGCCTTGCCATGGGACTTGTAGATATTCGTGATTTTACTTGTCATATTGATGTAATTTGCCATGAGACTCGTCAAAATCCCATGTTATTGCCATTTCCATCAACTTGCCTAGAAACTTGTACATATTGATGATTTTACTTGCCATATTTATGTACTTGTCTTGAACTTGTAGGATCTCACGATGGAGCATGAGCTTGTGGAGCACTCGGAGTTGATGATCTTGTAATATTTGTCTAGTTTAGGTCTTATAACTTGTTGGTTATGCACTTGGTAGTATTTGACACTTGTGGCAAGAATAAACACTAGCATTTGACACTTGTAATATTTGTGAAATCTCTTTCTTTTGTGGTGATGATGTTTGCTAGTGTTGGTGATGCATTTTGGTGTTGGTGATGATTATATTGTTGTTGTTGATGAGTATATTATTGTTGTTCATGAGTATATTATTGTTGTTGATGATCTGTAGATCATATATACATTATGTTTTGAATTGCAGGAAATGACTGGAAATAGATTTTTTTGAAAAATGACAGCTCCTTTTCCGTGTGTATACACACGGCAAAGGAGCCACGTGTGGGCCACCTGTGCGCCGCTGGGCAATGTCACGGGGCATTTGCCGTGTGCAGTGCGCGGCAGACACACAACAAAGTCGGCAAAGGAGTGAACTTTGCCGTGTGTCCCACCAGATGGGCACACGGCAAATAGCACACACACGGCAACAAGAATGCACACGGCAAAGAGCACACACACGGCAACGATGATCAACACGGCAAAGATAAGGCACACGGCAAAGAACGAGTACACGGTAAAGAGCCATAACACACGGCAAAGGATGAACACGGCAAAGATGTGTCGGCTCCGTCAGACGGGCGTAACCGTCAAGTACTTTACTTTGCCGTGTCAATGTAGTAAACAGACGGCAAAGGCTCTGCCGTGTTCCGGACACAAAGACACACGACAAAGAGCCTTTGCCATGGCTATCGTTGTTGTGTGGCTTTTGCCGTGTGCATACACACGACAAAGGTTTTGCCGTGTTCCGAGTGATCTTTGCCGTGTCTTTTTTCCACACGTCAAAGAGGCTGTGTGCCGTAGTGGCACTTCTAAAAAATGCGACAAGGAAGAAATATGGTCTCTTGGGTGACGGTTGGTAGCTTCATTTGAACTGCCTTATTTTTTTCCAATGTACAACTCTCTTTCAAACTTGTATTTTAAACCCCCAAAATCAATAAAAATATACAGTGAAATCCTACCGTTTTCCACTTTTCCCTACAGAAAAAATAGAGTTAAGAGGTCAATAATGCTACATCTACAGGCAGTGTGTTACGGGATAAAACCTACGGACTGATATACAAGCAGCTGGTTGGTGGAATTCTATTTGCCCTCCGTAAATTCAGGAACATGGGTGTGTTTCCTAGTCTCCACGTCTGCCCGTAAATATTTTCCATAAGAATAATCCCGTAGGTGTAGCATTATTGGTTTAATAATGCCTAGCTGATGCAATTTAAAAGTAAAAAAAACACCCACTTTTGGTCTATACTTTGACACCGAGGAGGGCACGCCCACACAAGTGAGGGGGTAAAATCTAGCATGAAGCATGAGTAAATACCTCATTCTTCTCCATCATGTGGGTTTTATAATGACATAGTTGGTTCTTGCAAGCAAATATTGCCATGTCTCGGCTTGATGACAGGCGTTGGATGCATCCAATGGCCGAGAGCGAGGCGGAGGTGATAGCGGGCCTCAACCACTTAATGGGCTGGCTTTCGAGGTTGGGTTGTGGCCCGGGTAGAAAAATAGGTGGGCCGGTCACTTTTTCTTTTTTTCCTGTTTTTTCAGTGTAGATTTTATTATGTTGACAAATTTAAGTTTTTTTTGCACTGCTTTGTATAGAAATTAATTGCCTAATGGATGGTTATCAAACATGTTAATGTTCTGAATAACATTTAACCAATGAGATATTTTATTTAGAATTTTGTAATATGTGTGTATGTTGTTTATCTATTAAATCATCAATGATATTATGTTTAATATGATGTTTTAAATTGATGAATTATTTTAGGCTCTAAAATTAATTCTGACCAAGGTTGTTTAATTTTATGAGTTGTTTAAATTCTTTGTCATTTCTTCCCAATGGTGATGTGACATAGAGTTATATGTGTTGTTCCATTGCATGTTTATTCATTTACCAACCTAAGTTTATTTTTATGCAATTGACTAATGTTGTTTTCTTATGCCGTAATGATAGCGTCGAATCCCTTTTGATATGAGAATATTGAACAACTTTTTTTTGCGGGTAAGAATGTTGAACAACTCATGGGAAGCAATATCCCATGCTAGAGGCCAGGCATTGAGTTGTCTTTGGGCTGTAATGGTTTTGATTATGCTTTGAGGGAATAAAAACCTATGGAACCCACTCAGGGTGTAACAGGGTATGCTGAACTCAAGAAAACCTATGATTCCAAGATGGAGAAGTGGGAGAATTCTAACCACGTTGCTCTACTTTTAATGAATGCATCTATATCTCCTGATATTGCTGGTACACTCCCTAAAAAGGACACAACTAAAGAATTTCTAGCAGCTTTGAGGAGCAATTCAAGGGCTTCGAGAAAATTTATGCTCATAAACTTTTCTATAAGCTCCTTGAGAAATATACCGTAACTGGTAAAGATGAGGTTAGGACTCACATACCGAGGAAAGTGAATTCTTATCAAAAGCTTAAAGTTTTGAAATGTGAACTCAGTGAGAACCTACTCATAGTCATGATATTGGAATCACTACCAGATCAATTTGACCAATTCAAGATAAACTATAACTCTCTAAAGGAAAAATGGGCACTCGTCGAGATGATTCCTAAAATTGTAAAGGGGGAAGAGAGGATTATCAAGCAAATCAAAGATCAAGACTTACAAGTTGGAACCTCGAAGAGAAAGAATGTTTGGAATGGTCCTCCCAAGAAGAATCAATTTCAAGGCAAGACACCTCCAAAAGGAAAGGGCTCTAGTTTCACAAGTTCTGATCCTGACACTTCTGCTAGTGTTGGGTCGAACGTGTGTAACTTTTGCAAGCAAGAAGAACATTACAGGAAGGATTGCCCAAAATGGCTGAACTGTCTAGCCAAGAGAGGTAATGATGAAATTATGTTTATAGATGAATCTCTTTGTGTTGAATTTTCTAGAAATACATGGTGGATTGACTGAGGTGCAATTTTACATGTTGCAAATTCCATGCAGAGATTTCATACAACCCACACCATAAGTCTGGGGAAAGAAGGCTTAAGGTCATAAATGGGAAGAAAGATGTTTAAGCTTTTGGTTCTCTCGATCAGGATCTAGACACCGGATTCTTCCTTTGTTTGAATAATGTTCTCTATGTCCCTACCTTAAGTAGGAATCTTATTTCAGTTTCTTGTTTTGACGATGACATGTTTAAATGTATATTGGCAATAATCAATGTGTTATAAAGCATTGTAGTAAATATATTGGCCTTGATGTCAAACGAGGAAAACTATATATGTTATATGTCAATGATTCTTTTTTGCATGTCAATGTGAATCATATGAATGAAAAATGAAGCACTAATAAGAAATGGAAAGGCATGAGCACTTCTTCGAAATTGTGGCATCGTTGTTTAGGTCACATTTCGAGGGGGGGATTGAATGTTTGATTAAAAATGAAATTCTTCTTCCATTAGACTTCTTAGATGATGATAAATGCATTAGTTGCATTAAAGGAAAATATGCTAAAACTATTAAGAAAGGAGCAGTAAGAGCCAGGAGGGTCCTCAAACTTATTCATACTAATATTTGTGGACCCCTTAATGTAAAATCCATGGATGGTTTTGATTCGTTCATAACATTAACGGACGGCTTTTTCCGATATGGGTATATTTACCCTATACGTGATAGATCAGAAGCTTTGGACAAATTCAAAGTGTTCAAAGCTGAAGTCAAGAATCAACTGAATGACAAGATTAAAGTTGTACTGTCTGATTGCGGGGGAGAGTATTATGGTAGGCATTCTTCTCGTGGGAAAATTCATGGCCCTTTTACAAAGTTTCTAGCTAAGAATGGAACTTTTGTCCACTATTCAATGCCTGGTGAACCTCAGCAAAATGGAGTAGCTGAGCATCGCAACCGCACCCTTATGGACATCGTGCGAAGCATGCTTAGTCATGCAGGTTTTCCAGTAAGCCTATGGATGTTGGCTCTAAAGACAACCGCATATTTACTAAATATTGCTCCCACTAAATCTGCATCGAGCACATCTTACAAGATATGGACGGGAAATAAAACGAGCTTAAATTACCTATGTGTGTGGGGTTGTCCTGCTAAAGCAAAAGTATTCAATTCACAACTTAAGAAACTGGATCCAGAGACATTAAGTTGTCACTTTATTGGATACCCTCATAGGGGGAAGGGATATCGCTTTTATTGTCCAGGCCATAGCAATAAATTCATGGAAATCACACAAGGGATATGTTTTGAGGATAATGAAGCCATGGAAATAAGGATTATTAATCTTGAAGAGAAGCAGGTGTGTGCTCCATCCCCAACTATCCAAGAGATCATTTTCCCATTTCGAAATTTTTACATGACATCCAGTATGCATACTGAAAATACTCACGTTGAAAATAATGTTGATCTTGAAAAGAATGGAGATTCACAACTAGAAGATAATTCTCAAGAAGAACATGATCCAAAACCATAAAATGATCCTCCACCACCACCTCTACTACAAATAACACAACATGAAAGAAAGAAAGCCATACCGGATGATTATATCACTTGCATGAGTGAGGATCTCAATGATATGGGAAAGGTGGAGGACCCATCCTCCTACAGGGAGGCTATGAAAAGTGACAACTCATATAAATGGGTACCTTCCATGGCAGATGAAGTCAACTCTATGGGCACAAATAATGTTTGGTACTTAGTAGATATTCCTAATGGAGCTAAAAGAGTAGGCT
Organism: Avena insularis; assembly: GCA_023614405.1. NCBI lineage: Eukaryota > Viridiplantae > Streptophyta > Magnoliopsida > Poales > Poaceae > Avena > Avena insularis. Next base: position 84,655,837 of record CM042695.1, on the reverse strand, counting down.
GCAAGTAGGTATACAAAACTAAGTATGATTCCAAAGGGAACATTGAAAGGTTCAAAGCAAGACTTGTTACGAAAGGATTTACAAAAAGAGAGGGAATCGATTAGAACGATACTTTCTCTCATGTGTCTAGTAAAGATTCTTTTAGAATCATTATGGCATTAACATCTCACTGTGACTTGGAGCTGCATCAAATGGATGTAAGACGACATTTCTGAATGGTGATCTGAATTAAAATGTTTACATGGCTCAACCCGAAGGTTTTGTCATACAAGGAAAAGAACACTTGGTATGTTGATTATAGAAATCTATTTATGGCTTGAAGCAAGCTTCAAGACAATGGTACCTTAAGTTAAATAAAGTCATTCGAACTTTTGGTTTTACAGAAAATATTATGGACAACTGCATTTATGTCAAGTTTAAAGGCACTAGGTTCACAATATTAGTCCTGTATGTGGATGACATATTGTTGGCCTATAGCGATAAGGATATGCTGCATTAGACCAAGAATTTTCTGTCTTCCAACTTTGATATGAAAGAACTCGGTGAAGCCTCGTATGTTCTTGGAATAGAGATTCATCGAGATAAGTATAAAGGTGTGTTGGTATAAACACAAAAGGCATACTTTGAGCGAGTACTAAAGAAATACAATATGCACAAGTGCTCACCCTCATCTCCTATAGTTAAGGGCGATAGATTTGGGACTTTCAATATCCGGGGGACCAAATTCAAACTGTTTAGATGAAGTAGGTTTTTATGCTTAAACTCTTGGAAGCATCATGTATGCATGATACATCGGAAATGTATCTATAATTTTTGATGTTCCATGCTTGTTTAGTATCTACTTTGCTTTGCTTTGTCTATACTTTGAGGTGTTTTTATATATTTTCTGGTACTAACCTATTAACAAGATGCCATAGTGTCAGTTGCCTGTTTTCTTATGTTTTTGGTTTCAGAAAGGCAGAAAATCAATATTTTCAGAATTGGACAGGACAAAAGCCAAAGTCAATATTTCACCGAGGAGAACACGGAGTCTAGAGGAGAGACGGAGGGGAGCCACAGGGCAGCCGCACCCCCCCAGGCGCGGGCCCACCCTAGTCCATGCTTGGGCAGGGTGTGGGACCCTTGGCCGCCCTCCAGCCTCGCCTCTTCGCCTATAAGAAGCCCCCGATGCCTAAATCCTAAGTATCCAATCAATATTCCATGAAACCGTCTGTAGCCGCCGCCACCATCGTCCCCAGATCGGGGGATCTAAAGCTCTTCCTGGCACCTGGCCGGAGGGGAGATCATCCTGAAGGCCTTCTTCTTCATCATGGCAGCCTCCGGTATGAAGCGTGAGTAGTTCCACCTTGGACTATGGTTCCATGTAGTAGCTAGATGGTTGTTTCTCCTCCTTTGTGCTTTCATGTCTAGATCTTGTGAGCTCTGTTCATGATCAAGATCTCATCTATTTGTAATCATGCATGTTGTGTTTGCGGGGATCTGATGGATATTGAGATTACTATGTCATATTGATTAATGGTTTTGTCTTATTGATTCTATAATGTCTGTGTTGTTTGTGATCTTGCATGCTCTCCGTTGTTAGTGGCTATCTTGGCCAAGTAGTTGCTAGTGAATCCAAGAGGGAGAAAACAAAGGTCTCTTGTTCATGGAACAAGTGGATTGTTTACCTTACACACTTTGCTTAAAGCAGTTCTCTGTTGCTTGCAACTTAATATTGGAGGGGGTTCGGATGATAACCCAAAGGTGGGCTTCTAGTCATAGTGCAGTTGGATGGCGGTCTATGTATCTTGTTGTATTATCCAATCGAATCTCATAGGATCATGATGTCTAGTATTGCATTGTTATGCCTTACTCAGTCCTGTCAAATGCCCTACTATAATTTGTTTACCCAGCATGCCAGGTTTGTTTATCTAAGGAGAACACCTCTAGTGAACTATGGACTCCGGTCCAATCTTTACCATTGATACATCTTCCACTGTTAATGTTTACTTGCTGCAAACCACCATTACCTTCCACACCATACAGCTAATCCTTTGTTACAGTAACCGGTGAGATTAACAACCTCACTGTTCATTGGGGCAAAGTCTTAAGTTTGTGTTGTGCAGGTCTCCAAGTTGCTTGCAACACCTTTGAGATGTTTCCTTCCTTCTACTGGTTCGATAACCTCGGTTTATTACTGAGGGAAGACTTGCTGCTATGCTTCTTCACACCTTGCTCTTGGGGTTTCCCGACGAAGCGCTCTCAGGCGCCATCAACAAGTTTTCTGGCACTGTTGCCGAGGAGGCTAAGAACGTCTTCACAAGGGGAGTCCTCCTCAACCTTTCTCTTTACTTTGTTTTTGTTTTGCTTAGTTTCTTTTATTTGGTTTTGTTTGCTTCTTTTTATCAAAAACTCCAAAAAATAGTTTTGTTTTGTTTGCTTTCTCTTATAAAAACACAAACAAAAATTAGTTCCTGCTTTAGTTACTACTGCTGTTATGGCTTTCTCCACTTTTGCCAAAATGAACTCTGCTGAGAACACCAAGTTGTGTTACTTCACTAGCACAAACAACAATGATTTCCTAAGAACTCCTATTGCTCCACCTGCTCCTGATGCTACCTTTTATGAAATTAAGCCTACTTTGTTGAATCTTGTGACGAGAGAGCAATTTTCCGGTGCTAGTTCTGATGATGCTGATGTCCATCTCAATAACTTTGTTGAACTTTGTGATATGCAAAAGTATAAGGATGTAGATGGAGATATTATTAAGCTAAAGTTTTTTCCTTTCCCCTTGAGAGGAAAAGCTAAAGAATGGTTGCTATGCTTGCGTAGAAATAGTATTGATTCTTGAATTAAGTGCAAAGATGCTTTTATTGGAAACCACCACCAATATGGATGCCACTAAACCACAAGAAGTCCCTATTCCTCCTCCTACAATGCCTAACCCCAATGAGTCTACTACTAGTGATGCTAAGTTTGATTTTGATCTTGATGGTCGCAATATTTCTGAAGTGATTATGTTCCTACAAAAGCTTGCTAGAAGTCCTGATGTTAGTGATATGCATGTAGCTTTCACTAAACACATTACAGATGCTCTTGTTAAAATTAAGGAAGAGAAGTTGAAAAACAAAGTTTCTATTCCTAGGAAAGTATAAATAGTTGGGAACCCATTATTAATATGCAAGTGAATGACTTTGATCTCAAAGCTTCATGTGATCTTGGTTCTAGTGTCTCTATTATGCCTAGAAAGATTTATGAAATGCTTGATTTGACACCTTTGGAAGATTGTTATTTGGATGTCCCACTTAATGATAATGCTAAAAATAAACTCATGGGGAGTGTTAATGATGTTCTCATTATGGTTAACAATGCTTATGTCCCTATTTATTTCTATGTTTTGGATGTTGAATACAATGCTTCCTGTCCTATTACTTTGGGAAGACCTTTTCTTAGAATTGTTGGTGCCTCATTGATATGAAAGAAGGCACCATTAAATATAAATTTCCATTCAAGAAAGGTATTGAACACTTCCCTATGAGGAGAGAGAAGTTGCTTTTTGCTCCTCATTTGAAAGCAAGGTTTGATGTTAATGCTTCTTCATTTGAAAATACTTGATTCTTGCTTCTTGTGCCTAACTTAAAGGAGTTAAAAAAAGTACTTGTTGGAAGATAACCCAAGAGTTTTCTTGAGTCTTGGAAGTTATTACTTCAGTAATGACCTCTCCTTATCCTTTTTGTTTGCTTTTTGTGCCAAGAATGACCTCTAATGAGAGGGAAGTAAGATTTGGGGAGTTGCTATCCCGAAACAGATTTTTGTGCTCCACCATAAAAATTCGTTAGGAATCTCTATACGTAGGATTGAGCTGATATTTTATGAATATATCTCCCAGTATGTTAGATAAATTTCATTAGTTCAGCACTTTTTGATTTGAGCAACAGAAAATCTTCGAAAAAATCGGTTTCTACCTGCTGGTCTGTTTTAACAGATTTCTGCCATTATTTGCATTTGCTTCTTATTGATTCCTTTTTGGGTTCTTTTTTGGAAATTGAGCTTTTTGAGGGAGTTGCTACAGTTGCTAGTGTTTTTAGTGAAATTTTTGCTGTTCTAAAGCTAAACCCAAAGGTCTATTATCTTTTGAATACACTAATGTTGCTAATGAAGATTGTGTGAAGTTTTCTATGAAAGAAAAATTTCAGGTGTAGAGAGAGAATGATGTAATGATATGAAGAATTAACAAAAGCTCAAGCTTGGGATGCCACCCCGGTGTCACCCCAAGAAATATCCAAGAGGTACAAGTGTCAAAGCTTGGGGATGCCCAATGCATCCCCTTCTTCATCAATAAAAAGCTCAGGTCTTTCTAGGCACTTCGTTTTTATTGTTTCATGCACTATTGTGTTATTCTTGAAGTGTCTTAGTTTTCGTTTGATTTGCTTAGTTTGCTTGAATAAAGTAGTTTGGACCTCCTTTCTCGCTGTGTTGTTTCAAATAAGTTGATTGGTGTAGGAAAGGAGTAGAAAGTTCTTACTTGAAATAGTGCAAGAGGAGCTTGCTTTGATTGTGACTTAGACTTTAGCATGTCATGCTAGGTGTTGTTTTGACCTTATGCTTAGTGATTATAGTTGTAGCATGACTTGTTCCAAACAATTGGGATTGCTTTAGTGCGCCTTGAAGGAATCATGCGTTGTTTTAGCATACAAAAGCATAGTATTGTGGTATTTTCCTTTGATGTTTTGTTTGGGTTGACTTGGCACATGCTCACACCATGTTATGACTATGAACAAGTCACCATAGCCTCTATGATCATTTAGTCCTTGACTTGTAGTACCACTCTATGCTTTGATTAGTAATGTTTTGTCGCTCTGCATGATTATGGCCATTATTGCTCTCTTAGTTGGTTGCTCCCAGTCTTTTGCTAGCCTCCACTTGTATGAGTAAGCTCTACTCATGCTTCCAACTCCCAAGAAACCAAGTTATTCCAAAGTGTCCACTATAAATTCCTATGCATGGTGTGTTACACCTGACGAGGTTTAATCTCGTCAATGCCCATTGTTATGGACTTGGGTTTTGGAGAAGATGGGGATGCTGGAGATCGTGGCACGGTTAACAGACAAGCAACCAGGGGACACGAGATTTACCCAGGTTCAGGCCCCCGGAGGGAAAACCTTACTCCTGCTTGTCTGCTCTTGATTACGGTGGAACCGAAGGTTACAGGGTGCGCAGATTCGATCTGGCGTGGATGCGTGTGCGAAAGTATGAGTCGAGATTGTAGATCTGTAGATCTGTCTATTGTGTACGTGCCCTCCTCGTTGGACCCTCCTAGCCTTTATATATGGGGAGGCTAGGTCTCGTGTACGTCTGAGTAGGTTACAAGTTGTATTCAAACTCTAGTCTTGAGCTTTCCTTGTCTTCTGCGCTTGGGAGTCCGTGTCCATATGGGCTTCATAGCAGCCAAACCCTCATAAGCGTCATGGATCCAGGCAGGTCGTCGAGTGGGTCTTCCGTCAGGCTGGACTAGGTAGGCTAACATCAGGTACCCGTAGGGTATAACCATGTCAGTAGCCCCCGAGTCTCCATCCGAAACATAGATTCGGGTGGAGACTTAGTTGTCTTGAACCTTGTATTTGGATGTCGGAGTCGAAAGTTGTGTCGAGTGCGAAGCACTTCACCCGAAGTTCATCGGGTCACTGAATTTGTTCTGTTGTAAAGGAATCGACATCATGGACGTAGTCAACACAATGGACTATAGGGTGCTCCCTATGGAGTAGCCCCGAGTGTCTGCTCGAGTGAGTCGAGCAGAGACTTTAATTCAGCTGTTGTTTGCTTCAGGTCCGTAGGACACAATTTTTTTTCGGATGCTTGAATCAATCCTCCCTATGGGAGTAGCCCCCGAGTCCGTAGTGGAGTCGTAGACTCGACGCAGGACTCGAAGATCTTGTGTGTGCGCGACCATCGCTCTAGTTTGGAGTAGCCTCCGAGTGTCTGGCGGAGTCGTAGACTCGGGCAGAGACTCGAGTCTTGTATCTTGTAGACGCAGTGGACAATCTCGCGGGCGTACCGCTGACCCGGAAGTACATCGGGTGCGCGATCAGCGCTCCTGATAGGAGTAGCCCCCGAGGGTCTAGTCGAGTCGTAGACTCGAGTGGAGACTCATGCGAGGAGAAACCACTGACCCGGAAGTGCATCGAGTCAGCTTCTCATGCATAAGGAGCCAAGAATCGATGGTGCAGTCGGAGTTGACGTGGCGAAGTCATGCGGCGTTTAGCCGGAAGGACTCGACGTTGCGGATGAAGTTAACACCGTTGCTTCTGTCGGGTGAGCGACCAATGTCGTGTCTTCATAGCATCAAGCAATGCAACCATCCAAGGAGGGACTCGACTCGGGTCTTGATTGTATGGCGTAGCCAGCTCTTTTGTCGACTCCTGTTGGAGAACCTAATAGAATAGCTCGACGCGGTCGATGTCCTTGTAAGCTGCAGAAAACATAAAGAATTGTGAAGTACTTGTATCTTGTAAAGAATATTTTCCTGTCAGCTTGTATATTAAGATTCTGGTGCCGATCGAGTCGACACTTTTGCGCTGTATGCTAGGCCTTTTCGTTAGCCTGATTACCCTTAGTCTCAGTACCATGCCAAGGCACTCGGAGTTCAAGGATTCAACGATCAGGCAGAATCAGCTACTCGGGCTGTCGCGTTCGAGGTGCTCGAGTGCGTGGAGCCGATGGCACATTAGGTTACTCGAAGAGGGCGCAGCCCCCGAGTGTTTAGAGTGCGAGTTAAAAATAAAAGAATCAACTCCGAGTAGAGGAAACTTAGATTTGTTGGTTGTCATGGCGAAGTCGACGCGGTAGCGGGTCACACGGCGGACGTAGTCGACGCGGCGGACCACGGTCATAGCAGCGACGGGTTCCTTGGGGTCGATGGCGGCAGCGAGTTCCGCATCCGAAGATTGTCGCAATCGAAGACCGCACTGGTCGCCAGATCCGGCGATGTATCGGGTCACCGCAGCCGAAAGCCGTATTGGGTCGCCGATGTCGATGGAGCCCCCGAGCCCCCGAGTCGTTGGAGTCGAAGATCGTAGAGGACCCCCGAAGTAGAAGATCATGGTGGGTAAACCAAAGCGGAGGGAGCCCCCGAGTCGAAGACCGAAGCGGGTCGCACGGCGACGCAACCCCAAGTGTAGAGTCAGCGCAGTAGGCGCACTTGATGCAGCGGATGTGTGGTTCAGGTTGATGGAGTCGCGGGAGCCGGTGCGACCAGCGGGTCGTGGTCATGGAAGACAGTGCGACCGATCGGTCGGATGGAGTTGAATCATGGTTGGAGTTTGTTCCGATGAAGTCGTCGTGTGTCCATGTCAAGCTGATAGATCTTCGCGTGAGAAAGGTTGTCTCTGATGTGATGCAAACACGGACTCGCCGAGGCCTGGCTTTTTTTTGTCTCGATCTCATATTGTATCGTAGGTGTACTTCTTCCGGATTGTATGTATTTTCTAACTACTCTGCTCTGCTTCTTTCTCGAACAACCTTGTGCATGCGAGTGATGGTAGGAAGCAAAATCAGTTTTCATGCATGCTAAATGACCAGTGCATGGCCGTCTTGGTCGTGCGATGTTTGCTTCATAAAAAATCTTTCAGGTTTGCATGCAGAATCTTGACACGTGCCGTGGGGCTCTCTAGTTTGCATATACAATTTGCTTCAGATCCAAATTAAACACGCAGCCCAATAAATCTCTGTCTTCGCGAGGCACCAGATGCGACGCCTGCCAAGGCTTGATCCGATTGGATCTCTCCCGTCTGCCTACTTGCTGAATCATATTAATCGTTGCCGCTCGTGAGTGCGTCCGTGGTAAATTGGCGTCGCCGGCTATGCTGCAAACGTGTGCTTCCAAAACTGTCAGATCCGGTGTCATAGAGGATTGTTGAGTTTGCACAGTAGGCATTGATGAAGACGGAGTAGTCCGCGGAGATGCCCCGGGTGACGCAGTCTGCAGTTGAATTTGTTGACGACGAAGCTGAGTGCGTGGACGCAGACGCATCGAATAGAAGTGATCTGATCTGGCCGATTAAGGTAACCAAATCAGATCCTCTTCTAGTAGCCGAAGAATCGTAGATTGTAGTGGATGGGACCGTCGCGATCGCACAATCAGCGTCTCCAGTTCCCACAGACGGCGCCAATTGACGAGGTTTAATCTCGTCAATGCCCATTGTTATGGACTTGGGTTTTGGAGAAGATGGGGATGCTGGAGATCGTGGCACGGTTAACAAGCAAACTGTGGGACACGAGATTTACCCAGGTTCAGGCCCCCGGAGGGAAAACCCTACTCCTGCTTGTCTGCTCTTGATTACGGCGGAACCGAAGGTTACAGGGTGCGCAGATTCGATCTGGCGTGGATGCGTGTGCGAAAATATGAGTCGAGATTGTAGATCTGTAGATCTGTCTATTGTGTACGTGCCCTCCTCGTTGGACCCTCCTAGCCTTTATATATGGGGAGGCTAGGTCTCAGGTACCGATACGAGTAGGTTACAAGTTGTATTCAAACTCTAGTCTTGAGCTTTCCTTGTCTTGTGCGCTTGGGAGTCCGTGTCCATATGGGCTTCATAGCAGCCGAACCGTCATAAGCGTCATGGATCCAGGCAGGTCGTCGAGTGGGCCTTCCGTCAGGCTGGACTAGGTAGGCTAACATCAGGTACCCGTAGGGTATAACCATGTCAACACCATTCCAAGTATATTCTTGTTTTCATCTATCTTTCAATAAAAAAGTATTTTGTTATGTGAAAACTTAGTGATTAAAGCTCTTACAAACTTGATGGCACACTTTATTTTTCTTGCCCCTAATAAACTTGAACCATTGTGTCATCTATGTTGTATATGCTTGCACTTATACGTTGAAATTAGCAGAACCGTACTGTCACGAGGAACGCTTTCAACATTGCACCTGTACGTTATACACAGTTGATATTATGCTTTTTTGTCTATGGATGTCGTCGGTATGAAATAAACGGGAAGCTTGTAAGTCCATGGAGTTATGTATATGTGTTAGAGAAACGCCTAGGCCGCTAGCCTAAGCCATGCCTAATCATGATGGAAACTTGCAGCATCACCATAATGATATCTATGAAGCTTTCTTCTTATAAAAAAAGAGACATATTGAAAAGAGGAAAGATAGAAAAAATTACCATATTCCCATGGTAAATAATAATATTGCTAAGATGCTCATTGTCTGATTGCCTTGTCATTCTGATTATGGTATAGCTCCTGTACCATGTGCAAGGGGTACCCCGTTGGCGGTTCTCTATGATACACATGTACTTACTATGACAAGAAATTACAGGTGACTAAAGTTTAGTAGCATGAGGAGCGGCCCTCGTATTCAAGGGACATGAGATTGCCAACTTGTACTTTGTCAAGCATATACTCCATAGTTTGTTCACTTTAACCTTAATCACTTCATGATGCTTATAATAGGGCAATGAGGGCTGAAAGCTAACAAGTACCATAATTTTGGAAGCTCTTTTTGAGACTTGAAATCCCTGCTTTTCTTTATGAAGGGCCTTTCTTCCACTATTATATTGAGTCTTCACCTTCTACCTTTAGGCACCAGTTAAGAGAGCATAGTTGCCATTCTTAGTTCTATGTGTATTGTCCCAAAACTTATTGATTGATGCATATTGTTGATATTACTTATTCTTGTGCTATTTGTATCTAGTCACACTTATGGACTTTGAAGGTGTCCCATGCATCTATTTGCTACTCTATGAGGGACAAGCTGAATGCCACTATGCTATGTTTTCTGTATGTGAAACAAACAAACGTTTTTTAATGCATGTTATTCATGATCTTTGTTTGTAGCCTTTCATGTTGCATGCATAGTTACTTTGTCTTACTGTTAGAACTTCATCTTTAATGCTCATGTTTAGAGTTCTTTGATACCAACTTTTATTGCTTGCAAATGGTTTGATCTTGGTTTTGATGGTGCATGTCACCTTAAAAATTATTCTTTTATCACTTACCTACTCGAGGACGAGCAGGAGTTAAGCTTGAGGATGCTTGATACGTCGGAAACGTATCTATAATTTTTGATGTTCCATGCTTGTTTAATATCTACTTTGATTTGCTTTGTCTACACTTTGAGGTGTTTTTATATGTTTTCTGGTATTAACCTATTAACAAGATGCCACAGTGCCAGTTGCCTGTTTTATTCTATTTTTGGTTTCAGAAAGGCAGAAAATCAATATTCTCGGAATTGGACGGGACAAAAGCCATAGTCAATATTTCACCGAGGAGAACACAGAGTCCAGAGGAGAGACGGAGGGGAGCCACAGTGAACCCCCAGCCCTGTGGGCCCACCCTAGGCAGGTGTGGGCCCCAGCGCCCTCTGCCTCGCCGCCTCTTCACCTATAAGAAGTCGCCGATGCCTAAACCCTAAGTACCCAATCAATATTCCACGAAACCGTCTGTAGCCGTCGCCACCATCATCCCTAGATCGAGGGGATCTAAAGCTCTTCCCGGCACCCTGCCAGAGGGTAGATCATCCCGGAGGCCTTCTTCTTCATCATGCCAGCCTCCTGTATGAAGCGTGAGTAGTTCCACCTTGGACTACGGGTCCATGTAGTAGCTAGATGGTTGTTTCTCCTCCTTTGTGCTTTCATGTCTAGATCTTGTGAGCTCCGTTCATGATCAAGATCTCATCTATTTGTAATCATGCAAGTTGTGTCTGCGGGGATCCGATGAATATTGAGATTACTATTTCAAATTGATTAATGGTTTTGTCTTATTGATTCTATCATGTCTGTGTTGTTTGTGATCTTGCATGCTCTCCGTTGTTAGTGGCTATCTTGGCCAAGTAGTTGCTAGTGACTCCAAGAGGGGGTATTTATGATTGATATTGGGTTCATGCCTCTATTGAATCTAAGGGAAGTGACAGAAATCTCTAAGGTTGTAGATGTGCTGTTGTCACTAGGGAGAAAACAACGGTATCTTGTTCATGGAACAAGTGGATTATTTACCTTACACACTTTGCTTAAAGCAGTTGTCTATTGCTTGCAACTTAATACTGAAGAGGGTTCGAATGATAACCCAAAGATGGATTTCTAGTCATAGATGCAGTTGGATGGCGGTCTATGTATCTTGTTGTATTGCCCAATCGAATCTCATAGGATAATGATGTCTAGTATTGCATTGTTATGCCTTGCTCAGTCCTATCAATTGCCCTGCTGTAATTTGTTTACCCAGCATGCCATGTTTGTTTATCTAAGAAGAACACCTATAGTGAACTATGGACCCCGGTCCAATCTTTACCATTGATACATCTTCCACTGTTACTGTTTACTTGCTGCAAACCACCATTACCTTCCACACCATACAGTTAATCCTTTGTTACAGCAACCGGTGAGATTGACAACCTCACTGTTCGTTGGAGCAAAGTCTTGAGTTTGTGTTGTGCAGGTCTCCAAGTTACTTGTAACACCTTTGAGACGTTTTCTTCCTCCTACTGGTTCGATAACCTCGGTTTCTTACTGAGAGAAGGCTTGCCGATGTGCTGCTTCACACCTTGCTCTTGGGATTTCCCAACGAAGCACTCTCAGGCGCCATCAATGGACAGGTCTGTACGTGCTCTGACTTGGCTTTTATAACCGGGATGTTTGGCAGATTCCAATAAAATCTGAGACGATACCACTGGAAGGACGCAAATAAAGTCTTGCGTTACATGAAAGGAACAAAAGATTACATGCTTACATATAGAATGTCTGATAACCTGGAAGTTCTTGGTTATTCAGATACTGGTTATGTCGATTGTGTGGATAGTAAGAAATCCACATCGGCTTATTTATTCACACTTTCCGGAAGAGTCATGTCATGGAAAAGCTCCAAGCAAACAATAATTGTTTCATCTACGATGCAAGCAAAATTTATATCATATTATGAGGCCATTGAACAGACTGTATGGTTAAAGAAATTTATACCCAGACTTAAAGTGGTGGAAAGTATTTCAAGGCCACTTTTATCATACTGCCACAATGAGCCCGCAGTCTTCTATACGAGTAACAACAAGTCAAGTGCTGCTGCCAAGCATATTTATATTAAGTATCATGTTGTGAAAGATAAGATCCAGGATCAAACAATTAATATTAAGCATATACGAATGACTCATATGCTTGTGGATCCGCTTAATTACCAACGACTTACTACCCAGTATTTTTGGTGAGCATGTTGTCGGCATGGGATTAATGAAAGTCTTATGATTCTAAAATAAAGAGACCACTATAAAGAACCACTCCCAATAAGAAACACTTTATCCATTTTGAAATGGTCTTGTATACCATAGGGGTTAATGTTTAACATAATTTCATTGGCTATTGCAACACTTCGCTTTGATATATTATTCCCATGAAAAAATGGGCAAATGAAGTTAAACCTATCGATCAAAGAGAAGAATATTGGTTTTGATCTATCAGGTTAAACGATCTGTCACAATAACAAATAAGAGGATAAATAGATAAGTCAAAACTAACGTTAAAATATGGGAGGCCAATGAACCAGCGTTTGATACCTCACTTGTACGCTAACTAAACGCCCTGATCGGGGGCGCTCTAACCAACTATTGGTTCTGGCCCCCTGTTGCGTGCGCACATATATTAAGAGGAGAGTTCAGCGGCTAGAAACTTACCCTCGTTAGTGCCGAACCCAGCTTCTCCCCGAAATCCCCACGATCTGCTCTGATCGCAGTCTATTTACAAGCAAAGGGACTGGCTGGAGGCTCGAGTTGATGTCCTAGGACAGTGTAGGTAAAGGCCCAAGGGGATCAGGAGGATCCCCAGATCGTCTGCTGCTACATCTTTCTCACCACCACCTCCACCTCAAGACTAGATCAAGCAGGCAATGGCAACCCATAAGTTAACCTTAATCTCTCTTTTAGTACTAATGATCAATAGGTGCAATCTCAGCAATTGCTAAGTTTATTTTAATGCACTAAATGCAAACCAACAGTAGTTACTCCAATTGAAGTGGGTAATTGGCTATCTTTTTTTAAACTGAAGGTCGAGGTCCATCGTTAAATTAATAACGCAAACTTCGCGAAAGATACAAGAGTGCTTATCCAGATTACAACCAACACCCAATACCCAACACACACAGAGATAAACTAGAAGCACAAGGTGAACTAGATAAAGGCACTGAACCGGGTCAAGCGGAGGTGCCCAACAGTGATTAAGGAACCCAGCGGCAAAGCTATGTAGAGGCCAGGGGGGCGCCACCCCCAGCCCAAAACAAAACTTCTAATACCCAGGTAGTAATCAACCACGATTTTAGAAAGATTAGTCCATCCAGTATGAGCACATCCTCCTCAATCTCAAATTTCAAATTGGGGATTTTTGATTTTGTTGTTGTTTAAACTGCAGATTGTCCAGTTAGCTTGTTAAGTAATTATTATATTGGGAATGGAAATGAAAAAGGAAACATTGCCTTGTATTTCAAAAGACAGAGAACAAAGCCAGTTGATGAAGATCTTCTAGCACCACCGAAACAGTCTTTACCTTTGCTTCTTGAACTAGAACCGCGACAACAAGATCAAGATGAAGAGCCTCAAGAAAATAAAGCATTTCCGGACCCTTTGTTGTTCATGCTTCTAATGATGAAGAGTTGAAAAATATTTCAACCTTGACTGTCCTGTGTTCATTGCCTTGTTGAGACAAGAAGAGATTCTATATACAATCTGATTGTCATGTTACTACGTCTACTTGTCACTCTTCCGGTTTCTACCGTAAGTGCAGAACATGCATTTTAAAGTTTAAAGATCATAAAGAGAAGGTTGCGCAATAAGATGACGGATGAGAATCTTGCCAATAATTTGGTAGTTCACATAGAGCGTGAAATTGCTGAGAAGTACAACTTTGAGGCTGTATTAGCTGAATTTAAGAGCAAGGGTGATCGAAAGGCTGATCTGTAATGCCTCCATAGTTTTACAATGTCTCTTTCAAAGCTGATTAGTATGATCAAGTAGAATATTTTTGTATAGTACTATAGTTAGTTAGTTCATCATATAGATATGGATTTTATCATACATGTACTTTGCAACCAATGTGGCCGGTATCTCAAGTCTTCAGATACTAGTTTATCTTCATTGTTTAAATTTTGTTTGGTCCCCCCCCCGGATTTTTTTTCAAGGTCCGCCATTGAAGGAACCCCTAAGGAGAAGTACGCCGGAGAAGATGAGTAAACACGCTGGTTGTAGGAGGATTGTCGTTCCGCCTTCAGTCTCTGTCATCAAAGAGAAACCTATCCCTAGACATACGGGAGACACCATCATCGGCGGGCTAGAGCTCACCCTAGAGCTCAAGCCGGCGCACCAACAGACACTGCGCCCTGCCAAGACGAGAACACCACCATCGCATACATCACCTCCAAGAACCTTCAACGCCATCGCAACACACCACCGCCGACCGAGAGACACACTGTGTGGGCTCCAAGACGGCGCCTTCAAAAAGGATGCGGCATCGAAAAGTACCGCCGCCGCCCGATCCGAGGGGATGTAGGTTTTCACCCGGAGAAACAGGAAGGAAAGGGAACAAGCCGCCGACCACGCCGGTCAGATTTTCACCCCGGCCAAAAGTCTGAATCCACACCAGGGAGTGACCAGCGAAAATGCTGAGCCCCACCCACCGCTTAGCCACTCCCTAGGCCAGAAGTTGAGCTCGTGCCAACCCAAATACTAACGGTTGTCTCTGCCTGACCAAACTCATCGATCAGACGCCGCCCGACATCGCTCGCGAGCCCGCGACTACCATTAGCAGCCATGCCGATTGCCGAGCGCGTCCCGAGTCCCGTCCCGGAGTTTAATTTCCCGTTGGCCGTCGACCTCGCGCTCTTCTTTATTTCATCCAATGGAAAACGAACACGTACAAATTAGATCAATCCACACGCACACACACTGATCCCTCGTCTCAATTACACTAGGATAGCCCGTCTTCTTCGCTCACGCTTCAGATTTCACAGTTCAGAGGGCAAGCATGGCGTAGCCGACGATGCATGCTGCGGCCGAGCCGGCGAGCCCCGCGGCGCCAGTCACCGTGAATCCGGCGCCGCTCTGGTCGGCGGAGCCGGCGGGAGGCGACGCGCCCGTCGAGTTCGTCGACCCTCCGTCTGCGCCGCCCGGAGCGTTCGCTGGCGTCGGCATCGGCGGGGCGCCGGCCTGAGCAGACGGCGTGGGCGACGGCGGCGAAGAGCTCGGAGGAGCAGATGGAGGGGACGATGCCGGTGGCGCCGAGCTCGGTGGTGTCGCCGGGGCGGAGCCGGGAGCCGGAGGAGGGGACGAGGTGGGGCTAGCAGCCTTGGGAGCGGGCGCAGGAGGAGTCGCCGTCGCTGGCGGCGGGCTGGAAGCGGACGGGGCAGGAGACGCGGCCGGCGGCGGGGTGGGCGACGCCGGAGGCGGAGCGGCGGGCGAGGAAGGCGTCGGCGCCGTACCGCCGCTGGCGTTGCCGTTGCGGCCGGCGAGGACCATGACGATGAGCTTCTCGTTGGCGCGGCAGTTGGCGTCGACGCCGCTGACGAAGAAGAAGGCGCCGGCGCGGTCGAGGGTGAAGACGGTGTTGCCGTCGGTGAACTTCTTGTCGTACGACGACGTGTTGCAGGCGTTGTAGTCCGCCGGCTGCACCACCAGCACCGAGTCCTTGTCCTTGGGGTACACGAACACTGCACAAACAAGCACGCACAGCCAAAAACCACCATTAACATAACGAAGCGAGGTTTGATCATCATGGGCCCCGATCCTCATGGCTGAGACCCCGACGAATATCTTTGCACATCTGAATTTACCTAGAGTGTCACCGATCTGGAACCTGTTCTTCATCGCCCAAGCGTTGTACGACTGCGCGCTGGCGCCGGCCACGCTCCAGCCGCTGTTGCCGCCGACCTGGAACTGCGTGGCGCCGGCCAAGCTAGCCGCCACGAGAGCAAAGCACGCGAGCCCAAGGCCATAACCAGCAGCTGCCTTCGCCATGGCCAGCTGAGCTCCAAGAACAAAGCCCGATCCCTAGCTAGATACTCACACACACACACGATCAAGATTGCACAAGTAGTGCTTCCTGGGCTGCTATTGCTGGATGAGATGGAAGAGCTTGAGGCTGCCGGCTATTTGTAGGTCTCGATCGACCGACGAGACGCCCGGCCGAGGTTTCACGAGCTGTGAATGATGCGCACGGGGTGCCTTGCTTTCCATGGACACCATAAGCTAGCGAGGCGGCTATCTCTCTGCCAAGTTTCCGAGCTGTCTTTGTATACTTTGCCCTGGCCGCAATGGCGTCCTCTCTGCTGTGCTCTGCTCTGCAGCTGAGATGAGCTGACGAAGCCTCGCCAAGTGCCACAGGCATATTCATAGCTTGTGTGCCCGTAAGGAAGTCCATGGGCAACATCCTTTTCCAGGGATAAAAGGCGCATTGCCCTCACGGCCAGGTTTAACTTGATGGATGAGTGCCCTGATTAGTTAAAGTCCTCTGTTTCTGTTTGGAACACAAGAGTTCTTGTGAAAAAACAAACTTTTTCATGTGAACTTAGCATTCCCTAAAAAAAAGAGTCTGTATTCCCTCCAATTCAAAAAGAAAAAAAAATTGAGCTAAATTCAAAAAGCAAATGGCCAGAGGATGTGTGCGAGCTATAGTTTTTGCAGGCCGATTTACCAGCAGTGGATTAGTAGTGTTCGCGGCCTGGCTAGTTCAACAGCAGATTAGAAGCCCTAAACTTGGCACAGCCTGCTAATAAAGTAATAAGGCCTCCTAAACTCCTCACAGCCTGCTGATAAGCCCGAGATGGCTCAGAATCCCTATAGCAAATCCGATGATAATTGGGCGTGGTTCTCCCAATCCCAAACAATAGGAATCTTTCAAAAGGCTCTCTTTCCTTCTACTACTTGTAATGCTCTCTTTGTTCCAGGTATGTACTGTATAGCATAGGATTCTTATCTGCTTTCACCTTGATGTTGAGGTTATTGATGTACCCATCGGTTTCAATCACGCCGATGATAAGGTTCTCTCTGTCTCCATGTCTCAGCGAGATTAGCTATAAATCTTTGTGTATTTGCACGGTCTTGAAATCCTGCCTCTTTCGAGTAATATGTCAACTAAAAGTGCTCTGCCCATGTTCAATGAAGAACATGGTGCAGCTGCATAATCACAAGAGGCAGGTATACATACATACTACTGATCTGTTTGCAAAATGCTGTCGAGGGTTGGCTGAACGATGTTTTTAGAGAAAATCCCGGGCTCTCCATGTATAGATGCATATCCAAGTTTTGTACTCCAACAAAAATCAAACCTAATCAGGAAGTGTGATACACCACATAAAACCCATATCAAACCTATCTATATATAAATGTTACCGGTCTCACAGAAACGTCATCATTGGGAAGTAATAAGAAGCCTATGCAACTCACACGACCCAAACCTGGACATTAATTCCCTAGTAAGCTACTCTAGTTTCTTGCCACCAAGTTTCATATGCTCCTAGAGTTGTGTACATTGTAGGATAGCCCACAACCACAGGCAACTGTTACACAAGGGTAAAATCTGTGAAAAAATGATAGTACAACTTTTCTAACACCAAATAATTCCAATAAAGCCATATAGACCAAAATGATGTTGTCATCTCCACAAAAATAAGAGAACAAACAAATTTATGAACAACAAATAACCATGACCAAAAAATATGTGACACACCAAGTTATCTAGGCCATAGTAGTACAGTCAAAACAAATGTTGTGTCCTGCTTAAAATAGAAGCTACAGTGCATATCCCCACACCAATTCCGTTTAGATAAATTGCCTTTGGTGAATTGGTGACAATACATCATCACGAGATAAAAATGAAAGGAACACCTAGTGGCACTTTATGTTTGCATAATCTTTTAGAACGGTACGTACCCGAGAGTCAAATAAAACAAATACATACTACCGACCATAAAAACATATTGTAATACTCACCTCGTATGAGAACTATACCATGCAATCGTCATATAATTTTGTAACATCCCAGGTTTAAACCTACCTGGCAATGCTATCCCGCTAGTTACAAAACACCAAGTTTAGAAAAAACTCTACAATTGATATTCCGCTAGTTGCAATCGTCATATAATTTATACTCACAGGGTGCCAAAAATATGCTTTATAATTGGCTATGGGGATTACTAAGAAATTTATTTCCCATATCCTAGTGCGATGGCATCCTTGTGTTCATGCAGGAAGGACAATGTCTTTGAGAAGAAAACATTTTTTTCTTTGGTGCGGGCTATGTTCTCGTGTATACATTGCACTGAAATGGTTGCTTCGCCATCGTTGAATTATGAGGCGACACTTTTGTCATCGATAATGGTTATTTGCATGATGAGCCGTCCCAGCATCAGCCAGAAATCAACGTAGAGCATGCTGCTGAAGAGATCATCAAGGCGGCTGCAAGAAGGACAACGGAGGAAAATCTATCAGTGATCCTTGAGAAGTCCACACACATGGTGATTGAGTCAGTAATTGTCCTGTCCTTGCTTCAACAAGAAGAACACACAAAGATATTATACTATGACATATATCCATATGAAGCAAGCTGCCAAGGAGCTAGTTACCCCGCATGGATGGCGATTCTTCATATTGGTCATCCAGTACATTAGGCAACCTCTTCCTTGTTGATACATATCTTTATTTTATTTTTCTGGACGTTGGTACATGGTAGGTTGTGTGCATCTTAGCTATGCAGAGGCTTCATGTGAACTCTTTCATTGTATTCCTTGATGCAAATATTCTAGTTAATGAAACTCTTTTGTCAAAAAATAGCATGTCAACCATTTAATGTTGATAAAAGAGAGTGTGTCGGAAAACAATATTACTATAAGATATTGTTCCTAAAACATGTAAGTGTGGCATGCTTATTTCGAGCAATATAGCTCCAAAGTTTCCATCATCTTATTACCATTCTCAATCTTATACGAGTTGAACTGAACAAAAGACATTTGACGTGTCAAAACGACGATAGGTTCAAGGGTTTCTACTCGGATACATCTTGAGCCCCGTTCCTATTGTATTTAAAGAGGAGTGCACTTGGTGGTGTCAACATACAAGTATAGATACAACTACAATATGTTAACTGAGACATATACAATTATTGTCTCTAACACCCTCCCTTAATCACAACTTGATCAAGTTGAGATTATATACTTGAATTCCTCAAAAGCTTGATATGGAAGTGGTTTTGTGGAACCATCGGCAACTTGGTCCTTTGAAGGAATGAAGCGGGTCTCAAGTTGCTTATTCAACACTCATTTTCTAATGAAGTGGAAATCTATCTCTATGTGTTTGGCTTGTGCATGAAGGACGTGATTTTCTGACAAATATGTCGCTCCCAGATTATCACACCATGATCAAGGTGGTTGAGTTTGTCGTTCTCCTAGTTCTTCAAGCAAGGATTGAACCCATATCATTTTTGTTGTGGCGTTTGCTATAGATTTGTACTCTACATCAGTGTTCAATCCTAGAAGTAGCACCCTAAGGGATAAAATTTGGTTCAAAGAACACAACAAACCCTTCAATTGATCGACGATCGTATATACAACCAGCCTTGTCTATATCTGAAAAGGTCCTGACTAGTGTAGATGAGGACTTTGAAATGTTAGTCCGGCTATCATTATACTCTTAACATACATTATGTTTAGCATATGTACAATATACTGTAGTGTGATCATGTGAATACTGACAAATCTTGTTCATTGCATATGCAATATCCAGTTTTGGGAGTGTAAGATATTGTAGCGCACCTATCATGCTTCTATAGCTGGTGCTATTTGCAGTAATCTTTTCTGATGATGACACATGTGTAGGTGTATCTATGCATTATGTCATTCCCACACGTGAAAGAACATTATGAGCATACTTTCCTGACTCAGAACTAATCCATCATTAATTTTAATCACTTCAATGCCAAAGAAATAATGAATATCACCAAGACCCTTCAATGCAAAATCCTAACTCCTTCAATAGAGCATCAATTGCAACTTGAGAGGAGCTAGCGACTATAATATGAACCACACAAATGAGCATGAAGATGGTGACGTTGGACTCTAGCCGAGTACTTGATCTGATGCACATGGGGGATGATCTCCTTGGAGAGTGTCTAGAGCAGATATCGACAATTTGGTACGAGGACAGCCAGGCTACATACAACGGATTCGGCATCGTCTTTGCTTGCTTGGAGGTGGTGTCGTCTGTCGGTTCAAGGACCTACAACTTCTCCGGAGCAGCGTCGGTGCCATCTAGACGGCCAACGAGTTAAGCTCCACAGATTAGGGGCAGTACTTGGGGCTTCCATATGGGATAGTTCTCGCGCGTCAATTTGTCATACGACAGCGTTCCAAGGTTGATCATCAGGTTGCTTGTAGAATCCATGGCACTAGGAGTGCGGATTGGGTGGGTGGAGGCGGAAGACGGAGGAGGGCTTCAGCGGCGGTGATGTTGGGCGATGGGTTGGTAGTTTTTTTTGTTGGAGATATGCCCAAGAGGCAATAATAAAGTGGTTATTATCATATCTTCATGCTTATGATAAATGTTTACATTCATGCTATAATAGTATTAACCGGAAACATTAATACTTGTGTGATTTGTAAACATAAAAGAGTCCCTAGTAAAGTCTCTTGTTAAACTAGCTTGTTGGTTAATATATGATCATGATTTCCTGATCATGAACATTGAGATGTTATTAACAGCAAGATCATATCATTAGGAGAATGGTGTAATGGACATACTCCTATAGATAAGCGTAGCATAAAGATTAAGTCATTTCAATAGTTTGTTTGCTATAAGCTTTCTGATACATAGTAATCTAATTCCTTCGACCATGAGATCATGCTAATCACCATCACCGGATGGATGCTTTGATGACATCAAACACCACACCGTAACTGGGTGGCTATAAAGGTGGCATTGAGTGTTCGAAAAGTATGTGTTGAGGCACATGGATCAAGGGTGGGATTTGTCCATCCATATGACGGATAGATATACTCTGGGCCCTCTCGGTGGAATGTCATCCAATTAGCTTGCAAGCATGTGACTGGATCACAAGGGATCACATATCACGGCAATTAGAAAATAGTACTTATCAGTAACGAGGTTGAACTAGGTATGCAGAGATACCGACGATCAGACCTCGGATAAGTAAACTATCACGAGACAAAGGGAAATTGGTATCATATGTAAGTGGTTCATTCGATCGCAAAGTAATCGTAGAAATATGTGGGAGCCATATGAATTTCCAGATTCCTCTATTGGTTATTGATCGGAGAAGTGTCTCGGTCATGCCCGCATGATTCACGAACCGCAGGGAGACACACTTAAGGATTCGATGTTGTTTAGTAGATATGGAATATAAGTAGGGATACCAAATGTTGTTCGGAGTCTCGGATGGGATCCGGGATATCATGAGGAGATCTGGAATGGTCCGGAGAATAAGATTCATATAAGGAAAGTCTAATTCCGGAGTTCGGGAATGATTTCGATGTTTTCATCGGAGAGGTCCTAGAAGGGTCTAGAAGGTTCACCAGACCGAAAGGGGAATGGGACATGAATGTGTCATGGTTAAGTGGAATGATTGGATCATGTCCTAGGTCACTTGGTTGGGCATTTGCAAGAGAGAAATAAAGCTCCAAATTGAAAGTCAAAAGGAAGGTTTCAAAAATCAAACTGGAACAATGGTTTCCTAGTGGAGAAAGGAAAGAATGCTTCTTTCCCTCCACCACAATCCAACTAGGAGAGGGAGTTGGGGAAGGATTCCAACTCCCCTCTCCCAAACTGCCCTCCCTCTCATAAATCGAGGGGAGGGGCTGCCCCAAGACCACACAACACTACCCCTCCCCACCTAGCCGTGCCGCCGCCCCCCAGCGCCGGCGCCGCCGCCTGCTCGCCGTCGCCGCCCTAGTCGCTGCCGGCCACGCCTCCTCCTCTCCGGCCCTCTAAACCCTAGATCGCCGGAAACTCTAGATCCACCATAACCTGCTCCGGCTTAGGCAAAGCCCTGTAGGATTTTTCCTCTACTTCCGACACCATGCCGTCGTGCTGCCAGAATCGCGAGAGGAGAACTACAACCTCCATTGCCTGCTGGAACAGGGGAGAGGAAGGTCTTCATCAAGTACCGAACGTGCGACCGAACGCGGAAGAGCTGCCGGAACGCAGCACCGGAAGGATCGTCTACGCGATCTTGAGATCGGAAAATGTACGACTACATCACCCATGAGAATCTGCTCTCGTTAACTGCTTTGGAATCTTCGAGGGTGAGTACTCTAATCGACTCGTTGCTACAATCTAGTAGATAGATCTTGGCTTGTTTGTGTGCATGCGGTAGAATTTTTTTGTTTTCCATGCTACGAACCCCTACTGTGGTATCAGATCCGTGTCTATATGTAGATCTATTGCACGAGTAGAACACAATGGTCATTGTGGGCGTTGATGTTTTTGTTGTCGATTGCTTCTTATGTACTTTGCATCTTGCGGGATGATGATATGAAGTGGACCGGGCTAACCTTACATGACATCGTTCATGAGACTTGATCCACGCTTGACATGCAACTTGTATTGCATAAGTGGCTTTGCGGGTGCCTGTTTCTCCCAACATAGTGAAGAATCAATTTACAACGGGTAACTGACAATTCTAGTATCAACGTTGTAGTTCTTGTTCGTAAGTTAGAATGACACTTATTGAAAGCCCCAAACCACGTAAAACATGCAATGAAAATTAGAGGCGTCTAACTTTGTTTTTGCAGGGGTGTGTTGTGATGTGATATGGCCATGATTGTGATTATATATGATGTAGGCAATGTTCATTATTGTAAGTCGGCAACCGGCAGGAGCCATATGGTTGTCTTTTAATTTCGTCTAGACATGTGTGTCTATTATTCAAAGTAGTTGTAATAGTTGATGCTGATGGACGACAACCATGGAGCGGCGCCATTGACCTTGACGCCATGCTAGTGATGATGGAGATCATGTTCGTGCTTGAAGATGGAGATCGGAAGCATAAGAAGAAAGGCCATATCATATCACATATTATGAATTGCATGTGATGTTAATCCTTTTATGCATCTTGTATTGCTTAGATCGTGACGGTAGCATTATAAGATGATCCCTCTCACAAATATCAAGTTATAAAGTGTTCATCCTTAGTAGGCACCATTGCCAAGACTCGTTGTTTGGAAGCACCACGTGATGATCAGGTGTGTTAGATTCTGTGTGTGTATGCAACGGGAGCAAGCCAAATTTTCTCATGTGGAAACTAAGGTTAAATCTTGACGAGCCTAGCATGTACAGACATGGTATCGGAACACGGAATCGGTAAAGCATGAGGCATATAGATGATATGATGAACATGATGATTGTTCGCCTTTGAAACTACATCATGTCACGTGATGATCGGACTTGGTGTGGTGGATTTGGTTCATGTAATCACTAAAACAATATGAGGGATATTGTTTTGATTGGGAGTTCAACAGCAATATGATTAAAAATTGAACACTATTTATCATAAATTAAATCAAAGTGAATTTGCAAAGCTGTTGTAGTCATTGGCATCCGTTTACCACCTTGCGCTTAGTTAAAATTGAGATAATAGAACTATAGAATTCTGGTTAGTTACTTTATGAACTGGTATCGTATTATTTTGAAGTGTTAATCTAAAGTTTAAAAGTCCTATTACAAACTTTCAGTAAGTTCCGGTTACTCCGTGAAGTTTAATAATTGGTATTAAATCAAGAGTAACAATTCCAGTGTTAGTATATAAGTATCATGTTTATCTCCATGATTCTTGATATTCAAAGGATTGTTTTAATATCAAGGTTATCTAGGAGCTGAAACAATTGTTTCAGAAACCATCATATGTGGAAGATATTGTGATATCTGAAACGATGTTTTGATTATAACATGATAGATTATAATATATCAAAAGTCATGTTCTCATATTTGATGAGAATTTGCAAAAGGTTGGAGACGCTGGTCGTCCTAATCCTCCAAAAGGTTTTGGAGAGCAACATTATACTCAAAATTCACCGTTATAAGCTAAAGTATCTTGATCATGAATAGTTCCATGATAAGGATGAATATTTGATGTAGGTAAAATGTTTACTACACTAAAAGATTACTAAAGAATGTAATTTGAAAGAACATCAAACATTTGATGATGGTGATCTACTTCAAAGTGCAAGTCCAAAGACTTTGGTATTTAACTATACACGCTTTGGACTATGTGTCATGAGTATGGCGCCACTATTGATGTTGATAGATTCTTTTGAAAGGATAAAAAATACTTAAAGAGAAATCTAAGAAATATTTGGTAGAAGAGAAAAGACTAGAATTGTTCAGCTTAGGTATATAGAAGATATACATGTTATGGTTATATTCTTTGCTTGTTAAACAATGTGGTTCTTAAGTATTAGATACTGAATTTGTTGGTGTGAATCGTCATACGAAACAACACAATTCATAAACTACAATGGCCTAAGTAACTAGCAAAAGCATATGTGATAAACTACCACGAGACAAAGGGAAATTGGTATCGTATGTAAGTGGTTCATTCGATCGCAAAGTAATCGTAGAAATATGTGGGAGCCATATGAATTTCCAGATTCCTCTATTGGTTATTGATCGGAGAAGTGTCTTGGTCATGTCCGCATAATTCACGAACCGCAGGGAGACACACTTAAGGATTCGATGTTGTTTAGTAGATATGGAATATAAATAGGGAGACCGAATGTTGTTCGGAGTCTCGGATGGGATCCGGGATATCACGAGGAGATCTGGAATGGTCCGAAGAATAAGATTCATATAAGGGAAGTCTGATTCCGGAGTTTGGGAATGATTTTGACGTTTTCATCGGAGAGGTTCTAGAAGGGTCTAGAAGGTTCACCGGACCAGAAGGGGAATGGTACATGAATGTGTCATGGTTAAGTGGAATGATTGGATCATGTCCTGGGTCACTTGGTTGGGAATTTGTAAGAGAGAAATATAGCTCTAAATTAAAAGTCAAAAGGAAGGTTTGAAAAGTCAAAGTGGAACAATGGTTTCCTAGTGGAGGAAGGAAAGAATCCTTCTTTCCCTCCACCACAATCCAACTAGGAGAGGGAGTTGGGAAAGGATTCAAACTCCCCTCTCCCAAGCTGCCCTCCCTCTCATAAATCGAGTGGAGGGGCTGCCCCAAGACCACACTACACCACCCCTCCCCACCTAGCCGCGCCGCCGCCGCCGCTGGCTCACCCTCGCCGCCCTAGTCGCCGCCGGCCACGCCTCCTCCTCTCTGGCCCTCTAAACCCTAGATCCACCATAACCTGCTCTGGCTTAGGCGAAGCCCTGCAGGATTTTTCCTCTACTTCTAACACCACGCCGTCGTGCTGCCAGAATCGCGAGGGGAGAACTACAACCTCCACTACCTGTTGGAACAAGGGAGAGGAAGGTCTTCATCAATCTGCGAGCGCTGACCGAATGCTGGCCTTGGAAGGATCGTCTACGCGATCTTGATATCGGCAAGTGTACGACTACATCACCCACGAGAATCTGCTCTCTTTAACCGCTTTGTAATCTTCGAGGATGAGTACTCTAATCGACTCGTTGCTACAATCTAATAGATAGATCTTGGCTTGTTTGTGTGAATGCGGTAGAAATTTTTTGTTTTCGATGCTACGAACCCCTACATTTTTATTTGGGGATCGCTTGCAATAATGTAGATGCGACGGAGAGACCGGCTCTCCATGTCAAAATTATGTTGGTTCAAGAGTTTATACTCATATACATCCCAAGCCCTGTTTCTATTATATTTATAGGGTGTGCACTTGGAGGTGCTAGCATACAAGTATAGATACGGGTTACAGTACGTAAACCTAGATGTATACAAATACTATCTCTAACATCACATGAATCACATCCATAAGTGGGAACCCTTAGCTTAGCCCAAATATAAGATGTTGGTTTAGCCAAAAAAAAGTTAGGTAACCAAATTTCCTAACTTTTTTTCTGACAATTTGGTTACCTAACTTTTTTTTGGCTAAAACAACATCTTCTATTTGGGCTAAGCTAAGGGTTCCCACTTGTGGATGTGATTCATGTGATGTTGGAGATAGTATTTGTATAGATCTAGGTTTACGTACTGTAAACACGAATGCTATCACAAAATAAGGTGCATAAGTAAGAACTCGGATATAGAGATAACCGAGGCACGTGGAGACGACAATGTTTTACCGAGTTCCTCTCAACATGGAGTACGTCTCGTTCGGAGAGTGGGTGGTTTTCAACCACCAACGCCACAAAAGGCCTCCCTTGTTCTCCTATGAATCTCACCTAACGGGATCGATCCATACTTCCACTATCGGTGCAATTGTCGGTGGCAATCCGGAACCTCTCATAAGGTTAGGGCACTTCTCCACAACTTAATTGAAGGCTTCCAACAAACAAGCTTGGGGAAAGCTCCACAACTTAATTGGAGGCCCCAAGAAATCCACAAACCTGAAAAACAACTAAACCTTCTAGGGTTCCAAAAACCCAAGAGTAAAAGTGAAAGAACATGTGGTCCCCCATGTGTGGTTTTGGTAATTAATGACAATCTCTATGTACTAATGCTTGTATCGAGTTATACTTGTAGGAATTGTCCATATGCAATGCTTGAACCATATGTTGGCTTCAAGGTTTGGAGAAGAAGTGAAAAGGATCATGTGGTGACCAAGGTGTTCAAAGAATGATCCACGGATTGGTCATGTGATAACTAAACCTATGGCAAGTATGTCTTGAAAAATAAGATGGAGTAATATCTCTGGTGTACCTTCAAGGCATCAACATAATGAAGAAAATAAGAAATGATGTGCAAGCTAAATATGTGCAATATCTAGAAGATCTCATGCTTAAAGCTTGCCATCCTCGATGATCATGGATCGATGAATACCAAGGTCAAAGTAAAGGTTTCCCCATGTTGTATGGGGGAGTAACTTGCATGTCTTCATCAAGCAAGTGCATACAAGAGCAATCAAGAAAGATGTTCCATCTTGAGAAGGACAAGACCGTCTATATCACAATCAAGTGGAATATGCGTAAGGCAAAGTTATGATCTTGATAGGGTTTCCTTCTTACCGGTCTCGTGGTGTTAGTTGGGGAGACCGGTTTATAGGATAGATAGCCGTAATATCAAGAGGGGCTCTCAAGTGAGTAACCCGATCATATCTTTCCGAGAGAGCTCAAACCTTTGCATACTTAGCATCATCCTTTCTTGGTTGTTATTTGGATCTTATCCATGCGAGGTTCTAGAGCTTGTGGTAATATTCATAACAAACTCTAGTTCATCAAAAATGGATTTCCCTTTTATATCATATTGTGTTTTTGATCCTTGAGGTTTTCTGGTTTCTCACCAAGGGAGGTATCTCACATTATAATACATGAAATGTTCTCACTTGGTGGTATCCAATATTGTTTGATAGCTCTTGTTGTCCTCTTTCCAACAAAATTGGTTTCGGGTCAATCAGAGTTTCCAAACTCTAGATATCGCCATTTGAAGTTTGCCTCTTATTTGGTCTAGACCGGAGTCTTCGGTCTGGCTGGACCGGAGTCTCCGGTGTGGTCCGGAATCTCCGCAGGAACCCCCGGACGGGGCATCAGGATTATGGCTGGGACAGTCTGTGAGGGGGTCCGGAGCAAGGTCCAGAGACTACACCGGAGTCTCCGATGTGGGCCTCAGACAGGAGTCTCTGGTGCCCCTGGACCGGAGTCTCCGGTCCTCTTGGCTCACAGAAGGCCTGGGACAGCCAGAAGACTGGTCCGGAGGCTGGTACGGAGATGGGCCGGAGTCTCCGGTCTGGCAAGTCCCCAACGGGCAGAAAACGGTCAGAAATCTGTGGGCCTATAAAAAGGGGCCCTTCTTCCCCAATGACTAAGCTCGAGTTTTACAGGCTTTCTCCTCCATTATTAACCCTCTTAAGCTTGCTCCCCCTTCAATCCCTCCCTTGATTCTTGCATATACTTTAGGGATTTGAAAGAGGAGATCTAGATCTACAATCCCACCAATCCATCTCTCCTCTAAGTGAGGGGAACATCTTGGGATCTAGATCTTGGAGTCTTTTGTGGATTTCATCTATTGTTCTTCCTCTCTTATTCTCCCGCAATCTTTTGTAGCTTTGGTGCAATTTGGGAGAGAAGGATTTGAGCACTACTTGTGTTATTGCCATTGCATTTGGTGCATCGGTTTGAGTTCTCGATTAGGATTCAATTGAGTGAAAGGTGAGAAGCTTTTTAATCTTGGTTTCTTGGAACCCTAGACGGTTTGGTGGTTCTTCAGGTTCTTGGATTACTTGGGGCCTCCAGTTAAGTTGTGGAGCTTTCCCCAAGCTTGTTTGTTGGGAGTCTCCAATTGAGTTGTGGAGAAGTGCCCCAACCTTGTGAGAGGTTCCGGATTGCCACCGACAAGTGCACCGATAGTGGAAGCGTGGATCGATCCCATTGGGGCGAGATTCATAGGAGAATAAGGGAGGCCTTTGTGGCGTTGGTGGTTAGATACCACCCCCTCTCCAAACGAGACGTATTCCACGTTGGGAGGAACTCGGTAAAATATCATCGTCCCCGTGTGTCTCGGTTATCTCTATACCCGAGCTCTTTACTTATGCACTTTACATTGTGATAGACTTCGTGCTTGAAGTAATCTATATCTTGTTATCACATTGTTGCTTCTATTGCTTAGAATAAGTTGTTGGTGAACATACGTGAACCCTAATTGTTCTAGGTTGTGCTTGACAAAGTAAACGCTAGTTTATTTCCGCCTTTGTCGAGCCACTCTCGGAAAAGTTTTAATCGCCTATTAACCCTCCTCTAGGCGACATCTGTATCCTTTCAAAAAGGATTCTCAACTTTCACCCAATCGAATCCTCACCGAGAACTCAAACCGATGCACCAAATGCAATGGCAATAACACAAGAAGTGTTTAAGTCCTTCTCTCCCAAATTACACCAAAGCTACAAAGCTTATGGGGAATAAGAGAGGAAGAACAATGGAGGAAATCTACAAAAGATTCCAAGATCTAGATCCCAATATGTTCCCCTCACTTAGAGGAGAGATTGATTGGTGGGGTTGTAGATCTATATATCCTCTACCAAATTCCTAAAAAATATGCAAGAATCATAGGAGGGATTGAAGGGGAAGCAAGCTCAAGAAGGTCAACAATGGAGGGGAAGGCTTGCAGAACTCGTGTCTGGTCCATTGGGGAAGAAGGGCCCCTTATATAGGTCCACTGATTTCTGCCTGTTTTCTGCCCATTGGGGGGTTTCCACACTGGAGACTCCGGTTTGGAGACCGAAGACTCTGGTCTGCACTTATCTCACACCGGAGATTCTGGACCATCTCCGGACCCCTATACAGATTGTCCTGGACCTAATATTGATGGTCACTCCGGAGACTTGGCAGGAACTCTGGACCTAAGCACACCGGAGACTCCGGACTTTTCAGTTCGGAGATTCTGGTCTGCCAGTATACACCGGATATTCCGACCAACATCCGGTCTGAACCAAATAAGAGGCAAACTTAAAATGGAGATATCTATAGTTTGAAAACTGAGATTGACCTAAAACCAACTTTGTTGGAAAGAGGACAACAAGAGCTGCCCAACAGAAAGTGAGAATATTTCATGTATTATAATGTGAGATGCCTCCCTTGGTGATAAACCGAAAAACCTCCAAGATCAAAAAGGCAATAAGATATAAAGGTAAATCTGTTTTGGATGAACTAGAGCTGGTTATGAATATTACCACAAGCTGTAGAACCTCACATGTATAAGATCCAAATAACAACCAAGAAAGTATGATGCTAGGTATGCAAAGGTTTGAGCTCTCTCCGAAAGATATGATTGAGTTACTCACTTGAGAGCCCCTCTTGATAGTACGATTATCTATCCTATAAACCGGTCTCCCCAACTAACACAACGAGATCGGTAAGAAAGAAACCCTATCAAGAGGAATATGCGCATGGCAAGGCAAAGGAATTCCTACAAGTGCAACTTGATACAAGCATTAGTCCATAAAAATTATCATTAATTAACAAAACCACACATGGGGGTCCACATGCTCTTTCAGCCCTTGTACAAGGTGCTAAGAGCATCAGTAGCATGACCCTTAAAAGGGCAAAAACCGCGAAATTCTGGTGACTATACGGTTCGTGGCCTGCTAATGCGAGCTATCAAGACCCTTACTCGGCTGGCCCGTAATTTTTTTATAGGCCCCTCTACTCGGCCTAGCCAAACCCTTACAAATAGGGGCAATGATGCGTTTACGGGTCGCAACCCTTACTTCCTCCGCCGCGATAACCCTAGCGCCACCGACGTCACCATGTCATCGAGGGGTGGGGGATCTAGCCGTGGGGGAGGTCGCAGTGGAGGGGGGCCCTGCCGATGCGGCAGGGGAAGCGATGGCGGGCGGCGCCGGAGCTCGCGCGAGGAGCTCGACGAGGACATGCGCCGTCGTTGGATTGCGTCCGTAGGGGCGGCGAGGCGTGCGAGCCTCCACTACATCAAGCACCACAAGTCGGTGACGCGCAAGCTCCGCCGCTACTACGAGGCGGACGTCTCTGACTTGACGGACTCGGACACGGAAGTTGTCCGTGCTCCGCGGACTACGGCAATGCCGCCTCAAGCGCGCAGGTACGCCGGTGAGAACTCGCAGGGCTCGAGCTCACAGACGCGCGCCCTCTCCGACGAGGATTTCCCGCGCGACGAGCTCGAGGAGCGCTCGCTGCTAGAGCGCGCCATGGCGGTGTCGGCGGAGACTCGCGCGGCCAAGCTCCGGCGGGACGAGGAGGAACTGCAGCAGGTGCTGGCCCAGCTCCGCGTGATGGAGGAGGGCGCAATCCCTGTCGTCGTCCTCGACGATGATTAGCCGGCCCCGTCGCATGCCCGTAGAGCCATGATGGGGCCGATTTTGGTCCTAGTGCGCCCCGCCGCCGCAAGATATGTAAATTTGCAATGATCGCGTTGATTTGTAAACAATCGAACCTAAATTTGCAATTCGCAATCTATGATCGTGTCTGTAATTTTTCTGCAGGGTTTTGATTTTGAAAATAGGGGTAGAAATACGGGTGTTGCTCCTGCGCGGATGAACTCTAACCCGTAAACGCGGAGTATAGGGTTGTACTCCTCTTTTTACGGGTTGGGGTTTAGGGGTCTTCCATAAAAAAAACAGTTCATAGGACCTGGTCTTAGTCCACGCATATAATCGTCATTGACATTACTTTGGCAGGCGTGCTG
The DNA here is from genome assembly GCA_023614405.1 of Avena insularis. Taxonomy (NCBI): domain Eukaryota; kingdom Viridiplantae; phylum Streptophyta; class Magnoliopsida; order Poales; family Poaceae; genus Avena; species Avena insularis. The sequence goes on along the minus strand of CM042695.1, from coordinate 84,624,596 downwards.
ACTAGTCTCGTTTACAGTTATATGCCTTGTAAAACAATGTGAAACAAAAGATATATGACTGAGAAATATATCATGAATTTACTTCCTTTTGGCATTTCAAACTATGGCTCCACTATCAAAATGGACAAAGAATCAAGCAATTCATAAACCATCTCCCTCCCTCTCTAAACCGGAACATGTATATGCAAGGTGGTGGCCACACATGATTTTTTACTCCTTGATTACACGACCCGGAACCCTCTCTGCGACTCGTTAAAATCATCGTATGCCGTCGCGAACGAGGTTCTCGACCTCGATGAAGACGATCTTGCAGAGGAGGTAGGGGATGATGTTCTAGTCTTCTTCCTCCTTGCTTTCCTTGGGCCTCTTGGGGGGCAGGGAGAAGACGCTTGCCCTTGTTTGTCTGGGAAATTGATCTCAGTGGGCAGCATGGATCTTGCTGGCTCGAAGTCTGCAGAAATAAAATACAGTACTGCTGGTCAGGACTTTGTAAACATGCAGGCAACCAATGGGCAAATTGTGTAGTGGCGTGCCACTACTAATTATTATTAGACAAACACTCAAGAAGATTCTCACGTTTATGCACATTAATGATTAGTCATGCAGATTTTGGAACAATAGTTGTCTTCTATATTATAGGTAATAATGTCTCAGCGTCTATTCTTTTTAGGTATTTGAGAGGATGCTAATTACCTGTAGAGGTCCAAGAAGTCTGCCTTGACTGCCCAGCTGTGCTCAGAGAGCCTGCAGACATCTCTTCTATTGACTTGAACTCATTCATCTAAAATGAACAACACATGAAGAGTGAGTTACAGTACTAAATGAACAGAAGAGACTCATAACATGAAGGCATAATAAATCTGGTCTACATGAAGATGATTTGAAAGGGCCTCCAAGTTATTTTTTATGCTTACCCAGCTTGGAGATGTGTCACTGGTGCCCAAACCTATGTGAGCCACATGCTTTACATCTGTGGGGAACCCAATTTCCATCTCATGCTCCTTGTGAGCTGCATGAGAACAACAGATCATTAATTTCTGAGGTGTCTCATAGCCATAGGCAGAGTATTTTAACTGTACTTGTGTCTCAAAAAAATACAATGTATTTGTATTTCAAGTCATAACATATATTATTGACATTAGTATGACAAGAACTCAAGGCAGACCATGTAAAAACGGAAGATAAACAAAAATGGGATCATTACCAAACATTTGTGAGATTAACCTCAGCCCTTTAAAGATCCCCTTCATCTTTACCGCCATCGACGAGGCCTTACACAAACAAAAGCTCCTGCAAGAATGGCAATGTACAATAAGATTAGTTGTTTCTTTCCTTTTAGCAGTGTGAACCAAATTTCTAGCTCGCGTGCCATGCTGAACAAAAGATTGTCGATGGAGGTTCGGGATCACATGGATATATGAATAACTGGTAAAGAAGAACAGGTGGGTGGGGAGAGGGCAGCTTACCTCAAGATGCTTCAGTGGACAAACTCTGAAAAGCAGCCTTTGTTTCTGAATCTTCAGAACTAGTTTCACTCTGAAGAGGAATCAAGCAAGAAGGCTAGATCCCGATGATGGTGCCGATGATGATGGACAGGAGCTTGGTTTGCAGAGAGGAGAGGGAAAGGAGTAGCTAAATCTTCTGAGAGGGTAGCACGAGAAGTGCTTAAATATGGTGACAAGTTAGTTGGCTGCACCACCTCTTATTTTTCTTTCCCCTTTTTAAATTCTCTAGGGGCCAATTCATGACCGCTGAAAGAAACGCCAACTAGTTGCTGTTCTAGCTGTACTTGGATTTTGTCTCTGTGCTAATCATTTGCTTGTCCCTCAATTGTTTGTAAACAAAAAAGAAATGCAGCTCATACTGACAATATCACATTCTTAGTAACAAGTCAGAGTTTTTTCTAGTAGTACTGTTTTCCCTTGATAGGATGATATTCTGCGCAGCTTGTTCTGGAAAAGGCTGGCTGCCTGTTTACTTCCACACAACTTGAACTGCCCACTGTTACATTAAATTGTTTAAAGTTTCAGACCCGATGTTTGCTCGTGTATGTTGACTTTTTTTCTAGTAGTACTATTTTCCCTTGGCAAGATGATGCTCTGCACAAATTTTTGTGGAAGGCTGTTTGCTACATACAACTTGAATTGTTTTTCTAAAAATACATACAACTTGAACTGTCAACTGCTACATTAAATTGTTTAAGGATTCAGGCCCAGCGTTTGCTCATGTCTGTCAGCTCAATACTAGGCATGTGCCTCATGGTCCTAACGCTTGCTGGTAGTCGGTAGCATTGAGGTTTGCAGTTAAGAACACTCAGGACCAGCTGAAATGTCTCCTGCAGCTATGAAATTTAAGTTGAATGTGACTTCGTAATTCCATTCTTCTGAACTAGTGATATGGAGGTTTGAGAGCACACATCATGACACATCTGACCTGCTCCTTATTTGGAGAACGGTGATCTGTCCCATTCCCTCAATGCAAGATATGTGTTTGAAAGACTACTTTGTACAAATAGTTTGTTCTTGATAGGTTATTTTATATGGCATAAAATACTTATCTCATCCCCTTTGCTTCCGTGCTTACGCCATGAAATTGTCAAACAGATAAGCAAATGTAGCATCACGGCTCAGTCAGAACCTGGTGTCAATCTTTAGTCATATTTTTTTCTCTGAACTCTCTTCCGTTTACTTTATTTCTCAGAAGCCATTTCATCGACGCAAAAAATACCAGGTGTCCACCACACCACCTGTCATTGTGGATTGGCCAGAGCCTCCTCCGATCCGCCTAGCGACGCCGACGCCCGCAAAACCACCATGGCGCATTAAGAACCTCCATTATGGCGCATTAAGATATCATATGAGCCATGGATTCTTATTTTTTGTCAGGAATATGAGCTATGGATTCATTGGTGCAAGCTAAACGGATTAATCAACTGCACAGCTAAGCACTCTGTCTAGTATATTCTGTGTGGAGGAGTGTTGCAGGCATGTCGTGTGGATAAGCTGTTGCCCGTTAGATCGGGAGATCAGCGCAGAGAGACATATCATGACGTGTTTGTGCATCGACCGGTTGGCTGGGATTCGGACAGGATCTGGTCATGCCTCGCACCTACTACCCCAGATCGACAGGCACCGCTGCAGCTGCAGGTCGATCGTGGCATGATCGTCATGTGATCGGCGAGGAGCTGGTGCAGTCTTGCACACTGATTTTTTTGGTCGGGTCAAGCACAAAAAAGAAATGAAGATACGCGTGAATGATGTTGGGGTCAAGCTGTTGAAGAGACTTCGAGCAACTATAGCAGATCTGTAAACGCTGGCGGCTCTTAAAAGTGATTTACAGGCCGCAGAAAACTTATTTTACAGGCTGATTTGAACCAACGCAGTACAATTTTGACAGGCAATCGACATAAATGCAAATTGTGATCGACCGATGCAATAGTTCATAGTTTTTACACAACATGCAGTCAATATATCATGCATAACAATTCATCAACACAAGTGACCAAAAAGTTGCACCGTCATCTAATCTTGGCGTTCGTGATCGCATCAATCAACACCGTCGTAGCCGTAGGTATCTCCACCGCCACCAGCACTTGCTGGTCCACCACCACCACCACCAGCACTTGCCGAAGCACCACGACCTATAAGGACTTGTTTTTGGCCCTCTTGTTTCCATTCGGATTCCCCTTGTTTCTTCCATCATTCTCCACTCACTAGCATCATCCAATTCAAGGAATGCCTTTTTCTTCGGTGGTGCTTCTTGTTCCCTCAACCTCCACTTATCCATCGTAGCAACTTGTAACAATGTTGAAGTGTAAATGGCTTCCCCTTGGATCCGGCCATAGCTTTGTACCTTTTCATTGCAACATGTTTCTACAAACACATAAATTCATTTGTTACGAACATGAACATAAAGTACATGCATTTGTTACCAAAAGGAGATGCAAAATGAACTCACATAGTCATTGATAACTATCCACTTGGTGGTGCTAGACGCACTTGCTCCATAGCTCCACTCTAACGGCTACAACATGCCTTGATCATGTCCCACCGTCCCTTTGTTTTGGAAAAGGAGCATATATTAATATCAAAAGATATCAATTACACACGGGCTCTACAACAACGCATTGCCCTAGCGGCCATACGGATGCACACAACAAAAAAAGAAGAATTATAAAAAAAAGAAAAGTCCCGCTACAGTTCCTTATTCATTGAAACAACAGTACTACCACCACCAAGATAGCACCAGGAGTCCATCTTCTCCAAAAACGATGTCTCCAAGAAGGGAACAGTGCATAAACACCGTCATCGCCCGATCAAAGATCTAGGTTTTCACGCTGAAGAAAGTTCGCGCTCTCAAAGCAATACCTTTAACAAAGCTATTGCCAGACACAACCAATTAAGGCCAGACCCTGGGTTTTCACCTTGAGAGATAGGATCATGAACTTCTCCTGTACTATCGCCCCCGCTTGCATACCACTGCTCCAAGTCATGAGTCACCAAGCCAATTCCTCATCACCACCTGGACTCGAACCACCATTGTCAGTCCTCAGATCTCGGCCCTCATGACATTCTCCGTTGGCACCATGGGACGAGAACATGCCCATGATATTAATAGCCAATAAAGCTTCGAACCGCTCCCTCTGAAACCAAACGGCCAGAGTAAAAACATGGGTGCGCACGACCGAATCCCACCCGATCCAGCGATCTCTCGGCATATGCGCACTATGGAGTTCGCTGGCGGAGCCTTCCGGAACACGACGCTTCGGCCAGATTGATGACGACAGGCAACTGATAGATCTTCACCTAGGCGACGAGTTGGAACCCTAGGACCACCAACTTTTATTCAAGATGATTATGTGGAGAAGACGACAAACCAGAAAGCTGCCGAGAACGTCACTGGCGTATCCACAACAAATCCTAGCCTAGATCTGAGGTCGAACTCGCGATCAACGCTTCGACCCGATCCTCTCGCCCTCCACGTGCTCTCTCAGGGAACCATTCGTCCGGCGACTGGCTCCCCGAGTCCCACCGCACCGCCACGAGGACGGCGGATCTAGGAGGAACCCTGGACCCATGGCCACAACACCATCACCCGCAACCTCCTAGGAAGGAGAGTCCGACTTCAGCCGCCGCCTGGCCAGGAAGCGCCACCCCGACCACCGCCGGGGCCTCCTTGAAATGGCGCAGCCCCAACCACCCCATTGAATAAGACCGCTGCAGCTGCCACCCCTAGCACCTTAGGTACTAGGAGGACGCTGCCACCGCGGCCGTGGAGGACGCTGCCACCGCGGCCGACGCCGACGGCCGCGGCGAAGGGAGGCGATCTGGAGGAAGGGGAAGGTCGGCGATGCCTGGATCTAGGGTCCCTCCAGTGGCGGCTGGGGTCGCCACGGGAGGTTTACGCATGGCATGGATTAAGAGTCCCACCATCCTTGTAAGGATCTATATGAGCGAGCAACCGGTGAAGCAACCCGAGGCATGAGCTAGAAGGATTTTTCATCGATCTATTGCCAATAGCGCTTCCCGGTTTGATCCATGCCGGCCATCGCATCCATGCACACCATCGATCATGCCCTCGCCAAGCAAGTGTCATCTACTTCAGTGTAATTCACCGCTCTTTTCTTCCTTCCATTTTGAGATAACTTGAACACTTCCTCCTCGATATCTTCCACCTCCTCCCCATACATGCCTTCCTTGACGTCCTCCTCATCCATATCGAATGAATCGAGTGGTGCCTCGGCGATGTTAACCTCACTCTCGTTAAGGATATTCACAAACAACGATGGAATCTCTTGCGCATCATAGCTTTGGGTACTTTCATACCTTGGGGTACTTTCGGCAAACATGTTGCCGGTAGCATGGTGGTTGTCCTATGGGGCGTTGCTGGTGGCTAGAGACGGAGCGACGGTAGGATGGACGTCGCGGTGCACGACCTGCTTCTTGTTCGGCCCATTCCTCGTCTTCTTCTTCATGAGAGGACACATCTTGGGAGCCAAAGCAGCGGCATCGATTGGCTCTTATAGCTGGCCCACGGAGGTAACACAGGTGAGCGGTGGGCCTTGCGGGACAACGTGGGTGCCCACGCGCTTCCTCTTCTTGGAAACGGTGGTAGGAACGCTATGAGCAACCCTGCCTGTTTTTGGGGCACCCACGCTACATGTTGAAGCCGCTGCCGTGGTTAAGGGCCCGTGACCTCGCCAGCGGCAAACGGGAGCTTGGTGTGATCCATATCTTCGAATAAGGGACGGGGTAGCGCCAGAGAGTGGGTGAGTAGGTAGATCGACATCGATGGCAGTGCGGAAGCGGGAACAGGGCGAGCTAAAATGTCCCTCTCGCGTGAATCCCTCAACAAGTACATGTCGTACTCGGTTTGAGCCATCGCAATCGCAGGAGGCGACGCTTGAGGGTCACGACCTCGTTAGCGGCAAGCGGGAGCTCGGTCTAATCCATGCCTTCGAATAAGGGAAGGGACAGCATCGGAGAGCGGGTGAGTAGGTAGATCAAAGGCGACGACGCGGAAGCGAAAACATACAGGCCGCACTCGGTTCAACCGTGCAGTCCGTGTATGTAGGGGTCAGGACACGAGTTTTTTCATATTTTAAGGGTCAGACCGGTTTACAGGATTTTAGATTTTCTAGGGTTTAGGGTTTAGAGTTTAAGCATTGTTTTTTTGGTGTCAAGTGTGATTCAGCCAAAGTCCCAGTTTATTTAAAACAATTTGATTAAAGTTTAAACTAGATTTTGATAAATAAACTCGAAGTTGGATTTTCCACTTGACACGCTTTTCTTTGCACAGTTTCAGAGATTCAGGACAATTTTTTTCTTTCCGAATGGGCAGTTTTTTTTCTGGAGTAATGGGCTGTTTTATTTTACACCTGTTTTGGCCCAAGACGGCCCTCCACGCCCACCTCCGGTTTTCCCCAGCCTCTCCGACGGCCGTTGCTACGCCGCCTCCTCGTCCCCGAGCTGCCGGAGCTCTCCTCTCACTTCCGGTCCCCTCCTCCCCTTCGCAGATCCGCTCCTCTGCTTCCTCGGAAGCTTCAAACTGCCGCGAAGCTATGCTCGGAGCGGCCCCCGTCGCGGCGTTCCCTCCCGCGGTCTCGTCTTCTCCGCTCAATAAGATGACCAGGCATGCCATTCCTGTCACCAAACCGTGTGCTCCCTCCCTCCCATCTTTTCTTTTCCTTCCTCTTCCCCTTTCGCTGAGTCTCGATGATTTGCAGGAGGTTCTCTGGGAGCTGTCGTGCACAACGGATTTCAGCTGGGTACTCCCAATTGGAGGTGCAGACTTTTCTCTCTTTACCACTCTTTTGGTAGTAATTGAGGATTTTGTTCTCCAGTTCTTTGTGGACAATCGTTTTATCCGCAGACACAACACCAATTCGATCTGGAAATGACGATGTTGGGCACTGGCACCAGTTTATCCATGCCCAACTACCAGGATTATCTGTCACAAATTACCATCTATTAATTTAACATACACATGGTATTGGGTACTGTATTTTCTCATACATTTCTATAAAAAAGCTGGTCAAAGTTAAGGTAGTTTGACTTAAGCACTACTTAATCGGTAATAATCCAGTACTAAATTATTATATACGATGAACTGCTTTAATCCTTGCTAATTTGGAGGGAAGCAATTTTATGCTACTACATCAGTTCCTTGATATAAGACGTTTTGGCAGTTCAACGTCTTATATTTGGGAACGGAGGGAGTATTTATTAGAAGGGGACACACAATGATAGTTAGATTAAAATTATAATGTTGATAAGAAATATTACTGAACTATGTTTCTTGTAGGTTAGAAAAGTCAGCTATCGACCTCCTGGAACTGAGCAAAGCTTACTGAATCAAACTAGTCTCTCTCTCCCAGAGAAAAGGTAAAGTTTGTGTTTTATATTGGAATACTTCTGTTTCAAGAATGCCTTTTGAATTTCTTACAAAACCAATTCATGCAGTTTTGGTTTGATATTCGGACGGAGTGGGAGTGGAAAGACTACTCTCTTACAGGTTTTGCCTTGGAAGGCTGGTTGGCATTGGCACTTTTTAGTTTTCTCCGCATCTTTCATCTTAAGGTGATAGCTTGATTTCACAGCTTTTGGCCGGTCTATCAGAACCTACCTCTGGTTCGATTTGCATTCAAAAGTATGATGATAGTGGAAATCCGACGGGTCTGCCAGAATTATTAGCATCTCAAAGAGTTGGTATTGTATTTCAGTTTCCTGAGAGGTTTGAACATCGAGTTACTACTTTCAGTATTTTTTTACAAATCAACATGGATGCCTATGATCTGTTGAGTGCTTGGGGAGTTCCACACTAAAATAAGATAATTTACATTTGTACTTGTAGGTACTTCTTATCAGATACTATACTTGAAGAAGTTACTTTTGGATGGCCGAGGCAAAAGGCAGACAGTCTTTTGAGGGGGCAACTCGCTTTAAAACTCCAAAATGCCATGAATTCTGTATTGATCATCTCTCATACATTCGGTTATAATATTATCAAATATTTTTCATTATGGAGTGAACTTGTTGCTTGAGACACAACACAATTGTTTCCTGGAGATAATTTGTTTTTTGCTAGGTTGGTCTGAATACCATTGCATTGGATGAACATCCACAGTCTCTCAGTGGTGGGTTCAAGCGGCGACTTGCTTTGGCAATTCAACTGGTATTATTTACATTCATTTATCATGAGTTGATCGTTTTATTTTTTTAAAGTGAAGATGGATAATCTTTTGCCTTATTTATAATCTTGTAGGTTCAAACTCCTGATTTATTATTGCTTGATGAGCCCCTCGCTGGCCTTGGTATGTGCTTGAATGCCCATATCAAACTAATAATACTTGAAGATTGTTTTCTCTGCTATGTATTGGTTCATTTCTGAGCCCATCTGGATGCTCATCAATGAGAGCAGTCGTTTAATGTAATTCTGATTGTGCATCCTATCATCTATGGCCAGACCTCACACCGCCACACATGATATGATTTACTATGCGGTGCCATATAGTTGATTATATTAGTATATGCTCATCCTAGGCATGGTTACTAAGTTTGTATCTTCACTAACAGATTGGAAAGCTCGGGCAGATGTTGTGAATCTCCTGAAGGACCTAAAGAAAGACCACACGATACTGGTTGTAAGTCATGACCTAAGGTAATTTAGAACTCAGTGCGATTGGAGCCACTATTGAATATTTTATGAGCTATATGTTCATTGTTCCCTACTTTCATTCTGACATTCAGCTGAAAGTTATATACTTCTAAGTTCTAACTCATGAACTTGAATTGAGGCTGTTGAAATGTCTAATTAGAAACGTTTTACAGAGAACTATACCCACTTGTGGACCGCTCATGGAGAATGGAAATGGGGGGAGTTTTGAAGGAGGAACCTTTACCTGTGTAGATATCCTTATGTTTGAATAACCATCAAGCATGCTGAGTTGTATATGAGGAGTCTCCATTTCAGGTATCGACAGATGATTAACTACTTTTACATTACACTAGAAGGAAAGACATGCAGTTGTTTATTTGCATTGTCCATGTGGCCGAGACGAAAAATAATTACTACCTCTGTTCCATAATGTAAGAAAAGGCTTACATTTTGGAACGGAGGTAGTAGCAAACTTTCCATCTAGTCTTGTATTGGTAATAACCAGAAGAAAACGGGCTATACCTCGACCGTCTATATAATACCATGTAGGCCTTACCCCAGTCATTTGTCTATGTTTATGCCAGTAAAACAACATCCATCAACAAATATTTACATTCGCTCAACTATGTGAGGAATGAGGTACAAATAACTTTTTATAAGACGACATGGACTGAATGAAAAGACCCATGGCCATCCAATTACAGGAAGCAAGGCTTTGTGAACAATTCACTTACACAATGACACCTATGTTCTGTTTAAGCTTTGTATGCCGTCTGTCTCGCATATTGGCTTTTATATTTCCTGGTCATTTACATGAGTTTAACTTAGACCATTCTATCTTCTTTTATCGTGAGAATCTTCAGTGTCATCCATGAATTTGTCTATTTTCAGTTACCATGTCTTCTCTATAAACAAGAGGTCTGAATTTACTGTTCGTTTGCATGGTTAGTGATTGTAGAAAACTGAAATCACAAGTTCCTATTGCTAAAGAGCAATCCATTAGATAAGCAGAAGTGCAAAACCAAGGCCTACGACTCCTTGAAAAACCTGAATGTTAGTAATCACTCAACTTGAATGTTCTAAGTATCATATCAAGCATTAACATACTGTGCATCAAAGACTGTAAACCTAAATGTTTTAAAAAAACCACTCAACTTGAAGCTCTTGACTCTGGATCATCTCATGGACATATATTACAACAATTCCTGGTTCTAGAGGTAACTGGATTATTTCTTGGCACCATAACACAAGCTAGAGTAATGTGTGTTAGACCGGGTGCTGGCTTTGTAATTTGACATAAATAACAACAGATTGTTGAACATCATCATTATTAAACACATTATGATCTAAGGATACGAGCAGAGCATGACAGAATCTCTTGTTTTGACAGGACTTATCCCAGTCAACTGGTTTTGTTTCTGCACCCAGCATCCCTTGTGAATCATCTACTAAGTTGATGCGGTTCCTCCTTCACCGGCATTGAGGTCATCTGATCATCTGCCGATTCTAGGTTGCTGCTGCATGGTCCACGGGCGTGTTTCATGGTTGGTGTGCGCTTCTGGTGGAGAGTGGCTGGGCTGATTTCAGGTGGCGGACGGTTGGTTCTGCCTTCATGTTTTGTGCTTGGCGAGATGCCTTATAAGCCTTTCTGTGTTTTTTATGTATGTATCCAGACTCCGGACTTCTAGAACAACCCGTGTTTGAGTGTGCTCTTTTGCGCAACCTAACTGGGCATGCCAATCTTCTGAACTATATGATAATGATGAGTGCATCTGCTGAACTATAGAAGCTAGATTAACTCTGGTGGTGAATGTGTCAGTACAGAAATAAGAGAGTATTAATAAGCAGAAGAGCTTGTGTATGTTGGTTGTAGGCAGTAGACTTGCAGATATTGCTAATATGACCAGTCTTGATATGATGTATTTTCAAGTCCTCAAAATATTGAATAAAGGACGAAGAGAAGTCATTTTCTGTGGGAACCTGACTCCCTAGCAAGAACGAAGCGACTCCCTAGCAACTCCAATTAATAATTAATTAAGGAACAAAAAGGACTTAAGAAAGTACAATATCGAAGAGCACAACACTCAGGCACCACAATTTATAACAGGCAGTTGGAAATCAAGAGCTCAGTTGGAAATTTAGGAATTAGGAAATCAAGAACTACCAACACAGAGAGGCAGAAATCAACACTTAGAAACCATTCGCGGACACTAGGCAATCCATTGGAAATCAAAACAACACTTACAAATAAGCAAAGCAGCCAACCAGTGAACCAGAAGATACCAAATCGACAGTAAATCAACACTTGCAAACTGAACTAAAAGTACAGGAGTATTTCCATTGTCCAACCAGGAAATCAAATCGACAGTAAATCAGAGAAAAAACAACCATCCAGAAAACTATCCAGCACAGCAAACCAGAGTATATCATCATTGACATAAGAACTGGAGGAAAAGAATCCAACAGTGATCAAATCAACAGTAAATTGAGCACAGGCATATTACTCCAAAGTTCACTTATTCATTACTACGAACCGCTTTAACAGCAACCGTTTTCACGACACAAACAAATAGGGGGGCTCTGTTCAATTACACCAGACACGACTTGACACAAACAAGACATACTTCACTTCAAAGGCGACAGGGCAGCCCACCAGACGAGTAAGGCACAGCAGCAGCTCCAACACCAAGACACTTACTGACCACCACGGAGGCGGAGCACCAGGTGGAGGGTGGACTCCTTCTGGATGTTGTAGTCAGCGAGGGTACGCCCATCCTCCAGCTGCTTACCAGCGAAGATCAGGCGCTGCTGGTCCGGGGGGATCCCCTCCTTGTCCTGGATCTTGGCCTTGACGTTGTCGATGGTGTCCGAGCTCTCAACCTCCAGAGTGATGGTCTTCCCAGTCAGGGTCTTCACAAAGATCTGCATACCACCACGCAGGCGGAGCACCAGGTGGAGGGTGGACTCCTTCTGGATGTTGTAGTCAGCAAGGGTGCGGCCATCCTCCAACTGCTTGCCAGCAAAGATCAGGCGCTGCTGGTCCGGGGGAATGCCCTCCTTGTCCTGGATCTTGGCCTTGACGTTGTCAATGGTGTCGGACGACTCGACCTCAAGGGTGATGGTCTTGCCAGTCAACGTCTTAACGAAGATCTGCATGCCTCCACGAAGACGGAGCACCAGGTGAAGGGTGGACTCCTTCTGGATGTTGTAGTCAGCAAGGGTACGGCCATCCTCCAGCTGCTTGCCGGCAAAGATGAGGCGCTGCTGGTCCGGAGGGATGCCCTCCTTGTCCTGGATCTTGGCCTTGACGTTGTCAATGGTGTCAGAGGACTCCACCTCAAGGGTGATGGTCTTGCCAGTGAGGGTCTTCACAAAGATCTGCATGCCTCCACGGAGACGGAGGACAAGGTGAAGGGTGGACTCCTTCTGGATGTTGTAGTCAGCGAGGGTCCTGCCGTCCTCCAGCTGCTTGCCAGCGAAGATGAGGCGCTGCTGGTCCGGGGGGATGCCCTCCTTGTCCTGGATCTTGGCCTTGACGTTGTCAATGGTATCAGAGGACTCCACCTCAAGGGTGATAGTCTTGCCGGTGAGGGTCTTCACAAAGATCTGCATCTGCAGAGAACAAAATAGGATGGTTAGCCTCAAAAGGTAGACCAAGGAACAGGACCAAACATCGGATGTTAATCAGTTATTAGATAAGCATCAAGCATACAGTCAACCAACAAGCATGTATCTTGATCCGAAAGATGTGAACAGACTATTAGGTTTCTTACACATAAACAACAAATCTGAATATATAATCTATCTCAAGAAAACCGTAGCTGATATCTAAGCTACATGTCGGCCAAACCACAAACCTAGCTTACCTGGACAAAGAAGCATGTTACGATGATGTGGCCAATAAAGAGCAGCTGATATCTAACCAGCTCTGATGAGCATGCATATCATCTAAGCTACAGGATGGCCAAACTAGAAACCTAGATTAACTGGCCTAACAAGGCATATTACAACGATGGTTATCCAATAAAGAGCAATAGATAAGCAGTATCCTCATCTGGGGAGAAAATTATTGCTCAGGGTATACTACCAAATTTGTTTACGCTAGTACTATATAATACGAAAATAACAAGCAGGGACTAACTTATTGGGACCGTACGGCATCAGGGACCCAAGCTGAACACGAACAGATCTACACAATATATCCATCTCCACGATTCGGGGAAACAGCACGAGATCTACAAGTAAAATCCCCACGAATTCGCTAAATCGATCATCGATCACCGATCTAACACGAAGGAACAGATCGAACACCTAACCTCGGCCACCGCAACATCAGATCAAGCATCTACGAGCAGGAACCAACCGAATCCAACAGCACTACACCTCGAACCACACAACTATGACAGGATGAACAACTCAGAAACGGTAGATCTAGACGGGACACGGAGAGGGGGAGGAGGCGCGGTACCTTGATGCGCTGGGGAGGAGGATTCGACGAGCTTCGATGCGATTGGAGACGAGATCGATCGGGAATTTGTTCGTTCCGTTGCTTGGAGCGGTGGTGAGGATTGGAGGCGAGCAGATGGGTGGCTATTTAAGGCGGGCCGGGTCGGGAAGGAATCCCGTGCCGTCACGGCTCCGTCTGATTGATGGATACCTCTCGTGCTCGTCTCCACCACGCAATCTCCCGAAGGACGCGGAGGGTTCGAGAAGGGGTGCCGGCTCCGTTTGGCCCATATCCTTCGCGTGTGGCCGTTTTAGACGGCTCGTTTGTCAGTGTGCATGACACGTATGGCCCACAAGTCTTATATTTATGTTGTACTTTTCTTTTGTTTGAAATTGTTTATAGCCTTTTCTTCCTTCTCTCTTCTCTTGCCCCTGTTGAAATTCACATTGCTCTGATCTTCTCCTTCTTCTCCTCCTCTTCAAGGCGAAGGAGGAGGTAAGGCCAGCATCCTCGTGTTTATAGTAGTAGTAGTACTCCCTCCGTTTTTTATTACTTCGCGTTTTAGGATTTTTAAAAGTTAAACTTTGTCAACTTTGACCAAAAATATAGGAAAATATATAAATATTTATTATTCCAAATATATATATTATGGAAATATAAATTATGGAGATTTCAATACTATAAATTTTATATTATAGATACTTTTATTTTTTACTAAATATTTGGTCAAACTTTAAAAAGTTTGACTTTGACTAAACCCAGAATGTGATCTAATTGTGAACGGAGGGAGTAGTTAGTAGGCCAGGGTTAGGTTTGTCCTACGTGGCATATAGTGTGATGTCGCGTTGTTGCTGGAGCTTTGGAGCTGCTGGTGGAGCTCCTGTGGAAGGAGTCGAACACGGATGGCGGCGATGCATCTTCCTCCCCTGAAATAAATAAGCTACATCGACCTGCTCTTCCTTGATCTGCCCGCATTGGAGGCGGGCGGACATGGGGGCGGCAAGATTTGGAGTTCCCGGGGTGATTCTTGGAGCTTCAACCGGTGAAGTGCATAGCAACGACGAGGTTGCATTGTTGCTTCTTTGGGACAAATAGGGCACTTCGTGCCTCGGAGCTCGTTTCTCTAATGGACCTTCTTCCTCCAGGCAAAGAGCCAAATTGGAGAATCTTCTTGAACCTCAGCTCGGTACTTTGTGTTGACCTCGCCCCTCCATTCTCGGACACGTTCTCGGTGATGCTTCAAAGGTGAAGCGGTGTCGGTGGAGATGGACCTGATCGCTTTTATTGTATTTTCTAGGGTCCTTTTTGCAAAGTGTGAGGACTGTGTTGTAATTTCATTTTCTTTGGGTGTTCTCTATGTAACTTGTACCCATCGCTTGGAATGATACTTTTGGGTCCTTTCGGACACAACCCCTGTTCAAAACAAATTATCTATGTGCTTTTCCTTTGATGAAAATTTTCTGGTCTAGCTAAGTAGTACGGCTTCAGTATGATTTGTGGGTTTTATTTTCTTTCTAAAGGGTGAAAGTTTTCTACCTTTTTTAGATTGTCACAGCCCTTCACCCTCTTGAAAAGATTTCTCAATTTGAAGAATATTATGCAGGTTACTACGGTTGCTAACAATATCATCTGTTACATCTTGGCAGCGTGAAGTTTAATTTTTGTTTTAGTGCCAATTGTCGTGTCAACGTGTGCTCACATGTTTTATCCTTAATATCAAGGTTGGAGTAGCTAAGATTGTAGATTATGTGTGTGTCACCCTTGCCTGTCCGTCAAATTTAATGGACACTTCAATTCGGAGCAAATGGAAACCGGGTGGCAACATCTATCTAACTACAAGTTGAACTGCAATGGAGACTGCTTAGACCAGCCGGTGCACTTATAATACTGAAACATCTGATGCTCGACAGCTGAACTGTTTTTTTCTCCGGACAGCTGAACTAAATGTGGTGCAAATGTTCTACTCCCTACGTTTCAAAATATAAGACGTTTTAGGTTTGTAAAGAAAATGAATCTAGACTTCTTTTAGTGTTTAGATTCACCCCAAAATTGAGTGAACCTACCTACTAAAACAAGTCTAGATTCATTTTCTTTACAAATCTAAAACATCTTATATTTTGAAACAGATGGAGTAGAAAATACTCCACGGTGTAAACAAGTGGTTGGGTACTACCGTTGGTTGACACTTAATAGCATCAAAGAACCAATGCAATTTTTTGAAACTATAGACAAATGAAACCAATGCAAAAGAGAGATGGTGTTGTCGTACAATGTTACAATAATCTGCCACTACCAACGGATTAGTTTTCTTAAGCGCAATTGTTCCCCACTGACTATTCTCGCAGTAAACAAGTACACGCACTAGCGAACACGATGATTGTTCCGCAGGTCAAGAAGTTGCGTTTATTTTATCAAGATGAGATGCCTTCTGGATAGGACCAATGGAACATGTCAACCGGAGATAGTGGCGGGCTCAGAATTTTATAATGGGTATTCAAAATAAATAAAAAGTAATGGAAAACATTGAAATAATATTATAGGAAGCAGTATTTGACCTGTAACCAAGAGGTTTGCATGCATTTGATATGAACAACTACACCAGTGCATAGAACTTCGACGAGTTTTTTCTCCAATAAATGGAATATACTGATATCAAGAAAGTAAACTTCGAAAAGTTCATGTACAAACAAGATTGAAATATAGGGCCCATATGGTTATTTTAAAGTTTTGGCAAAGCTTTCAGGTATTTAGCTAAATACTCTTGATACAAGGTGGGCCCACCCATAGCTGGAGGATTAGATTTTTTTCTAAATGTCCCCGAAATCACTTGCTTTTGTTTACTTCCTCCGGTCTATATTAATAGACTCAACTTTATCTAAATTTGTATATAAATCGAATGGAGTATTAGAAGGCGGCAAGTTCATGTACAAACAAGATTGAAATATAGAGCTCTACCATATGGTTATTTTAAAGTTTTGGCAAAGCTTTCAGGTATTCAGCTAAATACCCTTGATACACTTGGTACAAGGTGGGCCCACCCATAGCTGGAGGATTAGATTTTTTTTAAAATGTCCTCGGAATCACTTGCTTTTGTTTCTCCTTCGGTCTATATTAATAGCCTCAATTTTATCTAGATTCGTATATAACTAGTTAAGTATTTAGACTAGATGCATCTAGACAAAGTTAATACAATACAAATCTATATAAAGTTGAGGCCATTAATAGGAACCAGATGGAGTATTAGAAGACAACAAGTTTTAAAATGTACATTTCAGATGTCCTCGACGGACATGGTGACCAAGAAATGGTGATCCATTTGAGATTGGACATTCTACGGTGTTCAAAACAAGCTAAGTATGCTTGAATTATTATGTTATCCCATACATTTGTTATTTTGATAGTGACACGCATAATATACCATTTCCTGGAAAAATCCTAATGACGTTTGAATAGTCGTGAATGTCACCACAAAACCCTAGTGTACGTATACAAATATGCAAACGTCACAAGAAATTGAATCACATAGGTGTAGTCGGGCAAACGTAGTGATGGCGTTCGAATAAAATGAACGCTACTAATACATATTGTACCGGTGGCGTTGATACATTCGAACGCCACGACTAAAGTTACTTCTTCGATATCTCCACCTGTCTCACACACACATCTCATCCCCCTCTCTCCACTCACCCTCTCTTGGGCTCGTCATGCTCCGCCATCCCGCATCGAAGCTCTCCTCTTCTCCTCCCAGGACTGCGCACTGTGATCCGACACCCCTCTCCCTACCTCCTCTCTCTCCCCCAGCCGACCCACATCGCTCGATCCGTCGACCGCCGCGTTCACTCGACACGCCTCCACCGAGGCAAACGCCCGTCCCCAAGCTGCCGACCGCCACAACCGCCCCGTACCCGAGCCGCCGACTGCCGCACCCGCACCGTACCCATCCTCAATGAGCCACATTGTATCTAGTGTTATATTGATTATTATTGTACAGATAAATTGACTGCATTGATCATATAGTAGTTGATTTAGTCTACAAAATGTAGATGAAATTTGTAGATGGTTTGCATTGCTTCCATGTATATTTGGATGTATTTAGAAGATAGAAATGTTAGAAAATAAGGTACATAGAAATGTTAGCTATGTTTATGTGCTTTTTTTGTTGATATATATATAGAATGGATCATATCAATAATGTTGGGGTTCTGTAGAAAAATTTTCCTATGCTTGAATGCGCTACTACCCAAGATCTGTCTATTAGTAATGCAGTAACGGTCAAGGTCTCGGATACATACCCTTGTAGTCCGAAATCGATTAACGTTTCGAAGGGAGCGTGGTTGATATAGTCGTGCTCGTAACCGACCTCAAGGTCGCGAAGCTCCTCGCAAGTCGCCTCTTGCTCTATCGTGCAGCAGTCCGGCTCACAACATCCAAGGTGCCCCAAATGTGGCTCCTCGAGGTTTCGTACATATATGGTGTACGATGACGACCTCCGGATCCTCGATCCCTACCGGAACTGCGGAAGTAGATCTCCGGCTTGGAATCCCCGCGGTGCAATGGCGAGCTGCAGGTGCGCTGTCTCATGCGCAAACATGCCTTTCATGGGACCATGCCAATGCATGGAGACAAAGAGAGAGAGGAGAGAATTCCATAAGAAAAATGCCTTAGAAAACCTCTTAATTTGTGTATTTAATCCCACCCACGCGCACATCTTTATATAGGCGTAGGGAGGTGTATCCTCCCCTTTGGGTGCCTTATGTGGGACTAAAGGAAATAAAGAAAATCAGGAAAAAATGGCTCTGCCGGCTCGGCCAAATAGCCCCAGCCAGCAACCAGCCGCAACCAGCCAGGGTGGGCCGCCTGCCCGTCCGTGGCCCAGTAGCATGGCGGCGTGTGGCGCCAGCTCGCGAGGCCAGGTCGGCCGTCGCGCCCCCACGGCCCGCCGGCGTTGCGGCCCGGCTGCATCTCGCCGGATGCGCCCCGCCTAGGCTGGCCTTGCGCGTGGCCCGCTTAGCGGCCACCGTGGTGCGGCCCGCCAGCGGCCACCGTGGTGCGGCCCGCCAGCGCCCTTCGCGCGGCGCGCAGTTGCCTGCCGTCCCATTGGCTGCGCCAAAGCCTGCTCGCCTGAGCTGTGTCAAAAACAGCCCTGGCTGTTTGCTGCCTTTTTGATGTTTCTTAGTGACTTTCTTCTAGACTAATTCCCTCCGGGGTTTTCACCTAATGAGAAAGTTAGGCTATAAATTTTAATTTAAATATTTATTTAATATATAATAATTTATAATTAACATATAATAAATACATATTATAAATTGTCATTTATCCAAAACGTCTTTCGGTCTTTTCCTTTTTTCTGTTCCCTGAATAATTCTGGATCTCTCTTTGTAACAATTTTGGTTTTCTCTTTCTCTAATGTGATTCCAACTTATACAGTATCTCTAGCTCATCATACCCTTAAGTGTATTTTCCATGGCTCAGGAATGGCATAGACATGATCTATATCAATGATCAATAGAGAGACCAAAATGCTCATAATGACCCATGTACATTTCATGATGACAATGTCATTTGAACCGTAAACGTCGAGTCCAATTTACTTTGTTTTTTGATACAACTTCTTCGAGATCGGACCATTTGGTATCACATACCCTGTTCAATCTCGTTATTGATAAGTACTATTTCACTTGTTCCCGCGATATTACATCCCGTGACCTAGTCACATGTTGCAATATTATGAGTGTAATCTCACCAAGTTGGTCTTATGTATCTTACCCATCACGCGGGAGAATAAATCCTGGTCTTGATTCATAGGTCTCAACCCGTTCCTCTGGAATACCCAACATACACCTTTATAATCACCGTTCTCCTGAGTGACGTTTGATGCAGTTGAAGCAGCCTCGAGAGACAGTGATTAATATGATCTCACGGTCTAAGGAGAAGGAGACTATGTTTCTATCTATTACAACATTGAACTTCGTGAATTGATCGTGTCACGATCTTTGGGTAATGTCCATCACAACATTCACTAATGATATGACCTCATTTCAATTGGCATAGAAGCCACATGATCATGAAACCTTCATCATCATTTGCCCAATGAACTAGTATGAATAGAGGCTCCTAGGGACTTCTGTTTCATGTCACACATATATCAATGTTTTCACTTGATATAACTATATCACAATATGAAACTATTATAGACTTATTACTATGTCAATAATAACTATTTATTATTTGCCTCTAGTGCATATTTCCTTCAAATAAAGCGTGTGGTAATTGTGCTCAACCGTTTGGGAGTGTCTTGATAAGAAGTTCCCAATACTTCTACCTAACAAGTTTGAGGTTAAGACGATATGTGTTTTGAAATTCATATATGTGCAATCTATGCATGTCCATAGAAGCATCGATAATGATGCCGTGTTTGAGGTCACTTTGGTGTCACACGCTGAGTTCAACAGGTGACATGGTTATACCCTACGGGTACACAATATTAGCATACCTGGTCCAGCCCAAGGAAGTCCCACAAGAATATACGTGGCCTGTGGAGATTTTCGGGTGGCCCAAGCCCATGGCGACTTCGGATCCTTGGAGAGTAACTAGAGTAGATAGAATATTCAAAGGGGCAAACCCTAAACTTGTAACCGACTCGATCTGTGCCTAAGACATGCATGTCTCTATATAAAGGCTAGGAGGGCACGACGAGAAGGACAACTCCTCACCGCATACACACCTCCACGCCAGATTGCATCTGCGCACCCCTATACTTTTTGGTTTCGCCGTAATCAAGAGCAGACAAGTAGGAGTAGGGTTTTCCCTCCGGGGGCCTGAACCTGGGTAAATCTCGTGTCCCCTGGTTGCTTGTGTGTTAACCGTCCCACGATCTCCAGCATCACCATATTCTCCAAAACCCAATCTCATAACAATGGGCATTGACGAGATCGATCCTCGTCAATTGGCGCCGTCCGTGGGAATCGGGGGCGCTGATTGTGTGATCATGATGGTCCCAACCAAAGGGATCTACAACTCTTCAGCGACGGAGAGCCATCTCCTCTTCGGTGCTTTCGACTTCACCGCCCACTCGCCATCCACCATGAAGGATTTCGAGCCCGTAGGCGATGGGCTCGAGATTCTGTTCGGGAGCTTCTGCTTCTAGGTGGGACAGACCGGCACCCTCCGCCTCCTAGAGCGGGTGCCACTGCCATCTATCAGGCCCGCTTCATGGTCCCCGCATCCCGGCGTGCTACGCACGTCAACGCTGACAGACGAGTCATACGACAGCAGCAGCTGCAACTCAGATCTGTGCGGGGCCCTATTCGACGAGGGAACCTATGGTTCCGGATACGAAAGTTGCGACAGCAGCGATCCAATCCATGGACGCTACCAGTGCACCGTGGTCATCCAAAGCGACGTGGAACAACCACCAGGTTCGAGTGCCCACGTGTCACCACCCAACCCACAGGGTGGAAACGGATAAAACAGGAGGCAACCATCCCTCCCACCCAACGAGGGCGACGCAGATGCCTATCGAAGAATCCACCTCAATGAGGAAGGATGGCACCATGCACGCAAAGCCGTGGTGGACAACAAGATCCTGCCTATGAATGCCTCACGGGACCTGCTGATGGCATACCACCTTCTCCTTATCGACGAGCATAACAAGCAGGTGAAGACACAAGAGATGCTCGACAAACGCAAGCTTTAGAGTCTAGCGCGCGGCGAGCTGCGCTCTCCGCCATTGGTGGCTCCAGCTCGCACGGCAATCATGCCAACAAGCACCGCTTTCGTACAGAGAACATGGACCCCGCCGCATGACGTGAGGTCACCAAAACCCTCAACACGTCCTTCATGGAGATGGACGCCAACGACAACGTCATACCAAAGACACCTGAAAGGATATCGATGTCGCCTAGAGGGGGCGGGGGTGAATAGGTGATTAAAACTTTTCCGAGAGTGGCTCAACAAAGGCGGAATTAAAATAGCATTTACTTTGTTAAGCACAAAACCTAGAACAATCTAGGGTTCACCTATGTGCACCAACAACTTATGCTAAGCAAGACAAACAACTATGTGATATCAAGATATATACTTCAAGAACGAAGGCTATCACAAAGTAAAGTGCATAAGTAAGAGATCGGGTATAGAGATAACCGAGGCACGCGGGGACGACGATATTTTACCTAGTTCCTCCCAACATGGAGTACGTCTCGTTTGGAGAGGGGTGGTATCTAACCACCTACGCCACAAAAGGCCTCCCTTATTCTCCAGTGAATCTCACCCCAACGGGATCGATCCACACTTCCACTATCGGTGCACTTGTCGGTGGCAATCCGGAACCTCTCACAAGGTTGGGGCACTTCTCCACAACTCAATTGGAAGCTCCCAACAAACAAGCTTGGGGAATGCTTCACAACTTAATTGGAGGCCCCAAGTAGTCCAAGAACCTGCAAAACCACCAAACCGTCTAGGGTTCCAAGAACCCAAGAGTAAAAAGCTTCTCACCTTTCACTCAAACGAATCCTCACTGAGAACTCAAACCAATGCACCAAATGCAATGGCAAGAACACAAGAAGTGCTCAAATCCTTCTCTCCCAAATTCCACCAAAGCTACAAAAGCTTGTGGGGGAATAAGAGAGGAAGAACAATGGAGGAAATCCACAAAAGACTCCAAGATCTAGATCCCAAGATGTTCCCCTCACTTAGAGGAGAGATGGATTGGTGGGATTGTAGATCTAGATCTCCTCTTTCAAATACCTAAAGTATATGCAAGAATCAAGGGAGGGATTGAAGGGGGAGCAAGCTCAAGAGGGTCAAGAATGGAGGAGAAAGCCTGTAAAACTCGAGCAATGTCATTGGGGAAGAAGGGCCCCTTTTTATAGGCCCACATATTTCCGTTTCTCGCCTGCTGGGAAAAGTCGATCGAGACTCACAGGAGAGGACCGAGACTGCCTCACACCAGAGATTCCGTCCATCTCCGAACCAGCCTCCAAAAGATGCAGATGACCCAGCCCTTCAGGAGCTGTGGGCGGAGACTCGATCCAAAGAAGATCGAGACTCCGGTCCAAGACCCACACCGGAGACTCCGGACCTAGATCTGCACCCCATACAGAATGTCCCAGCTAGGTTCCTGATGCCTCCACCGGGGACACCTGCGGAAACTCCGGTCACACCGGAGACTCCGGTCCACGCAGACCGGAGACTCCGGTCTGGACCAAATAAGAGGCAAACTTCAAATGGTGATATCTAGAGTTTGGAAACTCCGATTGACTCGAAACCAATTTTGTTGGAAAGAGGACAACAAGAGATACCACCAATAGATAACATTTCATGTATTATAAAGTGATATACCTCTCTTGGTGAGAAACCAGAAAACCTCAAAGATCAGAAACGCAATATGATATAAAAGGGAAATCCGTTTTTGATGAACTAGAGCTTGTTATGAATATTACCACAAGCTATAGAACCTCACATGGATAAGATCCAAATAACAACCAAGAAAGGATGATGCTAAGTATGCAAAGGTTTGAGATCTCTCTGAACGATATGATTGAGTTACTCACTTGAGAGCCCCTCTTGATAGTACGGTTATCTATCCTATAAACCGGTCTCCCCAACTAACACCACGAGACCGGTACGAAGAAAACCCTATCAAGATCATACCTTTGCCTTGCACATATTCCACTTGATCTTGATGTATACGATCTTGTCCTTCTCAAGATGGAACACCTTTCTTGATTTCTCTTGCACGCACTTACTTGATGAAGACTTGCAAGTTTCTCCCCCATACGACATGGGGAACCTTTACTTTGACCTTGTCTTCATCGATCCATGATCACCGAGGATGGCAAGCTTCAAGCATGAGATCTTCTAGATATTGCACATCTTTAGCTTGCACATCATTTCTTATTTTCTTCATTTTGTTGATGCCTTGAAGGTGCACCAGAGATATTACTCCATCTTATTCTTCAAGACATACTTTCCATAGGTTTAACTCTCACATGACCAATCTGTGAACCACTCTTTGAACACCTTGGTCACCACTTGATCCTCTTCACTTTCTTCTTCTCCAAACCTTGAAGCCAACATATGGTTCAAGCATTGCCTATGGACAATTCCTACAAGTACAACTTGATACAAGCATTAGTCCATAGAGATTGTCATTAATTACCAAAACCACACATGGGGGCCCACATGTTCTTTCAACGCCTCAGGCTGCGATCATGGCAGCCACCATGTACCTCACGTCCCATCCATCTCCGGTGGGGAACCCGAAGAGCGCCATGCACAAGTCTGCGCTAGCCGGACTAGGACTCGTCGGAGCTGCGCTCCACGAAGAAGCTCCCACGGAGCCGAAGAAAAAGGTTGTGGTCAGATTCAATCACATCTCTACACCATCATCCGACGAGGACGAACATGATCTGCCTCGACATCACGGGAGCCTAAGACGTCACAGTAGCGATTATGACGCCCGAAACGGCCTCGCTCAACGCAAGGTCGACAAGGCACGCGCCAAACGTGTGTGCTCAATCAAATCCAAAGAGGATGACGACGAAGAATTGTGCGGAGCACGATGTTTCAGCAGATCTATTCGGCGCACGCACGTGCTGAAAAATTTCAAGATCCCTTTGGACACTCCGAAGTTCGACGGCACGCAGGATCCGAAGGCATGCCTCAGCGACCACCTCTCATCCGTCAAGCTGCATGGTGGCAACAAGAACACCGCCCTACAATGCCTTCAGCTGCAGCTGACAGGCGCAACTCGGATCTGGCTCAGCAGCCTGTCCTCAGGCTCCATCCAAAGCTGGGAATAGTTGGCGTACAGTTTCATCCGAAACTTCAAAGGCACCAGCAAGAGCCCAGCCTCGATCGAGGAGCTGCGGGCCTGCACTCAACGTATGGGCGAATCCATTCGCTCATACATCCTGTGCTGGTCCAATATCAAGAACTCCGCGGCACACATGTCCAAAGAGAGAACAATCGACGCCTTCAAGGATGGCGTCAAGCGCCCGGACTTCAAGGAAGAACTTGGGCGCGTCAAGCCCAAGACACTCGACCACCTCATGGACATCACCAACAGGTTGGCAGATGGCGAGGACTCCCTCCACCGAGCACATTCGGATGAGGAGGATAATTACGGTCGCAGGTGCGAACGCCGTAGCAAACGAAGTTCGCGCGACTACGACGACCGCGACGGACCAGACATGGTTGCGGCTGGCTATGCCGAACGCCGCAACGACAACAACCACAGCAGCGGAGGATACCGCGGAGGCAACTTCCGCGACGGAGGACGCCCAACACAAACATGGCAGCGCCGCGGCCGCGACGATGAACCTTCGGCATACGACAAGTTGTCGAGCCCCTACACCATCCACTTCTACATCGACAAGCAGGATGGCAAAAAGAAGGCCAGCCACATGCTCAAGGACTGCCGCGAGTTCCAGAAACTCAGCGAGGGTCTGAGCCAAATGCGGCGCCAGATCGTGAACCCTGGGTTCGGACCCGCACCCGCACCCGCACCAGGTGACATCGCCCATGGAGCTCCTCCACCACCACCCGTGGGACCGTCGAATCCCGCAATCACACCTGCGCCAAACAACAGCATAGGTGGATATCCACCGCCAAAAGGGTCCCTCATGATCCAAAAGGGATGCCCTACCAATAGGGTGCAAAAGAAGATCACTCGACAGGTCAGCCTCGCTGTAACCGCTCCACCAGCCATCCTTGAGTACCTCAGTGGCTTGGAGTCCTACATCACGTTCGATCGTTCGGACCATCCCCACCAGATCCCTCGCCCAAGTCATGCTGCCCTGGTGCTCGAGGCGCAGATCGGAGGATTCGAGATGAGTCGCGTCTTCATGGACGGCGGCAGCGGCATCAACCTGATGTTCGCTAGCACTCTTGCAGCGATGTTGATCCTGCTGTGCAGCCTGGAACAGTCCAACACAACGTTCCACGACATAGTCCCAGGGAAGGGCATATATGATGGGTTTCGCAGCATAGTAAATCAAAAAAAATTCTACGGATGTGAAAGGGGAAGCCAAGATCTAATCTAGGAGATGCAAACAACGAGGGGGGATAGATGAGATCTTCATACCCTTGAAGAAATCGCACAGCGGAACATTCAACGGAACGTGGTTGATGTAGTCGTACTAGCCTTCTCCTCCTCGCGATCCAATCCGATCCAACGCCGCAAGTGGTGACGCCTCCGAGAGATGCACACGTACGACACCTCGACGTCTCCTCCTTCCTCGGTCCAGCAAGTGGGGTGGAGAGATAGATTGGATCTACAACACGACAGCGTGGTGCAAAGGTGGAGAGTTTTTGCGGCAGGGCTTCGCCTACGCGCAGTCGGGAGAGAGAGAGAGGAGGGCAGCAACTAGGAGGCTAGGGTTTGAGGAGGTGTGGGGGAAGGGTGCGCCCCTGCCCTCTTTATATAGAGGGCTGGCCGGCTGCCCTTTCCCCTCCTCCAAACCCTAGGGCCGTCGGCCACATGGTGTGGAGTGGGGGGCAAGTTCCCCCCTTCTAGAAGCTCTCCCTAGGGTTTCCCCTAGGGCTTGGCCGGCTGGGCCTATGGGGCCGTGTGCCCCTGGCCCAATGCGGCCAGGGCACTCCCTCGTAGGCCCACGCCCCTCCCGATAAGTGGGGCCACGTTGGTCCCACTCCGGAAGCTTCTAGAACCTTCCGGTACAATACCGAACATTCCGAAACAATTCTGAAATCCAAAAAACTGCTTTCCCTTATATGAATCTTATTCTCCGGACCATTCCGGAACCTCTCGTGATGTCCTGGATCTCATCCGAGACTTTGAACAAAAACTCAAAAACCAATTATCCATTCTATCCTAGCGTCGAGACACGTTAAGTGTGTGACCCTACGGGTTCGAGAATATGCAGACATGATCTTCTATTAATAATCAACAGCGGGGTCTGGAAACCCATATTGACTCCCACATATTCATCTATGATCATATCGGATGAACCACGATGCCAGGATTCAATTAATCCCATATATATTCCCTTCGTCGCGCGATATTTTACTTGCCCGAGATTCGAACGTCGGTATCAGCATACCTAGTTCAATCTCGTTCACAGCAAGTACTTTACTCGTTCCGTAATCCGATATCACTTTGTGATTAACTCCTTAACCACTTGCTTGCAAGCGGTGTTGATATTGATTACTGAGTGGGCCCGAAGTATATCTCTCCGACTTGGGAGGGACAAATCCCATCTCGATACATACAAAACAACAAGTACTTTCCGATCACCTGAGAGACACCTTTATGATCACCCTCTCATAGGATGACGTTTGATGACCTCAAAGCTTTCTTCCGATACCAGGGAGTTGCATTATCTCATGGTCTAAGGAATACAATATTTGACATAAGAAAAAGCTTCCCAAAGATGAACACAATGACACGATCTAATTGCTCTGCTTGATTTGGGTCTGTCCATCATATCATTCTCCCAATGACATGATCTTATTATTAATTGACAACTCATGTCTATGGTTAGGAAACCTTAACCATCATTAATCAATGAGCTAGTCCATAGAGGCGCACTAGGGACACGGTGTTGTTCATAAACCACACACGTATCAAAGTTTCCGCTTAATACAATTCTAGCATGGAATATAAACTTTATCATGAACAAGAATTATAATAATAACATCTTTATTATTGCCTCTAGGGCATAATTCCAACAGTCTCCCACTTGAACTAGAGTCAATAATTTAGTTTACATCTGGCAACAATCTAACACCCATGGCACTAAGGTGCTGATCACGTTTTGCTCGTGGAAGAGGTTTAGTCAACGGATCTGCGACATTCAGATCCGTATGTACTTTGCTAATCTTCAGAGCTCCATCTGTTATATAATCTCGAATTATATGAAACTTGCGGTTGATGTGCTTGGTCTTTGGATGATATCTTGGTTCCTTAGCTAGTGCTATGGCGCCAGTGTTGTCACACAATATCTCCAGTGGTTCCAAGGCACTTGGAACCACACCAAGCTTAGTGATGAAGTTCCTGATCCAAACTCCTTCACTTGACGCTTCTGCAGCAGCCATGTATTCCGCTTCTATTGTAGATCCCGCGATCACGCTTTGCTTGCAGCTTCTCCAGCTCACAGCTCCTCCATTCAAAATATAAACGTATCCTGTCTGAGATTTAGAATCATCCTTGTCGGTGTTGAAACTAGCGTCGACGTAACCTTTTACGACGAGCTGTTCATCACCTCCATAGACTAAGAACATTTCTTTAGTCCAATTTAAATACTTTAGGATGTTCTTCACGACTGTCCAGTGTTCCACTCCTGGATCACTTTGGTATCTGCTCGTCAAACTAAGAGCATTGGACACTCTGGTCTAGTACATAGCATGGCATACATGATAGAACCTATGGCCAAGGCATAAGGCACTTTACTCATAGCTTCTCTATCGTTTACCGTAGCTGGACACTGAGCCTTGCTAAATATCTTACCTGACAACATAGGCACTAAACCTTTCTTTGCCTTATCCATTCCGAACCTTTTCAGAACTTTGTCTAGGTATGTACTTTGGCTTAAAGCTATCAGGCGTCTTTGTCTATCTCTATAGATTTTGATGCCCAATATATAAGCAGCTTCCCCTAGGTCTTTCATTGAAAAACATTTGTTCAAATAACTCTTCACATCGTTAAGCATGTCAATGTCATTTCCAATAATCAATATGTCATCCACATACAGTACCAAAAATTTCACTGAGCTCCCACTCACTTTCTTGTAGATACAAGCTTCGTAGCAATTTGGAACAAATCCAAAGCTCTTGATCACTTGATCAAAACGAAGGTTCCAACTCCGAGATGCTTGCTTCAGTCCATAAATGGAACGCTGAAGTTTGCACACCTTATCAGCATCCTTAGGATCGACAAAACCTTCGGGTTGCATCATATACAACTCTTCATCAATGTTGCCATTGAGGAACGCAGTCTTGACATCCATCTGCCATATTTCATAATCATGAAACGCAACAATTGCTAATAAAATCCGAATGGACTTAAACATCGCTACGGGAGAGAAAGTCTCATC
Source organism: Avena insularis (assembly GCA_023614405.1). Taxonomy (NCBI): domain Eukaryota; kingdom Viridiplantae; phylum Streptophyta; class Magnoliopsida; order Poales; family Poaceae; genus Avena; species Avena insularis. The sequence goes on along the minus strand of CM042695.1, from coordinate 84,595,940 downwards.
GTAGTCAACACCTTGAATTTGTCGAAAACCTTTCGCGACAAGCCGTGCTTTATAGACAGTAACATTACCATCCGCGTCCGTTTTCTTCTTGAAAATCCATTTGCACTCAACGGCCTTTCGGTCGCTAGGAGGGTCCACCAAAGTCCATACTTGGTTTTCGCTCATGGATCCTAATTCGGATTTCATGGCCTCTAGCCATTTCTCAGAGTCTGGGCTCATCATTGCTTCCTCGTAGTTCACAGGTTCACTGTTGTCTACTAACAAGACAGTTAAGACAGGGTTGCCGTACCACTCAGGAGGGGCACGTGACCTTGTCGACCTGCGACGTTTAGTAGTAGCATCGTCCGAAGCTTCATGATCCTTGTCATTAGCTTCCTCTATTGTTGGTGCCGATGGCACTGGAACAATTTCAGGTGTTGTGCTACTCTCCAACTCAAGAGAAGGTTCAGTAACCTCGTCTAGCTCTACTTTCCTCCCACCCACTTCTTTCGAGAGAAATTCCTTCTCAAGAAAGGATCCGTTCTTCGCGACAAACACTTTGCCTTCGGATCTGTGGTAGAAGGTATACCCAATCGTTTCCTTAGGGTATCCTATGAAGACGCATTTCTCCGCTTTGGGTTCGAGCTTGTCCGGCATCAACTTCTTGATGTAAGCTTCGCATCCCCAAACTTTAAGAAACGACAACTTAGGTTTAGCACCAAACCACAGTTCATACGGTGTCGTCTCAACGGATTTAGATGGTGCCCTATTTAAAGTGAATGCAGCGGTTTCTAATGCATAACCCCAAAATGATAACGGAAAATCTGTAAGAGACATCATTGATCACACCCTATCTAATAGAGTTTGATTCCGGCGTTCAGACACACCATTGCGCTGTGGTGTTCCGGGTGGCGTGAGTTGCGAAACGATTCCGCTTGCTTTAAGATGCGTGAGAAAATCATAACTCAAATACTCACCTCCACGATCGGATCGTAGAAATTTAATTTTCCTGTTACGATGGTTTTCCACTTCGTTCTGAAATTCTTTGAACTTTTCAAATGTTTCACATTTATGTTTCATTAAATAGATATACCCATATCTACTTAAGTCATCAGTAAAAGTGAGAAAATAGCGATAACCACCGCGTGTCGAAACACTCATTGGTCCGCATACATCGGTATGTATGATTTCCAATAAGTCTGTTGCTCGCTCCATTATTCCGTAGAACGGGGTTTTGATCATCTTGCCCATGAGGCATGGTTCGCACGTGTCAAATGATTCAAAATCAAGAGACTCCAAAAGTCCATCAGAATGGAGTTTCTTCATGCGTTTTACACCAATATGACCTAGACGGCAGTGCCACAAATAAGTCGTATTATCACTATCTACCTTGCATCTCTTAGCCTCATTGTTATGGATGTGTGTTTCATTGCTTTCGAGATTCAGAAGAAATAAACCATTCATAGCAGGTGCATGACCATAAAAGATGTTACTCATATAAATAGAACAACCATTATTCTCCGATTTAAATGAATAACCGTCTTGCAATAAACACAATCCAGATATGATGTTCATGCTCAACGCAGGCACATAATAACATTTATTAAGGTTTAAAACTAATCCCGAAGGTAAAACTAAGGAGAGCATGCCGACGGCCATCACATCATATCTTGATCCATTGCCAACGCGCATCGTCACCTCATCCTCGCTAGTCATTGCCTATTTCGTAGCTCTGTTTCGAGTTACAAATATTAGCAATGAACCAAAGATCAAATACCCAGGCACTACAACGAGCGCTAGTAAGGTAAACATCAATAACATGTATATCAAATGTACCTTTGATGGTGCCAGCCTTCTTGTCCGCTAAGTACTTTGGACAGTTGCGCTTCCAGTGACCCTTGTCCTTGAAATAGAAGCACTCAGTGTCTGGCTTAGGTCCAGACTTGAGCTTCTTCTCAACAGGGGCAACGCGCTTGACGCTGCCTTTATTGAAGGACTTATTTGCACCCTTACCTTTCTTAAAGCTGGGGGGCTTGTTGACCATCAACACATGATTATCTTTCTTTATGTCCACCTCCGCAGCTTTGAGCTTAGCAAATAGCTCAGTGATCGTATCAGTGGAACCAATCTGATTATGAGTAACTACAAAACCTTTGTAGCTAGGAGGGAGTGATTGCAGAACTCTATCAATCTTGAGCTCCTCTGGAATCTTGCAGTCCAGTTGCTCAAGGCGTTGAGTGTATCCCGACATCTTAATGGCGTGCTCACTAACGGAACTCCCTTCCTCCATCTTGCAGTTAAAGAATTTCTCAGAGATCTCATATCTCTCAGAACGGGCCTGAGTCTGAAACATAGTTTTCAGTTCCTCAAGAATCTCAAAGGGCCCGGCGAACTTCTCAAAACGATTTTGAAGGTCCGATTCCATAGCAAACAACATGGTGCTCTTAATCACACCATAATCATCTTTGTGGGACTGATAAACAGTTTTCTCATCAGCCGGCGCATCTACAGCAGGGGCGTCACCTAGCGCTTTCTCAAGGACATAGTCCTTTTGTCCGCCAGCGAGAATGATTCTCAGATTGCGGAACCAGTTGGTGAAGTTAGACCCATTATTCTTAAGCTTTTCTTTCTCAGCAAAAATGTTGAAGTTGAAATTGGACTTAGCCATTTGATCTACAAAATTTGCAAGTACAATTTAGACTATGTTCATGATAACTAGTTCAACTTAATCAAATTACTAGATGAACTCCCACTAAATTCAACATCCCTCAAGTTGTTTAGTGAACATGATCCAAATTCACCACACCTAATCCGATCTTAACAAGAAGAGATGTGGTTTCAATGGTGGACAACAAAGTGTCGATCATATCATTCATATGACTCATGCTTAACCTTTCGGTTCGTGTGTTCCGAGGCCATGTCTGTACATGCTAGGCTCGTCAAGTCAAACCCAAGTATTTACGCGTGTGCAAAACTGGCTTGCACCCGTCGTATGTGAACGTAGAGTTTATAGCACCCGATCATCACGAGATGCTTGAACACGACAAACTTTCGCAACGGTGCATACATGGGGAGAACACAATTTTATCTTGATCTTTAAGTGAGGAATCATCTTATAATGCTACCGTCGCGATCTAAGCATAATAAGATACATAAAAGGATAAACATCACATGGATATAATTTATGTGGCATGGTATAGCCAATCTCCGCGCAATGATCTCCATCTTGTGCGTGCCAGCATGATCTCCATCACTCCACCATGATTGCCTCCACCATGAATAGCAACTACAACTATTGCTAACTACTTAGCGATAAAGCAAAGCTATTACATGGCGTATAAGAAGTTGACACACAGGTCATACACAATTATAAAGACAACCATATGGCTCCTGCCCGTTGTGTACTCATCGACATGCAAGTCATGAAATATTACAAAAAACATGATCATTGCAGACAACATACACATCATATCTTGGGCCATACCATATCACAGAAACACTCCCTGCAAAAACAAGTTAGACGCCTCTACTTTGTTGTTGCATGTTTACGTGGCTTATGGGAGTAACAAGCTAAGAACGATTCTTACCTACGGAAAGCCACAACGGTGATATTATGGTTGCCAACATCCGGTGTAAATCCCATGACAACTATAGTGAGATAAACTGGCATCCACCAGCCGCATGTGTGGAACAAGCCACACGTCAAGTGCGGAGCCGGTCTCGCGAACGAGGTCGCGTAAAATTGGCCTGGACCGCTTCGATCTCACTATCCCGCGTTATAAGAAGTACACAACAAGAGGCTTGCAACAGAAAACATCAACGCCCACAACAAGCATGTTGCGTTCTACTCGCGAAACACATCTACGCATAGATCTAGCTCTGATACCACTGATGGGTTTCGCAGCATAGTAAATAAAAAAATTCTATGGATGCGAACAAGGAAGCCAAGATCTAATCTAGGAGATGCAAACAACGAGAGGGGATAGATGAGATCTTCATACCCTTGAAGAAATCGCACAGCGGAACGTTCAACGGAACGTGGTTGATGTAGCCGTACTAGCCTTCTCCTCCTCGCGATCCGATCCGATCCAACGCCGCAAGTGGCGACGCCTTCGAGAGATGCACACGTACGGCACCTCGACGTCTCCTCCTTCCTCGGTCCAGCAAGTGGGGTGGAGAGATAGATTGTATCTACAACACGACGGTGTGGTGCAAAGGTGGAGAGTTTCTGCGGCAGGGCTTCACCTACGCGCAGTCGGGAGAGAGAGATGAGGGCAGCAACTAGGCGGCTAGGGTTTGAGGAGGTGTGGGGGGAAGGGTGCACCCCTGCCCTCTTTATATAGAGGGTTGTCTGGCTGCCCTTGCCCCTCCTCCAAACCCTAGGGCCGGCGGCCATATGGGGTGGAGTGGGGGGCAAGTTTCCCCCTCCCCTTCTAGAAGCTCTCCCTAGGGTTTCCCCTAGGGCTTGGCCGGCTGGGCCTATGGGGCCTTGTGCCCCTGGCCCAATGCAGCCAGGGCACTCCCTCGTAAGCCCCCTCCCCCTCCCGACAAGTGGGGCCACGTTGGTCCCACTCCGGAAGATTCTAGAACCTTTCGGTACAATACCGAACATTCCGAAACAATTCCGAAATCCAAAAAACTGCTTTCCCTTATATGAATCTTATTCTCCGGACCATTCCGGAACCTCTCGTGATGTCCTGGATCTCATCCGAGACTCTGAACAAAAACTCATAAACCAATTATTCATTCTATCCTAGCGTCGCGACACGTTAAGTGTGCAGACCTCTAGTCTCGAGAATATGTGGACATGACCTATTCGTTAGAATATGCGCATGATCTTCTATCAATAATCAGGACGCGAATGAAACCCATATTGACTCCCACATATTCATCGATGATCATATCGGATGAACCCACCGTGCGATGATATTAAATTATATATATATATATTCCCTTCGTCGCGCGATATTTTACTTGCCCGAGATTTGATCGTCGGTATTGGCATACCTAGTTTAATCTCGTTCACAACAAGTACTTTACTCGTTCCGTAATCCAATATCACTTTGTGATTAACTCCTTAACCACTTTCTTGCAAGCGGTGTTGATATCGATTACCGAGTGGGCCCGAAGTATATCTCTCCGACTTGGGAGGGACAAATCCCATCTCGATACATACAACCCAACAAGTACTTTCCGATCACCTGAGAGACGCCTTTATGAGCACCCTCTCATAGGATGACGTTTGATGACCTCAAAGCTTTCTTACGATACCAGGGAGTTGCATTATCTCATGGTCTAAGGAATACAATATTTGACATAAGAAAAAGCTTCCCAAAGATGAACACAATGACACGATCTAATTGCTCTGCTTGATTTGGGTTTGTCCATCATATCATTCTCCCAATGACATGATCTCATTATTAATTGACAACTCATGTCTATGGTTAGGAAACCTTAACCATCATTAATCAATGAGCTAGTCCATAGAGGCGCACTAGGGACACGGTGTTGTTCATAAACCACACAAGTATCAAAGTTTCCGCTTAATACAATTCTAGCATGGAATATAAACTTTATCATGAACAAGAATTATAATAATAACATCTTTATTATTGCCTCTAGGGCATAATTCCAACAATATATCCCTTGGGAAAGATGTGGCTCGACGTCATCTTCGGCAAGCCCGAAAACTTTCGGTGTGAGCGGCTCGAGTTTGAAGTCGTGGATTTGTTGGAGATATGCCCTAGAAGCAATAATAAAAGTGGTTATTATTATATCTTTGTGTTTATGATAAATGTTTACATTCATGCTATAATAGTATTAACCGAAAACATTAATACTTTTGTGATTTGTAAACTAAATTAGAGTCCCTGGTAAATCCTCTTTATAATACTAGCTTGTTGTTTAATAAATGATCGTGGTTTCTCGATCATGAACATTGAGATGTTATTAACAACGAGATAATATCATTAGGAGAATGGTGTGATGGACATACTCCTATAGATAAGCGTAGCATAAAGATCAAAGTCATTTCAATAGTTTGTTTGCTATAAGCTTTCTGATACATAGTAACCTAATTCCTTTGACCATGAGATCATGCTAACCACCATCACCATAAGGATGCTTTGATGACATCAAACACCACATAGTAACTGGGTGGCTATAAAGGTGGCATTAAGTATTCGGAAAGTATGGGTTGAGGCACATGGATCAAGTGTGGGATTTGTCCATCCATATGACAGATAGATATACTCTGGGACCTCTCGGTGGAATGTCATACAATTGGCTTGCAAGCATGTGACTGGCTCACAAGGGATCACATATCATGGGAACGATAAAAGAGTACTTATCGGTAACGAGGTTGAGCTAGGTATGCAGAGATACCGACGATCAAAACCTCAGATAAGTAAACTATCGTGAGACAAAGGGAAATTGGTATCGTATGTAAGTGGTTCATTCGATCGCAAAGTAATCGTTGAAATATGTGGGAGCCATATGAATTTCCAGATTCCTCTATTGGTTATTGATCGGAGAAGTGTCTCGGTCATGTCCGCATAATTCACGAACCGTAGGGAGACACACTTAAGGATTTGATGTTTTTTAGTAGATATGGAATGTTAGTAGGGATACCGAATGTTGTTCGGAGTCTCGGATGGGATCCGGGATATCACGAGGAGATCCAGAATGGTCCAGAGAAAAAGATTCATATAAGGAAAGTCCGATTCTGGAGTTCGGGAAACATTCCGATGTTTTCACCGGAGAGGTTCTAAAAGGTTCACCGATCCGGAAGGGGAATGGTCCATGAATGTGTCATGGGTAAGTGGAATGATAGGATCATATCCTAGGTCACTTGGTGTGGACATTTGTGAGAGAGAATTAAAGCTCTAAATTTAAAGTCAAACGGGAGGTTTGAAAAGTCAAACTGGAACAATAGTTTCCTAGTGGAAGAAGGAAAGAGTCCTACCAACTTGGGTTTGGAAGTGGTTTCAAACTATCCTCCCTCAAGGCTGCCCCCCTCTCATAAATAGAGGGGGAGGGCTGCCCCAACACCAAAAGCCCTAGCCCTTGCCTCTCAGCCTTGCCCTTGTAGCCGCGCTGCCGCTGGGCGCCCTCCTTGCCAAGGCCCACACCGTCTCGCGCTGCCACCGGCCCGTCGCTGTCTCCCTAGCCGCCGACGACACATCCTCCGCCTCCCGGTCTTCTAAACCCTAGATCACCAGGAAATCCTAGATCCACCATAACTCGCGCCGGCTTAGGCGAAGCCCTACGGGATCTTCCCTCTACTTCTGACACCATGCCGTCGTGCTGCCGGAATCGCGAGGGGAGAACTACAACCTTCGCTGCCTTCTGGAACAAGGGAGAGGAAGGTCTTTATCGAGTACCGAACGTGTGACCGATCGCGGAAGCGCTGCCGGAACGCAGCGCCGGAAGGATCGTCTACGCGATCTTGAGATCGGCAAGTGTACGACTACATCACCCACGAGAATTTGCTCTCATTAACCGCTTTGGAATCTTCGAGGGTGAGTGCTTCTATCGACTCATTGCTATAATCTAGTAGATAGATCTTGGCTTGTTTGTGTGCATGCGGTAGAAATTTTTTGTTTTCCATGCTACAAATCCCTACAGGATTGGCCATCACAGTACCACGACATCCTTGGGCGTGTAGAGTTTGCAAGGTTCCTAGCAGTATCGCACTATGCGTACCTGCTGCTCAAGATGCCTGTGCCGAAAGGCGTCATCACAGTCCAGGGAAGCTTCACCCGATCGGACCACTGTGATAGAGATTTCAACAGAATCTCCGAGTCATTCGGCATGCAAGAGGAGCTCACAAGGCTCCGAGAGGTGACAGACAACGGGGCACCCCCAGTCGCCAGGCAAAACTCACCTGATACATCGTTCGACTCCACAGTCAACACGAAAAAGGTGCAGGTCCATCCAACCGACGCGTCCAAGACGGGGCTGATCGCCAACGACCTCAGCCCCGCATAGGAAAGCACGCTCATAGAATTCCTCCATGAGCCCTGGGAAATCTTCGCCTGGTGTCCTACGGACATGCCAGGAGTTCCCAGGAAATTCTCCAAGCATCCACTCAATGTATTTTCGGATGCCAAGCCTGTCAAACAGTCCACCCGACGATTGTCCGAACCACGAGCCAAAGCCGTCGGAATCAAAGTCAACAGACTCCTCGATGCTGACTTCATCCGGGAGATCAAGGAGAGCGAGTGGCTAGCCAACACAGTGCTAGTCCCTAAAAAGGATACGGACATCCTGCGGATGTGCGTGGACTTCACGTCGCTCAACAAGCATTGACCAAAGGATCACTTCCCTCTCCCGAGAATCGATCAGATCATCGATTCGACTGCAGGATGCGAGAAACTCTCCTTCCTCGATGCCTACTCAGGCTACAATCAGATTCGACTGAAGGTCGAAGATAAGGAGAAAACGGCATTCATCATGCCGTTCAGAGTATTCTTTTACAACACAATGCCCTTCGGGCTGAAGAACACAGATGCCACGTACCAGCAGTGCATGCAGGCGTGTCTGAAGAGCAGATAGGCTGCAACATACAAGTCTATGTCGATGACATAGTAGTTAAGACAAGGGAGGCCAAGACATTGATCGATGATCTCCGTGAGACGTTCGACAACCTCGATCACTACAAGATCAAGTTGATCCTAGAAAAGTGCGCCTTCAGCGTCCCATCTGGCCAACTACTTGGCTACTTCATCTCCCAGCGAGGGATTGAGGCAAATCCGAAGAAAATCCGGGCCATACTGGCCATGGAGAAGCCGAAGAACCTCAAAGGTGTCCAGACTAGTTGGTCGCATCACAACCGAAAGGTGATTCATCAGCCGCATGGGTGAGAAGGCCCTGCCTTTCTACCAGCTGCTACACAAAGTAGACAAATTCGAGTGGACACATGAAGCACACGACGCATTCGAAGATCTGAAGCGACTGCTCTCCACCTCGAACGTCCCGGTCACACCTAAGGAACGCGAGCCTCTGCTTCTATACATATCAGCCACGCATCAGGTGTTAAGCACCGTACTCGTGGTCGAACGACCCAAAGATGGCAAGACCCACGGGATCCAACGCCCAATCTACTACCTCAGCGAGGTACTGACGCCAACAAAACAGAGGTACCCTCGCTACCAGAAAATCGCCTACGGCGTGTTCATGACGGCTCGTCGGCTGAGCCATTACTTCCAGGAGCATCAGATAATGGTCGTCAACGAGGCGCCACTGTCCAACATCATGAACAACCCCAAAGCAACAGGACGCATAACCCTGTGGGGCATCGAGCTATCCCCTCTAGACATAGTCTACGAGCGGCGCCATGCGATCAAGTCTCGGGTCCTCCCTAACTTCTTCGTCCACTGGATGGAGCTCCAGTTGCCGGACACCCCGGATATGACGCAGTCATGGACGATGCACTTTGACGGCTCCAAGCGCGAGGCTGGAGCAGGAGCTGGCGTCATAGTGACGTCCCTGCAAGGCGATAAGATGAAATACGTCCTTCGAATGAAATTTTGTGCCTCCAACAATGAGGCAGAATACAAGGCCCTCATCCACGGCATGAGGATGGCCAAGATCTGCGGTGCAATGCGCCTAGTCATCTATGGTGACTCGAACCTCGTCGTCCAGCAGACAATGAACTAGTGTGATGCACACGCCGCCAACATGATCACGTACCGCGCGCTCTACAATTCACTCGAAGGAGACTTTGACGGCTACGATCTTCGACACGTTGGAAGGGAAAGCAACGAGGAAGTCGATAGACTCGCCAACATCATCTCCACCTACGCACGGGTACCACCAGGTGTGTTCCTCGAACAAATCTGCATGCCTTCCATTAAAAGGAAATTCCCCAAGGGATCTCCCGAAGAAGCAGAGCACTCGGGGGCTGCGCCACCCGATGGACAAGAAGGACCCGAAAAACTCGACACAGAGGCCGAGTTGGTCATCTTAATGCAGGTCATGGCAATCGAATAAACATGGACGCAACCGTACCTTCGGTACCTGATAAACAGAGAACTGCCTGATGACCCGACAGATGCCCAGCGCATATCACGCCGGTCCAAGGCCTTCACCATCATCAATGCCGAGCTGTACAAGCGCAGCATTTCGGGTGTACTCCAAAGGTGGGTCACCATCTGTGACGGCAAAACCATCCTCCAAGACATCCACGAGGGCATCTGCGGCCATCACGCGGGTAGCCGCACCCTCGTCGCCAAAGCTTTACGAGCTGGATTCTACTGGCCAACGGCCATGAACGATGCTAAGGACATCGTCCGGAGGTGCAACGGCTGCCAGAGGTTTGCAGACAAACCACACACACCAGGATCGGAGCTCAGGCCCATACCCTTGGCCTGGCCCTTCACCCAATGGGGCCTCGACATGATCGACAAGATGCCCAGATCTTTGAAAGGAGTCCACGTCTACCTCCTGGTCGCAGTCGACAAGTTCACCAAGTGGATTGAGGCCATGCTTGTCACCAACCAAAAGGGCAAAACGGCCATCAAGTTCTTTGAGTCCATCGTCTACAGGTTCGACGTATCGCACAGCATCATCACGGACAACGGGTCGAACTTCATCTCCAAAGAATGCCAGGACTTCTGCGAAGGCCTTGGCATCAACATATCATACACTTCCGTGGCGCACCCGCAAACCAATGGGCAGGTCAAAAAGGACAACAGTCTTGTAGGCGGCAGCATCAAGAACGCCTACTCAGCCCACTCGAACGGCTTGCGGCAGCCTGGACAGAAGAGCTACCCTCCGTCCTCTAGAGCTTGCGCACAACGCCAAACAGCTCAACAGGCTACACGCCTTTCTTCATGGTACACGGAGCCGAAGCCGTGCTACCTGCGAAAGTACGCCATAAGGCCCCACGGGTCATTGCCTATAGCGAAGCCAAATCAACGGCCGCACTCGAAGACGATGTTGACACACTCGACGAGGCACGCGACATCTCCGCGGCTCGCTCGACGGTCTACCAGCAGAGCCTCCGCAACTATCACAGCTGCCGGCTGCGCCCAAGGTCCTTTCCTCGAAGGTGACCTCGTCCTATGACTCAAGCAAGTGCGGCCGAAGAAGATCGAGTCACCCTGGGAAGGACCTTACATCGTCACCGAAGTCATCCCAGGTGGCGCCTACCGCCTCAAGCACGTGGAGTCCGGAGTCGCATACTCCAACCCATGGAACGTCGCACAATTGCGACGCTTCTACCCTTAGCTACCCCTCTTTACTTTTAATAAGTCTACTCAGCCAAGGCTACTCAACCGAACAATGTACTTCCTCGATTACGATATGAATAAAAGCTAAGTGTCTCGCCCGAAAATCTTTTTTCCTTACATTACGTTCTGTTACAACACACTCGGGGGCTCCGCCTCACCTCACGACTTCGTCGACTCAGAATAACGCATGTAAACCTGAGTAGTTGATCACGTCAGGCTAACAAAAAGGGCATGCATACAAAATAACCTTTACAACAAAGGGCAAAACAAGCCCAGTCAAAACATATACAAGTTTTACATCTATACTTTTTCAGAGCCTACATATTCTGAAGGATCACGTGCGCCCGATGCTCAAAAAGATCTACAATCTCTTCGGCATACTGCCTAACAGCCGCATAATGCGGGCGCATATCCCAAAGGCCACCATCTGGATGAGGGGGCAGACCAGCCACCACCGCCGCAAGGTCAACATCAGGGCGATGCAGCCGAACAAGCAAAAGAGCAGCTTTCACCCCTTCCACCAACTGGTGCCGCACTAACTCCCTCACGTGAGTCACATCCCAAAACTTTGACAGCAAACCCCATAGGGTGGACGGCGCCTCGTCCAGAGGAAACATGACATACATAATTGATGCAAGGGAAGTCTTCACCTGCCTCAGCACCCGCGACACCTGATGAACACGGTCCTGCACCGTCGCAAGGACGGTGGCCCGGTCACGGTCCATCCAGAAAAAGCCTCGGGCTACCATTTCCTGTTGGGTCAGGCAGTTGATCCGAACTGCAACACGTTCCTTATCCTCCCTCGGAACAAAGTTGGCACCTGCAAAAAACTCAGAGTAAGATGACACACAAACAAGGCGCATCCAAAGACGTGCAGCAGCCCAAGAAAACTCACACTGCAGCTGCTCGCTCAACTACCGCAGCTCCCCAATTAGATACTCCTCCCTGGCGGCAGCTCACTTAGCCTTCGACTTCCAAACGTCCGCATGGCCCCAAACATTAAGGATCTCCTTCTCCAAGCTACGGACACGATCGCGAAGAAAGGCAAGCTGTGACGCATCATCCAAATATGGTCACGGCTGGGGGACAGTCGGAGTATCCACAGGAGCCTCACCCGAAGGTCCCTAAAGGAAAACAGGAAAGAATATGCACACCACATGTTGGGGATATGCTATATGGGTATCCTCATAGCATGTCTCCTATCTGGATAAACCGGGTGTCCCACAGTTGGTAGCATGGCCCATGGCCTGCTGGGCGGCCTAGTTAGATGGATCCAGAAGGGAGGACCATGCCAGATGAAGGAAGGCTACGGTGGAGTCACAAGCGTACCCAGAGCCTTGGAGTGCAAGACATGCTAGATTACTTGTAGGCAGTGTAGGACTCTATAACCTGTCCGTCTAGGACTTTTCCCTGTAACCCTAGGACCTGGCGATTATATAAGTCGGGCATATGGGAGCCTTTAGGGCACAACCTCAGACAACTTCACATAACCTCGCACAGCGAACCAATCCCTATAACTCGGCGTATTGCCATTATAGTGATTCATAGTAGGAGTAGGATTCCGCCACTGTTGTGGGATCTGAACCTGGGTAAGCTGTGTTACCTCGTACCCATCAACCGTCCTCCTTCCCCCACGTCTCTAAACACGCACTGTGAGGACCCCACCATGGCGTACTCGTCAGCAATACCACGACAGTTGGCGCCCACCGTGGGGCAAGAGGCTCTTTAGGCTCTTCAGCGGGCGAGGACCAAGATCTTCGCGGGAATCGGCAAAAACGTAGCCATCGGTCGAGTTCTCTTCTCCGGCAACATTTTGATCGTCCCTCCCAACGAGTTCTGGATCCCGACGAAGATGAACCCTACGCGATGCTCGATCGTCCCCATCGGAGACATCCACCTCTTCATCGGCGAAACCGACTTGGGCACTAGTTCCCTAGGAGTCGGAGGAGCATCAAGACCCGCACGGACCGCCTACGGGCAGGATACGTTCACAGAAGGATCGATGTCGGATCTCTCCTCGGATTTTGCCAGCAAAGATCGGAAAAATTCAAGGCCCACACAAACCGCCCCTGTGTAGGATATAACGGTAGAATATCACTACAAGTCGCCGGCTTCGTCCGTGCGTCTGGACAACAGAGATCCAAGTTCGTCGGCGTGGTTACCATCTTTGATATGGCGCGTTGCATTCAGAGAGAGGGCAAAAAACCCCGCGATTACCTTGCCAGGTGGCTCCGTATATGAGTCAATCTGGCACATTACCCCAATGATGATGCTCTGTATCACTTTGTGGAAGGACTGGACCAGGGAACGCTTCTCCGGCATTCTCTAAGGCGGCACCAGGCTTCAGGACGCCTCACCTTCGAGAGCATGGTGAACACCATCAACAACTACGCGGAGGCTGAAGAGGCAGCTCAAACAGATCTCGCGCTCATTGGCGGAGCGCCACCGATTCAGCCACCGCCACCACCACCTCCCGCCGCCATCGCCACAGTTGCGCCACTACCTCTAGTCATCATCGCGCCCGTTGTACCTCCACCCCCCGTCATCGAGGAAGCCCCATAACCCTCCGACTCTGTGATTGACTCACTTTACGCCGACTTCAGTGCAGATTCAGAAGAGATAGATTTCAATCCGGAGGAGCTAGACTCTGCTGTGTAGGAGATGGAGGAAGATTACCAGCGTGACGAGCAGGCCAACAACACCATCGCGTCCCGAGGGGTGTTCGTCACCATTGGGACAACGATGGATGAAGATCAACCCGAAAGAGCTCCGCCTACAGCGCTGTACATGGGGAAAGGACCACCTCTTGCTGCCAACAATGATCGCGCAAAGGACATGCCCCCTCCGCCTAACCCAGTGCAGCACGTGAACTCGACGGCCGGCAACAACAAAGACGCAAACCCGCCGCCGCCCAAAGATCTCGTCATTGCTGCCCAAATCACTCCAGCTGATAGAGTGATGTACGGTAATCTCCTCGTTGAGCCTATGACCGTGGCTCATATTCGCAATGTAGTCCAGCTTGACGAGAAGCGCCAGCAGCTGCTAGAGGAAGTGCAGGCCATCGCGGAGCAAGGCGCAAAGCTAGATTGAGATCTGGTCAACACGCAGAAGTCAGTAGAGAAAGCTAGAGCAATGGAGGCCGAGTGCAAGACCCTGCTGCTGCAGCAGAAGGCCAAGAAAGCTCCGGCTCACACCATCAACGATCCTGGCATGCGGCGAAACCTAGGATGGGCTCCCCCGAAGTCGGCACAGGCCAAGCCATACATTGACAGTGAAGGTAGGTGATGCCCACTCCTCTCCTCAACCTCGTCGTCGCCAAGACCCTTCTGGAGCAGGATAGATCACCTGAGACGGTGGACCAGGTCTATGACCTAGTGGCCAAGGCAATGAAACAGAAGGACAAGGCCACCTCTCAGAGGCTTGAGTCTGACCCATCGTTTTGTCAGTCTAGCCAGCATAAGCCGCCAAGGGATAGATCTCCTCTTGATGTCGGGTCTCAGACGGGCTCATTAGAACAAAGACAGAGGGATACGTGCAACAGGAAGGATGCTATCCCCGTATCCTCCGACCATGGAGGCAAGGCCCAACCTCGTCGCCCATCGCCACCGCCCCGCTCCCCCGACATCACGAAGACCCCAAGGCTCACCTTTGTATGGATATGCCTCCGCTAAGGCAGAGCGGCACCATCATCCGCGACAACACGAAACAGACCCGTCATGACAGAGAGCGCAACCAAGGACACAAGAGCAGGTCATGCCATGACCCTTCACGTCCGACAAGCAACCGTGTCAAGCGTGAGGCGTCGCAGGAGGGTAACCGCAAGAAGGCTAACCCACCGCCACCTCCGCCACCGTCGCCACCTAGCAGCCACCATGGCGGAGTAGGCCCGTGTTGTTCACGCAGCCCATCCCCTGATGGCAAGAAGAAAAGAAGCCCGGAGCCATACGATGCACATTCACATATAGACAAGATCCATGAGGCCTGGGCAGGACCATACCTGGGACCACGTTGTTTTGGACTTGTGATACGGTCCGCAACTTACCCCAAAGGTTTCCGGATTGACAATACCATCAAGCCCTATGACGGCACCTCCAAGCCAGCTACATGGTTGCAGGATTACGGCAACACGGTGGAAATCGCCGGGGGTAGCCCCAACATCGCCGTCAAGTACCGCCCATTAATGTTGGCGGGCACGGCCCGTCAATGGATTGACGACTTGCCGGAGAGATCCATCTGCAATTGGTTGGACATGCAAGAAGCATTCACCAAGAACTTCGAGGGTACGTATAAGCGTCCCTGCACTGTTGGCGATCTACAGCGGTGTGTGCAAGAGAAAGACGAGACATCTCGCGCCCACCTCTCCCGTTGGCTGGATATGAAGAATTCTGCCAGAGTGCGCTCGACGCCATGGCCGCCTTCATCGATGGGTTGGAAAGGGGCACGTTGCTCCGACATAAGCTGAAACGCTTGCAGGACAATCACCAGTTTGACTTGAATAAGATGATTCAGTTAGCTAGTGAGTTCACAGCTGCCGCCGACGATGCTCGCGGCTCCCTGCCGGGCCATTCCAACTCAAGCTCGGAGTAACAGCAGCACCAAGAGTAAGACCACACCAGAATAAAAGCAAACTCCCGACATGGTCGCCATGACTTTCGCAGGACAATGTGATGGCAGACAACATGGCCGAGGACGGGGAGCTGGTCGTGGGCAGCAGCAAGGAAGTGAAACTACCTCGGCAGCGCTTCGTGTTCCCCAAACCTATGAAGAGTACCACGATATGTCATGCCTCGTACACCTCAACCCCAACGGCAAGGCCACCCATACCAATCGCCACTGCAAGTTCGTCAACGACCTCAAGGAGGACCCAGAGTCCGGCTACAAGCAAAGTCGGAAGAACAGGTCGCGAGGCAAGGGGCAAGGGGAATAAGAAGGACGAGGAGTCCAAGGATTCAAGTGACATGGATGAGGATGTTGTTGGAGATATGCCCTAGAGACAATAATAAATGTAGTTATTATTATATCTTTGTGTTTATGATAAATGTTTACATTCATGCTATAACAGTATTAACAAGGAAACATTAATACTTGTGTAATTTGTAAACTAAATTAGAGTCCCTAGTAAAGCCTCTTTATAATACTAGCTCGTTGGTTAAATAAATGATTGTGGTTTCCCTATCATGAACATTGAGATGTTATTAACAACAAGATCATATCGTTAGGAGAATGGTATGATGGACATACTCCTATAGATAAGCGTAGCATAAAGATCAAGTCATAGTTCAATTGCTATATGATTTCTGATACATCACCGGAAGGATGCTTTGATGACATCAAACACCACACCGTAACTGGGTGGTTATAAAGGTGACATTGAGTGTTCGGAAAGTATGGGTTGAGACACATGGATCAAGAGTGGGATTTGTCCATCCATATGACAGATAGATATACTCTGGGCCCTCTCGATGGAATGTCATCCAATTGGCTTGCAAGCATGTGACTGGTTCACAAGGGAACACATATCACGGGAACGAGAAAAGAGTACTTATCAGTAATGAGGTTGAACTAGGTATGCAGAGATATCGACGATCAAAACCTCGGATAAGTAAACTATCATGAGACAATGTGAAATTGGTATCGTACGTAAGTGGTTCATTCGATCGCAAAGTAATCGTAGAAATACGTGGGAGCCATATGAATTTCCAGATTCCTCTATTGGTTATTGTTCGGAGAAGTGTCTCGATCATGTCTGCATAATTCACGAACCGTAGGGAGACACACTTAAGGATTCGATGTTGTTGAGTAGTTATGGAATGATGAGTAAGAGACCGAATGTTGTTCGGAGTCTCGGATGGGATCTGGGATATCACGAGGAGATCCGGAATGGTCCGGAGAATAAGATTCATATAAGGAAAGTCATGTTTTAGAGTTGGAGAATGATTCCGATGTTTTCATCGGGAATGTTCTAGAAGGGTCCGGAAGGTTCGGCACTCCGGAGGGGAAGGGTACATGAATGTGTCATAACAAGTTGGAATGGTTGCATCATGTACTAGGTGTCATCGCTGAGCAAAATAAAGGGATAAATCAAATCCTAGTTTGAAAAGTCAAACGCCAATTTGAAAAGTCAAACGACAAGTTTGCTTGGTGGAGGGAGAGTAGGAAACCTACTTGGGGAGGAGTTCCTCTCCCTCCACCCGCCGGCCAAGGAGGCCGAGTTGGGGGAGGACTCTCCTCCCCTGGCCGGCGCCCTCCCACCTATATAAGGAGGGGCAGGGGTGCCCCTCTAGACCTACATCTCTCTCCTCTAAACCCTAGCCCTAGCCGTCGGCCTCCACCAAGTCGCCGCCGCCCCTAGGGTTTGCCTAGCCGCCGAGTTGGGGCCTTCCCCTTGCCCTAGACAGCAGCCTAGCCCTCTCTCCTTGGTGCCTCTAAACCCTAGATCACCAAGGCCTCTCTCATAGTCCACCATACTCGCTCCGGCTTAAGGCGAAGCCCTGCGAGATCTCCCATCTACTTCCGGTACCACGCCGTCGTGCTGCAGGAATCGCGAGGAGAGTGCTACAACCTCCGCTGCCTGCTGGAACAAGGGAGAGGAAGGTCTTCATCAAGTACCGAACGTGTGACCGACTACGGAAGCGCTGCCGGAACGCACCGCCGGAAGGATCGTCTACACGATCTTGAGATCGGCAAGAGTACGACTACATCACCCACGAGAATCCGCTCTTGTTAAACACTTTGGAATCTTCGAGGGTGAGTTATTTTATCGACTCGTTGCTACAATCTAGTAGATAGATCTTGGCTTGTTTGTTTGTATGCGGTAGAATTTTTTTGTTTTCCATGCTACGAACCCCTACAGATGTTGACCCCAAGCACTCCGCCAAGAGCGATGGCAAGGGCAAGAACCCCTTTGAGAAGAAGGCCCCCGTCTACCACACTTTCCTTGGCACCCCAACTGTCCGACAACAGAAAACCTCGCTGAGGATACTAATGGCTACTCTACCCCCAGTTCCCCAGTACCTGCGCTGGTCGGAGATTCCAATTACTTGGGACAAGAAGGATCACCCAGACCTCATCCCTACGGAGAACCAATACGCCATGGTCATAAACCCCTTGATTGACGGCAATGAGTTCACCAAATGTATGGTGGATAGTGGAAGCAACATCAACATCATGTACCTGGATACACCGCAGAAGATGAATTTGACGGAGGCAAACCTAAGGCGGACCAACACCATCTTCCACGGCGTAGTTCCTGGTCGGGAGGCTCGGTCCCTTGGGTGCATCACACTCCAGGTCGCCTTTGGTGATGTTAATAATTACCGCCAAGAGCGCATGACCTTTGAGGTGGTCCCTTTCAAAAGCGTGTACCACGTCATATTCGGTCGCGACATATTCCACACCTTCATGGCCAAGCCATGCTTCATCTACAACAAACTCAAGATACCCGGACCAAACGGTGTCATCACCGTATCCGGAAGCTTTACCAAAGCAAGGGACTGCAAAATTGGAGAAGCAGCCTACGCGGAAGTCGTCCTCTACTGCGAAGAATTCAAGGAGATCTAGAGCAAGGTCGATGCCTTAGAGAAGCCCGCGTCGAAGAAACAGATTTCTAACTCCGCCCCAGCATTCAAGGCCGCCATCGAGACCAAGTCGGTGGAACTTATGGTAGGTGATGCCTCTAAGACCAGCGCCATTGGGACGAATCTGGATCCCAAATAGGTAAACGCGCTCGTCGAGTTCCTCTGCGAGAATAGGGACATCTTTGCTTGGCAACCTGCCGACATGAAAGGTGTACCTAGGGAACTTGCCGAGCACAGCTTGAACATTGATCCAAAATGCAAACCAGTGAAGCAACCTCTACGACGCTTTGGAGATGAGATGAGATGCGCCATAGACAAAGAGATAGCTAGGTTACTTAAGGCGAGTTTTATCCGAGAAGTCCTTCACAACCAATAGGTGGCCAATCCTGTACTTGTCCCTAAAAAGGGAACCAAAGAATTAAGAATGTGCGTTGATTACACCGGCTTGAACAAAGCATGTTCCAAAGATCCGTTTGCTTTGCCTCGCATTGACCAAGTCATTGACTCGACGGCTGGCTCAGAGCTTTTGTGTTTTCTCGATGCATACTCAGGATACCACCAGATCAAGATGAGAAAGTCGGACCAATTGGCCACTTCGTTCACTACACCCTACGGCATGTTTTGCTATGTCACGATGCTACAGTCACCAACTGGGGACAAGCTACACTATATTCTGCAGATCCACTTCGAGGCTACGAACAACATGGCGGAGTATGAATCACTCATTCACGGACTACGTGTAGCCAAGGATATTGGCATCAAGCGCATAGTTTGCTATGGAGATTCCGACTTGGTTGCCCAGCAGGTGGCTGGCACCTGGAATGCGCGGAACCCTATGATGGTGGCATATCGAGACGAAGTGGACGAGATAGCCAAGAGCTTCTTGGGCTACAAGGTCAAGTATGTATCTAGGGAACAAAACGAGGCGGTTGATCTGCTGTCTAAACTTGGATCAGGGCGCAAACGAATTCTACCTGGAGTTTTCCTGAAGCATCTATGGACACCATCCGTGAAGGGAGCAGACATCAACAACCCGGGCAGAGTAGACTCTTTCATCCACATGGTGGCAAAGGTCCCTCCGGCTTGGACAAAACCGTTCATGGAATATCTCAAACACGGAAATTTGCCCGACGACAAGGTCGAAAGACGGCAGATGGTACGACGAGCAAAGGGCTATACCATAATCAATGGTCAGCTCTACAAAAAAAGCACTACTGGTGTATACCTTAAGTGTGTTTCCGAGCAAGAAGGTATTGAAATCCTACGCGAAATCCCGCTCGGAGATTGCGGGCATCACGCCGCTCCCCGATCTTTGGTCGCTAAAGCCTCCCGGCAAGGATTCTACTGGATGACCGCGAAGGCGGACGCCGACAAGCTGGTTGATACATGCATGGGATGCCAGTATTATGCCCGACAACCACATGTTCCTGTTGAAGAATTGCGAACAATACCAATAACTTGGCCATTTGCAGTTTGGAGGCTGGACATGGTGGGTCCTTTACAAACGGCACCATGTGGATTTATGCATCTGCTAGTAGCAGTTGATAAATTCACAAAATGGATAGAAGCTAAACCCATTATAAAGCTCGATGGGGCAACTGCCCTTAGGTTTGTCCGGGATCTAGTGGTGAGATTTGGTCTCCCACATAGCATAATCACCGACAACGGCAACAACTTGTCACTCGGAGAAGTGGAGGCTTATTGTTGGGACAAAGGCATCCGACTTGACCTTGCATCTGTGGCACACCCACAGTCCAATGGTCAGGTTGAGCGAGCCAATGGATTAATTCTGCAGGGAATCAAGCCACGTCTTGAGGCACCACTACATAGAGCAGATGGAGCCTGGGCGGAAGAATTGCCATATGTGCTGTGGAGTTTACGGACTACACCTAAAAGATCCACCGGCTACACCCCTTACTTCATGGTATATGAAGCAGAAGCCATCCTGCCTTCCGACATCCTTCACGATGCACCAAGAGTCGCCGCCTACGACGAAGATGACGCTGAAGAATCCAGACGCCTAGGTGTGGACCTTCTCGAGGAGGAGCGTGTTTTGGCATGCCAAAGATCCGCCATCTACCAGCGGAAGCTATGCAACTACCATAGTCGCCGCGTCCGGCATCGCTCGTTTAAAGAGGGGGATCTGGTGCTCTGACTTAAGCATAAGAAGTCACACAAATTATCCCCGCCATGGGAAGGACCGTTCATCATAAGCAAGGCACTGCTCAATGGGTCTTACTACCTCGTTGACTATCGTGAACTGAAGGATTGCGGTGACCCAGCATACCACTACATGATGTAGTATATTATAGTCGTGGACATAACACCAATGAAACACTGTTCACTAGTATCACATCCCTCAGAATGGCACAACAGAAACACAACGGGTCCAATACATGGATAAAGGTTACAACTCACTCTTTACACAAGATCCAGAGAACACTCTAGGTTAGAGAGAGAAAAAGAACTTCTTATGGAGAAGAATCAAAGATAAACAACGCAAGACTATTATATCATTAAGACTAGTATTTTAACTAAGGGATTGACATTGCGGTTATTGCGATACACTACAGATTTAGGTTCTTTGGCTAGAGATTATATTCCTATCAAATCAGTAACTTTGTCTTCACTTGTGTTGATGTATATGTTGACTTCCTTGACTTCATTGAAGAGCTTTAGCTTTGGATGACGAGTCCTGGATCATAACTTGATGTAGAGGTTGTCTATCCCGACTTCAGAATCTAGCAAGGGTTAAGAATATACGTTGAGTACGAGCGTACTCATCAAGTTCACTAGAAAAGGAGTGTTTGATGCACTATATCTACAGCCACAGACCATAGGTCGTAGGCCATGCAAGTTTTTATAAACATTTCTTCAAAGGTTGCTTTTATTCTGAAAATCTATGTCCGTCAGATTTCGCGGGTTTACCAGAACTTTCATGGAGTTCCTTTCCCACCGCGTCCGCGTAACAGGGAGTAACAAGTTACAGTTCTTACACTCTGCAGAGGTGCGTTACTTTACCCATGAGAGATCAACTCTTTGTTGCACAACCGGGCAGCTTAATCCCGTCCACAATTCCATGATGTGGGGACCAGAAGATGATCCAAGCCAATCACTGCCCCCTTTGCGACCTCACATGCCTCCTTGGTGTACAACATGCCCACATAAAGAATTACGGCAATGGTTTGTACAAACCATTAAATGTCAGAACTATCGTGGGACGTTGAGGGTTCCCAACCATATGCTGCATATCCTCTACGAATTACCAATTAATATGCACGCTACGAGGATAACAGCCATGACCTACACATCCGGCTTCATGCGAGAGGAAGAAGATACAGCTGACTTCTCCGTCCCATTCAAATCTCATGGTCAACACGTAATATACGGTGCAAGAATCACTGGCGACATTGGTTGTTAAGTCCTAGGTGATATAGTTCTGAACAGTGGTATTCCAACTGTCAGAGTTACTAGATTAGCTGATCACCCTGGATCAGTAACCAATAGTTCACATTATTATCGAAAATAGTGTTTTCTGACCCTTTTTCAAATGCAGGTGATGACAACACTGAATTTGTAAAATACTTTACCGAAAATAATCAAAGGACATGAGCAAGTGTGAACTTGCCTTTTGTGATTGCAAGATTATGCACTCACGGTCTTCGAGTCAATATAAGATCCAAAATCTGAAATCAGCATCATTGGTCCAGTAAGGACTAATGTTTAAAGAGGAAATATGCTCTTATGCATAAGTAATGTGATGCACTTTATAAACGTGAATCCCGGGGATAACGTTGTTCTAGGGTTTGGATTCTAGAAATGGTTACTTTAGAATGTGTTGTCCCTTTTAGATAAATTTCACACTTGTGCTTCTTATTAGGGCTTGTGAGGGTGTGTGAGACAATCATAAAATTACAATATTACAAAACAATGGGATACACACAAAAAGTGAAATGCTATTCAAGATTGCTTATATAAGAGTTCTTGTTTGAAGTGGCAAAAAGAATAACATTTGAAGAAAAGATTTCTTTTCTAAGGTTTATACAATCTTTGTGGTTAGTTAGTGGTAGTCGATGTTATTTGTGCTTGCTTGAATAGTTTGGGCTTGAGATGCTTTATGACTTGACTATATCAGACCAAATTTAACTGTAAAACATATAATAATGTTTATAGTATTATATTTAGATTCTTGGAGACTAAAGTTAACTTTAAAATATAGATAGTTTGAAAGTATAATGCTTATAACATTTGTACCTTGTGTATTTGGGAATGTTGCCTTCAGGTTATTTAAGAATGGTTAAATTTTTACTTATTGTAGTGGTTTTCTTGATTTTATAATGGAATAGTATCATTTACCTTTTTAAGGATGAGTGATTATATTTTGAAGTAGAACAAGATTTCTTGTTTCCTTACAAAGGTGTGATTGTGGTTTGTGGATAAATAAATAGTACCAGGGACTACTCATGAATTATCTTTGGATTTAGTCCATTATAAGGTTTTATTTGATTTATATATCATTCTTGAAGATTTTAGAATTGTTAAAGATCTTTTTAGAATATAAAATATTCATATAGTAGAAGGATAATTCAATATAATAGTATTTATAATTTTTTGAATCATTATGACTTAATATTATTAATATTCAAGACTAATACTATTTATTAGACTTATTTGACTAATTTTTAGAAATATTAACAATTTTAATTTACCCTTATATGAATTATCAATTAAGTAAATAAGTTTAAATTTGAGTTATTAAAATATTTGAATTTTTATTATACTCAAAAGTGGAATATTATATTTTTAACCTATAGGTATTATTTTTGTGATCCTTTTGGTATATTACACTTATTTTTGTGATTTAAAAATAATAAGATATGATTTTTATAATACTTATTACTTTATAAAGACTTAATAAATAACAAATATTTAATTAAGTGGAATAATAATGCATGATTATAGTTTAAATTATAATTCTTATTTTTCTAAGATTTTTGGTATTCTATTTATATTTTTAACATTAAAATATGAATGATCAAAGTTTTATTACTTATAAAAACTTTATTAAATAATATTTATTTAAATAATCATAATAATATTTGATAATAATTTTAAGTTGTAGATTTTATTTTTCTACAAATTTTCATATATTATACACATTTTTCTGAATTATAAATCAAAGGTTATTAATTAAACAAGATTTAATCATTTATTTGATTTTTGAAATATTAATAATTGAGTTTATAAAATTTTATTTATTTCTTAAACAGGAAATACTTTTTACACCGCACCTACATCTAGCCTGAGTCACTGACCAGTGGGCCTATATCCACCTCAGCTCTTCAGGTTAGAAAATGTATTTGTTACTGACTGGTTTGCTACCCCCAAACAATGACATATGGGCCCAAGGCCATGTCATCAGCCACACGAGGCAAAGACTGGTCAAACTCGCTAACGTGGTTCGAACCTAACATAGGCATGACGTCACTTGGGTTGATCCTCACTGGTTGAGGATCGATCGATCGATCTGGTGCGCGCGCGGGGCTGTGATTAGGTGCGTTGGATAGAGGAGATCAAGGCAAACCTATTGTTGGTGGCGCCGCTCAGAAATATTCATCGGAGCTTCAGCTCCGACGAGCTCCGACGGTGGCCAACGGTGACAGAAGTTGCGACGGTGTTTAACAACGATACACAACGATTTAGGAATGTTGGAGTGTTCAGGAACTCACCCTGATGATGATAGAGAGGTTAGCGAGGACCGGCGTGGTCGGAGGCGAGCTCTCCGACAAGGATTCCAACGAATCCGCCAAGAGGCGGCAAAAAAGCCTCCGGTGCTCCCCTTGATGCAAGATTCTACTCAGAGGATCTACGGAGGACGGGACTTCTCCATGGCTGCTTGGAAGAGTGTGGGGAGATGTGGTTCGACGGCGAGATGTGGCTCCGGTGAGCTAGGGTTTTGGCCCCATTTGAATCGGAGAGGATAAAGAGGGATTGTGGATAGGGATTAAGGCAAGGCGTCGCGGTGGCCTTCTTATCCCCCTCTAGAACGACGACGAGCATCTTGACGCACTTACGGTGGCAGCATGGCGAGCTCCTCCAGCAGGTGAGTGTGCGTGAGGATGACGATGATGTCGCTTTTGCGGAAAAACCCCTAGCGTTTATTTCTTCTCAACCCGCGATCCTCCCCTGGCCCCACTCGTGTCCACAGGAGAGAATGAGCGGGCTGGTTCTTGGGCCTTGTGGTGCACTGCATGACAGTGGCAGGTAGGAGTTGGGCCACGGCCAGGTCTTGTTTTTTATTTTTTTTCTATTTTCTGTTTTCCTTTTCAGATTTGAATTTAATCTATATTTTGAACTTTTCTTTGTAGAATTTATTTGCTGGATAATTGTAGTAATACTAAAATATATTTAGTATCATTTGTGAACTTTTATTATATAATGTTTTTATATTTCTTTTATTTTCCCTACATGAACTCCTTTTAATATTTTGTAAAAGCTTTTCTTATTATATTTTTTTCCACTTTTAATCATGGATTTATTAAATGATATATTCTGATTTGTTTATAAAACTTAACTCTAGTTGGCTCATAGTTTGAATAGAAATTTTTATATGTATAATGATCCTATATCATTATTTGATGCATGAAATACAAAAGAAATTAATATGGTTAATACTATTTTCATTAAAACTTAACTCTAGTTGGCAATGTATATATTCTATTATGATAAACAAAGAAGTTTAGGGTGCTTGATTTACTTATATTCCCTTGTTACTGTGAGTAAAGATCTAATAATAAATCATATTGGCTTTTGTTTGTGATATTTGATAACATCACCTTTTATAAAATAGAAAGTTATATCTAGAATGTTTTATAGCAAAGAATTGGTAAAGATACTCTTAATCACATATAATCATGATAATTATAATTGAAAGAGATGTGCTTATGTGATCTGTTATAGGAAAATGTTCCTATAAAATTATATTAACATAAGATGATGAATCAATTCCTTGAATGGACATTATACTTGGTTTAAGATTTAGAGTTGGTTGTTTAACAAGAATGTCTATTTTTCCATTCTTCACCATCCTTGACCTTTAATTAAAGAATTCCTTTCCTAGATATAATACTTCTTCCTATCCATCATCATAGTTAGTATGATGAGCTTTACTTCTCAAGAATGTTTTTTATTCACCTTTTGTTCTTCTAAACTTATGGATGAATCCAGTTGGATACTAAAGTATTTCATAGTTTTCTCATATCTTTGCTTGGTTATACCCACTACTCTACTGTTGCTAATCATCAATCCAACAAGTAGTTCTTTCAAACTCCACTCCTAATCTTCCTTAATCATCCATCACTAATATTTCTTCATCAGATGTATGTATGTATCCAACTACCTTTCTCTAAGTCTTACTATCCCTTAAGATGAATAACACTTCTTCCATAACTCTATGCTCAACTAACTTTAATTGAATCATACTATCTTACAGTTACTTTACTCTAACAACTCACACTCCAACCTTACATTATATTAGTATGGATTGTAATGACTACTCTAGGATAACTTATCCCTACTAGGTTTTCAATCATGTTCTACCAACCAATATATTTTATACTAGATATAGGTAGACCATCCTGGTGAGTAAGGCATGATCATTTTAATCCCTTAATCATTTATATCTTAGATTTGTAGTTGGCTAAACAAAGCTTTAGCAATACAACCTTTCAATTGTATTGGAGTTATCTTCTTAGTATCTTTAATTGGATTAAGACTGTTATTCATGGACTATGCCCACTTGGTCTAATAGAATTACTACTGGTAACTATCTTCAGGGTTCATCCTTGTAATCGTCTTAACTACCATATAATTATATGGTATAAATAATTCTTCTATTTATTTAGGAGTGATTTAGATCCATCAATTATCCTATTGATTTGATTCTCTTCCATCATTCCCATCCTATAGATGATGTCTAAAACTAGAATTACTATTTACCTCTTCTTAGTTGTTTCTTTATAGACACTTAAATGTGAGCTATGTTCTAGTCAAGAGTTGGTAGATTGAGAATTGGTGAATCAATAGTTGATTTCTCAACATTGATGAAAAACAGATATTGAAATATAACTCAATAGAGATGATAAGGATTGATATGGAAAGAAAGATATAGGGTGAATGATCTAAACTTAGTTTCTTTCCTACTCAATCTTACTTAAAAAGTAGGGTTAGGTATTACCATGATACTCATGGTATATGTAGGTGAGATTAAGATATAATTGTTACATTCTTATTATTTGTGTTATATCCTTAACTTGGTACTCATGAGTGATTATAATGAATATTATGATATGATCACCTAAGGATCAAATCATAATGTATTAAGGTTTAACTTTTATTTTATTTGATATACCCTTAGATCAAATCTCCCTTACCCAAAATAAGGTTTTAGCAAAGGTCATATTGAAACTTATCGCAGTCAACTTGATGATCTACTTCAATTCCATCAAGTTAAGAGAAGCTTCAATCACTTTGACAAGTTTTGTTCAAAAGCGCGAAAATTATTCAGATTTTCTATGCATGAATGCAATGCACACATCTAGGTTCAACTTATTTCTAGGCCCAATGCTGGGATGTTACAAGGATAGACCCAGTGAGGATCATAAGCGTAAGCGATGTGACCCGGATGATGACTACCCGGAGCTTGATCGGCCATGGAACATAGCACAACTACGTCCTTTCTACACTTAGCATTTTTTATCTATTGTGTACCTCTTATATGATCAGTGAAATAAAGCTCTCTGGTTCACTCATATTTCTGAGTCTTTTACCTCCTTTAGTGTTCATATTTGGATCGTATAAAACCTTTATGCACAAGCTTTGCAATTGTACTTGTGAAAATTCTGCCTACGGGCGTTAGCTTAAGTTTTCTGGTCTACATGTTCTTTGTTGTTTTTATGTGGATTCTGGAGTAGTGACTTTTGTCACTTATTATCGGCGATTTTGTGCTTAGGTTATTGATGGTGCCATTGGGCATCATCACCTGAGCGCATGGTTCCGACAATGAGTCTTTCGACTCACGAAAGGTCAAGCATAAAAACCAGAGTAATGGATAAGCCAGCACTTGCTTAAATATATATATATATATATATGAGGAACCAATTCTTGAGTAGCAGGAAATAACAACCATTGTTTTCCGCCTTAAGTTAACACATAATTTTTTTCGCATACACATTACAGAGGAAACAAATATTACAAATTGTTTTTTCATTCCTCTGGCGCATGCGACTTGGATGCAACATTGTCGGCAACAGGAGAGTCACCTTCCTCGAAGTCGGCAGTGTTGAGGGACTCAGAGGAGCTTTGGATGTTGTCGTCAATGGTTTTCAGGGGCACAAATATGTTAGGGTCGACCAACTCGGCGACTCTAGTGTCAAAACCCGCGAGCGACGCCAAGATAGCTTCTTGATCTATCTTTTGGCCTTCGTCGTCTGTGTCGGGGATGCCAGAGGTCACCGTGTCGATGTCGGCATCTTTGTAGTGTGCCTTGACCATTGACAGCGCCATCCTTGCACCGACCCGTGTACATGAAGCTTTCCAGCTTGAAATACGCTCGGGGGCTCGTCGCAAGATTTCCGAGTACTTCGCCACAGAATCCATTGCCTTAATGTTAATCTGGAGGAGCTTGGCAATCTCTTTGGTCTGTGTGATGGCGGTATTGATAAAGTTTTTGGCAAGGACCATGCATTCCTTTAGCGGAGGAGGCGAACGGGTTAACCCCATAGGAGCTGCAAAATTCCGACAATGGAGCGCATGAGTTCAATAACACAACAAGTTCAGAGTATCCAGCTTATAGAAGTACAAGACAGAGAATCACTTACTGAAGATGCTAATCTCGGCCTGCCGGAGAGTGTCTTCCATGGAATCCCGCTCTTGTCGGAGGATCTTGTACGCTTCCATGCTCATCGACAGCTTTTTTTATGCTCCTTCAAGATCGCGATCTCCTCCTTCAAGCGGTTCATTTTCGTGTTGGCGGACTCCTGCAGGACTTTCATGGAGTCTTCATGCATCTTCAGCGTGTCCTTCCTCTCCTGCTTAAGGATCTTGTTTTTGCTATCCAACAGTTGAATATGCTTGGATTGCTCAACAATATCCTTAGCCTTGGAAATGGTTTCTGCAAGTCGGAGAAATAACAGTACACAAGTGAGTACTCAGAGAATGTTGGCACGCGACCAATTCAGAATACGGAAAAGAAAGGAAAAACGGACGCTTTCTCTTGGTGATTTGTTCCTTCAAGAAGGCAGTTTTACCCTTTTTGGCTTCCAAGTCTGCGTGCATCTTCTGGTACTTGTCATTGGCCACGCCCCTCCGAGCATTCTCATTCTGTGAAAATAAGAAAGTCAAACGTTGTTTGGTCTACCTAGAGCATCTAGCCGGAAAATTTCCACCTAGAAGCTCGAGGGCTATAGCGAGAGTTTTTAACTTAGCAATATGCTTGGTATTTCTTTAAGCATCTAGTCAGAACTAATTTAGTTTTCGATTAGAAGCTTGGGGGCTACAGTATAAAGTTTTTAACTCAGTCATATGCTTGGCTTCTCTTTAAGCATCTAGTCGGAACTAATTCAGTTACAACTAGAAGCTTGGGGGCTACAATATTGAAATTTATAAACACTACGTATGCTACTCTTAAAGCATCTAGTCAGAATAATTCATTCACACTACATGCTTGGGGGCTACAATGAGAAGTTTTCTAGCTTAGCCACTCTTAGAGCATTTAGATGCAAAGACCTATGGTTTTCTGTCTAAATCCTCGGGGGCTACAGTGGGATACTCATATGAAATGTAAAAGGCAAATAAAGCTTACAAGCGCAATGATCTTGAGGTTTGTAGCACTCTCAGCAAGCAACTTGCCAAAAGACAAATTGTTTCCTTGCAAGATTTCTGCTTGCTAGAGAAGTTCCTCAAGACCGCATGTTGGAGATGTCGGCGCTGCACCAGGAACCAGAGAAGTGCTACCCGGCGTAAGTACCGGATAGACTACCTTCGGGAACTCTATGGTCTTCTTGGGTGCGGAGGCGCCGCCTTCGGAAGACATACCACCTTCCACCACCGCCTTACCGCTACCGATGGCATCCTTAGCCGAAGCTTCAGCCATTTGGTTTGCGGCACTTTCCCGCATCGCCTGTTTGCCGACAACAACAAGCTCTGTGGAGGCACCTGAGTCCACTTCCATGGCAGAAGGGCCAGATGCTTATTTGGTTTGAGAGCTTGTCGGAGCGGACGTGGTCTGGACAATAGGAGTGACAGGGGCGATGGCGGGAGATGCCTGGGAAAACACATCACGATGCAACATATCCTTAATGTTTTTAGAAGCCCCTAAAGTTTTGGAGGTCTTCTTCAAACTGGTTGTGGCTTTCTTCCTGAAACGTGCAAAAAGTATAAGTACAGGAATAAAGACAAACAATGGACAATGTTGGGGAGAAAGAAGCTTACACAAGTGAGGGTGCTTTGGCAAAAGGGATCCCGGTAACCTTTCTTTTCTTCGCCTCCAGTGCGGCGGTAGTCTTTTTGGAGGCTCCACCCTCCGTCTTCTTCTTCTTGCCTCCGTCGGCAGCGTCAGAGGTGGAGCTCTTCCGCTTTCGCGCCAACGGAACATCACCGTCGGACACGACAGTGACTTCCTTCATCTTTGGATCATAGATTTGGGCAGCCATTTTATCCTCTTCTAGATCGCTAAGCTGTTAAGTGAAAATCCAGAGAGTTCGATGAGATGACAATGGCTAGACGGAAGAGCTGGAGTATATGCCATACACAAAAAATAAACAGGTACCTTTGGGCACTTGCTCTCTATGAACATGTCGTAGGTGATGGTGAAGCCACGCTTCCTATCCTTCACCTTGACGATGTCCTTGAGGCGGAGCTTGACGGAGTCGCTCGAGAAGTTGTCCTCGGAGATGCGGAGGCTATCCTTCCTCTTGTTGGTATACTCGTGCATCAACTTCAAGCGGTGCTACAGAGGCTGGATCCGCCTGATGAACCAGCACATGGCCAGGTCCAAGCCGGTCAGACCCGTCTCTACGAACCACTCTATCCGACTTATGGCGCGGGAAGCATCAATGTCGAAGGGAAGGGAGGCTTGGGATCTCCATGTCAGGGCTTCAGCGGCAACTCCATCGACGAAGTATGGGTACGTTACTTCTCAGCCGACCAGAGGGATATCTGGGCCGCAGAAGTACGTCCGTTGCCAGTTCTTGCAGGACTCATGGCCAACGATGTCGAGGAACTGCCAGCCAGGCCGGATCTTAAAACTAATGGTGCCACAATTCCTGAGCTTGTCCTTGCCGGCTCTGGCTTCACGCTTGACGGTGAAGAAATAGATGAAGAGATCTAGCCTAGTCCTAATCCCTAAATAACCCTCACAAAGCTCCTCATAGTTGCTAAGCGCTAGGTGACATGGTTATACCCTGCGGGTACGTGACTTCAGCATACCTGGTCCAGCCCAAGGAAGGCCCACGGCAGATGTACGCCGGCCCATGAAGATTTTCGGGTGGCCAAGGCCCATGACGCCTTCGAGTCCTTGGAGAACAAGACTAGCGCAGATAGGAAATTCAAAGGGGTAAAACCCTAGAACCTGTAACCGACTAGGACTATGCCCGGGACCTGCCTAAGTCTATATAAAGGCCAGGAGGGCACGTCCTAGATCTCTCAACTCATACTTTCGCACACACCTCCACGCCAGATCGAATCTGACCTCAGAACCTTCGGTTCCGTAATCAAGAGCGCAAGCAGGAGTAGGGTTTTCCTCCAGGGCTGAACACAGGTAAATCTAGTGTCCCCTGGTTGCTTGTCTGTTAACCGTGCCACGATCTCCAGCATCCCCATCTTCTCCAAAACCCAAGTCCATAACAATGGGCATTGACGAGATTAAACCTCGTCACTAGGATGCTATTGGGGGAGAGGTTCTGAGGCTGTACTCGGTAATGGTTGAGAACAACAAGGAAAAAGTTAGAGATGGGCAGGGAGACACCGTGTACCATTTGAGCTTTGAGGTACACCTTCTCTCCGACTTGGGGAGAAGGGGTTACCTCGCTGGCCGGCACCGCTCGCCAGGCGAGCCCCTCCGTCATAGGGAGGTAGCCCTCGTTGATCAGTTCTTTGATATCGCGGTCCGTAATATCCGAACCGCGCCAGTCACCCTTGTGGGAGTCATACTCCTCCTCTAGCAGCTCCAGCGACGCTGATTTATGGTCTCCGCCGATGGCTTCGACCACCGCAGATTTGGGAATAACCAGTCCCTCTAGAGGCACGATGGCCAGCTCGCCCGGCTTCACCATGACCGCTGGCCGACGCCATGGAAGGGAGAGCTGCTGGCCATTGGGAGTTTTTGGTGGTGGCTGGGATAAGTTGAGGGGCTAGGGTTTTTTCGCATGGTGCGTGGAAAGCTCGAGGAGGCGCTCGCTGGAGGAAGAAGACGATGCAGAGGAGAATGAGGTGAAAAGTAAAATTTCCACCGCTGTAACTATTTATAATCTCCGGCATCAAGATTCGTGCAGCATGATCGAACGGTTGCCACGTAAGCGACGTGTGCGGGGACATGCGTGAAATTCGCCCGTCACCAACCGCCGCCAATTAACAGTATCGCCAGCAGAGAAAAGCGGACATGATTGCGTTCTCTGCATTTGTGAGTTACGAGGCGTTGCTGACCTATGTCTACGTCGCCCTAGCTGTCATTGGCAGATGAACCATCACATCGGAAGATTCCAGCATAGACGGATCCAATCCGGCTATGGAAGAGTATGATAGAAGATTCAGCAATTCTCCAACTTACAAATTGAAGACGGAGAAAAGCCTTGCATGGTTCTTTGGGAGGACTACAAGATGTTGCTTGACGATTTGCCGGCGTCCATCTAGACGAAGCATTCAACATGAAGAGGCAAGACGACGCAAGATCTTGGAGTTCTCCGGGGGCTACTGTTGGGGATATGCTATATGGGTATCCTCATAGCATGTCTCCTATCCGGATAACCCGGGTGGCCCACAATTGGTAGCATGGCCCATGGCCTGCTGGGCGACCCAGTTAGATGGATCTAGAAGGGAGGCCCATGTCGGATGAAGGAAGGCTATGATGGAGTCACCAACATACCCGGAGCCTTGGAGTGCAAGACACACTAGATTACTTGTAGGCAGTGTAGGACTCTGTAACCTGTCCGGCTAGGACTTTTCCCTGTAACCCTAGGACCTAGCGATTATATAAGTCGGGCCTATGGGAGCCTTTAGGGCACAACCTCAGACAACTTCACATAACATCGCACAGCGAACCAATCCCTGTAACTAGGCGTATTGCCATTATAGTGATTTATAGCAGGAGTAGGATTCCGCCACCGTTGTGGGATCAACACAGGTAAGCCGTGTTACCTGCACTCACAACCGTCCGCCTTCCCCCACGTCTCTAAGCACGCACTGTGAGGACCCCTCCATGGCGTACTCGTCGGCAATACCACGACAACACATGTCTTGGGCAACATCTCGCAGCATCATTTATATACATCAAAAGCCACCGCGTGGCACAAGGAGCAATTGTTCATCCACAAAAGCATACATTACAAAAGAGGATACACTATCCTGAAACTACAAGCAAAGAAGCCTAAGCAGCCGCATCCGGAGTGGCCTCGGAGCCAGAGTGCCTGCTCCTGGATTCTCCCTGTTGCCTCGCCGCATAGTCCTCCAGCAGGTCGATAAGCTTTGGACCATACCGCTTACAATGAGAAGCAAAGAGATCAAAGGCTACCTCAGAGCCGTCAGGAGCTGTTGGCATCTGGGAGGTGACGTCATGAAGATCCAGCTCCGCTCCGGACGCTATGGCGATGGCCAGCCCCATGGAAGCGCCGATGCCCTTCTGCTTGCACTTGTAGGCCGCATGGGCATCCTCTGACAGCGCATCCGCTAGAGAATCAACATCCTCAAGGGCAGTGCCCTTGGGCACCTTGTATAAACACTAGAGAACCTCCTTGGCCTTGGCAAGGGAGCCAGCAGCAGCGCCGCAACGATCTTCGACCGCTGCGGTGACATCATCCAGAGCACTCCCATGCTCCAAGACATTGCGATCAAATGCAATGCCCGAAGCATCTGGAGCAAAGAAGAACATGCAGGAGCCGAAAATCCAAAAGAATAGTTACATGCAAGACACATACCGGAGAAGGCCTTGGACGCATCCATCAGCTTCTCGGCCACCTCCTTCTCGCACGCAGCCACAACAGTTGCGAGCTGCTCTTCGCGATCCGAAGCCTCCCGTTGCAGGCGCTCCTTGGCCGCGGCGGCATCAGCCAACTCCTGCTGCAGGTGCTCCTTCGCCTCCACGGCATCCGCAGCCTGCTTCTCCACACGACCGAGGCTCTTCTCAAGAGCATCCAGCTGGCGAAGGGCCGTGTTATTCTCATCTACCAAGTATCAAAGACGCACATGAGCAACACAAGCTACATTCAAGCAACACATAGCAAAGATAAGAGAGAGAAAGCCACATACCTTGCAGCTGCTTCATACTGGCCTCCAGCGCTAGATGCTGTTGGATAAGAAGTTTTGCGCTGTGCACAAAGGGCTAAGGAAAGAAGCAGAAGAAAAGAATCAAGAAAAGGGCTCGAGGGCTATGCCCCGAAACGAGCACAACATCGAACAAAACGACCCAAAAAAGACTCGCCCCCCCCCAGGATAAAAGGAAAAATAACTTACATGCTCAGATGGAGACTCCGAAGGTCCCGGTGGAGTATTCTGGGAGACGATCACTCGAGCCTCCTGCGGAGAGGGCTTCAGAGCATCGCCCCAGAGGTGGCCACCGTCTGAGAGGGAGGGGCCGTCGGCTTCGACTCCCCTATGGCCTCCTGAGTGGCCTCACTAAAAGAGCCCTCCGAGGAGTGGCTCCAAGGAAAACACCCATCAAAGACAAGAAGACAAGAAAACAAGAACGAGTAGCATCCGAAGGTACTTACGAGTCGATGTCGCTCAAATCAAAGACGGGCAGCGCCCTCTTCTCTTTCTTCTCTTCCTTCTTCCTCTTGGCCGGCGGCTGCGGCGCCATAGCCCGCACGGGCATGGCCGGGAACGGTGATGAGGAAGCGTCGTCATCCCCGCTGTGGCGCACAAGGAAGGATGGGTCCCTAGGCGTCGACGGAGTCGAGGCATCCGAAGACTCGCTCGAACTCCATACCCGCTTCTGGGTCTGCCCCTCCCTCGCCTTGGGGGCTTCCTGAGTTTGCGATTGCGTCGGCGAAAGCTCAGACTCAGAATCCACAACTTCGTTGTTCAGCGCAATCGGAAACCTTTCGGGAAGTGTAGGCACCATGCCAGCCACCTTGAGCTCCTACACAATGAAGACATCAAAGATCAGTACAAGCAATCATAAGGAAAAGCACTCGAAAAAGGCACAACGCGCACGACGCAAATCTACATCTGTGAAACTGGTTTCGTGGCACCGAAGGAGGACATCAACACTTCACTGGAAGATCCTCCTCGGCCTTTAATTTCAGCAGTGGTCGAAGAGCCCTATCGAGGTCGCCCCTGGAGAGCTCCTCAGCCGAAACTCTTGTCAGGTCGTGGCGGCCAAAGTAAAGAAACATCGCCTGGAGTGGCTGCACCCGACGTTTGAGGAAGGTGCGGATGATGTCCACACCATTCACCTCCTTCTTCGCAACCATCTGGAGCGCCTCCACCTGACGGTAGAGCTCCTCTACCTCCTCCACCTCGCCCTCCAGGATACGGTTCTTCCAGGATCTCTTCGGCAAGTCTCCTGGGTGGAGTCGAAGGGGCAAGACCAAAGTTTTGCCCGTCCACTATGCAGTCGCGGATATAAAACCACTTCCTCTGCCAGTATTGGACGGACTCAGACATACAAAAGGAAAAGAAGAGAACAGAAGATCGAAGGGAAATAATACAGCCGCCGAGCGGGTAGACCCCGCCGGTGCCAGACTGCCTCTTCATGGAATAGAGCTTCCGGAAGAGGCCAAAGTGTGGCTCGATACCGAGCCAGCACTCGCAAAAAGTGATGAAGCAGGCGATGTAGAGAAGAGAATTGGGTGAAAGATGGTGGAGTTGGATGCCATAGAAGAACAACAATCCACGAAGAAAATCATGGACTGGAAGCGAGAGGCCGCGAACAACAAAAGCGATAAACATCACCCGAAACCCTGCGGGTGGACGGGGAATTACCTCATAGCGGGGGATCCTGACGGCCTCCCTATCCTGCGGGATTAGACCCGCATCACGAAGCTTGCGCCGGTCGCCCTCGCGCGTCTCCGTGCGCCGCCACCCACCGTCGGTGATGCGTGCGGCGGTGGTGCTTTTCTTGCCACCGGCAGCAGCACTTGATCCCGCCCCAGCGGAGGCCTTCTTCGACTTCACCATCGTGGAGCATCGACGGCGGCGATGTGCACGCAAAAAAGAGGAAGGAAAGTACCGGAGAACATCCAGCGCGTGAGGATAAAGCTCGTGAAAATGGAAGCAGTGAAAGCAAATGGGGAAGGGTGAAAAACAAACTAATGTTTTCCCCACGGTTATAAGGATGAAGACGATGAACAGGAACCGTTCATCCAGAAGCCCTAACACCAGGATCAGATCCAACCATCCACGTGTCAGCACAGCAGCGAACCGTCGCCCGCACGCCGTCCACTACGCACGGAAACCGAGGATACGCCGTAATTCTCGCCACGTCACGCACGACCAGTCAACTCCAAGTCAGAAAGTGGGACCCATGTTCGTCCAGTCATGTCACCTCTGGCGCCGCAGACGGTTGAGGTCACCGATCATCAGCACTGACGTCATCAAAACAAAGCTAGTAACGGTTGGAAATCTTCGACTGATAATTAAAAGTACTCACTCGAATCTACGATTCGAGCAACTACTCGGGGGCTACTCCTATCAGGAGCGCTGGCCGTGCACTTGAGACATGGTTAAGGTACTAAATCACTGTTGATTCTTCGAGTCCTACGTCGAGTCTACGACTCCACTAAGGACTCGGTGGCTACTCCCATAGGGAGGATTGATCAAGCATCCAAAAAAATTGTGTCCTACGGACCTAAAGCTCAATTACCTGAACTAAAGTCTCTGCTCGAGTCTGCGACTCAAACAAACACTCGGAGGCTACTCCCATAGGGAGCGCTGGTTGTGCACCCTATGAATTCTTCGACTGCGATCCTTCGGATCAAAATGCAAAAATGTTTTGGCAAACTTTGCCCCAATCAACGCTAAGTGAGAAGCATCCTCCTTAGCCACCCGAAACACCTCCGCGATTATAAACTTTCGGATGTTGTGTCTATGACGCAAAGATAAGACCTACAGATATCATCTGATGGCCTGGTAACACACCTGACTGCGCTCTATCAGTAAAAATCCGTGTCAATAGACGCGATGAAAATCCTGACGGACGCGTTGGGTAGATCACTCGAAAATTACTGGGATTTGACTACTGTAAGACCTTAGCGGCCTGAGTCGAATTACACCAGCATCCGTTCCAGGTTCGAGTGTAGGGACTCGAATCTGAAGAAGATCGTGTTGTTTTGTTCTATGACAGTTAACTGGCCCTGATCCGTCAGGAGAGTTAGACACACGCATCAACAATCCCTACGAACTAAAATCATTCTTTCTCTTACGAACAGAAACAGCCGCACCCGAAAGATTGAAGAGTTCTCAGCCAAATCTACGATTTGACTGAACACTTGGGGGCTACTGTCATGGTTATACCCTACGGGTACACAATATTAGCATACCTGGTCCATCCCAAGAAAGGCCCACAAGAATATACGCGGCCTGTGGAGATTTTCGGGTGGCCCAAGCCCATGGCGACTTCGGATCCTTGGAGAGCCAGATTTTCTGGTGGCCCAAGCCCATGGCGACGTTAGATTGTATCTGCGCACCCTTGTACTTTTCGGTTCCGCTGTAATTAAGAGAAGACAAGCAGGAGTAGGGTTTTTCCTCCAGGGCCTGAACCTGGGTAAATCTCGTGTCCCCTGGTTGCTTGTCTGTTAACCGTCCCATGATCTCCAGCATCCCCATCTTCTCCAAAACCCAAGCTCATAATAATGGGCATTGACGAGATCGAACCTCGTCAACAGAAATAACATGGTTAGAGTCACCAACATATCAATTCAGACATCTTTTAGTGGACCTGGCTAGACCAACCTCTTGACTAAGCACGACATGCAATACGGTGACAAGATAAAAAAATCCTTCTCAGTCATCAATAAGGCACGATCTACTTCATGTACACGGTTCCGGATGACGATGTCCAGTAGTAAGTTAGCTAGCTATTTTTTAAATAATACGATTTATTTAACAAATTTCACGAATAATACACGAATTTGAGGAATTGTGTATCTACTGCGGAGTCGGTGTTTGAAATACCGACCAATACCCGTCGGTGCTTGAAATGCCAACTAGACCTATCATCATTTGAACTACCGGCTGATCTCTCTTTCCTTTGTTAAAAACAAGATGATGACATGTCTGGTCGGCATTTCAAACAGTGATAGGTTGTGGTCGACATTTCAAACACCGATAGTGTGTGGTCGGTATTTCAAACACCGCCGCCGCGCGCTAGATTCGCAATTCTTTAAATTCATGTATTATTCATAAAATTTGTTAAATAAATCGTATTATTTAAAAAAATTAGCAAGTTAGCTACCACATATCTAGCTAGACTGGATTATGTTTGATATTCGATGAAGCGTGCTACTCCCTCCGTCCGCAAATAAGTGTACTTCTAATCTTGTCCTAAGTCAAACTTTACTATGTTTGACTAATTTTTTAGGACATCATACCAACATTTATGACACTAAATTGTTACCATTAGATTTATTTTTAAATCTAGTTTCATAATATATCAATCTGATGTAATATATGTTCCTATATTTTTTTATAAAATTGGTTAAATTTAGTTATGTTTGACTTAGAGAAAAGATAGATATACACTTATTTGCGGATGGACGGAGTACTTAACTTTTCCCGTGCTAGGTATGATTATATCGATGAAGTGTGCGAAATTGTGCAAACCGATGTTGTGGTGCCGGGACAAGTTCTCCATACAGCTCCATGCGAATTTTAATGTTAGGATGGTAGTTCATATATGTGCAATCTAACTAAATAAATGTATAATAAAAATAAAAATTAATTATTGTTTCTTCTAATTTTACTTAGTCAATCCCCTCCAATTATATACGGATTCAGATGGTGGCCACGGTGGACCATGGACTATCCTAGCAATTTCCAGCGGCCCATATATACTATAAAGTAAAAAAAAAACATGAACTAGGTCAGTTTCTGTGATCACGCAAAATTAGTTGTTATTGTGTTGTACCTAAAAAAAAGTTGTTATTGTGTTGTCATTCAACAAAGCTTCTCCTGCTCTCTTTCTAAAAAAACAGTTGTTGTTGTGTTACGTGAGACGCCCAATTAAGAAACAGTAAAATGGAACTACCATGGCCTCTTCTCAGCGATTTAGACTCAACAGCCGTTGGATCAAGCGTACGAGTGTGTAGGATCGTTCCGTCGTTGCGCAGCTTCGCTTGGGCCTTCATTGCTGTGTGGCTTGATTCCAGGTGCCCTCACAATATAACAGGGCTGCTGCTCCGCGCATCGAGCCACATGCTTTTTCATGAACCGGGCCAATATGACGTAGACAGCCCATATATTTGTCTCTAGGTGTGATGGCTGTGGCGCTTTGCGGTAGAGCCAGCATGGGCCTCGAAATCCTGGTTGTCGTCCTTCTGGTTCGCCGGACTATGGCTGCGACCATGGCTCAATGTCGCTTGCCCTTCTCTTTGTCTCATGTACCTGAAACTGGCGCCGGCGACGTAATAATGGGGTGAACCTTGGTAGTCTTCCTCCGGTAACCGTCCCTGTCCGTTTGCCTACCCTAATCAACTTGTACGGTCTCTCTCTCTCTCTCTCTCTCTCTCTCATTCATCTGGTCCGCCGCCTGCGCACTTAAGTTCGTCTGGAAGCCGTGTTTTGCCTTGATTTAGTTTCCGATCTTCCTCATTGTTCTCTCATGGGCGCACCCATAAAGCTTTAAGCACTAAAATTTTGTTGTTTTTTTGCAACTATTTCAGGGGTGCTCGTTGGTTCGGATATCTCTGGTGGTGCTGGCAGCGGAGATTATCTGAGAGAGAGGGTCGAGGAGCTTGAGTTGGGGACAGTAGCGGCTGCTCCCTTCTCCTCACAGGCTTGCTTCTCCCTTCACAGGAACGCATCAGTCTCCATGGGGGTCGAGTCGTGGAGTCCGCGCGGGAGCTGTCACCGGTGCAGTTTTATCTCAGCGGACGACCAATGGTGGGAAGGAAATTGTGGCAGCAGTCAACGTCGCCAAGGGTGACCGCCGGGTCACTTGAACCGGCCTATGAACAAATGCAGCAACGATGAGGAGCCCGAGCTTATTAGGAGGAAATCTCCATATTTCCTGGATCAAATCTGATTGCCTCTTGATTGAACAATTTTCTATACCCACATGATAAGGTAATAATTCTTCAAAAGAATTGATGATTTGTGTCATGTTCTGGAGGAAAAATTCAGAATACGAATAGTCCACTATTTAAGTGTTGGTATTTGTGTAGCACTTAGACATGATTGAGGGACTCAAGGAGGTTGTTACAGGACTGAGCAGGTTGCATCAACTGAGATAGGACATTTGTCAGTAAAAAAACTTAACGTATAGTGTACCATTGCAGGGTGTATTTCATTTGGTCCAATAGCTTTGCTAACACTGTCGGTGATCATAACTCATGCCTTACTCATGAGCCTATTATTAGCCTTGAAGGATGTGTCTTTTTCTTGTAGCCTACTAAACAATTAGTTTTTCCTTGCAAAGGTTATTTTCTTATTAACATGCTCCTGTTTTTACTTAATAGATCCATGACGCTAAAACAAGAGGGTTCAAGTTTGATGCTAAGCATTAAGAGGTTATGACAGCAAGATGAGTGAGCTGATGTAAGTCATCTATCTAGCAGTATTGCCTTTGGAAGCTATCTGAAGATCATTATCTTGCCCCATAGATTTCTCAC
Organism: Avena insularis; assembly: GCA_023614405.1. Classification (NCBI taxonomy): domain Eukaryota; kingdom Viridiplantae; phylum Streptophyta; class Magnoliopsida; order Poales; family Poaceae; genus Avena; species Avena insularis. The sequence continues at coordinate 84,555,110 of CM042695.1, read as the reverse complement.
GGTATACTGCATATCGTCAATTTAATCTGCAGGAACCAAGTGGACCTAAGAGTTAATTTTAAACTTTCCATGATGAAGTGTACGAGAGTTTAATGACATGAGCCTCCAAGAGAGCATTCCTAGAGTCATCTAAGCTTATGACACGAGTCTTCTCAGAGGCATCTACATTGTCCACTTCTACTATTTAACGATTTATATCACGGGTATCTTCTAGAAATACAAATACTTTTATCAGTCAATTTTTATAATTGAGAATTTACTGCGATGCTAGCAAAAAGGCTATGCAATAGAAGTGGTATATAAATTCCTAAATCTATCGAAGAGAAACATGCTTTCACAGAAGGTGAAATCAGCTAATGAGGTAATACACTAATAATACAAGCAATCCAATATCTTTCACAATCCTCATTTCAATAGACCTTTTCATGATTTTTGTGTTTATTGAAGCATATGTATCAGTTGGTTCAGTAAGTTATCTTTACCTCTTCTTTCGCAAGCTAATTGTATTCAGCGCATTTGCAAGTGAAAGCAAAAGTTACATTTTTGCCTTTCACTATTAACAATATGGATTAACATCTCTCATCAAATTAGAAAATACAATGTTGTGAAGGATTTCAATTATTCTTGCAATTTTCAGGGGATGGAGCTGTTTGTTAGATTCTATCTCTCTCAAAAGAGAAAATACATATTGTTTGTTTCTTACAACAACAAAATATTTAAGCCAACGACTAAGAAAAGGGGTCCAACCTTTAATATGAGGTAAATCCTTTCCTTCAAGTTGGCATATGATATGTTTTGAGACTAATGTTAGAAATTTATTTTCTATGAGTAAGGATAAGTTGGCTTATTTTTTTAGGAAACTGGTATTTTGGCAAGGGAACTAAGTACAAGATGCCTTGAAATCAACAAAAAACCTTAAAACATATCCAGTTACAAGTGTTCCTTTCCCATTGTCCATGCATTTATTTTCCTTTCCCATTGTTCAGACTGTTTATTGTATACACTCGCAACCATGTTCTCCGAATTTCTCTCCCTTTTCTAAAGCGGTTTTACTTTGTCAGTCAGGTGTACAGTGTCCTTGGAGTAAGCAATTAACTTGACAAGGTAATAAAGGAAACTGAAAGGGGCAGTGGAACTCCAAGCACTCTATGGGACGATAACAACCTAGACGTGCGTATGAGCAGTGGAAGAACCTCAAATTTGCATATTGAAGGTACTGCTTTTTCACTGAACAACAAAATCACTTCCGAGACTACCTGAAGTCGCAAGCACGGAGATTTAGTACAACTAAATCAAACACTTATTATATATCGGAGGAAATAATTATTTTGCCAGATCTACATAACTCATTTAAGATCGATTGAAATGTCATAAGTTTGTCAAGATATCATTAGTTGTACTGTCAATTGTTTTTAAGTATTTCTATTTAATTTTTTCCATATCATAATGATTAGGTTGGTAAAATGGATGGGCGCGGCAACGCGGCTTTCATGATCTAGTGCTTTTTAATCTTAGACAATCATAGTGGTCATTTGAGTCAAATATTTAAATTAACTACTTCCTCTGTCCGAAAATAGATGTCTCGGATTTGTCAAATTTTGGATGAATCTAGACACTATTATTATATAGGTTCATCTAAATTTTTTACAAATCTAAGACATCTATTTTGGAACGGAGGGAGAACATCGCTCAATACTCACCATCCTAATGGGCGGTGTCTTAGCCCGATTATTCGATACAACATACAATACATAATATTTTCCCATTAATTTATTGATGAAAAAAAGTGAGCCTAGCACACTATCACAAATCATGATGCAATCCAACGGTTTACGAGTCTATTGAGAATTAAGTTACTTCTAAATCAACTTACTCCCTTCAATCTACATTATGATCTTAACTTTATCTAGATTCATTATGTATCTAGTTAAATATTTAGAATAGATACATTCGTATATAGACAAAGTTGAGTCTCCTTAATACAATCAGGAGGGAGTAGAAATTATAAAACCGATTTTCTTTTGAGATTATATGAATCTAATTGGATGACGTGTTAGTATTTTGGTGATCCGCCTGTCTTGTTTTCTGTGAAGAGAATTTTTTTTTGAGAATTTTCTGTGAAGAGATGATAGGAGTAGATACGCGGGCTCCCTTCTTTATGCAGCCCAAGCACCCAGCACGACGCTGTTTTTGGCCCTAATATGCTCTGATTTTTTCCTGGATCCAGATTAAGGTCCTAACTAATCACGGCCTTCTGCTAAAAGAGAAAAATGCTAATGACACGGCCTCATCCATCTTACTCGCTTGCGGCCGGCGGGGTCCCGCCGAAATCCCCTACGAGACCCAAACTCTACCTCAACAATGGCCGCAGCCTCCTCTCCCTCCTCCTCCTCGCTATTCGCCGCCCCCTCTACCCACCAGCCTTTCCCTTTCTCGGTCCCTCCGAATCCACCCAGAACCCACCGGCTGCGCATCCGCCTCGCCGCCGCGGCCGCCTCCAGGTGGCTGAGTCGCAGCAGGGCCCCACCGGACCGTGGCCCGGCCAACTCCGTATGGGTCAGCCCGACCGCCGCGGCTCGCCCCGCCCAGACGCTCCGCCGCCTCGTCCAGCTCGGGGACCTCGACTCCGCGCTCCGCCTCCTCGGCTCCATGCCCTCCTCGGAGCCGCCGGCGCTCATTGCGTGTAACATACTCATCAAGAAGCTCTGCGCCCAGGGACGCCTCGCCGACGCGGAGCGCGTGCTCGACGCGCTCAAGGCGTCTGGCGCGGCGGACGCGGTATCCCACAACACCCTCGTCGCCGGGTACTGCCGCGACGGCCGGCTAGCAGACGCGGAGCGCGTGCTCGAGGCGGCCAAGGCCTCCGGCGCCGCTAACGTCGTCACCTACACCGCGCTCATCAACGGGTACTGCCGCTCAGGCAGGCTCGCCGATGCCCTCAACCTCATCGCGTCCATGCCCGTGGCGCCAGACACCTACACCTACAACACGGTGCTGAAGGGCTTGTGTGGTGCCAAGCAGTGGGAGGAAGCCCACGAGCTCATGGACGAGATGATCAGGAACAATTGCCATCCCAATGAGGTGACGTTCGCTACGCAGATCCGTTCTTTCTGCCAAAATGGGCTGCTTGACCGTGCCGTTCAGCTTCTCGAGCGAATGCCCAGGTATGGATGCACGCCTGACGTTGTCATCTATAGTACCCTAGTGAATGGGTTCTCGGAGCAAGGGCGTGTGGACGACGCCATTGAGCTAGTGAAGACCATGCTATGCAAGCCCAACACTGTTTGTTACAACGCTGCATTGAAGGGTTTATGCATCGCTGAACGGTGGGAGGATGTCGGGGAGCTGATTGTTGAGATGGTTAGGAAAGATTGCTTGCCAAATGAGGCGACGTTTAGTATGCTAACCAGCTGCTTGTGCCAAAATGGGTTGGTTGATTGTGCAATGGAAGTTATTGAGCAAATGCACAAGTACGGATGCAGACCTGATGTTGTCATTTACAATTCGGCAATCTATTGCTTTTCAGAACAAGGGCGGGTGGATGATGCTCTCAAGTTACTAAGCAGCATGCGGTGCAATCCTGATACCATTAGCTTTAATGCCGTGTTGAAGGGTTTATGTAGAGCTGAGCGATGGTATGACGTCGAGGAGCTTATAGCTCAGATGCTTAGGGAGGATTGTCCTCTAATTGAAATGACTTTCAATATACTCATTGATTCGTTGTGCCAAAATGGTCAGGTAAACTACGCAATCGATTTGTTTGAGCAGATGCCAAACTACGGATGTACACCTGATATTGTCACATACAGTAGCCTTATTAATGGCTTTTCTGAACAAGGGCTTGTGGAATCCGCGATTGAGTTGTTTCAAAGCATGCCATGTAAGCCTGATATCTTTGGCTATAATGCTGTGCTGAAGGGTTTGTGTAGAGCTGCCCGCTGGGAGGATGCTGGGGAGCTTATATCTACGATGGCTAGAAAGGATTGCCCCCCAAATGAAGTCACATTCAATATGCTAATTAATTCCTTGTGCCGAAAAGGGCTTGTTGATCGTGCAGTTGAGGTTTTCGAGCAAATGCCAAAGTATGGAAGTACACCAGATATTTTCACATATAATGCCCTTATCAATGGCTTTTCTGAACAAGGCCGCCTGGATGATGCCCTCAAGTTATTAAGCACAATGTCATGCAAGCCTGATGCCATTTCCTATAATTCTACATTGAAGGGTTTGTGTAGAGCTGAACGATGGAAGGAAGCAGAGGAGATTGTTGCTGAGATGCTTAGAAGGAAGTGCCCTCCAAATGAAGTAACATTCAAGTATGCTAATCAATTATTTATACCAAACAGGATCACTTGAGTGCACCATTTGTTTTCTTGGAGAGAATGCCAAATTGTGAATTTATGCTTTGTCATCTACACTACCCTGTTGATGGCGCTTTTGTAAGCAACAGTCTGAAGGATGCCTTGAGTTAAATCAGTATGGTTGTGCAGGCCTGACACAGTCTACAAATATGCTCCATCAGAGGATTAGTGTAGAAATGAGCAAGAGGAAAATGTCAGAGTTTCTGGTTTAGATCAGCACTGAGAAGGTGTACCAAATGTGTTGTCGGTATGCTAACAGAGGATGGTTGAGTTTGTAATCAAAATCATTTAGGAAATGCATGGACAAGATTGTGTAAATGCCCACAAGATGGAGCTTTATATTCAAGGGTTTGTTTAACACTGAATGGTGATGAGAAGATGTGGATATTCTTGCACCTGAGATAGCTTGAAAGGATTGTAAAGGTAAAACTATTTATTTCCGCAAATGTCAAACCACAAAGGAATTCCACAAATCATTCTGTATGATGTTACTGACTGATAAGTAGCCAGCTGTCTATATTGTTGATTACCAATAGACATGTTCTTTGAGGAAAATAGGGGGACGCCATATTGTGCATACACATTAGTTATAACAAAATATGGTTGAATACAAGCCAAAAGAGAAGTAGAATATTGTCAAAGATGGTCTTATTATGATGACTCCAAATCGGTGGCACAAATGAATTGAGGGCTTTGACGCCATGTTCAGTCTGTGGATTCAGACTGTAATGGCAGGAGCACAATAGCCGGACCTTCGAGGCCTGCTTCCTGATCTAGCTAGTATCATTGAAATGGACAAGTAGGTGTGACTACAGTGGCGTGCAGCACTTTGGCTAGTGTGAAAAGGTTGTTTCAGCCTCCATGAGTAGCTGGGTTAAACGTTGTGTTGTTAGTGTGCCTGTCGGCGTGTTCTTGTTAGCAAACAGTTGTAATCGCTGTTGCTTCTCTTAATGAAAATGGCATGCGAAGCTTTTGCATGTTCTGTGAAAATGGTGATTCCAAGTGGCTGAGCATGCAAATCATTGTTACTTCCTTAAACCCTTCATGTTTCCCCTCTTGAATTACATCTGTGAGTGCAAGGATAGGTTCCAGCTGACTGTTGACACTACGGAACTGCCAAAAACTCCCAAGAAACTAGAAAAGGTATTGTGTTTACTACTGCAGCAAAGTTTACATAGCTTTTGTTGAGCAACAGAGGACTTACATTCAAGATTTCCGTAGCCACTTAACAGTAGCTATGCGATGAAGCTAGCGCAGTTGGTTGCCTTCAGCGGATGCCTGCCCCAACTGCAAGATCCACGTCCTCCATGTGGCAAGCCACCCCAACATCATCTGCCTGCTCGACATCATCTAGGTCCAACCACAATCTGCTCTTCTGATTTATTAGTTACTTAAATGTACGATCTTCCGCTTTTAGCCTTCAGATTGCTGTCAATTTTGTGGGGGGTGAAAGGTTGTGCTATGAATTTTCAACATTTTAGTGTTGTATGGTATTTCAAATATCTGTGGTTTTGATCCCGTTTTATCCGTGTTAGCTGGCTAGGTGCTGATTTTTCTGTACTTATTACCATGTCCATGTTGCCATCCTAGTGTTAGTGAATGGCTTATCCTTTTGTTTTGCATGTAACAAATCCATTGCATGACGATCGAGTACCAGATAAGACTCGGAGACGTTTATAGAATGATTACCAACACACGATTTGCTTTCTCTTGAGCTATGTGCTAGCAAGTAGCACACTCTTTTCTGATTTGTTGTACGAAAAAAATCTTAAATTTTTCCTGTGGTGCCAGCTGGTATGTGCAGTCCTATACTTCGTTGTGTCCATCTAGTCTTTAGGTTCCTAAATTGCTAGAAGACTGATTTACTTAGTCAATCACGTGCTATGCTCCTGTTGTATTGATAGACCGCATGTTTGTTGCTAGATTTGACTATTATGTACTTTTTGCTGTCATTGAATAGTTTGTGTATTGATGCTACCCTTGGCTGTAGTCAATTATTTTTTATTATGTTCCTTGGTCTTTGGAATTATTAACTTTCCGGGAATCTTACCTAGCAACGGCCATTAACTATATTTGGTTGGTTATTCGTAATTATGGAGTATGTTTCTTGGTTTTCCATAACAAATGTCCCTAAAGGTGGCAGGATGTTGCCCATTTGCTTACGTGCTTCTTGCTTATTCAGCATTCTTCTGGCTATATTTTTTCCATGTGTTGCTGCATGGACGATGGGCTGGTTTCAGAGTGTTTATGTTTTTTTCTCTTCCTTTTTTTGAACTTGCTGATGTTTTTCGCTTGCTGATTATTTCTACTTCCTGCCAAACAAGTCCCAAAGTTATTCTTTTGTGAGATTTCCTCTTGCATTCCGACCGTTAAACATGCTACTAGATTCGATTCCAAATGTCAGACTCTCTCGTTGTTCCATATAAAGTCCTTTTCTATACTGTTGTTTCGTAACTTGTTTGCGATCTTAACTCCTGGCGAACTAGGCACCTTTCTGTACTGGGAAGCGCTTGGCTACTGAGTGCCAAGTACTAGTAGCTTACAGTCTTGAGCCTCGGCAGTCGGCTTCATGAGAATTGGCCCCAGAAACATAGCTGCACTATGATCACAAGGTTTATCGACGGAGGCCCGTTCGCTTGCTCGCCCCCCTGCGGGCGACGGGCGAACCCTAGCTGCCGCCCACCCACTGCCCGCTCCCTCTCCTTCTCCCCGTCCGCCGCAGCCGGCGTAAGTCGCCGGGCCTCTCCTGTGCGGGGCTGGCGGCGGCGGGTCGGTCTCTTCCCGATGAGCGAACGGAGGGCAGGGCCTTCCGACGGCGCCGGTGCTCCTCGGCGGTGGATGGTCTGGCTCGGCGGCATTAGACCCGCGACCGGGCGGCGGCGGTGCGCTGGCGGTGCCGTTGGAAGCTGGTTACTGGCGCGGCTGTGGCTTCTCCGGTGGATGAGGTAGCAGAGCTAGGGCATGGGTTGGTGGCGGCGGCGGTGCCCCTGCTGCAGTGTTGCGACGGGACTTCACGGGCCCTCTCGGGCTCGGCCGGGCCGGCGGGCCTGGTGTGTCCTGCTGCTACACCCGGTTGGCTACCGCCTCCCGGCGACGGAGGTGGTGGAGGTAGTTCCCTCCCGGGTGGCGCTATACCACTGACCCTCATCGGTGCTCCTTGCTTCTCGTCTTTACCGGCCTCGTGACGTGGATCTCAGTGAGATGGCGGGGGTGATTGCAAAACCGTGGTGGTGTGCGCTGGTGGGCGGCAAGGTTGGTGGACGTTCCGGGGGCCCCGGAGGTGTGGTTTTTTTGGGGGTCGGGAGAAATCCCTGTCTCGGCACCGGCGCGGTGACGCCTGCGGGTATCACCTTCCTTCATGAAGGGCGTCGAAGATCCCTCTTCCCCACCCCTCGTTGTGGATCGGGGGAAACCCTAGGATTGGTTCCGGGGATATCCCTTGGAACGATCCGGGCAGCAGCGCGTCATCGTCGCTTTCCTTCTTGGAGGTGTTGCTTGGTACACAGCGCTTCAGAGCGATAGCAGCGTGCTGGAATTTCGTTGGAGGGCGCAGCGGTGGAGAATCCTCTATCTCTTTGTTTTCGTTGAACTGCCGTTCTCGGCATTGTTTTCTCTTTCTTTCTTTTTTGTTTCTCTTGGACTCAGATTGTGCTATTTTGCCTCGGCGGTGGTGTCTTTGTATCGGTGGTTTGTTATATGAATATAGGGAGCGCAAGCCTATTTCGAAAAAAAAATCACAAGGTTTATCCAAACAAAACAGAACAGCAGACGTACATGAAGCTAGACAAATTATAAATGCAGGGGAGATATCAACCAAGTGTAAAGTAGCAAATTATGTTTCATTTGAAAGTTCCGATTCAGAAGAATACAACACCATATAAGTTTCAGAGTTCGCTCTAGTTTATACCATGCATTCTGTGACAATGTGAAGCTTGGAACGACATTTTAATTTGGTTCATAAAACCCTCCTCATATGAGGCTTTCACCCAGCTATATTAATATAGCAATCCGTTTGAGATCACTGCCATGCGAGATAGCATAACGTTCAAAGAAAAACAAAAAAGAAAAAAGAAGAGAAAATAAAGCCGACAACAGCTCGACGAAAACGAGGAAGACCCGCCACCGTTGCGCCCCTCTGACAAATTTCTACCATAGTCCTAGCGCCCAGAAGCGTCACGTACCAAGCAACACCTCTAAGAAGGAAAGCGACGACAACGACGCTGCTGTCCGGACTGGTTCTAGAGTTTCCTCCGATAAAGGTGGGGAAGAGACATACCCGACGTTCTTTAGGAAGGACGATGACACCCACAGACGCCGCCACGTCAGTGTCAAGATGACAAGGATTTCTTCTGATCTCTCAAAAAACTATACTCTCGGACACTTCAAATTGCTTCAACCAACAAATTATATAAGAGTGAAGCTTTACTGATGAAATTCCTATACAAATTTCACAATAAGTTGGCTATTCCCTGGGTACATATTGTCTGGAATCACTACCTGGTGGTTCCTCATGTTCTGAATACCAAAAAGACCACGGCTGTTTTTGATTGCAATGGTAAATTCAGAGCCATCACCTCTTGCTCCTGTGTTCTTCTGCCCAGGCTGCATTCTTTCGCATTGAACACCCTCGCTTCCGTGGAAGATTACCTGGATTACCCTGATCCCCCCGAATCTCTCTCAACTCCCTCTTTCAGTTCAAGCATTCAATATAAATTTCTTGCCTTCGCTCACCTTCTTCTAGATCACAGATCAGCTCATACAGCATGTGAAGCACCTGTAGTAGTATTCCGTAGCATATGAGCCCGCACGACTCATAAGCAAAGCAATTTGATGATCTTTGATGCCCACATTGATTGTTGCCACCCGCGGTTGGCCGATGAAGGGGACATCGGAGATGCTCTTTTTTATAAAGGGAACACGTTAATAACATGGAGTTAACAATTACATATAGCCTCAGCACCGATCAAATGTCTAAAATATTAAGGATGTACACAGAAAAAGCAAAAAAGAAGAATAAAAAGGAAAGACCCCACTACAATAATCAATTCCTTGCAGCTACAACGCAAACCACCGCTAACAACATCCGGAGTCCACGTTCTCTAAAAGCGATGTCTTCAAGAAGAAAACACTGCACATGCATTGCCATCACCTGATCAAATATCTTAGGTTTTCACTCTAGAGAAAATCCGTGCTCTTAAAACAATGTCTTTAACAAGACCATTGCCAGATGCAACCAATTAAGGTCAGATTTTGGGTTTTGACACTGAAAGATGAGAATTTGTACTCTTCCAGTGATGTTGCCCCCACATGTCGAGGCGCTGTTCCAAGTCATAAATCACCAAGCAAAGTCTTTATTGCCTTGAAGACTCGGTCCATCGTTATTAGTCCTCAAATCTCAGCCGCGCCATGACATTCTCTACCATTGTTTACACCATGGAAATTGAAACACCGAAATATCCCATGATGTCAATGGACAACAGAGCTTTGTGCCATGTCCTCCTAAAGCCATGCTGATAATAAGGACGCACACAACCGGATCCTATCCAACCCAGCAATCTAGAGGTGGCATGCACCCAATGGAGATCACCGGCGGAGCATTCCAGAAATCGTCAATATCCAGATCAAGGAGGACTGCCAACAAGGAGATCACCTCTTTTGCGCGAGAAGAACCCTATGACTGTCTCCTATTCAAGCAAAACCAATAGACCCCCATGATGTCAGTCAGATGAGCGGAGAAAAAGGTGCCGCGACATCGCACACGCGCATCAGTCTACCCAAAACAGGCCTAGAGGCCCGGATTAGAGCTGGCACCCGCCTCGCCTCTCCGCCTCAGAGCATCCCCCTCGTTGGGCGATTCCAGGCCGAAATCCGAATCAACTTTGGGCTAGTCGAAAATTGATTTCGGCCTGGGAACGCCGAGTTTCCCGCTCGCGTTTCCAGGCCGAGTTCCCGCGTTCGACTAAAATTTAGACGAGTTTGGCAAATTCAAGTGGATTTCATTAAACATGGGCGAATATAGGCGGATTACATTGAATTTAAACTACATTACTAGATAATAAACTAAAAAAGGCCGCCGTCGCCGCTTCTATATGCCAAGGTGGCCGTAGAAGGACGTGTAGCCGGGATCGGCCCTGCCATCGTCTTCGCTGCCGTTGTCATCGTCGCTCGGCGGCTGTGGCGAGGGCGGGAGCTCCCCTAGCCGGCATCGCCGCACCTCCAGGGCTGGTAAGAGGGGCTGGCCTCGTCGTCGTCGTCGAGGACGACGAGCGGCGCGCCCTGGTAGGCGAGAACGTGGCCAGACCAGGCCTGGCGTTCGGCCTCCTGCTGCAGGCGATGGACGCACCGCCGCTCCGACTCCTCCCAGTCCGCCCTGGACCAGGCGAGTATGTCCGGCAAGGACGGCTCCACCGGCGGCTGCGGCGCCGCCTCCCGCTCGGACTGCTCCCGTAGGGACTGCTCCACTGCCATCTTGATGGCGAATGCGTCCTCGTCGTCGGGCATCGCCCAGTCCTGCAGCTCCGGCTTCGGCCCGCAAAGGCGGAGACGGCCGGTGGGCGGCGTCGGAGCGTGTGGCTCGTTGATGACGATGTCGCGCGACCTGGTCCTCGGCGGCGACCGCACCGGCGTCTTCGGCTCCCGCTTAACCGTCCGAAGCGGCGGCGAAGTCGCCGGCACGGACCCGAAGGAGCGGGAGGCCGAGGGTGAAGAGGAGAGGCGGGCCATCCTCCTCGATAGCCAGTTGGCCAGAGGATGGCGCCTGGCCCCTAACGACGACGTGGTGTTGCGGGGGAAGCTGAGGCGAGGCTCGTTGCCGGCGTGGATGTGCTCCAGCATGGCGGCGAGGGTGCGCCCGGGAGCACTCCACCAATGGCGGCGCCCAACCGCGTTGTTCCTCTTCGGCGGCGAGCCCGACGACCCCTCGTGGTGGGCGAGCGCTTGATGTCGCCGGTGGGCAAGGTGCTGTTCCCAGAAGACGCGGTTGCCCGGATCCTCGGCGAGGTCCGGGTCCTCCATTGGCCGCCTGGATCTCTTCGTCGAGCTCCTCGGGCTTCGGCTCCGGCGGAATCAGGATCGCACCGGCGCTGAGCCTCCAGCCGGAAGGGAGGCGGACGTCCGGCGGCACCATGTAGCCCGTCTCGTACAACATACGGGCCTCCCATGATCCGTGAAGGTCGCCCGCCAGGCTCTTCGCCCATGGTGTGAAGTGTGGGAGTGTGGGGGTGGGAGAGCTCGGAGTTCGCCGAAGTTGGGAAGCTGTGGGAGAGTGTGGAGAGTTCCGACGAGGGGTACGACTTATAAGGCCGAGACGGGCGGCGAGGGCGGGAAAAGAGGAAACGCCGGGAAGTTATTGCCCGTCGGTCCATCGCGGGAGCCGAGGGGGCGGCGGTGGCGCGACATTACGGCGACGCATGGCTGACGCGACGGGCGGTTATTGCCCAACGGTCACCATGGTGTACCGAGGAGGACGTCGACTCGGCTTCCGTCGATGACTAGGCGGGTCCATGCCGCTTCCTTCGTCCGGCGTTTCTAGCGCGTTCTCGGAATCCTGAGAATGGCCTGGAAAGTCTGGACCAAAATTGGTCCAAATTAAAAAAAAAAAAAGATTCATGAGAACACCACTAAACCGAATTTTAACGTTCGAATATAATTTCGACGTCCAGATCGGCGTACTGAAGATGATAGTGGAGATGCCGTCACTCGAGGCCCTGGCCACTAGGGGTGCGCCATCTTGCACCACTGTTGACGCCCGTCGCCACCCGAGAAGCATTGCCACGATACCCCCCCTTGCCCTCCATCTTAGATGGGAAGGCCGCCGCCACCGCCGTCGGTATTGACTGCCATGCCGGAGAGGGGTGGCCGGCGGGATCGAAGTTGGGGGACTTCGGAGCCGCTTGGACGGGAGCGACCCAGGAGGATTTTGGCTGATCGAATATGACGAGCTCGGGAGCCGGGATGCTCTCTATGCGGCGAGTTCATAGGGTCATCCTTTTGTAATCTCACTCTTATTTTCTAACTGTATGTACTACGGAGAAAAATTATATAGGACCCGGTCCACAATCATTCATAATTTTTCTCCGTGTACTACCTCTATTCCCATTTATAAGACATTTTGCAAGCATACTTAGCTTGCCAAAAACATCTTATAAATTAGAACGCATAAGTAGACACAAAGTTTTGCGTTTTCTAAAGAAAAAAATTACGAAGGATTTGTTTACTTGTAAGAGAGTTTAACTTTAAAAACATGATTTCTGTTGGTAAGAGAAGAAGATGCAATTACAGAAGTGAGTTTAGCTAAAAAAGTTGACTTATTTTGTTGCCAAAGAGTATTTTGCTAAAGTGTGACTATGTTGTTGTGTGTGGTCATATACATTGACTCTATTTTCCATTTCACGGCTCATTTGGAGTTGATCCCTGTCAAATTAGTACTGTACCGTAACTCCCTCTGTTCTGAATCAGTAGAGAGAGGCAGTGAGGCGGAGGAGGAGGAAGATGGCAACAGCAGCGGCAGTCTCCTCCCTGCCGTGCTGCTCCGCCACTCCTCCCCCGCCTTCTTCTTCCTCGCACGCTCTCTTCCTCCTCCTCCTCCGCCCGAGGCCACCGAGACCTTCCGGCCTCCTCCTCCGCCACCCGCATCTCCTCCCCATCCGCTCCCGCCCCCGACCTATCCGTTCCTCCAGCACGTCCTACAACGGCTGGGCCGACCTCCCCGCCGCCGACCCGGACCTCCCGTTCTTCCGCATCGCCGCTGGCCCCAACGCCCCGCTCTTCTTCCTCCTCCTCCTCCCCGCCGTCGCCGCGCTCTCCCTCTCCCGCCTCCCGCCCATCCCGCTCCTCGCGGCCGCCTTCGCCGGCGGCTTCGCCACCGCCAGGCACATCGCCCCCGCCCCGGGCCCCTCCTCCCAACAACAGCGCCTCGCCGCCCTCCTCGCGGATCTCGACGCCCGCCTCCTCTCCTTCAAGGACCGCCTCCTCTCCGGCGCCCCCGGCGACGACGAGGAAGGCCTCGTCCTCCAGTCCCTCGACCGCACGCGCGATGCGGTCCTGGAGTGCGCGACCGCCGTGTACGGGCAGGTCGGAGGTAGCAACCCCAGCGGCGACGCGCTGCGCGACGTGGCCAGGGAGGTGGCGGGCTATCTCGGGGGCTGGGTGAAGGACGCCCTGAGGGACCTCAGCTTCGCCTCGCCGCGGAAGAAACCCAGCACCAAGGTCGTCGCCCCTGCTGCTGCTGCCGTGGCCGATTCCAAGAACGACTCAGACGCTGGTGCAGCTCATGTTCAACAAGGGGATGGGGATAAACACCCGTCGATCCGTGCAAGCACGAAACGCACCACCATTGGTGAAGACAAGCCATTGGGTTCAGTGGTCGTCGGAACCGCGAGGCCGCTCGACATGCTGCCGTTCGATGGACATGATGCCGATGCTGGGTCGGAGGATGCAGGGTTCAGTTTTGGGAGTGGGCAGGAAGACGACCGATTGGAGAGGCTGGTGTTCAAGCACAGGTATGGGCGCGGTGGCAGCGGTGCGCGGAATGACGGCCCCTTTGCATTTGAAGGCGGCGGTGGGTTTGCAACTGAATCTGCCGAGTCCTCTTTGCTCGAGAGGACGCTCGAGATCCGGGACAGGTCGTACAGGTTGAAGATTGAGCGCCGCAACGGCGGTGAGAACCGAGCAAGTGGAGCACGGAAGAAGCCAGCTGATGAATTCGTGGGTAACACTGTCAGTGCTGATGAACCTACACTTTCAGATGATGAGGCCATGGGTTTAGATGCTGAAGAATTCAGCTGCAATGTTAAGGAGGCTGCAGAGATCCTGAGGAAGGCGAGGGAATCCATGATGGCCAGGGATGACGAAGAGACTGCGGATGCGTTGCTGTACAGATCAGCAAGGCTTCTGTCCACAGCTGTAGCTCTGAGGCCGGCGAGCTTGGTTGCGGTCGGCCAGCTAGGGAACACATACCTCCTCCATGGAGAGCTCAAGCTCAAGATCAGCCGCGAGCTGAGGACGCTGTTGGCCAACAGCGGAGCTTATCTGAGTGGAAGAGAGCGTGTCTCGCGGTCCAGGAAGCTGGATAGAAGAATACTGAACAGAGAGAACATTTCGTCGGCGCTAGTTGATGTTTGCGAGGAGTGCGAGAGCCTCCTTGTTGAGGCCGGGAGAAGCTATAGAATGGCTGTATCAATTGATTCTTGTGACGTCAAGGCGTTGTACAATTGGGGACTGGCGCTTACCTTCCGTGGCCAACTGCTCGCCGACATCGGACCGGTATGGACATCGACATACCCGTATCGACTAAGCATGCTCACATAACAAGCTGATGTCGTATTTATCACCTAGCTAATGGTTTAAATACTGTATACCACCTTTCTGTTGTGGGTATGGTATAAACGTTGTTGCATAGTTACTCTGTGATGTTGGTAAAATGAAAACTATAAACATCGGAGTATTTTATTCCTCTTGAAACAATTTAACTCTGTGTGGTGTGAACACCCTAGAAACTCAAAAACTAAGCATCCATCATCAACACATCCTGACAGAGTAGCATGCTACTAATAAGTGTTTAAGTTGATTTATTATGGTTTTTACCATTCACGCATTTGACTTGGAACTTGTATTCTAGTTACACTTACTGGAAAAAAATAACTGATGCAGGAAGCGGCAGTTGATGCTGATCGGGTGTATTTGGCTGCAATCGATAAGTTCGACGCCATGTTATCCAAAAGCAACACCTACGCTCCAGAAGGTTCGATACTGCCCTATTTTTATTTACGCCCCAGAATTTACTTACAATATTGAGCTTGATCTTTCATTTCCTACCTCTGGTGTATGGTGCTCTGACGTGCAAGTCGTGTTGTATTACAGCTCTCTACAGATGGGGCAGCGCACTGCAGCAGCGATCCCAGCTGCGCTCTCGGAACAATAAGGAGAGGATCAGGCTCCTGGAGCAGGCAAAGAGTTTGTTTGAAGACGTCCTGTACGTAGAGGGCAACAACAAGATGGTCAGGGAAGCACTGTCATCGTGCATATCGGAGCTTAACTACCATGGACAATGGCTGCAGTGAGTTGGCATGGGGAAAGCCACTAGTGTATGTTGTATTAGTAATTGAAGATTGAGAACATAGCTGAATGAAATAAGATAAAACAAGCTGTATGAAGGTTACAGAAATAAAAATTTATTGTGCCAAGAAAGTCGCTCCTGTAAAATTAGAGAAAATTAAATGACTTGGCATTTCAGCAGGAATTAGGAAGAACCTTCACACATGAACTTTGCATATTAATAACACTTGCACATACTTCCATCTTATAATTCTTAAATTTAAGTGTTTGTCTGCTGCTGCCAGCGCTCATGGGTAAAACCTTCCCTTATAAGCTCTTGTATAGTAGTATCTGTTATGGTCGGGCTCCAGTATACACGAAAGAGGCCCAATTAGGGGCTTAGCCCAAGTTATCTAGGGTTTAGAGGAGCTGTCCTCCTATATAAACGCATGTACCCCTTTGATTATAATCAGACAATAAACATATTCTGTTGTCGTCTCCCTCAGGAGACGGGAGCCCCAAACCCTAGCCGCCGCCTCCTCCTCTACTTGGCGGTGCCTAGCCGGCGTCTGCGCCTCGGCCTCTCCACTCGCTTCCATAATCTACATCGAGATCTGGTAGAACCGTAGCCTCTACCAATTTGGTATCAGATTGCTCGTTCGATGAGTTCTTCCGGCCTCATCACCGCCGCCTCCATCAGCGCTGCCACTCACTCCCATAGACGCCGCTTGCCACTCGGGTCGCTTTCAGGCGACCTCGCCTGGCGGTCTCGAACCTACGGACCTTCCAGGCTCCCACGCCCTTGCCGCCCGCGCCGCGCTCGCACCAACACCATCGTCATCGCGCGCCCGAGGAATCCGATCACCCAGATCGAGGTTCCGTCGTCATCCTCAGCCGACGTGGACCGACACGCCGATCTACGTCGGCGCCCACACGATCGGCATACCGCCGCCGCGCCCCTCGGGTATCTTGCCACGCCGGAGCTCCATGGTGCGCAGATTTCCTCCCACATGACGGGTCGCCACGAGCGCCTACACGGCCTCGCCGCGCGTCAAGACGCCTCGCTTCACCAAGATGGAGTTCGCCACCTATGGCGGAACTGGACCCCGAACGCTCGTCAATCGACCAGTTTTTCTAGAAGCGGCGGACCATGGCGTCCGACCGCACGTGGATCGCCTCTACCACCTCCGTGGCGCCGCAGACGTAGTACTACGCCTCGGCGGGGCGAGGCGGGATGCCTCCGTGGGCTTTTCGCGACCTATGCTCCTCCTTCCGGCCCCCATACGCTGGAGCCTGGCCGGCTTCGGTCGCCTCCCTTCACCACTCGGTGCAAGACTTCGCCAACCGCTTCGGATGTTGGCGCCATACGCTGGCGTAACGGCTCGCCAACAAGACCGAGCTCTTTCGTGGCGGCCTCACGGACCACATCCGCGTCGGCGTCGAGATCGCGACCCCAGACTGCGCAGACGGCCATGTACTACAGCAGCTACAGACGAAGCGCATACTAACGCTTATGCAAGAAGCGTTCCAAAGCGCTGCGCGTCCCCGACCGCTCGCCGTGGCCGCCACCCCGACGCTGCTCGCTCTGCCGGCCATCGCCGCCGCCCGTGCCGACGTAAGCTTTTCCGGCGCTGACGTCAGCGGCTCGGCGGCGAAGCGCGCAACTGGTTAATCAAGCGACGCAGCCAGATGCCGGGTCATACGTCGCCGCTGTTCTACTTGAGACCGTCGGCAGACGCGAGGTAGAGGCTCACGCGCGAGCTCGACACACCACACTCTCCGAGGCCGGTGTCACGACCTACGGTCGATGCGATCGCTTTCGCCGTCTCCTTCATGCCTTACAGCATCAAGACGGCGAAGACGATGCTTGCCGGTGACGATCAACGGGAAGCGTCACGCGCTTCGTGGACACGGGCTCGACGCGACAACTTCTGTCCGGGGCGCCATGCGCCCTCGCGCTTCAGCCGGCGGCGCGGAGAAGTTCAGCGTCACCGTCGCCAACGGGACCGCCTTTGCCACGGCGTGGCGCGGCAGTTCCGTCCTCATCGGCGACGAGCCCTTCTCCATCAATCGCGTCGGCATCGACTGGCCGCTACGACTTCATCCTCGGCGTCGATTTCTGTCACACTAGGCCCCATCCTTTGGGACCTCGACGATCGTCTCATCTTCGCGCGCGAAGCGTCGCGTTGATGGACATGCATCGGCGGCTCGCGCCGCGACCCGCTTCAGTTGATGGCGGCAGATTTGACGAGGCGCGTCCGCTCTGGCCGACCTCTTGCGGCCCGGCAATGACATCTTCGACGAGCCACAGGGCTCCCACCGCAGCCTACTGTGACCACAGCACTCGCCGCCGGACACGGCTACGCCGTGCCCGCATCTTGCCCGTACCGCATTGCGAAGGGAGCTCGGCGCCAGTGGCGGTCATGCTCGCGCAGGCATCATACGGATTTCGACATCGCCGTTCTCCGCCGGTGCTCCTTGTCGCGAAGCGGCGCGACATGGCGCTTCAGACGACTACGCGCCTCAACGCCATGACGTCCAAGGACAAGTTCTATCCCGTCGTGGATGAGCTCTTGGACGAGCTACACGGGCGCGCTTCTTCACTAAGCTCGACCTCCGGCTATAATCAAAAGCGCATGCACCCGGACAACATCGAGAAGACGGCGTTCCGTACTCACCATGGCCACTTCGAGTTCCTGGTGATGCCGTTCGGCCTCTCCAACGCGCCGGCAACCTTCCAGGCCCTGATGAGCGACGTGCTCAGCCCATACTTGCGTCGTTTTGTGCTTGTTTTCTTTGACATTCTTATCTGATTCACCACGGAGAGCACGCGCAAGACGTGGCCATCATCTTCAACGAAGCCGAGCGCATCGTCTCCACCTCAGCGCTTTCGAAGTGCTTTCGTTCAGGCACGACCTCCGTCGCGTACAGGGCACGCGTCATCTGGCGGAAGGTGTCGCGATGGACGCAGACAAGGTCGCCGCCCGTCGCTGCTTGGCGCTCCGCGGTCCGCCGACTCACCGGTACAGGAATCCGGACTTGA
Source organism: Avena insularis (assembly GCA_023614405.1). Classification (NCBI taxonomy): domain Eukaryota; kingdom Viridiplantae; phylum Streptophyta; class Magnoliopsida; order Poales; family Poaceae; genus Avena; species Avena insularis. Next base: position 84,536,672 of record CM042695.1, on the reverse strand, counting down.
CCTCATCGCCCGCGCAGCAGCGCCTCGCCCGCGACGCCTTCTCACAGGGGCGAGGCGACTACGGCGTTCAAGCTTCCGGGCGCTCACGACGGACCCGTCCTCCGGATGCGGACTTGACATGCCGTTCGTGGTGGATCGCGACGCCTCCGGCATCGGTTTCGCGCCGTCCTCGCAGGCGAAGCGGCGCTGGCCTTCACCGCTTCGCCCGCTTCGCCATCACAAGCTTCGCGGCATACGAACGCGAGCTTATCGGGCTGGTTCAGGCCGTTCTGCGTGTCTGGACCACTACCTCAAGTTCTTGCAGACGATGCCTCTCCACCGTCCCGTGGCACCAGTGGATCAGCAAGCTCTTCGGCTTCGACTTCACCGTCGAGTACCGCCCCAGCCGTCTCAACACGGTCGCCGACGCCTTGTCCCGCCGCGACACTGAGGATGTCATGGACGACGTTGCCGCGCGGCGCCGTCTTTGCATCCGCTCAGCCGTCGCCGCCTTCATCGGCGACATTCGCCGGCACTTCTCGCGCCCGGACGCACAGGCGCTCATGGCGCCTTGACACCGGCGAGTTGGGGCGCTTGGCGCGCTGAGCGATGGGCTGCTTATACACGGCGCCGCCTCTTCGCGTTCGACCACGGTGACTGCGCCACCGTGTCTTGCCCAGCACACTCTGCAGACACGAGGCGTGCGAAGACCTCCATCGCCTCCGTGCTGATTTCTACATTCCCGGTGATGGTGCGCTGGTCCGCGGATCGATGCGGTCATGCGTGACATGCCATGAAACAAGACGGAGACATGCGACCCTGGTCTCTGCTGGGCGTACCCTCCGGTGTGGGCAGATATCTCCATGGACTTCATCGAGGCCTTCCCAAGGTGGGCGGCAAATCCGTCATCCTCACGGTGGTTGACCGCTTCTCCGCACGTGCACTTCATCGCCCTTCAATTTTATACCGCATCCGTGGCGCGGGCCTTTTTCGACGGCATCGTCCGCCTCCACGGGTTTCCTTCGTCCATCGCCAGCGACTGTGATCCTATGTTCATGGGTCACGTGTGGCGGGATCTCTTTCGATGGCGGGCGTGAAGCTCCGCATGAGCACGGCGTTCACCTCAGACGGCGGACGGTCGAAGGTGGTCAACAAGGTGATCGCCATGTATTTCTTGTGGTTACTGGTGATCGTCCACGAGCTTGGGTAGACTGGTTGGCGTGGGTGAATCTTGCTACAACACCTCCTATCACTCTGCCCTGCATGCCACGCCTTTTGAGGTAGTCTACAGGCGCCCACCTCCGGCGATGCTTCCTTTTGAGCCTGGCACGGCTCGGTCCGAGACGGCGGGCGACTTACTCCGCACCATGACGAGATCTCGACGTGGCGCCCGGCGTCTTCTCCAAGCACAACAGCTGGCCAGGAAGTACTATGATGCTCATCATCGAGAGGCGGAGTTCGCGGTGGACGATTGGGTGTGGCTGCGCCTCCTTCACAGGGCCACGCAGTCCTCGGACCCGGCCAGCGCAAATTGGGACCCCGCTACGCCGGTCCCTTTCGTGTGCTGGAGCGTGTTGGCACACTCGCATACCGCCTTGAGCTGCCAGCTGGGTCTCGCCTCCACGACGTCTTCCATGTTGGCTTACTGAAGGCCTACCGCGGGGACCCTCCTGCAGCGCCACCGGCCCTTCCTCCTACTTCGGATGGCCGACTTCTGCCGGCTCCTGCGAAGGTGGCGAAGGTGATGCAGGCACAGCAGCGTCGCGGCGTGTGGCATGTCTTGATGCAGTGGGCTGGCCTGCCCGAGGAGGAAGCGACTTGGGAGCAGCTCGACGATTTCCGCCAGCAGTTTCCAGAGGTTCAGCTCGAGGACGAGCTGTTTGAGAAGGCGGGGAGAGATGTTATGGTCAGGCTCCAGTATACACGAAAGAGGCCCAATTAGGGGCTTAGCCCAAGTTATCTAGGGTTTAGAGGAGCTGCCCTCCTATATAAACGCATGTACCCCTTTGATTATAATCAGACAATAAACATATTCTGTTGTCGTCTCCCTCAGGAGACGGGAGCCCCAAACCCTAGCCGCCGCCTCCTCCCTCTCGCAGCGACGGCGCCCAGCCACCGGCGTCTGTGCCTCCAGCCTCTCCGCCCTCACTTCCACCCCTATAATCTACGTCCGAGATCTGCTAGAACCGTAGCCTCTACCAGTATCACACATGATTCTCTCCTCTTTAAGTCAAGAGAAACAACTATACCTATAATGAGGGCACAATCATAGCAGACTAACCCATTTTACATTCCAAGTTAAATCTACTTTTATACAAAGGTGAGAAATTTTTACATTAGACCTGAAGATTTTGGTTGCCTTCCAACGTGAAGTTTCTGAACTCAATTAGGTGCTTGCCTTGTATTAATTTGCTTTTCTGCTAGGAGTGTCATCTACAGTTTTTCTTTATGCTTTGGTCTCCCTAAAAAGGGAACTCTTTCGAAAAGAAGGCGTACGACATGTACACAGGCATAATGTACTCAAACTAGACGGTCAAAGTTCTGATTGGTTTCTGATATTTTCATTTATTGGCTCTGGTTCTAACATCTTACTGCACGGTTATTCTGGTGTCCTTTTCTTAGTCTGCTGCTTAAATATTTGCTTCCTTATGTTTGATTCCTGTTGTTTATAGTCTTTACCCTAGATTAATTCCTCTTTTTAGAGGTTGGATTAAATCCTCTTATCAGTTAGCTAGCAGTAACATGTACAACAACTCAGGTTTTGAGCCAAATATTCAGAGTGATTATTTCAGGATATAAGTGTACCTGTTGAAAAAAATAGTGGTGTCTCCAAACAATCCTGCTAGCTTGTAAGCAGTTTCTTAGCAATTACATGGTCAAATTTCTGCTATGTGAATAAGTAGATGATTTCATTGACACACATGAATAATGAATACTTATACATGTGCACACAAGAGTGCAGACAAAGCTTCTTTGGTTTGTTTCGATGCAGTAATGCTGCAACTTGTATATATGAGAACTTATCCACTACATTACTAAGTAATCTCAAATATTCTTCTAGCTATCTCCATTGTATTTGTGGCCTATTCACCTCTCTTATATAGTATGTCCTAGATTGATTCATCTTGTGGATGAACTCCTTATCTTCTCATATGATGTACCAAATACTCTGTTGCGCAAGTATGTAATATTTTACCATCATATTCTAACTTTTCTGTATAACATAATTATGGCAGATAGCTAATGTATAATGTTCATAGCCTTTTAAGGTGTTTGTAATTTTCTGCATGCTAAGGTGTCTAAATATTTTCCAATCTTGGGATGGTTTATCCCTGTTTGTCTTTTCGCTTGACAGGATATGATCATAAAAATAGGTAATTGCTTGTCCTGGTCTTTATTTGCATGTGGGGATTTTGGACAGAGGTATGATGTGCTCTAATAACCACCCAATTTGGCAGGAAGAGACGCATTGGATGCAATATGCAGTTGTCCTTGGTGAAGCTGTGAAGGTCATATAGCTGTCTCACCTAATTTCAGTTTCTGGGATGATAGCCTCTTATGTAAGTATGACCGGTTAACTAACCCTTTCTTTTAATTCACGAGAAATGTATCAATTGATTTATCTTTGTAATTGGCTTGCTTGTTAAGTTGTTATCAATGTCGTCAGATTTGTCACCATGTCCATCTCATAATAATTTCATAATGCAGGAACCAGGGTGCTCCAAGAATTCTTTAGGTTGAACTAGTGACTTACTAGCAATGATATTCTGAACTGAAAACTCTACAGTAGGCTGCACTGATTGATTCTTAGTTCCAAATGCTTTTGAAGTGTTGTATCGTACATCAGTTCATTGGTTCTAGCTGTGTTGTGCTTAAAGCAGATTAAAATATTTTGGAACGATGTATGGTCCAGAAAGGGAGGTTCGTGTCTTTTTGGAGGTTTTCTGTGTGCCATGTTGCTATATAGAGTACTTTTATGTTTGCGTACAATTATTTTTTCACGTGGTTGTGTAGGTTACAATCCCATTGCACTATAGGGTATATAGGAGTAGATAACGTACAATGTCTAAACAAATCAGACTGGAACTGAAGTGTTTGTACTCTCAACGTTGAACAATCTAGCTACGACGTTTTTTTTTCCAGTTACGTATATACTCCCTCTGTTTCAAATTACTCCGCGCGCACGCTTACCTAGGTGGTCTAGTATTCTCTCATTTTTCATCAAAAAATTCTTAGAATTTTTCGTATAAATAGTACATATTTCATACTATCTATTTCAAAAATTCGCGGATTTTTTTGAATGAAAAATGAGAGAGTACTAGTTCACCTACATAAGCGCGCCGGCGGAGTAATTTGAAACAGAGGGAGTAGATGAACTTGCATGTATCATGGTCAGACTATGTAAGTTGTTCAAATGCATCTCAGCGCCTATTGTCACTGAACTATTATGTTTTCTTTTCCTTTTTTTTATACTGAATTCCCAGTGTGTGAGAGTGAAAGGGATGTGATATGGTGCTGCATCAGTGCTGGTTTATTGATGCCTTTGTTTGGCCTTAAGAAAGAAGAAAGGATGGAGAATTCTGATGCAAATACTACTATGTATCTAGTCATACTCCAGAAATGGAGACATCTCCAGTTTGTTTCGAAAATGATTTTTAGTGTTACATTTTCTTCTTTGGAGGGAATCCTCTACGTTGCAAGTGGAAGCACTACTATTTGCCCAACTATACTTGAGGACAGTAAGAAGAAAAAAACCCAGAAATTAGTGCCTTTTTTTCTGTAAAAAACAAGAATAAATAAATAAAATCTAGACCAGGCCCGAAGTTTATTCCTAGCAATTTGAGGCTTGGAGCAGGAGGCGTCCAAGTGGCTGGTGCTACACCAACCGCTCGGCTCAACTACTACCTTCTCTCAAGTCTCTTGGAAAAGGGGATCGACAAGGATTGCAGCCATGGCCGGCCTCCTCTGTCCTCCCTCCACCGTCTTCTCCCGACCACACTGCTCTCCTCCTCTATCGCGGTGGTCACCTCGTCGGCCGCCAGCAACAGTCCGCCACCGCGCCCCGAGAATCAGAAGCAGCACAAGTGACTCCTCCTCCGCCACCACCGCCGCTCCAATTGAGACAACCACGACGGTGAAGCTGACGTACCTGGAGTTCAACGGGTGGGTGTGGGAGCTGGACGGCGGCTTCCGGATCCTCGTCGACCCCATCCTCGACGGCAACCTCGACTTCGGCATCCCCTGGCTCTTCGACGCCGCCAAGAAGACGCTCAAGGGCACCGACGGCGGTCCCGACCTCGCCGGCGTGGACCTGCTCCTCATCACCCAGAGCCTCGACGACCACTGCCACCTCCGCACGCTCACCCGCATCTCGGCCACCACGCCGAACCTCCCCGTCGTCACCACGCCCAACGCCGAACCCATCCTCTCCGCGCTCCCCTTCACGAACGTCACCTACCTCGAGCCGGGCCAGTCCGCCACCGTTGGCGGCGGCGGCGCCGTCGAGGTGCTCGCCACCGCCGGCCCCGTGCTCGGCCCGCCCTGGCAGCGTCCCGAGAACGGCTACATCCTCACCGCCGGACAACAGCGCAGGCACAGCCTCTACTACGAGCCGCACTGCGTCTACGACGCCGCCTTCCTGCGCGACAGGGGCCTGCGCGCGGACGTGCTCATCACGCCCGTCGTCAAGCAGCTCCTCCCGGCGAACTTCACCCTCGTCTCCGGCCAGGAGGACGCCGTCGACCTCGCCAGGCAGCTCCGGCCCAGCTACGTCGTGCCCATGAGCAACGGCGAGTTCGACGCCAAGGGCCTCCTCACCGCCGTGCTCACCACGCAGGGCACCATCGAGGCCTTCAAGGCTCTGCTCCGGGAGGCGCTCCCGCAGGTGCAGGTCATGGAGCCTACGCCTGGCGTCCCACTCCAAATCAACCTCAACCACAACACTTCCTCCTCATCATCGTCACCATTATCATAGATCAGTTCCATTCCAATAAAATCAGAGCAGGATCAATTCTTAGAAGAACTCGATTATAGATATGTACTACTAGCAACATTAAATCTTAGTCGTATAGTATAATATGTACAATGCAAGCCTGGTCGTTGATACTACATTATGACATGATTAATTTGATTGACGATTCCTCGATGAATGTCAGCCTATAACCATTAAATCATCCGATGTGGGCGAAGCAACACTGCCGAGTTGAACCCACACATGCTGCAGTAGAGTCTTGCACGAAGCCCCTGTGAATGGTCTATGGGAGTCTGACTCCGGATCATACCACCACGCGCCGCCGCCATCTTCATCCTCCTTGGGCATCGCCTCCTTGGCCACGAAGAAGAGACGGCCACCGGAGCTCGCGAGCTGTGCATGGATCACCTGAGGACGCCCGTAGAACCTGGGAAGGAACACCTTGTTTGCCATGGATTGGGGTGGCCTGGCCACCAAAAGCGACGACATCGTTCCCGTGAAGAGGGAGCGGCCATCCAGGGACTCCATCTTTTGCCACTTCATCTTCTTCTCGTCGAGCCTCAGCACATGAATAGCAGGCATTCTGACATTGTCCGTCAGAGCGGCGAGCAGCTCCCCTTGAGACTCGACGAGATAGCAATTCTTGTACTGAAACTCTGAACCAAAACTAGCTGGTTTAGACAGCACTCTCCATCTGATTTTACTGGGATCATACACTCCTAAATTCCCCTCTTGACCCAGGCAGTACAGCTTCCCCCTGTGCATCACCGGGTTGCATGACATTCTGAAGAATGTTTCACCAATGTGCAAGCTCTTCCAGCGTCCCCCATCCCAGTTCTGGATCTTCATGGTGTCCAATTCCGGGTAGACGGCGAAAATCTTGCGGCGATCATCACAATGATGTTGCTCGGATGGGGCGCAGCACATGAACCCTTCGTCGTCCTCTCTCTGCGGAGTCTCGAACATGGACCCGCCGTCATGCAGCAGAGGAGCGAACATGATTGTCTTCCTCGGCGTCCTGAGCATCAGACATCCGTCGGCAGCCGCCGAGAAGACCCTGCTGCCTTGCGGCAGACGTGTCTGGGGAGGAGTGGCGAGGACGAACATCTTGTGCAGGAAAGGGTGGTAGCACCGGACCGACGAGCCGGCGCCGGTGACCATGGTATTGAGCAGGACGGGGGCGGTGTCGGCCGGGTAGACCGGGAACGCGCAGGAGCTCCAGTGCCGGCAGACCGCGGCGAACCGGGGGACGTCGGCCAGCGGGAGCAGGCTGCATATCAGCTGGAGCATGTCCTGCGAGAAGCTCGACCAATCACGGTGCCGCGGCCCAATGCCATTGCTAGTGCCCTTCTCCTTTTCTTCTTCCATGTCTGTTCCGTCGCAACAGATCTCCAATTCTGCAATGGATGAAAATACGATTGATGGAGTAGATTGATTGATGTGAAAATTAATGCGAGTGGGGAATTTGGTGCGTGCGTACCTCGCATCCGGGCGTGCAGTAGTTGGGCTAGAGCGTCGTGGCGGCGCGGGCGCTTGAGGGCGTGGTGGTTGTCGGCGGCGGAAGGGCGGTGGCGCTTGGCGACGGAGAGCGACGAGAGGAGGGAGGAGATATCTGGTACGGTACTGCCGCTATCGCCGGTGGTGGTGGTAGGAGGATCGCAGCATGACTTCTTCGTCTTCCTCTCGTCGGCCGGCGGCGGCCACGCCACCGCCCTCTTGCCCCGATCCATCCTGCTTCCGATCTTTGTTCTCGTTCCCCTCTTGGCTAGGTATCTGTATCAGCCAGGGAACGACATTGGGAAATTACTAAAATCGAGATCGGAAACGGGAACAATGTATCCCATCGCGAGAGGACAGAGTAATCCGTAATATTCCATTTTTATCTCGAGAGTCCAGATGCAAACACAAATCCCACCCAAATTATACTGCTCCAACCAGGGCCTGTCGTCTTTGCGTCGATAAGCGAAGGGGCCGGAGAGTACCCGGCGTACAGAGGCATTGTTGATAATTTTTTTGAAAAAAAAGACGTGACATAGCTAAAACGTTTTATATTTTGCAGTAGAGGAAGTAGATAACACGTGTGTATATCTTTTCCAGACCACTCGTAACACTTGCCAATAGACCGACGGTCTGTTCTCAGCACGCGTGTATATCATGTAACAATTTCAAAATTCAAAATTGTAACACAAACAGAGAAAGAAGATACACATATTTTCTTTTTGAAGTCACATGCTCCAAACTAAGACTTGAATGTTTTTTTTTTTGCGGGTAGCATATAGAAGCAGAAACATCAATTATCCCCACATCGATTCACAGTGCAAAATGTTAGATGAACTTTGCTCTGAGCTAATGTTGTCGAGTTGACCACATTAGCTCTAGTATCTGCGTTTGTATGAGCACTCCTTCCTCCATCTTGAAGATGACCTGTTGCATACGGTATATTACGTATTATTTTGTTTACACATGACAAATAACACACGCAAGAAATACGCCATAAATAAGACATGCTCCCGTCACTTAGACATGGAGTATTGTTTATTTAACAATTACAAAAACTATTCATTCAGAGAACATGAATAATATTCACATAATTTTGAAAAATACGCCATAAATAATGTTCAAGAGGTCGAAAAATGTACATCGCTCTGAAAACTGCAAAAAGATGTTCACATAATTTCAAAAAAAATCATGAATTTTAAAAAGTTCAACAACATGAAAAAGTTATCAAGGGTGTGAAAAAATATGTTCACATAATTCTGAACAATATTCGTGGGTTTAAAAGCGTTCTGTCTTAAAATTTCTCACGGGTCTGAAAAATAAGTTCACATAATTTCGAAAATTGTTCATCGGTGTGAAAAATGTCTATCCGTTTGAAAAAAGTTTATCGTTCCGCACATTTGAGTTTGAAAAAAATTATACACCTTTGTAGCTACGGAGTGAGGTAATGTTCTACTATCATGGTGATTGGGTTCTATTGTTTACATCCGCTGAAAGAATCAGATGACGCGAAGTTGCAGAGCCCACCGGAAATCTTTCTGGCGCCGCTGCCGCCGGCGCCGGCGCCATGCTCCGCCTGCGAAGCTGCATCGTTTCCCACCTCCTCTCACCTCCCTCCATCTCTCCCGTCTCATATCTCCCTCGCCTCATCTCCGCCACCGCCCCGCCCATTTCCCCGAATCCCGGATTCGCCGTCGAGGACTACCTCGTCGGCACCTGCGGCCTCAGCCGAGGCCAATCCCTCAAGGCCTCCACAAAGCTCTCCCACCTCAAGTCCCCCGCCAATCCCGACGCCGTCCTCGCCTTCCTCTCCGGTGCCGACGTCGCCGCCGTCGTTGCCAAGGATCCCAAGTTTCTCTGCATCGGCGTGGAGAGGACCCTGGCCCCCATTTCCGTCACGGGTCTCGGTCTATCGCGTCCCCAGATCGCCTTCTCGCAACCGACCTCGAGAAGCTGGTTAAGCCCAATTTCTCGTTCCTGCGGGACTGCGGGCTAAGTGCTTGCGATATTACCAAGATGTGCATCCCTGTGCCGAGTTTGCTCACCACCAAACAAGAACACGTCCGCGCAATGGTGGCCTACGCTGAAGGTTTAGGTGTGCCCCGCGGCTCTGGGATGTTCAGGAAAGCGGTGCAGGCTGTCGTATTTCTCGGCGAGAAGGAGAAGATCACCGTAAAAATTGCAGTACTTGAAGAAGATGTTCAGGTGGTCAGATGTCGAGGCCAGCATTGCTCTGTCTAAGGCTCCGTCTTTGCTGACGAGGTCAAAGGGCAAGTTGCATCGCATGTCCAAGCTCCTTATCTCCGAGGTGGGGTTGGAACCGTCCTACATTGCTCATCGGCCGGTGATGGTCAGTCCCTGGAGGGGTGGCTCAAGGCCCAGTACTGCGTCATGAAGTTCCTTAAGGAAAATGAATTGCTTGGGTCTGGCCGGAGCTACTGTTCTGCAGTCTTGCGGAATGAGGAGCTTTTCGTGGAGAGGTACATATGCCCTCACAAGGAAGCTGTGCCACACCTCGCTAAAGACTAGGCAGCAGCTTGCAGAGGCGAATTGCCGGCTAATTTCAGATTCACATGAACCAATTACAGGCTATAAAAAGTGGAGCTGTGTCGTAAGATGGTAATTCCTTTTTCGGTGTTCTTCGCCTAACTGGATTTTGGTTGTCTTCTATCTGGTACATGTCAGTTTGGTCATTTCTATCTCTTGATGAAACTGATAATTGGATTCCGGAACACCGACATTGTGATGTTGTCATTCCTTAGAGAACATCCCTGAAAATGAGAAGTCCATGGGTATATTTGTGTTTCCGACTTAGGAATGGTGAAATTACATTTGTTAGGACTTGGGAAAGGAGGAGGGGGGGGGGGGGGGGGGATATGTGAGAAGAGGAGGATATGATAAATGTCCACTGCAACCTGTAGCTTGGACCAATGCAAAAATTCTTTCATATCTGTCTAGTATTCAGTGATTGCAAATGTTAAAGCATTGTTTACAAAACCGCACATGTATTTTTTTGCACCGAAACTAGCGAATGTGAAGTTATAGGTTTAAAAAACAATCTTGCAAAGCCACAAAATTCAACCCAGTTTGTTGCTTGAGCTGAGCTATTAGTTTACATGACACCAGTTGTTGATATGTGTTCAGATTGTTGTGTTTAATGATGCAACAAGGGTTACTATCCCCTCTACTGTTACCTCTCCATTACATATCATTCTCTGGAGATTGATGAATCACACATTTCTCCCTGTTAAAAACTTAAAATGCATAAAAGATTACATCCATTTCATCAATCTGAAAAAGAAGGGGAGGCTGAAGCAGCTAATTGTTTTACATAAAAACTGGAAATGCCAATGGCAGCTGATGATTGACAAGATGAGAAGTACTCCCTCTGTTCACTAATGTAAGACCTTCTAGCTTTTTTTGAAAATGCATGTATCTAGACACGTTTTGTTGTTTAGATTCACCCATTTTAGTCCAAATGTAGCCTACTTTGAAATATCTAGAAGGTCTTACATTAATGAACGGAGGGAGTAGTATATATTCCATGAAAACAGACATATTAATTCATGAATTAGTAAAGTCATACCTAAGCGAAGAGTGCCCATCCCCATGGTGACTCCAACTTGCATTCTTAGCCGTCGGATGCAGTGCGCCTCTTCTCTGTTGTGTCTACATAACGTCAGCTTGTCTTGGGCGAGGTTGTTAATTTCTGCCTGCTTGGTGACTTGAACTGAGGTAAGTTAACTTGCCTTTTCTGAACTTCATGATTGAAATAGAGCAGAGCGGTAAGGGACGCAAGATGATTTTTTTAAAACACTTAGTAAGAGGTACATGCTATTGTTGATATGTGCTTTATATTTGTATGGAGATGAATGCATTGGAAATTAAGTTCAAATAGGATGAAGATATTTAAGCCCATTGCCACTAGGGAAAAATTACTCTACTGTTAAGATTCTGTAAACTCCTCCTAAAAGGGTTTTACTTAAACAAAGGAAGTTAAAGGTTATCATCTGTAAGCCGAGATAGAGGAATTTCTGAGTAAAATAGAAGTCTAATCCGAGTAAAATTTATCAGGATTTATAGCATGCAAGTTTTCACAAGATCCGTACCCTTTGCTATCTGATTAAGATTGGACTGGTGAAGCTATCGGATCCATGCCTACCCATACACCTGCCTGCAGGAGAATTCTCCAGGTATAAACACAACCTCAGTGTGTCATCGCAAGTTTCTTATGCCCCACACCTCAAAGTAATATCTCCACAGCCGACTTATGGGATTGAGCAGCACCATAAATAGACATGGATCTCCTGCTTGGCACACTCTAGACTCAGAAGAGCACTTTACATTTATTCTTATATGTATAGCCTCTATGACACCGATATCTGCCTTATGTACACTTTATTTTCTATTATTCAAAATGTGACTACCTTCTCTTTCTGTAATTTTTTTTTGTCTATTTTCTGAGATCTTCCTCTCTATGCAGTGTCTTCCCTCATCGCCTGATACTGATTTCACATGGATAGAGACAAATTTGAGATTGGGAGTATCTGACTTTGCAGTGAAGGAACAAGAGCTCAATCCTTTGTTAGCCTCCAAAGCTGTTTTCATGCCAGACTCAGGGACCGACCTAATGAGCCACCAAGCGCAGGTACGATCATCACGCCTTGCGGTTTCTGCTGGGACATTTCCCAAGAGTTATGGACTGGTCTCATGTAACCTTATTGCTTAGTTTTGGTTGCCTTGGGTGTCTGTCCCTCAGTGTTAATTACCATAGCGTTTCACATCACAGGTGCTGTTCGGTGCCCAGGGCATGGAAGGTGTTAACTGGCCTGTTTCAGCGACGAGAAAGCCTGCTCTCCTGTTTGGAAGGCCTTCCTTTCAGAGTACGATGTGGTTTGGATCTGTCTGCTTATTGGTGGTAAAATTGTATTATGATAGAGCTCTTTTACGTACACCATGAAGTGTTCCTGTTTGCTTTTCCCTTGCCCTTTCCCCTTTTGATCTCCAGACTCTAAAATTCTCAATTAATAATAATAGGTTCCATGCTTGTTTAATCAGAACGGGCACTGAGAAGATGCCACTGTATCATCCAATCAAGTCAAGAATCAAGTCTCTTTCTTTTAGCATACAAGCAACAATAATAATAATAATAAATGCTTGGTTTAGACAACCCATTGGTATTATTAAACCTCAAATGTTTTGTCTCGAAGGAGGTCATCATGTGGAGTTTTTCGCAATGGGAACATAAATAAATTAACAACTAACACCGTTCCAGACCAAGATTACTGAACATGTGCCTGGTGCAGTTGACCTTGACTTAGCGTGAGAACATGGCCAGTGGAGAAATCATTATATTTGCACCCCACGAGAAGGAATCATTTGTAGATGCTTGCAAGAGATTGCCAACATTTCCAGAGGTTCCGACATGCTTTCTCTTGGACTGGAGCGCAGGTGCTCAAGCCAGCCTCAAGCCATCTCTGTCAGAGTAGCTAGAAGAGAAGTCAAAGGGTACCCACCCAGTAGCCTGAAGAGGAGGCCAACTCATTAAAGAGACTGATCAAGATAAACTGTCGCAGCTTGGAAGCCAGGCATGGGTGGCGCAACGGCAGACACAGAGAAGGATGGACCGGCGAAGGTGGCGGGGCGTCCTTTTGGATCTTCGTTTATGTCGGTGTTCGTGCATGCGGACTCGGCAGACTTGACGCTGATGGTGCTGGGTCTGGTGGGCGCCATTGGTGACGGCGTTTCGATGCCAGTGATGCTGCTCGTCATGAGCCGCATCTTCAACGACCTCGGCAGCGGCCCCGACCTCGTCCAGGGTTTCAGCTCGAAGATCAACGAGGTACGCACACACACATATCAATACATTTCTAACTTTCTATCTACACGGTCACTTGCCAGATCACAGTTTATTAACTTGCAATCATTGCCATGTGCGTTGACTCAATCAGAACGCGGTGAACCTGCTCTTCTTAGCATTGGGCTGCTGGGTCATGTCGTTCCTAGGTGAGTGAGAAAATATTTTGGTGCCAACAATGGCATACGAGCCTGAAAGGCTGAAACCACTATATATAGTGCCTAACTACATATGGTTGATGTTTGTGTAGAAGGATATTGCTGGTCTCGGACGGCGGAGCGCCAGACGTCGCGGATGCGTGCACGGTACCTGGCGGCGGTGCTCCGGCAGGATGTGGAGTACTTTGACCTCAATGAGGGCTCCACGGCTGAGGTGATCACCAGCGTTTCCAACGACAGCCTGGTCGTCCAGGACTTTCTGAGCGAGAAAGTCCCCAACCTGGTGAAGAACGCGGCCACGTTCCTGTGCAGCTATGCCATCGGTTTCGCCCTCCTCTGGCGTCTCACGCTTGTGGTGTTCCCCTCCATCATCCTCCTCATCATCCCAGGCTTCATGTATGGCCGCTTGCTCATTGGCCTCGCGCGCCAGATCAGGGGGCAGTACACCCGCCCCGGCGCCATCGTCGAGCAGGCCATATCCTCGGCGCGCACCGTATACTCGTTCGCCGCAGAGCAGGACACCATGGCACGGTTCTCGGCTGCGCTGGATGACTATGTGAAGCTGGGCATCAAGCAGGGGTTGGCCAAGGGCGTCGCACTCGGCAGCAACGGCATCGTCTTCGCCATCTGGGCCTTCAGCGTCTGGTATGGCAGTCGCCTCGTCATGTACCATGGCTACCAGGGCGGCACCGTCTACATTGTCCCTGCCTCCATCGTCATTGGCGGCATGTACGAAACATTGCATCACAACTCTCTTATTACGTCTATCTGACCATGATCGATTGATTGTTTGAAGCTGTATGCATGTAGGGCACTAGGGTCGGGGCTATCAAACCTCAAGTACTTGGCAGAGGCCAGTGTGGCAGGGGAGAGGGTGCTGGAGGTGATCCGGAGGGTGCCCAAGATTGACTCGGGTAGCGACACCGGCGATGAACTAGGGAACGTGGCCGGCGAGGTGGAGTTCAAGAGCGTGGAGTTCTTCTACCCGTCGCGGCCGGAGAGCCCAGTCTTCAGGAGCTTCAGCCTACGGGTGCCAGCGGGGCGCACGGCTGCGCTGGTAGGGAGCAGTGGGTCCGGAAAGTCGACGGTGGTGGCGCTGCTGGAGAGGTTCTACGACCCGTCAGCAGGGGAGGTGATGCTGGATGGCGTGGACATCCGGAGGCTGAATCTTAAGTGGCTGCGCGCACAGATGGGGCTTGTCAGCCAGGAGCCCGCGCTGTTCGCAACGTCCATTAGGGAAAACATACTGTTTGGCAAGGAAGATGCTACGCCGGAGGAGGTCATCACGGCGGCCAAGGCTGCGAACGCGCACAACTTCATATCGCAGCTGCCTCAGGGCTACGACACACAGGTAATTCCAATTACTCTAACCCTTCTTAATTTAACTACTAGTTTTGCTTTTGTTCGTTTTGATCTACTAAATTTCTTGTGCAATGCTTACGGAGTCGTCGAATTGCAAAAATTTCTGTTATGTTTGGTGGTACAAAAATGTGGTAAAAAGATGAATATTCTCTCTATGTAGTATATTTTCTCAAGTCAAAAGCGAGAACCCATTGATTACCACTTACTCTGTTCCCTAATATAAGATGTTTTGGCAAAACTAAATTAGTTTGCCAAAACTTCTTGTATTAGTGGATGGAGCGAGTACTAAATAGGGGGAATTTGACGATCTGCCAATCCCACTAAATAGAATGTGACGCACAGCTATAGATTCTTAAGGCAAAACAACAATACAAGTCCTAGAGCATCATTCCAAAAAATGGAACTTCACTTCCATTGACATGGCTGTTCGTAGTTATGTAAGAAAATTTTACTCCAAATAGAAAAGATGAATCGGGTAAACCATAAAAGTACAAGGATAAACCATGATTTCCAAACATAGAATTTCTTTAAGATACAGCTCCCCCAGCTAATACTGAGACCCCCCCTCCCCGACGATTCAAACTGAAAAGACAAAGGTACATGGTCAGAATGATGTTAGTCATGTAGCTAGTTCTGTTCTGTAACCAACTATCCATCTCAATTGTCAACATAGGGTAAACAAGAGTAGTGGCCTTCAGGACGCTTACCATGACATGACATTTTGATTCTGAATTGACCACTCTTTGCACTCGTGAACGTCTACTCCCGGCCATGAATCAACTAACATGAAAGGATGGGATGAGTTAGTTCTGAGAATCAAAATATGAATAAAATATTATACAAATGCAAAGGTGTTATGTGGGATGATGGGATATAAGGTCTGAGAGGGTAAACCATATCTGTATGAGGATAGTAGCAGTGTTGCAACTATTTGTAAATAGTGCTCAATAATTATGGAAAGCTCAGACAAAGAGAGGGTATCTTGTAGCCAAACCTATCTCACCTCTAAAGATGGAATTCAGTGAATATCGTAGTCAATCAAAAAAATCAAATAAGGAGCCAAGGCATTGATGGAACAAACATGATTTCATCCTTGAAAGGGCAGGGCTATGTCCCTCAGATATTGATACTTCCAAGTGTCTCGCAACGCCAACTTCCTGCCAATACTTTTTGTTTATCAACTAAGATTGTTGTTTTCTTCTCTGCAAGACAACGCTTCTTCTGTGTTCAATTTTCCCAGGCACAGTATGTAGCAGGGGTAAATTTACATGCATCAATGAATTGAATATCGCATATGACAATGCTGAGCTAGATATTTAGGATAAGCTAGATTTTTTACTTTGAAGTGGCAACACTAGATGTTTGTAATCAAGGGAGGATAGTGGTCTTGCATTGTGTTAATGAACAGACTGCAGATTACATATGAATTTTGTGCATAGTACCAGACTGACATTTCTGAGTATTCTTTGAATGAGAAAATGCGGTTTGACATGGAAAGGAGTTGTACATACAGAAGTTGAAAAAAAACTCCAATCTCAATTATGTGTCTTCTTCGCAATGCAAACTTGTATTTGATGTATTTATCACAAGAAATTTCAGAGGTTTACAGTTGTTAGCTCACCAAAAAACTAGTTCCTTCATCTGTTGATCCTTTCTGAAGCTTCTTCTTATGTGAATTCGTACTCCAGTATTCTGATAATAACCATGTCCGAAATAAAAGCAGGTGGGTGAGCGTGGTGTCCAAATGTCTGGAGGGCAGAAGCAGAGGATTGCTATTGCCAGAGCAATCCTGAAGTCACCCAAGGTCCTCCTCCTTGACGAAGCCACCAGTGCATTGGACACCGAGTCAGAGAGAGTTGTACAGGAGGCGCTCGACCTGGCTTCCATGGGCCGGACGACAATTGTCGTTGCACATCGCCTCTCCACTGTCCGCAACACTGACATGATTGCTGTAATGCAGAACGGTGAGATCAGAGAGCTGGGCTCCCATGACGAGCTCATTGCCGATGAGAATGGCCTCTACTCATCTCTTGTTCGCCTGCAGCAGACCAGAGAACCGAATGAGGCTGATCAGGTCAGTACTTCCGCTTTGGGGCAGTCCAGAAGACACAGCATGAGCAGGTCAAGCTCCACCCGGTCATTGGGTGATGCAGGTGAAGCTGACAACATTGAGGAGCCAAAGCTTCCCCTGCCATCCTTCAGAAGGCTGCTTATGCTCAATGCACAAGAGTGGAGGCAGGCGCTTATTGGAAGCTTGAGTGCAATTGCATCTGGAGGCATCCAGCCTGCTTTTTCATACGCCAAGGGAAGCATGCTCTCAGTTTACTTCTTGACTGATCATGATGAGATCAGGGACAAAACAAGGGCCTATGCAATCTTCTTCGTTGCTCTCGGGGTGTTCTCATTCTTGATCAAAATTGGGCTGCATTACAACTTCGGTGCCATGGGAGAATACCTCACCAAGAGGGTCAGGGAACAGATGTTAACAAAAATCCTCACTTTCGAGATTGGATGGTTTGACCGTGATGAGAACTCCAGTGGTGCCATATGCTCACAGCTTGCCAAGGATGCCAACATTGTAAGTACCAGACAACAAGTAAGACTGCTGATACTTCAATTGAAATTTATCTAACCTAGGATGATGTTTTTGTTGTAGGTAAGGTCTCTAGTGGGTGATCGAATGGCGCTGGTGATCGAAACAGTCGCTGCAGTGCTTATTGCTTGCACCATGGGTCTGGTCATTGCCTGGCGTCTGGCCCTTGTCATGATAGCGGTGCAGCCTCTCATTATTGTCTGCTTTTATGCTCGACGTGTCTTACTCAAGAGCATGTCCAAGAAATCAATACAGGCGCAATCCGAAAGTAGCAAGCTAGCTGCTGAAGCTGTCTCCAATCTCCGTACCGTCACAGCCTTCTCTTCCCAAGACCGAATCTTAGGCCTCTTCAACAAAGCACAGAATGGACCACGGAAGGAAAGCATCCGTCAGTCGTGGATTGCAGGCATTGGCCTCGGCTGCTCCATGAGCTTGATCACATGCACATGGGCGCTTGACTTCTGGTTTGGTGGCAAACTCATAGGTGAGCACCACATCACAGCCAAGGCATTCTTCCAAACCTTCACGATTCTAGTAAGCACGGGACATGTGATTGCTGATGCAGCTAGCATGACGACAGACCTAGCTAAGGGTGCCGATGCAATCGCCTCAGTGTTTAATGTTCTTGATCGGGTAACAGAAATTGACCCTGACAGCCTTGAGGGATACAAGACAGAGAAGCTCAAAGGTGAGGTGGACATCAGAGGAGTGGACTTTGCATACCCATCAAGGCCAGATGTGATTATATTCAAAGGATTATCATTAAGCATCCAACCAGGCAAGTCAACAGCACTGGTTGGGCACAGTGGCTCTGGCAAGTCGACCATCATTGGGCTTATAGAGCGGTTCTATGACCCACTTAGGGGAATGGTAAAGATTGATGGCAGGGACATCAAAACATATAATCTTCGAGCCCTGCGGCAGCACATCGGACTGGTCAGCCAGGAGCCAACTCTATTTGCAGGCACAATCAGAGAAAACATTATGTATGGCACAGAAATAGCCAGTGAGGCAGAAATTGAGAATGCGGCAAGGTCCGCCAATGCGCATGACTTCATCAGCAACCTCAGGGATGGATATGACACAAGGTGTGGTGAGAGAGGTGTTCAGCTGTCAGGAGGGCAGAAGCAGCGCATTGCGATAGCTCGTGCCATCCTGAAGAACCCAGCTATCTTGCTGCTGGATGAGGCTACAAGTGCACTGGACAGCCAGTCGGAAAAGGTGGTACAGGAGGCACTGGAGCGAGTGATGGTCGGCAGGACAAGTGTGGTGGTGGCACACAGGCTCAGCACGATCCAAAACTGCGACCTGATCACAGTGCTCAACAAAGGGATTGTCGTGGAGAAGGGCACACATTCATCCCTCATGTCAAAGTGTCCCTCCGGAACATATTATAAGTTGGTTAGTCTGCAACAATGAGGCAACCAGAACTTAGTGTTGGCATATGACAATACAACATTTGAGGTCTCATAACTCAAGCAAAAGTTACTGAATCTTTGTATAGTCCATCCGACATCAAAAGAATGTATGGTATTTCATACTGGTAGCTAAATAGAAAAGCCAAAACAAATTGAGGCATGGTAGAGGAATGCGATTGGTTCCTTTTTGGTAGACCAAGTTTAGTTGCTTTTTCTGTCTCTCAAGAGTGCTTGCCATTTTGTAAGAATGAGGCAACCAGAACTTAGTATTGACAATACAGCCCTTGTTTTCAAATTAGAACTGCAAGCAAGGATGATTACCCAGATCATTTAAAGTCTTCTGCAACAATTGGCTTTTCTTCTTGCTGCAACAATGGGCTTTTCCAAAATCTGGTTCTATGGGGGTACGTAGGTGATCCCACCTTGCTCCTCCGGCATTGGAACTTGGAAGTTGGAAGCATAGGACACTGGAAAATATTTTGCGATTTTAACGGTTTTCCGGGATCTATTTGGTATGTCTTTTTTGACAAAGCTGGAAATATACGCCTTTTAGTGTGTCTTTTTCTTACCAAAACTGGAAATATACAGGTTTGATTACTTTTGCTAGATCTGCTACAAATGCTCTACCCTTTAACACCTGCGGCGCTTCCAAGATAGATGTCGCAGGTTTGTCAAAATTTAGATAAAATCTATGTAGTAAATAATGTCTAGATTCGTTTAAATTTTGACAAATCCGTGATTTCTATTTTAAGATGGAGGAAGTAGCTAGAATGCTGAAATTACTAACAAGAATCTGAAAGAAACATTAATATTCTTATAGCATCTCCATCACAGGTCTTAGAGCATCTCTAGCAAGGCGCATAATAGCGCATCGCTAAATTAACCACTTTTTTAACATTGCAAACTCCTCCAGCAGAGGCGCTATAATCCCATGGTCTTAGAGCATCTCCAGCACAAGCGCTATAATAGCACATCGCTAAATTAACCACTTTTTAACGTTGCAAACTCCTCCAGCAAAGACGCTATAATCCTATGCGCTGGAAAAAAAATTGTAGGGCGCTGCATTTTGCGCTATCTCGTGCCTGAAATCTATAGCTCCAACTACAGCGCGCGCTATCGCTCGGCTCGCGCGGGAACAAGCAACCGCTGGACATTTTCCTCCCCCGCGCACACTCTCTTCTCCCCCAACCCATTTCACCAACTCCTCGGCACCGCCGCCACCACCAACCCCTCGTCTGCGCAGGCGGCGCCGCTGCCGCGCGCATCCCCGCTCACCGGCCCGCGAACCGCGCTCACCTACCTCGCCCCCCGTCCATCGCCCCGGCCGCCTCGCGGCGCGGTCGGATTTCCCGAAGCTTGGCGGCCACTCGGTCTCGATTCGTTTGCAGCGTGCTGCCTGATACGTCCAAAACGTATCTACTTTCCCGAATACTTTGCTATTGTTTCTCCTCTAAACTTGTTTAATTTGGATACAACTAACACAGACTGACGCTGTTTTCAGCAGAATTATCTTGGTGTCTAGTTTTTGTGTAGAAATCAACTATCATGAAAAATCCAGGAAAATATGCCAAAAATCCTATTTCACCAGAAGATCCACGGAGCCGTAGTACGAGACGGAGTGGAGGCCTAGGAGGCCCACACCCCTGCCAGGCGCGGGTGGGCCCAGCCCGCGCCTAGGAGGGTGTGGCCATCCTAGGCACCCCCTTGGGCTCCCTCTTCGCCTATAATTTACCCCTTGACCGAAAAACCGAGGGGGGTTCGTCGTTTTTTCACAAAGAGTTCTGGTGTGCCGCCACCACCAGAAACTAAGATTCGGATCCATAAACTCTGTTCTGGCACCCTGCGGGACGGGAAATTTGGGGAGGATCATCACCATCGTCATCACAAACGCCTCTCCATCAACCATCAATGTTTCCCTCATCCATGAGTGAGTAATCCACGTCTGTAGGCTATGGGGATGGTAGGGATTGGATGAGTTCTATCTTGTAATCGAATAAGATTGTTAGGGCATAGTGCCTAGTATCTCTATTAGTGCTATTTGACTTTGTTGAAACTTGTTGTGCTTAATGCTTGTCACTCAGGCCCGAGTGCCGTGATATCAGATCTGAACTTATTATTGAATCATTATGATAGTATTGTTTGTGATCTTATCTGCAAGTTGTATACACATATCATTGTCCGGATCCAAAGGCCTCGAAGTGACAGAAATTGGGACAACCAGAGGGGATGGATGTGGTGTGAGGATCACATGTGTCACATCCCAAGATTTTCCAAATCTGGTAATGTGAAAAATAAATAAACAAAATAAATAATTGTTGAAATTTAGGGTGAGAAGAAACTTTTTGATTCCATTTGGAAACATCAAAACCTATTTTGGTCAAATAAAATCCTAAAGGTATTTAAAAAGATAAATAATTAATAAATAAAGTTATAATAGTTGGAATCACTATTTTTGGATCTTTAAATAAAAAGATATGGTTTTTATAAAGCAAAGGTAGAAATATAAATAAGGATTATTTTATAGAGCCAAATTAAATCTTGGCCAAGCTTTTGAAATAAAATATTTCTATTTGATAAAAAGAGTAAAGGTTTATTTAAATAAAATAATGAGGATTTATTAATATCCAATTTTTATTAAGTAAAGGCTTTTTCCTTTTTAAATAAACACTAAAACTTGTTAAAGTATTTTAAATAAGATTTTCCAAGTGTTTTATATTTTCAAATAAAACCTACTGAAAAGATTTTGATATTATTTAGATTTCAAAAAGAGTTTTAAAATAAATTAAAACCTACTTGAATTAAAGACTATGGTCTATTTATTTAATTTTTAATGGATCCTAAAAAGAATAAAAAATTATTTTATTTTGGACTTTGGATTATGTTGTTAAATAGAATTAAAATATACCCAAAGTTTGGTGGTGGTTTGATTTGATTTGGTGTTTGAATTATTTGATTTAAAATCAAAACAGGAATTCAATTCAGAAAAAGAAAAGGCTTTGTATAAAAAAATAGAAACAAACCCAACCCACTAAACCTACCCAGCCCAAAGAAACCCTTCAGCCCAAGAAGAGCCCACGGAAACCCTCTCACGTTTTTTTTTTCACACACTGCTCGCACCTCACAACCAATGGTCTGGACCCCATCTCCCTCTTCCTCTCATCACAAACGGACCCCACGACCACGGCGTCTTTCCCAGCGACTTCTTCTTCCTCGTTGTTTCTGCATTGATCTTGCGGGAGTAAATCACGCCAATGCAGGAGTAATTCGTCATCAATCACGCTCGTTAAATCCTCTCGCTTCTCTCTCTCTTTCTCAAACCTCGCCGAGAGCCACCAGCCACCTCGATTTTATCCTCGCACCGCGGACTCGGCGAGCATTTTCATCGATTCCGCTCGCAACCACCCTCGCCTCCCACTGCATGCTCACTTGCTCCCTATCTCTTGGCGAACCTCCTCGACGCCAGCTCGCCCTACGCCTAACCTCGACAACGACGACCACTGAAGGCGCCATGCGCTTCCACTCCGGCAACACTTCCCTGGTTGGTAATGACCGCCCCTCTCTTTCTCTTTCACGCACGCATCCTCGCCACGTATTTGCGCATCTAACCATACCCTCCTCTCCCTATGGCATGCACCGAAGCCTCGCCACCGTCTCCGACAGAAGCAACCACCGCAGAGAGAACTCCGGCGAAGAATTCTGACTAAACCCGTGCGCCCCTTCGACCAACGCGAGCAGGTTGAGCATCCCCGTTCCTCAGCGATCTCGGTGAGCTACCCCTCTACCTCCCTTGCTTCCTTTTTCGCTCTCCCCACCGCTGCCGCTGCCACACGCCAGCGCCGCTCTGTAGCATTTGTGAGTCAGATGATGTAGATCCAAGCGCCACGATTGAACATAATCGAAGGGGTATCATGAGCTCTGTGCCACACGATTTTATTAAGATCCAACGCTCCACAGATCTCAATCCACACGAATCGTTTTCAGCCAATCAGATTAGTCCACGTGGCCCTGTCTGTTTTAATAAAAACAGAAATGATCTATTTGATGATCCAATTTGAAAAATTCATAACTTTCAAACCACACGTCCAAATTTTGCAAATTTTATATAAATGGAATCAGAAAGACAAGTACTTTCTGACCATGCCCTTTGTTTAGTAAAATGCTTCCGTTAAATTGATTGTTTTTGCAGAAACTTGTGTAGGCATGTTTAGAATATAAAATTTGTTCTAAAATGATTTTTGAGATAAAATCTTTGGCAAATGGTTTGTTTTGAACCTACTGACCATAGAAATCAATTTGTGGTTTCAAAAATATATTTGGTGAAGTAAAATAATAAATCTTTGATTTAAACCATTTCTAGTCAAATAAAATATTGTTTATTTGTTAAAAATGCTTTTGGAAGAAAACCTTTGGGAAATATTTTGATTTAAACTCTCTGACCCTAAACACAAGGTTTTATGATTTGAAAACATATTTTGTGAACCCTATAGATTGTTGCCTTATTAAAAGCATTTCTCCACCACATAAAATAATGCTTTGGTTTAAAAATGGTTTATAGATAGAATCTTTTGCAAATAGTTTTGCCACTTTATGAAATGACCAATAAAGTGTTTTAGAATGTTTATAACCTATTATAAACCACTTTTGTAAATAAAACAAAGTTTGGCATGCTTGCATGCATTGTTTTGTTGCTATTATTTTATGTGATGTTGCTTGAATGGTAGATTGAAATTGTGCCCTTGCTTGATTGAAATGTAGTGATTTGAAGAGTGTGATCATTGCAAAGACAAGGAGTGAACTTATATTCTCTACCAAAAAGGCAAGTGATGCTTCATACTTTTGTCCCATTATTTTCACTATGCATTAGTGATATTTCTAAGTAGGACTTGCATGGAATTTTTGCTAAGTATAAACTATGCCATGGGAAATCCTAGTAGATGAAACCTTAGTAGAATTTTCCTAAGTTAAGATTCCTACTACTATCATGCTTAGTTTAGCTAGTAGAAAACAAGGGTGGATTATATTCATGTTATGGATTATTTCTAAGTCAAGGACTTGTGTTTTGTTTAATAAAACAACTAAGTGAATGAAACACCTGGGTGGAATGGAAGGATTGGTTTGTGTTGAGTGGTTACTCAGGGCCCATTTCAATGTACTACCCTGGTGTATCACACTTGTGGATGGCCACCCAGGAACAAAGAGATTTGAGATGTCAAATGTTGAGAAGCTTCAAGTGCAGCCACTTGGCATTATGGGCTCTGCCTGGATCATATAGGTTGCAATAACTTAGCCAAATGGACAGTTGGTGGTAGGGGTTTGATAGGTTGGAGCGCGTCCATTTTGGTCTAAGGGAAGGCTTCTGAAAGATCTTGTCTTGGTGAAACCAAGTCTTGTGGGGAAAGTGCACCACCTCTGCAGAGTGTAAAATATAAGTACTTAGCCATGTCCCTGGTAAAGGACAATTTGAGCATCAAGACATGGAAGCTATCAAGAATCTCCTCATCCCAATTTCTAAGTAAAAACTTGTGGTTGAACAAGGGTTGAAGGATCACCAATTTCTATTGGGAGATGCCTTGGGTAATTTTGTCAAGCAAAAACTTAGTGTTTTCAAATGATAAGGAAAATCTATTTTGAGCAAAGCAAGCCTAAGCTCCACTTAGCCAAATGCATATAGATGATAGACTCCACAATATTACCATAGTATCACTTGCCAATACAATTCAAATGTATTGATCCTTGTGGCTGTAACTTATTATGTCGTAGGTTTGTTTGATGTTAGTGAAGTTTATTGATTAGGATTACAAGTCTACAACCAATATAGCTGCATGTGGCACTTTGAAGATGAAGGACCCCATGCTATTGTAATATTATGCTGCATTGTAATGAGATAGCCAAATGAGCTATGTAAGATGTAATAAATTATTTTATTCCTGGTTATAAAGTTGTATTATGACCTTTGTTTCTTGATATTACATCTTAACTGTGGATGCTAGCTATTGATCCAGGGACTAGCATTGTAAACACAGGGATCTCTACCTTATTAAAGGTTGGGAACCTTACAACATGTGTTCACGGAGTGTTAATCCTTTGCTCCGGTGCTCTATTAAAAGCAGCACCTTAATTGCTAGTAGTTCCCTAGATGCCCCGCTGCCACGGGCTGGCTGGACAAAAGATGTTACGCAAGTTCTCATTGCGAGCACGCATGACTATATATGGAGCACATGCCTAGGATTGTTTAGTACTTGGATGCTTATTCTTATTTATCTGCAATGCCCTAGATCTTGAAGTTACATGTTTAGACTCGTCCATGCAACGCCCGTCCATCCATCACTATGTCTACCGCACTCACATCCTACTGTTTGCTACTACTGTTACTATTGCTCATGTTTTACTGTTGTTGTTGCTTTGCTGTTGCTACTACAAATTGTTGCTACTCATAAACTTCTATGAGCAAGAACTATTTCCAGGTGTAGCTGAATTGAAAACTCAGTTGTTAAGGCTTGCAAGTATTCTTTGGCTCCCCTTGTGTCAAATCAATAAATTGGGTAATATTACCCGCGAAGACTGTTGCAATTCCCTATACTTGTGGGTCATCACAGCCGCGGCGTCGCGCTCAAGATCGTCGGTGTCGATGTCTTCCTCAAGCCGGGAGGCAACTTGGCGCACACAATGTGTTCATCATAATCGTCGCAAGGTTCATTCCGCCGCTCCCGCGCCCAATTTTTGTGCATTTTAGTTAGTACAAAATTTTCAATTATTTTGCATGTATGTAGATGAGTTCATCCTATGATGAATCCGATGATGAATTCGATATGAGGGAGATGAGGCCGTTTGCACGCTATTGGCTTGGCACGCCAACAAGAAGCCGAAGATAGGTGGCTCGGTTTTTTGTAGGCAGAAATTATGGAGGGAACATATCAAAGACCACAACAAGTTGATGCGGATGTATTTCAATGATGATGCAACATTTCCCGGGAGCTATTTTCGTCGCCATTTTCGGATGAGAATCGGTTTGTTCAAGCACATTGCAGAGAAGGTGGTCAAGTATGATACATACTTTGTGCAGAGGAGGAATGCCGACGGAGAGCTCGGGCATAACACCTATCAGAAGGTGACCGCCGCTTTGAGGATGTTGGCATATGGTATACCGGCGGATCCTTGAAGCGGTGGCTGACCACAAGACTTGGATTTGGCATGCATTTTTTGGTATGCCCGGGTCTTGTAATGACATAAATGTTATCCAATGGTCTCCTCTTATGACAAGGATTGCATTGCGTGAAGGTCCACAAGTGGAGTTTGAAGCAAATGGCCATAAGTACAACTATGGCTACTATCTTGCCGACGACATCTACCCAAGGTGGCAAACATTTGTGAAGCCGGTCCACAAGCCCAAAGGTAAGAAACAAACCCATTTTCACAATGAGCAAGCGGCGGCTAGGAAAGATGTGGAAAAAACATTTGGGATTTTGCAAGCCCAATTTGCTATTGTGAGAGGATCGGCTAGATTTTGGGGCCAAGAGTGTCTTTGGTATATCATGAATGCTTGTGTCATCATGCATAACATGATTATAGAGGATGACCGTGGGAAAGATGTAGATCAAACTAACCACTATGACTTGATGAGTGTGCCCATGCAAGTTTATCGAACACAACATAGGATTGCACGTTTCATGGCCTCTTATCATGCAATCTGGTCCAATGACACACATGATGAGCTTCAACATGATCTCATCGAGAAGTGGTGGAAATGGTTTGGAATCCGCTAGTGCCATAGTTCATTTGTATGTTTGTTGTATTGTTGTGAAACAATATGTTGTATTTACTGGTGATCGGCATTGTTGTATTGTTGTAAAACTATTTTTTGGTGTATTATAAAACTATTTGTTGTATTGTTGATGCAAAACTTGTTGTAATAAATTATCTAGACAATTTATTGTTCATTTTTCGGTATTTGTTTGATCTTGTAGAGTGTATGCATTTGTTGGTTTGGTATTTGTGCCGATAGCGCTCGCTCTGTTTTGTAGCGCCTAGTGGAGTAGGGTTTTTCGCCAAGTCACGCTGATACGTCGGAAATGTATCCATAATTTTTGATGCTCCGTGCTTGTTTTATATCATTTATCTTATTGAAAGGATCGTATGGGAACCTAGAGGGGGGGGGAATAGGTGCTACTTCAAATTTTACTCTTTTTCAAATTAGGGTTTGACAAGAAACGTAAATTCTCTAGAATATGCAACTATAGTGAATTTACCTATATGTCAAACAAGCACAAACTAACACAACACTAAGCAAGAACAAGTAAGTAAAGTGCGGTAAAGGATAGAAGTAACCAAGGGAGTGGACGTGGAGACATAAGGATTTGTTTCCCGTAGTTCCTTCCTTTTGAGGGGAAGTACGTCTACGTTTGGAGAGGGGGTGGTTTCAAACCACCAACGCCACGAGAGGCCTCCCTTGTTCTCCGATGAACCTCACCCCAAAGGGCTCGATTCACCTTCCACTATATCGGCAACCTTTGAGGTGGAAGCCGGCACCTTTACAACAAGTTCGGGGCACACATCCACAACTGAATTGGAGGCTCCCAAATACAAGCAAGCTGTCAAGACAAATCAAAGACAAGCTTGTAAGAACCAAATCAAAGTTAGGGTTTCCAAAGAAACACTAGAGCTTAGGGGGCCCTCAAGTGAATGAGGGGGAAATGAAGATCTCTCTTGGTGAAGATGTGAATCAAGGCCTCCTCCTTCAATTCTCCAAAGATCAATGGCTTTGGATGGTTGGATGAAGAGATCTTGTGGATTTGGTGGCTCTAATGGTGTTGGTGTTCTTGAGCAGCTCGAGCAACTAGAGGAAGAAGATAAGGGTCCCTATTTATAGACAGCCCCCTCCACGAAACGTTTTCTGACCGTTGTAGAAAAGTCAGACCGGAGACTCCGGTCTACACCGGAGACTCCGGCCAATCTCTGGACCAGTCTCCGGACTAGCCATCTGACTGACCCAGACCAATTCTTCACCAGCAACACCGGAGACTCCGGACTTCCAACACCGGAGACTCCGGTCCGACCAAAGTCTCCGGATAATCTCCGGACCAGTCTCCGGACTGACCATCTGACTGACCCAGCCCATTTCTTCACCAACAACACCGGAGACTCCAGACTTTCACCACCGGAGACTCCGGTCTGACCAAAGTCCGGAGACTCCGGCCAATCTCCGGACCAGTCTCTGGACAGGCCATCTGACTGACCCAGCCAAGTCCTGGGAGGCACCACCGGAGCCAGCACCGGAAACTCCGGACCACACCGGAGAGTCCGGTCTTGGCAGACCGGAGACTCCGTGGAGTTTCGAGCATGGCAAATGTATGTGGTCTTTTCCCAAGAGTGTGTGATGTTTATCTATGATAATACCAACTGGACAATAACAAATCAGAAATGATCTACTTGTTGTTAACGAACACCAAAAGTGATTATAACAATAAATGTCCTTTCAATCTCCCCCTTTTTGGTGTTCGATGACAACAAGTGATTTGCATGGAATAACATATAAATGTGGCTCCCCCTGACTATGTGCAACAAGATAATGAAGTAAGTCATGTAAAGAAAATAATACCAACGATAGTACACATAGATCTCACATGAGTTACAATAGATGTTGCACACAAGCACATAGTCAAAGACACACATAAGAATAGTAGATAACACACACAAAGTTCAAGTTCGAATATCCAAATAACAAAAAGAAAGGCAAATAACGGCAGTTAGTCGCAAATCCCGAGTCCCATGCAAAGCGGATGAGAATGTCTTCTCCCCCTTTGGCATCGAAACGCCGAAAAGGGAAAAGACCTATACTAACGCCCCAATGACTCAGTAGTCATCGTCATCCTCGTCGTCCTCAGCATCCTCATCCTCATCTTGGCCATCCTCGTCCTGGTCACCATCATCCTGGTCATAGTCATCATCATCATCATCCTCAGGGATAGCAGGCCCTTTGCCGTGAGGGCGAGAGGAGGAAGTACCCTGGTATCCAAACCCAGAGGTGACATCAAGAACGCCCCGCCACCACCAGGACTATCCTCACATGCGTTCCATGCCCCAAATGAGAGAGTGTGATCAGACTCTGTGGACTGCTGGGCCCCATGCTCATCATTGTATTCATCTTCACCTTCCTCGGTATCAGCAGCACCCTGGTCCTTGATCTCTTTGAGGAGCTTCTCCATGCGGCGGTTAAGATGCATGCTGCTGCTTGCGAATGTCAACGTTCATGCAGTAAAGAGTCCTCTCCCAGAAACTGGCCTTCTTGACCTTCTCATGCACATAGTCTCTAGTCATGGAAGGCATAGGGACATTTGAGGCATTCTTCCTCCAAACTCTGGGTGGAGAGGGAGCCCTCTCCGTCTCAGTCCTCTCATCATCATTTCCATATCAGCGCCTTGGAGCTGGCCCCATGTGCCCCTTCTGCTGCAGAGAGACCAGAGTGTGCGTCGTGAGGTGTGGTGGAATGGCATTGGGAGAATCATGCGGCTGCGAGTTGATTAGTCTCATAATCAAGGGTGCATATGGAGGAGATTTCTTGAACAGAATTGCATGGAACATCTCCTCGAAAATGAAGTCCATCACATCAATGGGTGCAGCCTCAAAGATCTCGTCCAAAGCATTGAAGGTCCGGTGAGTATGGTACAGGAGGTTGACAAGTCCTCCCCTGAGAGCATCATCATTTCCAACACTTGGAGCAATAGTGTGACGGAAAATCCTCAGCATAAGGTTGTAGAGGGGCTTGAGTCCCTTGGAGGCCCCCATAACACCATCATCATACAGAGGTGCCAGTTTTCGCTTGTTCTCACCCAAGGCTGTTGAGTGCATGCGCAACCCCACAGGAGTAGATATGCCGTGGAACGTCTCAAAGATGACATTGGCAAAGTCATGGAAAGTAGCTGAGCAGCGAGTAGAGCCAGTCATCCACACCATAGTCCTATCAAGATCAGTCCCAAACACCACAGTGGCATAGAACTGCTGAACGAGGTGCACACTGTAGTCTTCATGCAGCTCCATCAAGTTGTAGAGACCCAGCTTCTCATAGATCCACAGGGCATCACTGAAATACGGGCTCTGGCGCATTTGCGCAATGTTCATGAACTTCTGAGGGCAAACAGGTGATTTGGTGAGTACACCATACACATCCTTCATGAACACACTCTTTCCTCCGTAAACGAGGGTCATCACTGGTACGAGGGAGTGCATAGAACTCTGTCTTCCTCAGCTCTCGGAACTCCTCTTTAGACATCTTGTTTAGGGAGTGGAGGTTGTCATACTTGGCTCTCTTTGCACGTTCCTCCCGTTCAGCCCTTTCTTGATCCTCTTCATGTAAGCATCACGTGCCCACTGTTTCGGTTGGATGGAGGCACGATAAACCCGACTCGAGCTTCATCATAGCGAGGATTGCCCTTTGGGACTTGGCCTTGGTACGACGAGGGCGACTAGAACCATCACCGTGAGCAAAGTGAGGAGAAAGCATGGAGATGAGTATATATGTCCCAAAGATGCAGATAGAGCTTTGATGCATTTCTCGACTACTTTGATTCACCCAGCACGGAGTCTCCGCACGGACACGGAGTCTCGGTTCGAGCGGAGTCTCCGTCCTGGGACCAGAGTCTCGGCACTGACCGGAGTCTCCGGACCTAAGTCCGGAGTCTCCGGTCAGGAGGCTCATGTATGCGATGGGGAGATGCTGGTGAGGGTAAATCTAGTAGATCGGGAAATGCAACAAGGCTAAAGTACTAGAGTGCAAGCAAACAAGTGATTCCTATGGACAAATCCGCAACAATCCTCAAAAACACATCTAGGGATGAACCCTAGGAGGAAAAAGGAGAGGAGAGGTACCAGATCTGTCCATGGGATCGATTCCTTCGGTGGGAATGACCCAATGGAGGAGAGGAGGAGGTTGGCCGGCTGCACGGCGGATCCCGGGGGCTTCTTGACCTCCGGGGAGGATTTTTGGAGGAGGGGGCGACGGGTTTGGAGGTAGGGGACGGGGTGAAGAAAGAGGAACTGTTGTTCCAGTTCACCCCGTGCCCCTTCTTTAAGTGACAGAAACCGTCCAGACCGGAGACTCCGGCCTACACCGGAGACTCCGGTGTTTGTACACCGGAGACTCCGGCCCTCCTCGACCAAAAATTCCAGGAAAGGTGTTTGGGGACATATATGGGAGATAGATGGTTTTTAAGATAGGAAAAGGGTTTGGGTTGAGACATCAAACTGTGAAGAACCAATAAGAGCCATGGAAGTTCGAAAATAATCAGAAAAGCTCCAAGTGACGAAAAAGAATCAAATGACGAACATGAGTAAGTGCCAACCTCTCAAATGAGAGAGGGCGGTGGCCTTGACCACCATATTTGAGTATACTTGGCTTGGCACCACGAAGATATATCTTGGGTCCATTACCAACACTCATCATTAAGCTCACATATCACTAAATGATATTAAGAGGAATGATTTTGATTGCTTTGGGCATCATGGGGGGAGGGATGATTCAATCAATTAGGACCGCACTCCCCCTATATCCATGCCTACACCTAGACCAAATATGAGATGAAACATAGGTGAGAGTGCAATAACATCAAGTCAAGCTCCTTGAATCCACGATATTTAGTTCATTCCTCAAGTAGCAAAATATTGCTTCATCAAGTGGCTTCGTGAAGATATCGGCAAGTTGATCTTTGGTTGATACATAGGATAGATCAATATCACCTCTGGCAACATGATCTCTAATGAAGTGATGTCGAATCTCAATATGTTTTGTCCTTGTGTGATCCACCAGGTTGTATGCAATCTTGATGGCACTTTCATTGTCACATAGAAGAGTCACTTTGTCACAAAGGACACTGTATTCCTTTAAAGTTTGCCTCATCCATAGCAATTGGGTGCAAGCACTAGCAGCCGCAACATACTCGGCTTCGGCGGTGGAGAGAGATATACAGTTTTGCTTCTTAGAAGACCAACATACCAAGGACCTACCAAGGAATTGACAAGCCCCGGATGTTGATTTTCTATCATCCTTGTCTCCCGCCCAATCTGAATCCGTGTATCCACAAAGAGCGAATGTTGAGCCTTGAGGGTACCAAAGACCATAAAATGGTGTATGAACTAAATAACGAAAGATTCTCTTGACCGCCATTAAATGGCTTTCCTTAGGAGCAGCTTGATATCTTGCACACACACCTACACTCAACACAATATCGGGTCTAGATGCACAAAGGTAAAGCAAAGAACCAATCATAGACCGGTATACCTTTTGATCCACATCTTTACCATTAGGATTTTGTTCTAGATGAGTCTTTGTAGCCATGGGAGTAGGAGCTCCATTCAAATCTTGCATTTTGAATCTCTTGAGCATATCTTGAGTATACTTGGCTTGGTTGAAGAATGTTCCTCCTCTAACTTGCTTGATCTCAAAGCCAAGAAATACCTTCAACTCCCCCATCAATGACATCCGGAACCTACTAGTCATAAGCTTTGAGAATTCATCATTAAAAGCTTTGTTAGATGAGCCAAAGATAATATCATCAACATATATTTGGCATACAAAAGCTCCCATTGACTCTCTTAGTAAAAAGAGTGGGATCGATTTTCCCAACCTCAAAACCACGTCAAACAATAACTCTCTAAGGTGCTCATACCATGCGCGTGGGGCTTGCTTGAGCCCATAGAGCGCCTTATCAAGTTTGTAGACATGGTTTGGGAAGTTGGGGTCCTCAAATCCCGGGGGTTGCTTAACATATACCAATTCATTTAAAGGACCATAAAGGAATGCACTTTCTACATCCATTTGTTGCAACTTAAAGTTATGATGTGCCGCATAAGCAAGAAGGATACAGATGGACTCAAGGCGAGCCACGGGTGCATAAGTCTCTCCATAATCAATGCCTTCAATTTGAGAATACCCTTGTGAAACCAATCTTGCCTTGTTCCTTACTATAATTCCATGCTCATCTTGCTTGTTCTTGAATATCCACTTTGTTCCAATGACATTGCGGCAATCCTTTGGCTTCTCAACTAACTTCCAAACTTTGTTTCTCTCAAAATTGTTGAGCTCTTTGTGCATAGCTTCTACCCAATCCGAATCTTCAAGAGCTTCCCACACTTTCTTTGGTTCAATCATGGATATGTGTGCTTGGTGTTCACTGAACCTCTTCAATTGTGCTCTTGTGGAAATTCCTTTCCTTAGGTCTCCAACAACATTTTGGAGAGAGTGGTCTCTTATTTCCAACATTCTTTCTTTTCTAGCTTCGCGACGAGCGTGGATCTCCTCATTGTTTCTTGGAGGACCCTCTTCATCATTTTGATCCTCGTCTTGACCATCAACTTGACCTTGATCATCATTGGATTCATCCTCTACGCTGGGAGGCAAGGATTGACCTTGGTCTTGATCAAGTGCTCTTCTAGCCTCAATCTGAGCACGTCTCAAAACAGCTTGGATGGATCTTCCTTGGCAAATTGACTTTGCACCACTTGACACCCCATCGAATGGACCAAGCTCCCTTTGACTAGAGTTCACACATTGATCACTTTGTTGAGGGTCCACATCTTGTCTTTGGCTTGAGTCAATGTCCTCTTCGGTAGATGGAGCATGTCGAGGTTGTGAAGATGAGGGCTCCACTTGAGTGGAGCATAGTTCTTCTCGATCCGCCATAAGGGGTTCCTCAACGGGGCGGATATAACCCACACCCATTCTTCCTATGGCATCCTAAGGCATTTCATCATCTGCATCACAAGCATCAACACGCCCCCCTTGGGGACCATCATATTCTTCGAATGTCACACTACAAGATTCTATTACGGCTCCGGAGAGCTTGTCATAGATTCTATAAGTGTGAGATTCGAGACCATAGCCAACAAAAATACCCTCTAATGCTTTAGACTCGAATTTAGACAAACGAACACCTTTGATGAGATAGAAACACTTACAACCGAACACCCGGAAATAATATATGTTGGGCTTGTTACCGGTAAGTATCTCATATGGAGTCTTGTTGATTTTCTTGCGGAGGTAGAGCCGGTTTGAAGCATGGCAAGCGGTGGAGATGGCTTCGGCCCAGAAGTTGTATGGAGATTTAAACTCCTCCAACATGGTCCTAGCCATTTCAATAAGAGTCCGGTTCTTCCTTTCGGCCACACCATTTTGTTGAGGGGTGTATGCAGCGGAATATTGATGTTTAATCCCCTCATCACTAAGGAAATCATTCAAGGTGTAGTTCTTGAACTCGGTGCCGTTGTCACTTCTTATAACCAATACGGGAACATTGTGTTGCCGTTGAACCAAGTTGATGAAGTCAATAAAGGTCTTTTGAGTTTCACTCTTCAACTTGAAGAAATAAACCCAAGAGTATCTTGAAAAGTCGTCAACAATCACCAAACAATATTTCTTCCCTCCAAGACTTGCATGAGATGGAGGACCAAATAGGTCCACATGAAGGAGTTCCAAGATCTTGTTAGACTTGATTTGGTTCGTGGGCTTGTGTGGAGCGTCATGCATCTTCCCTAGAACACATGCCCTGCAAACACGATCTTTGGCAAAGGAAACATTTTCTTTTAGTCCAACAATATGACCCTCTTTATGGAGACTTTGCAAAGTTCTCATATTGACATGGGCTAGTCGGCGGTGCCATAGCCAACCCACATCGGCCTTCCCATATAAGCACATCGGACCTGTAGTGGCTTGCCCCGAAAAGTCCACCACATACAAGTCATTTTCGACGTACCCAACGAAAGCGACCTTGAGAGACTTGCTCCACATGAGGACCACAATATCATTATCAATAAAGACGGCAAAGCCCATCTTTCCAAGAGCACGGACAGAAAGTAAATTGTATCCAAGGGTTTCAACAAGCATGACGTTCACGAGGGTAATGTCGTGAGCCACCACTACCTTGTCGAAACCCATTACCGTAGATTTTGACTTGTCGGCATATGTGACGGTGATTTGATCTTCATTTGACACCAAGTCCTTGACAATAGACGAGCTTTCGGTCATATGACTTGTGCAACCACTATCGATCACCCACTTTGACCCTCCGGAAGCATAAGTCTACAAAAGATCAAGCTAGTTTTTAGGTACCCATTTCTCAATGGGTCCTCTTTTGTTAGCAACAAGGGTCTTGGGAACCCAAATAGACCAAGCAATATAACCATCATAAGGGCCAACATATTGTGCATACACATCACCATAATAATCTCGCATTAGAACATAGTGAGGGTTAGCACTTCCCGCAAAATCATCATGAGACATAGTTTTACCACTTGTGGTCTTACTTTCCACAATGGTCTTGTTGGTCTCTTGTGCGGGCTTGTCCTTCTTCTTCTTATTGTTCTTCTTCTTTGTTTTGGAAACAAAACCAATGCCCCCTTTATCACCACTACGCCTTTGTGGAAATGTGGCCTTAGCAAGATCTCCCTTCAACCTAGCATTCTCTTCAAGAATAGTTGTGCTACTAGATGGAATGAAGTTACTAGGTGAAGGAATATTGGCCAATTGAGTTTGAAGCGTTTCATGGGACTTTGTGAGAGACAAGAGTTCACTCTCCAAGGCTTTGTGGGCCTTGTTAAGCAAGCTAAAGTCCTCGGCAAGTTTTTCATGAACCACACCAAACTCAACCTTGTCCTTTTTAGCTCTTTTGTATTTAGCAATAGCATGATCACGCTCTTTGATGAGTTTGTTAACAATAATGTCATTGGCCTCATCAAGCCCTTCAAGTTTTAATTCAAGTGACAACCTAGTTTCTTGTTCTTCTTCTAGAGCATTGTTTAGGGCCTCTAGCTCAATCATATGTTCATGCCCAAGTTTACATCTTACATCTAGAAGCTCTTGAGTATGTGATAGTTGATCTAAGATGTTTCCAAAATGTAGCTTAGCATCACCTTCTAGGTTAGTCATAAACTCATCAAAGGCAATTAATTCCTTTTTAACATCAAGTGACATCTCATCATCAATTTCATCATTATCTAAGTGAGTAGAGCGGGATGATGAAGATACCTCCGTTCCTCTTGCCATAAGGCAAGTGGCGTTCTTGGTGGAGGAGTTCTCATTTGGAGAATCGAAGAGTGAGAATGTCGGAGTAGATGTGGTGGCAAGAGCAGCCACACCATGACAAGTTTCCTCTTCATCTTCATCATCTTCATTGTCGGAGGAGTACTCTTCATGAGTGATCAAGACAATTTCTCCCGGCTTCTTGTTGATGGGATTCCTTTTGATGAAGGGTTTCTTGTAAGGTGCCTTGAGAGTATTCTTCATCACAAGCTTACCACCATTATCTTCTCTCTTCTCATAGGGGCAGCTTGCCACAAAGTGATATCGGTCACCACAATTGAAGCAAGTTCTCAACCTAGTGGTGTTCTCTCTTTTCCCATTTGGATTGCTTCTTCGTTGCATTTCCATCTTGGCCTTGGCGGGGTTCTTCCAAAAGTTCTTTGCATAGAAAGCCATATATTGACTATGAGCAATCTTGACGTCATCGGGATGGTCCAAGGAGAGGCCTTCATCACTATCATCTTCATCTTTAAGGTCCACAGCTTTGGCCTTCAAAGCAACATTGACCACATTGCTCATACCGAGAGCACGAGCACGGGCATCTTTGGCATTCTTGGCGGCGACCTTGAAAGCGGCCATCTCTTGCATAACTTCATTTGAGGTCATGAGATGATAGTTGTGTCTTCCCTGTAAGCTCTTCAAGTCGGTGGGCTCAAAAGGCATGAGTGCACTCACATATTTCCTTTTTATCCATGCATCATCCACATGTGAGGCACCCACATTTCTAAAAGCTGGCGGTGGTCTTGAGCCTTGATACATGTCTTCGTGGTCTTCACCTTCTTTCATGTAGAAACCTTCGGCTTCATTGCTTAGAGCATCATATCTGTTCCTCCTCATACTCTCATTTCCAACAAACAACACAGTGAGAGCATCCCAAGCTTCCTTGGCAATACTAAAGTGCTCAATGTGTGGGTAATCCTTTGTTCCCAATCCTTGTTGAATCATATGCAAAGCAGTGGCATTGAGTTGACTATTGACAACCTCTCTTCTTGTCAAGTT
Organism: Avena insularis; assembly: GCA_023614405.1. Lineage (NCBI taxonomy): Eukaryota > Viridiplantae > Streptophyta > Magnoliopsida > Poales > Poaceae > Avena > Avena insularis. The sequence goes on along the minus strand of CM042695.1, from coordinate 84,499,773 downwards.
GTTTGGATCCCCAATAAAGAGTCCATGCTCGATGATGTTCCATAGTTCAATGCAAGAGCTGCGCATATGAGTCCTCATTAGTGATTGCCATTGAGCAAAAGTAGCAGACTCTTCTAGCTTAGGTGGGTCACCTCTATTGTACACATGAGGGTGAGGGATGGGAGGATCCGGGGAGTACCAAGAATCACGGTGCTCACCCTTCCCCCCATCAAGTCGTGTGGAGGAGTTAGCATTGTCTAGTTTGTCCCCTACCACCATACCTTCGGGGGATACCGGAGTATTCCCTTTAGGTACGGATGGTAGTTCCTCTTGAGGAGATGGGGGTGATGAGCCATCTTTGTCTTTAAGAAGTTGCTCAAGCATCTTCTTGACTTCGTTGACCAAGGAAGAGCTCAATCTTGTTTCCAAGTTTCCGAGATCTTCCATGGTCACCGGGGTTGACTCACTACCACCATCCCCTTCTTGGCTACCCATATTCTCTTAGGCGGTAAAGCCCGAATAAAGAGCCGAGGCTCTGATACCAATTGAAAGGATCGTATGGGCACCTAGAGGGGGGGGGAATAGGTGCTACTTCAAATTTTACTCTTTTTCAAATTAGGGTTTGACAAGAAACGTAAATTCTCTAGAATATGCAACTATAGTGAATTTACCTATATGTCAAACAAGCACAAACTAACACAACACTAAGCAAGAACAAGTAAGTAAAGTGCGGTAAAGGATAGAAGTAACCAAGGGAGTGGACGTGGAGACACAAGGATTTGTTTCCCGTAGTTCCTTCCTTTTGAGGGGAAGTACGTCTATGTTTGGAGAGGGGGTGGTTTCAAACCACCAACGCCACGAGAGGCCTCCCTTGTTCTCCGATGAACCTCACCCCAAAGGGCTCGATTCACCTTCCACTATATCGGCAACCTTCGAGGTGGAAGCCGACACCTTTACAACAAGTTTGGGGCACACATCCACAACTGAATTGGAGGCTCCCAAATACAAGCAAGCTGTCCAGACAAATCAAAGACAAGCTTGTAAGAACCAAATCAAAGTTAGGGTTTCCAAAGAAACACTAGAGCTTAGGGGGCCCTCAAGTGAATGAGGGGGAAATGAAGATCTCTCTTGGTGAAGATGTGAATCAAGGCCTCCTCCTTCGATTCTCCAAAGATCAATGACTTTGGATGGTTGGATGAAGAGATCTTGTGGATTTGGTGGCTCTAATGGTGTTGGTGTTCTTAAGTAGCTCGAGCAACTGGAGGAAGAAGATAAGGGTCCCTATTTATAGACAACCCCCTCCACGAACCGTTTTCTGACCGTTGTAGAAAAGTCAGACCGGAGACTCCGGTCTGTAGACCGGAGACTCCGGTCTACACCGGAGACTCCGGCCAATCTCCGGACCAGTCTCTAGACTGGCCATCTGACTGACCCAGACCAATTCTTCACCAGCAACACCGGAGACTCCGGACTTCCAACACCGGAGACTCCGGTCCGACCAAAGTCTCCGGATAATCTCCGGACCAGTCTCCGGACTGACCATCTGACTGACCCAGCCCATTTCTTCACCAGCAACACCGAAGACTCCGGACTTTCACCACCGGAGACTCCGGTCTGACCAAAGTCCGGAGACTCCGGCCAATCTCCGGACTAGTCTCCGGACAGGCCATCTGACTAACCCAGCCAAGTCCTGGGAGGCACCACCGGAGCCAGCACCGGAAACTCCGGACCACACCGGAGAGTCTGGTCTGGAGTTTCCAGAACAGTGGCAAATGTATGTGGTCTTTTCCCAAGAGTGTGTGTGATGTTTATCTATGATAATACCAACCTGTGGACAATAACAAACTGTAAAATGATCTACTTGTTGTTAACGAACACCAAAAGTGATTATGACAATAAATGTCCTTTCACTTATGTTTTGTCTACACTTTGAGGTATTTTTATACACTTTCTGGAACTAACCTATTGACAAGATGCCACAGTGCCAGTTGCCTGTTTTCTTCTATTTTTGGTTCCAGAAAGGCAGAAAATCAATATTCTCGAAAATGGACGGGACAAAAGCCAAAGTCAATAACTTTTCGTGAGGAACACGAATCCAGAAGGAGGGACGGAGAGGCACCAGAGGGTGTCCAGACCCCCTGGGTGCGGCCAAGCCTGGCCCGCGCCTGGGAAGGGTGTGGGCCCTCTGGCTCTGTTTTGTAGCGCCTAGTGGAGTAGGGTTTTTCGCCAAGTCACGCTGATACGTCGGAAATGTATCCATAATTTTTGATGCTCCATGCTTGTTTTATATCATTTATCTTATTGAAAGGATCGTATGGGAACCTAGAGGGGGGGGAATAGGTGCTACTTCAAATTTTACTCTTTTTCAAATTAGGGTTTGACAAGAAACGTAAATTCTCTAGAATATGCAACTATAGTGAATTTACCTATATGTCAAACAAGCACAAACTAACACAACACTAAGCAAGAACAAGTAAGTAAAGTGCGGTAAAGGATAGAAGTAACCAAGGGAGTGGACGTGGAGACATAAGGATTTGTTTCCCGTAGTTCCTTCCTTTTGAGGGGAAGTACGTCTACGTTTGGAGAGGGGGTGGTTTCAAACCACCAACGCCACGAGAGGCCTCCCTTGTTCTCCGATGAACCTCACCCCAAAGGGCTCGATTCACCTTCCACTATATCGGCAACCTTTGAGGTGGAAGCCGGCACCTTTACAACAAGTTCGGGGCACACATCCACAACTGAATTGGAGGCTCCCAAATACAAGCAAGCTGTCAAGACAAATCAAAGACAAGCTTGTAAGAACCAAATCAAAGTTAGGGTTTCCAAAGAAACACTAGAGCTTAGGGGGCCCTCAAGTGAATGAGGGGGAAATGAAGATCTCTCTTGGTGAAGATGTGAATCAAGGCCTCCTCCTTCAATTCTCCAAAGATCAATGGCTTTGGATGGTTGGATGAAGAGATCTTGTGGATTTGGTGGCTCTAATGGTGTTGGTGTTCTTGAGCAGCTCGAGCAACTAGAGGAAGAAGATAAGGGTCCCTATTTATAGACAGCCCCCTCCACGAAACGTTTTCGACCGCTAGAAAGTTGAGACTGAGACTCGGTCTACACCGGAGACTCCTAATCTCTCGACCAGTCCTCCGACTAGCCATCCGACCGACTGCACCAATTCTTCACAGCAACACGGAGACTCCGGACTTCCAACACGGAGACTCGGTCCGACCAAAGTCTCCGGATAATCTCCTGACCGGTCTCGGGACCATCGACCGACCCAGCCCATTTCTTCACCAACAACACGGAGACTCCAGACTTTCACCACGGAGACTCAGTCGACCAAAGTCCGGAGACTCGCCAAATCTCGGACCATCTCGACAGGCCATCTGACCGACCCAGCCAAGTCTGAGGCACCACCGAGCCACGGAAACTCCGGACCACACCGGAGAGTCTGGTCTGGAGTTTCCAGAACAGTGGCAAATGTATGTGGTCTTTTCCCAAGAGTGTGTGTGATGTTTATCTATGATAATACCAACCTGTGGACAATAACAAACTGTAAAATGATCTACTTGTTGTTAACGAACACCAAAAGTGATTATGACAATAAATGTCCTTTCACTTATGTTTTGTCTACACTTTGAGGTATTTTTATACACTTTCTAGAACTAACCTATTGACAAGATGCCACAGTGCCAGTTGCCTGTTTTCTTCTATTTTTGGTTCCAGAAAGGCAGAAAATCAATATTCTCGAAATTGGACGGGACAAAAGCCAAAGTCAATAACTTTTCGTGAGGAACACGAATCCAGAAGGAGGGACGGAGAGGCACCAGAGGGTGTCCAGACCCCCTGGGCAAGGCCAAGCCTGGCCCGCGCCTGGGAAGGGTGTGGGCCCTCTAGCCACCTCCTCGGCCTCCCCCTTCGCCTATAAGAAGCATCTGACCCAAAAACCCTAAATAATCCAGAATAAATCCACAGAAACCTACGTAGCGCTGCCGCCACCGAAAGGGAGATTCGGGGGATAGAAAGTCTCTGTTCCGGCATCCTGCCGGGACGGGAAAGTGCCTCGGGAGCCATCTCCATCGATCTCCATCGCCATCTTCATCACCCTTGCTGGTTCCCATGATAAGGAGGAAGTAGTTCTTGCTCGAGGCTAAGGGCTCTACCGGTAGCTATGTGTTCATCTCTCTCTCTATGCATGATCTTGTGGTCATGAGCTTTCTAATCAAGTAGATCTACCTTGCTACTCAAGTGCTTCATTAGATCTCTGCTCTCCCCATGTGTGTGAAAGTGACAGCGTGCACGCCATGGTGGCATTTAGGTTTGAGTTTACATAAATACTCTTTGTGCTTTAATAGATCTATGCTTTTCCCCACGTGTGTGAAAGTGACAGCGGGCATAGAGTGTGTGGCACTTTGGCTAGATTGAATATTTGTTATGATTTATATTTGAAATTGGATGTCTCTATGAAATTGTTGTGTTTGTTGGAACCATCTAGTGCTCAAGGTGATAGTGTGGGGTTATCTAGATTGGGGAAGGCGGACTTTGAGGTGTGCTGTTATAGCCCTACCTTGGATTAGAGTGTTCAACCGAAGAGTAGTTAAGAGTAGTATCACGAAGAGAGGATATTTATATGAGAGAGTGTTCACTAGTGAAAGTATGATCCCTAGGCCTTGTTTCTAAGCATTGAAACACCGTTTGCTACTAGATCTGTTGCATGTTTGCTTGCTTCCTTCTTGTTGCCTTTAGTCTTTGCCTCACCGTCAAGCTATTTTCTGGCACCGTTACCACTTGTATTTCACTATCTCTTCGTCGAACTAGTGCACCTATATTGGGTGTGTTGGGGACACAAGAGACTTCATGTATCTTGATTGCAGGATTGCTTGAGAGGGAATACCTTTAACCACTTTCTCCGTGAGTTCGATAAACCTTGGGTAATCCACTTAAGGGAAACTTGCTGCTGTTATACAAACCTCTGCACTTGGAGGCCTAACAATTGTCTACAAGAATAGAAGTGCGTAGACATCACACGCGTGCTGCCAAATAATGTGCCTCCGGCGAAGGCCATGGCAAAATAGTGTGCTCTATTCTAGCGCAGCGCACTGCATCGCACATTTCCAGCGCTGCAAAATGGCGCTTCTGCTGGAGATGCTCTTACAATGACAATTGGTGATCTCATCGGATAATTTGCATGTGACCTGATTGGTCTTTACTCTTTACCACAACGTCTTGGTGCCAACTTATCGTGTGCCTTGCTGCGGCTCATGCCGTCGGTGAGATAATTGGCGAAAAAATGTGAGCCTCATGTGTCTTTTCTTTATATTGTAAAGTTAGATTAATTGTTCATATGTTCCCCCTTAACCGGTACGGGAGCACAAACAGAGGCGACGACGGCTAAAACCCATCTAGAGTTCCTTCCCTCCACTGGCGACGCCTTCGGTCCGCCCCGTCTCTAGCACCCTTAGGGTCTTGGAGGAGTGGCGGACCACAGCCGCTCGCCGGTGGGAGGTCTCTATGTTTTGTTTAGATTGTTATTAGTGTCCTTTTCGATATGTTGAGGCGGCGGCTATGTCCTGAAGTCAGAATAAGTTCCTCCCCATTCTATCCTTGCTCTGGTGGTGCGTCTAGGATCGGTGGAGGACGGGTGGAGTCATGTAAAACTCATCCTTTTGTTGTTGTCCGATGGATCCCTTGGGATCCGGTCATTTTTCGTATTGGTTGGTGTAATTTGAAGTTAGTATTTTTCGATCTACATTTGTCATCTTCGGCGATGATTGTTGTTCTGGTGCGCTGGTCCTTTGGAGTCTTAGCACGACGATTTTTCGTCTGTCTACTATAACAAGCTCTACTACGATAAGCTTTGCCTAACTTCGTTGATGGAGGGGCGAGGACGGTGGCGCCCCCTCGTTTCGTGCTAGTGTTTATAGTCGTCGGTAGGTGGTCCAATGATCTATTTATATTTTTTATTACTTTTGGGACTCTTTGTAGATGATTATTAATAGATCGGTGTAATTTCGCAAAAAAAAAATTGTCTGCCAAAAAATAATAGAAAGTACCCACCAAAAAATATAGAAAGTAAATATTTTTCATTTGTAATTTAATAAAGGGTGTGTCTAATGGTGGACCGATTCTTAATCAGGTAATGTCATGCAATTTCAGTTGCAAGTGCACTTATAACTAGAATTATCTCAGTTGTAACCCTCGCTCCGATGGTCCGTCTCGCACCGATGGAGTGGCATGGAGTCACGTGTCCAACGGATCACCTATGATCCAATTGGTATTCATGATTGTTGGTGTGGTTTTAGGCCGGTCTCTTTCGACTTATGGTTCTTATCATCGATGATGGTTGCTTGGTCTGGTGCGTTGATATTTTGGGCCTTAGCAAGATAGTTTCCTGACTGTGTACTATAACAATCTCTACTATGGTAAATTTTACCCGCATTCGATGATGAGGGATGAAAACGGTGACACCTATTTAACTTAAGCTAGCGTATGTAGTCGTCGCTAGATGGTCTAAAACATAATTTACTCTTACGGCTCTTAGTATATCCGTTGATAACTATAGATCAGTGAAAAATTAGAGGGAGCGATTTCTCTCATTTTCCACACGGGCCTAAAATGCTAACTTCATAAGAATATGTTAGCCAAATTCCAGGCCGTGCCCAAGCAATGTCTGGGGCCCGGCTTAGCCAATTTTCTGCGTTGCATCTCGCCACTCTAGGCCCACCATAAGTCCCCTTTCCTTGCCCCCTCCCCGTTCTCTTCCCCGATTCCTCTCTCGATCAAACTCCGTTCATCCATTTCCCCCAAACCGTCGCAACTCGCAAGGATCGTCCAACCCTCCTCCTCCTCCAGCCCCCCTCCTCCTCATCGTCAAGGTGCGCGATTTCCTCTCCTTCTCCGCTCCGGGATGCGATCCGTAGTTCGTTAGCCCCGGGTCGATTCTTACGCAATGTAAATGTGACGCACGGATACGATCTTGGATCCATGTCTCGCGCGATGCGTGTGGCCGGCCGGTGCGATGTTGTTTCGATCTTGCCTGATCCTATGTATCTGGGCGCGCGCGCGCATGGAATTGTTGTGCCATGCATCTATCTGCGCATTGTCGTCCGTGGAATTCCTTTGGAATAGTAATGGATCGAGTGATAGGTAGACTGTGAATGTGGATAATTTGTCTGTGTTTCTTTGTTTGGATTTATTTAATCACGCTTCATAATGTAGTATAACTGATCCATTGCATAAGGGTAGTCATGCATGATCATCCGGATGGCCTCTTTTTCGTTGTTATTTCCATTCGGATGGCATCCAGGGTGTCACTCTTACAGATTGTCGAGATTGTACTATTCTCGATTTTGATCCACATGGAAGTGCGTGCTAGCCTATATATGCGTCAAATACTATTGAAATCGAACAAGATTACCAACATCCAAGAAGTACACGAGCTCGGGTGATTTTTGTCACGTTTACACTTTTACAGCATTGATATCAAAATTCAGTGATCATACCAAAAATTGCCCATTACGCATTCACACTGCTCACTGCTCAGTTCTCTCCGAAGATGTGGGCAAAGATACAGTAGTGTTTTCTTTTCCATATTGCTTTTCTTATAAAGCGGGGCGAAGATCTGTTTGAAGGAGATATAGTAGTGTTTTCTTTTCCATATCGCTACAAGCTGACCTTAGTTCATTTTCCTGTACCCAAATGCAGATGACAGAAGCACCATTTCTGCCACGGGAGAGGATTTTTAAGCAGCAGCAGTATTTCCAGAACCTGAGCAAGTACACTCACCTGAAAGGGCGTTACGACGCGATCACCTCCGTCGGCATCCCCCTCGCGCTTGCTGCCTCCAGCTTGCTCATGATTGTATGTTTGCAGTAATCTTCAACTGTTATATACGCCGCCTGATTTTTCCGTTCGGCCACTGATCGGCATTATCTTTGTTTCGCAAACAGGGTCGTGGTGTCTACAACATGTCTCATGGGATCGGGAAGAAGCAGTGAATTTCAGTGGGGTTGCTATTATCTCAGCACTTCTGACACGGGAATGATGCTTTGAAAGTTATATGAGCATGTGACGTCTTTTTTAGTTGCAAGAATAATGCTGTCAAAGTTCCATCTGGACACATTTTTAGTTCTCCTTTTGTTGGTTTTTGTGGGTACCTGATGTGAGTGAATCGATACTGAATTGACAGCGATGATGTTCAAATATCACCAAGAATTTGCTATTTGGCTTAACTGCATCGGTCCTACTATATGACCTCTTTTAGTAGTATGCTTTGAAAATCACCGGCGTCAATATTTCAGTAACTGCGTTCCTAGTTCTCTTTCAGTACCTAATGCTATTCTGAAGTGGAAGGAACGATGTTTCAAAATATCCGGTGTTGCTATTTCACTTAATTGCTTTGATCCTACTATTTATTCTTTTTCAGTATGCATTGTATTCATATATAAGCCTTTTAGGCATCATGGTGTATTCTTGATTGGTATGCAAGCCATTTCATTCACGTTTCAGCCTGAAACCCTGAAGGTGGCCAGTGCAACTAATCTTGGCTGAAAGATATCTAGAAGAATTCTACATCATCTTCCCACCTTCATTCCGACAGCTACTGGAGAAAACCGGCAGTAGTTTTTCCCGTGGCCATGGCTGACCCAAGCCAGCCGCGCTCCAAATGAACACCATGAGCAATTCAGCTCAGTTTCAACTAACGTGGGGCCTACATGTGGGTGGTTTTCGATGCATTATTTTGTTTTGGATGACATGCCAACCAACACTGAGAAGAAATTGAGAATGCGGGATGAACAGGAAAATAAAACTTAGGAGCGTGGAGGTGAGTGAGAATATGCATGTTTCCATTTTCATCTTTTGTAAGGTCATGTGCGAACATTTGATGCCGCATAGGTCAAAACCTGATCGAATAAAACATCTCCGGTGTGAGGTGGGCACTGAACAATATGAACTGAATACTTAGCTCACTAGCTAGTTCAGTACAGAGCTAGATCCCTAGAAGGGTGCTAGTTTGTTACTCATCTTTCAAGTGAGCTAGTGAAGCCAGCAAATAATAATAAAACTCTAATGAGCGTACTTCATAGTTTCTGCCATACTCAACTCTGAAGTGAGACCTATAGCCGAACCTTCAACAAGTACTGCGCAGAATAATAACAGTGTCTCAATTGTTCATACCAAACCAAAATATACCGAGAGGACGAAACCACCAAATCCGCTAGTCAAAGTGACATGTTTTTTGTGTGAAACAAAACCACCCTAAAGCCAAGGAATATATATCTTCTAATCAATCAACTGAGTTCGATATTTCTGCTAAGATTTGAACCTAATGAGCCAAGAAACGCTTGAAATTTATGGCATGTTCCTGCACTTGCACTTTATATCCTGCAACATGAACATAGATAATACTCATTAAGCTCAATTGTCAATTAGTGCAGAAAGCAAAACTAGGTTGCTAAAATAACAAAAATCATGGAAGCAAAACTTTTTGTACAAGGGTTAGTTCTGAAGTTATAGATCTAGTTTTGTACTATTGTGGGCCCTAAGTTTTGAAGCAAGCTGACATTCGCTATCAAGAAGTGGGTCTTGCTCATTTGGTTAGGGAAGCGGACATGCAACCCAGCCACCCAGGTTAAGTCCTCATGAACACATATTTGGTTTTCTATTATTTCAAAAAATAATTTTGTAGGGGCTTCTCATACATCATTTCTTTCAAAACAAACGTTGTGCTTATCATAGGAAAGTAGTGAAAAGGAAAATCATACTATCTAGTGCATGTCCTGCCATCCACAAGAATATGTCAGATTTATCGTTTGGCTACTTCATGTACGAAGTAGCAGATTGTTAATCCAGTGTGTGTATTTTCCAAACAAAAATCAATATGTTATGAGTAGCATCAACATTCAGAAGAATGGAAAAATTACCCTAACCCCTGATACACATCTATAGAAACAAATACAATTAAAATGAAACTCTAGTATTTGGATGCCTAGAAAGAGGTGTACATCAATTGAAAATGAAGGTGCCATGATATTGCTCTCCTATGTGTGATGGAGAATGAAACTTTAGTAAACAACCAGCGACATAAAATCTGAACATCGATAACTGAACTTGGAAAATGTACAATAATATCATAAGACAATGGTCTCATCAGATGCCCAATCAAGCAAAAAGTCTGACAAACAAACTAATCGATAGGAGTCATGCATATATCATATGTGCTTGTACTTATACAAGGAAATGCAAAAAAAAGTTCATCTTAGCAAATTTACATAAACGGAGATATATATACTACAGATTCATAAAAGCTCTACTTTTGGCCAGGTTGTGCACATATATTGGTAACAACAAATATCAATAACCATTGACTAGCAAGAATCGATAGAGTTGGAGGCAAAAAGAACATCACTTACATGGAGGCAACTGAGCTCCAAGCTTAGCCACTTCCTTCTTCAGCCACAAACCACGAAGCCTTGATTCATAGCACAGAAAGAATTCTCGGCTCGCCGCATCCTTCAGAACATCAGAGGCAAGGATCTTGATCTCATCGGACACATCATCCATGCCATGTAGCACCTCCAAGCATCTTGAGATCGAGTACTGCCGTCCTCTCTGTGACGCTTTCTGTCCCATGAGCATGGTGTCTTCAATGGCTGGTATCGATGTGGTACCCTTATGTTTCTTCTTGGGTCTTCCACCATTCATACTCCCAGCTGCTTTCGCATGATCTTCAGTTCTCTGTGTCTTGTCATCTCCTTCGCTATCTTCAGTGACAAACTGTGCTTCGTAGTGATCCAAATCTTCAAGGGCTTTCTGCTGCGAGTGAGTGGACCTGTCCTTCACAGCTGCGACACTTGCCCTCCTGGAGGAATCTACTCCCCAGGTCCTGTTCTTCACATAGGTAGTTACCTTCCTGGGGGGTGATGGGGCTGCTGCGCCTTCATCGTTGCCAGCAATAACAGGTTTCACAACCGAGGGCCTGCTCTTCATACGTGCACGTATTGAAGAAACGAAATCGTCTTCATCACTCTCGTCACGGAAAACATTCAACCGCCTATCACCAAGCGACATTGCTTCCTCGCGGCTTGAGCAGTCACACCTGCGATTTCATGTCACCCGTCGTGTAAGCAAATAGTAGGTGACACGGTACTATGCAATTTCAGAACAAAATACACGCACGGGAATGGATCGAAGGTAGCATCAGCTCGTGCACTCATTGCATCATCTGATTGGGTGCGGGCTAAAAGCTAGCTAAACCGTGGCCAAATTAGGGTGTGCATCTGTGGTGTCAGCTTCATGTCAACGGTGTCAAATTCTATTAACCCCCCCCCCCCCCCCCCCCCCTTCAAAGGATGTCATAAATTTGGATAAGTCTATACACTAAATAGTACTGTTAGATAATCTAAATTTCCGATATTTTTTTCAGAAAGGAGGGAGTAATTAACTACACTCCTCACTAAATTACAAAAAAAAAATATAGCTATTGGTGTGGATTGACCCCACTCACTCTAACTAGCTCCGACCTCGTCTCATGAATCACAGAAGCACTAGTCCTTTCCGCCGCAATCATAGCCCTACTGAGATCTTCCCTCAGATCGACGACACACCCCTCGCCGAAAATGGAACCGAGAACGACCTACGCTCCATCGGATCATCGGCGAAGCCGCTGGCACCCGGCCCACCCCACACCGACCCCGCGCCGCGTGACCACTGGCGGTCCTACGATCAAGCCGGACCCAACGCTGGAGACGGTTAGAAGAGAGAGACAAGGAGAAAGAGCGAGACGCACCTAGCACGTCGAAGGTCAGCAGCGGATTCGCCCTCCGGCAAGGCGGCGGCGACGCCAGTTAGAGTTAGGGCTTCTTCTTTTTTGCGAATCGACGCAAGTTAGGGCTCGCGGCTGACTCTGCGCTCTCTCTGCTTTTAGGGCACGTTCAATGCGGCGCTTAAAAGTAGACGCTACGGGCGATCGGCAGTTACTTCCCTTAATCCTGGTCTGGTCTTAGGGCATGTACAATAGTACACGTCAACTGTCTGTAAACATGTGCCATATAGGATATTTGGTGAATAAGAGAAACCGTCGGGGTCGTCGATAGATTTGTAGACGGGCGTTTCCCGCAAAGCTCGTTGGCTACCGACGGCTCTTAAATCATTGTATGTATACATTGACCGTACTTGTGGGCCCAAGAGAAAACTAGTAGAGTGAGGGACCGGAGAAAATAGAAACTGCTTCATGCGATCGTGTGTCTGTGCAGATGGATGAAAAGACACTTGGTTGTATGAGAAGTCTAAAGTATTGTCGAGATACATGACGTGGGTATGTATTATAGACAGATGCTGTCTAAACTAATGCTCATGCGACATGCCCTTAACTATGGCGTCGACGGCAGAGTATGCGCTCGGCGCTAAGTGCTTTCTTGGCTAGCGAAGCGTGAAAAGCGGAAGTGCCAGAGCAGTCTAAGGGCATGTACATTAGTACAGACGGCTGGTGTCTATAGCATATATCCACATCAGGTAGAGACACCCGTAGAGACGACATGTACAGTGGGGTGTCTATTTATCTATCTAGAACATCCCACGATATGTGGCAGGACAAGTTACTTCCTTGTGAAACCATCGGTCCATTATAGGCAACGCTGTCCATACAATGATAACCATGCCGTCGGTAAGCAGCGATTTACATGGTAATAGACCGTCTGACTAGATAGCGTTGTACACGCCCTAAAATTAGCGACTCGCATTGTAGAGCAGAGCTTTTCGCTACTTAAGCGTCTACATTAGCGTCTTTTAAAGAGGTTGTACGTGCCCTTAGAGTCTGGACCAAAGGCCGTTCAGATTCCGGACCGAACACCGGGTATTTTTGCAATTGACTCTAGGTAACAATATAGTATACTTTTTTTTAGGGGATACTGTATTTCTTTAATAGAGTATAGTCTAGACGACAATGGCTTGTGCTTGACTCAAATAGTAAATAAAAAGCTAATGAACTAAAAAAATAGGTTATATTCAGGAAAATGGTATACTTATTATGATTTATGTTGTGTTTGAATCATGGTAGATCATGACAACCAATAATTTTTTGGTTTTGCTAATTCACAGCTAGCTGAGACCAAAGTTATTCCACCAAAAAAATTACCTAACACCCGAACCTTATCCTCTCACCCCCCGTCCTCTCGCCCCCATCCCCGTTCCCCTTGAGAGACGGCCGCCGGCCCGATCCGCCGGAATAGCCGGCCGAAGTAGGGAACAGAGAGGCGCCGGAGATAGATCTAGGTTAGGTACATTTCGTTTGCGGCCAGATGCCGTGGACTAGCGTTCTGCCGGGAGTGGAGGACGAGCTCCTTCCCCGCCTATTGGTTCTGATCCTCCTAGTGGTGCTCCGGTGGTCGGAGCTGATGGAGGAGAGCTGCCACGACAACTCCATGAATAAGGTCTTGGGCATCTTTCTTGTTGGTGTGCCTCCTCTGTTTCTTCCCTCCACGTCGGCCGGCCGTGGCAGCGAGGGGCTGGGGGTTGGAAGCAGGGCAGGGCACCGGCTGGGAGGAGGATGGGATAGCTTTCCTGCGGTGGTGCTTGGGCGCGGGCGCCACCGGGGCGCTGCCAAGCTTCGGTGTCGAGCCTCCATGGAAGAGGACGGCAATGTGCTTCTCAGCGGCGAGCTCCCTGAATAAGCGCCTCCGCCGCCTTCACTGTGGTGTGGCTGTCGATCTCAATCTCTTGGTCGGTCATGGCGGCGAGGGAGAGGGAGAGGGAGAGGTTGACATCTCCGTTGCTGGCTTTTGGCGATGTTTCCGGGTGTGGTTGGAAACTGCGCAGTTTGCAGCAATGTTCAAGTGGCGGGGCGACGTCGCTATTTTCAGCCATAAGATTGGCCTTGCTGCGCTTGACCAGGTGGTGTTGAGCATACAAATCCTCGAGGAGATGATCCTCTTCGGCTCAGATGTGGTGGAGTCCGGTTGACATGGTTATACCCTACGGGTACGTGACTTCAGCATACCTGGTCCAGTCCAAGGAAGGCCCACGGCGGATGTACGCCGGCCCATGAAAATCTTCGGGTGGCCCAGGCCCATGACGCCTTCGAGTCCTTGGAGAACAAGACTAGCGCAGATAGGAAATTCAAAGGGGTAAAACCCTAGAACCTGTAACCGACTAGGACTATGCCCGGGACCTGCCTAAATCTATATAAAGGCCAGGAGGGCACGTCCTAGATCGGTCAACTCATACTTTCGCACACGCACCTCCACGCCAGATCGAATCTGTGCACCTGTAACCTTCGGTTCCGCCGTAATCAAGAGCAGACAAGCAGGAGTAGGGTTTTCCCTCCGGGGGCCTGAACCTGGGTAAATCTCGTGTCCCCTGGTTGCTTGTCTATTAACCGTTTCGCGATCTCCAGCATCCCCATCTTCTCCAAAACCCAATTCCATAACAATGGGCATTAACGAGATGAAATCTCGTCAATTGGTGCCGTCTGTGGGAATCGGGGCTGCTGATTGTGCGATCGTGACGGTTCCGACCCGATCGATCTACAACTCTGCGGCAACGGAGAATCACCTCCTCTTCGGCGCTTTCGACTTCACCGCCCACTCGCCGGCCACCATGAAATATTTCGAGCCCGTAGGCGACGGACTCGAGATCCTATTCGGGCCAGGGCATCCACATCATCAAGGGCCACGCCCTTAGGGAAAAGCTCCCTGTAGAAGCGGCCAAGGACCTCCTTCGCCTTGGCAAGGGAGCTGACGACGGTGCTGCAGCGGTCTTCGACCGCCACAGTAGCATCATCTAGAGCACTCCCGTGCTCTAGAGCACCGCGGTCAAACTCGATGCCTGCGGCATCTGAGATATAAAAAAAAGAAGAGAAGACATGAAGAAAGGCAGCACAAAAGAGCAAAGGAAGCACGAAGAAACAGGCGGAAATATAGTACTTACCCGAAATAGCCTTGGCAGCAGCCATGAGCTTCGTCGCCACCTCCCTCTCACGTGCAGCATAGCGTGGCCAGCTCTCACTCTGCAAGGCCTCCTGCAGACGCTCTTTCGCTTCGGCTGCCTTAGTCAGCTCTAGCTCGAGGCGTTCTTTCGCACCAACGGCAGCCTCAGCCTTCTTCTTGAGAGCGTCGACCTCACGGAGAGAACTATTATGCTCCTCTGCATTCAAAGCAAAAAACGTCAGGAAGAAGGACTGGACTAAACGACAAAGGCACCCAATGGCGAATAGATACCTTGAAGCCGCCTCCAGCACCAGACGCTCCTGCACCAGCCGCTTGGCCTCCTGCACAAAAGGCTGCAGAAAAAGGAAATAGCAGTAAGAAAAGGACTTGGGGGCTATGCCCAACAAAAGGAGTAAAAACAATATCAGCACACGAAGACACTCGGGGGATCCCCCCGTGACATGAAGCAGGAAAACTTACATGCTTCGATGACGATTCCGAAGGCCCGCCTGCGAAATTCTGAGGCGCAACCACCTACACCTCCTGCACAGGAGGATCCGGAGCGGCGCCTCCCGAAGTCGCCACCGTCTGAGGAGGAGGAGACGCAACCTTCGACTCCCCCATCATCTCCCGCGCACCATCACTGGAGGAATCGTGGGAGGAGTGCCTGCATACGAACCAATCAGCACAAGTGCAAAAATCATAAAGGAAAAACGACAGTAGCACAACAAGAAACTTACGAGCCGAGCGAGCTCAGGTCGAAGACAGGAGGAGCCTTTCGAGCTCTCTTCTCCTCCTTTTTCTCTTCCTTCTTCTCCTCTTTCTTCTCTTCCTTCTTCCGCTTCACCGGCGGGTGCGGCGCTACAGCCCGCACAGGAATGGCAGGAATGGGGGAGGAAGAATCCCCATGACCGTCACTATGACGCTCAAGGCCCAGAGGGTTCCGAGGAGTCGGAGGAGTCGAGGCATCCGAAGACTCGCTGGAGCTCCGTGCTCGCTTGCGCGTATGATCCTCACTTGACTTGTCGGCATCTTCCGCTGGAGATCGCGCCGACGGCAGCTCAGACACGGACTCAACCACTTCATTATCCGGGGCAGCTGGAAATAATTCGGGCAATGGTGGTACCATGCCCGGCACTTTGAAGCTCTGCAAAATCAGAAGAAACTTTGTTAGCAAACAAAGGAAATAAATACGCAGCTGACAAAAATCACTACGTGCACAAATCTACACCTGCGGTACGGCCAACGTCGAAGAGAATGGAGGCGTTAGCGACTTCCCCGCGATTTCTTCTCCGGCCTTGAACTTCAGCAGCGCGCGAAGGGCCTTATCAAGATCCCCCTCGGAGATTTTCACAGCCGAAACCCTCGTCGGATCACGGCGCCCAGAATAAAGAAACATTGGGTGCGCCCTCGCTTGGAGAGGCTGCACCCGACGCTCAAGAAACGTTCGGATGATGTCCACGCCGTTCACCTCCTTCTCCGGAATCAGCTGGAGATTCTCCACTCGACGGTAAAGGGCCTCTATCTCCGCTTTTTCACCGTCCAGGATTTGGTTTTTCCAAGACCTTTTCGGCTCAATCATTTGGGAGGGGTCAAAGGGAACAAGACCAAAATCTTGCCCGGGCACTACGGAGTCGCGGATATAAAACCATCGCCTCCGCCAGTACTGGACAGATTCGGACATGGAAAAAGGAAAGAAGAGAAGATTGGGTCTAAGAGAGATGATGCAACCCCCAATGGGATACACACCATCCGAACCAGATAACCTCTTGACAGAATAGAGCTTCCGAAAGAGGCCAAAATGCGGCTCAATGCCAAGCCAGCACTCGCAAAAAGTGATAAAACAAGCAATATGGAGAAGAGAATTGGGAGACAGATGATGAAGCTGAATCCCATAGAAGAAGAGCAGTACACGGAGGAAGTTATGGACTGGAAAAGAAAACCCGTGCATAACGAAGGCGAGAAACATAACCCGATACCCAAATGGGGGACAGGGGATTACCTCATTGCCGGGGAGTTTGACGGCCTCCCTATCTCATGGATCAGGCCCTTCATGAAGCTTGGAGATCGCTCTCCCGCGTCTCTGATCGCCGCCAGCCACCATAGGTGACGCGAGTAGCGGTGGCGCCTTTCTGTCCTCCGGCGGCGCTGGTCCCAACGGCGAACGAGGACTTCTTGGATCTCCCCATTGCGCTACGACGGCACCGGCGGGGAAAACACAGAAGATGATGATGGAAATGTGAAGGAAATCCTAGCGCGCAGCAAGAATCGCTAGAGCACAAGGAAGCAGTGAAAACAAGAACCGATGCGGTGAAAACAAACCGCGGCTTTCCCCAATGATTATAACAGCGAAGACGACGCACGGCAGCCGTCCATCCAGAAGACCTAACGCCAACGGCATATCTGACCGTACACGTGTCAACATCACAACGAACCGTCGTTACCACACCGTCCACTACGCGCGGAAATCGAGGAGACACCGTAATTATCTCCACGCCGCGCGTGACCGGTCAATTTAAAGTCAGCAAATGGGACCCACGTTCGTCCAGTCAAGTCATCTCTGGTGCAGCAGACGCTTGAGTTCATCGATCGTCAGCACTGACGTCACCAAAAGCTATACTAGCACAACCGATAATCCTTCGGCTCCACAGCTAAGAGTACTCACTCGAATCTTCGATTCGACTAAATACTCGGGGGCTACTCCTATCAGGAGCGCTGGCCGCGCACCCGAAAGACGAAAGAAGACAAAGTACTTCTCTGAGTCCTACGTCGAGTCTACGACTCCACTACGGACTCGGGGGCTACTCCCATAGGGAGGATGGATTTAAGCATCCAAAGAAATTTCGAGTCCTACGGACTTAACAACTGAACGAAGCTTGAACTAAAGTCTCCGCTCGAGTCTACGACTCGAACAGACACTCGGGGGCTACTCCCATAGGGAGCGCTGGTTGCGCACCCTATGAAATCTTCGACTGCGATCTTTCGGATCAACACGCAAAAAACTTTTTGGCAACTCTGCCCCAACAAAATGCTGAGTGAGCGACAATCTCCTTGGCCACCCGAAGCACCTCCGTGGTGACAAATGTTCGGATGCTGCGTCTACGACGCAAAGATAAGACCTACAAATATCATCGATGGCTCGCAACGACCGATCAAGGCTCGCTAATATAAATCCATGCCAACAGGCGTGATGAAAAATCCCGACGGACGTGTTGGGTACATAAATTAAAAAGCACTGGAATTCCACTCATGTAAGTCCTCCACGGTCTGAGTCGAATTACGCCAGCATATGTTTCAGGTTCAAGTTTAGGGACTGATGAAGATCATGTTGTTTCGTCCTAAGACAGTTAACTGACCCTGATCCGTCGGGTGAGTCAGGCACATGTATCAACAATCCCTACACACGTATACTGTTACTACCCAGTTGCATCCGAAGGATTGAAGAGTCCTCAGCCGAATCTACGATTCGACTGATTACTCGGGGGCTACTGACATGGTTATACCCTATGGGTACGTGACTTCAGCATACCTGGTCCAGTCCAAGGAAGGCCCACGACGGATGTACGCCGGCCCATGAAAATCTTCGGGTGGCCCAGGCCCGTGACGCCTTCGAGTCCTTGGAGAACAAGACTAGCGCAGATAGGAAATTCAAAGGGGTAAAACCCTAGAACCTGTAACCGACTAGGACTATGCCCGGGACCTGCCTAAATCTATATAAAGGCCAGGAGGGCACGTCCTAGATCGGTCAACTCATACTTTCGCACACGCACCTCCACGCCAGATCGAATCTGACCAGAATCCTTCGGTTCCGCCGTAATCAAGAGCGCAAGCAGGAGTAGGGTTTTCCTCCGGGGCCCGAACTCGGTAAATCTCGTGTCCCCTGGTTGCTTGTCTGTTAACCGTTTCGCGATCTCCAGCATCCCCATCTTCTCCAAAACCCAAGTCCATAACAATGGGCATTGACGAGATGAAACCTCGTCACCGGTGTCTCTGGCATCCCAAGTGGTTTCGTCCCCGTGGTGGCGCTTGGAGCGACTGCATCTGGAGGCACGACGACAGAGATCAAGGCAGCGGGCCGGCGCAATTTCTTATGGGGTGCAATATGTATTATCAAGGACTTGTGTGTATATAGAGGATACCGCTCAGGTCCTTTCTGTCAAATTGTATCCACCGTCTTATTAATGCAGTTTCCCGTTCTCTCGGGACCTTTACCGTTTAAAAAAAAGTTAGGTCTCGGTCAACTTGTTGCCCATGGGATCTTATTAGTGCATTCTGATTCGGTTTTGTACGGGTTGGTCCTTTTCGGCCCATGCAAGATGGTTATCGGCTGCTTGTTTCGCTTTTTTTAGGACCGGAGTACTGCTGCTGTGCTGCACGTAGGGGCCTAGCTGCACCCTGCATGTAGGTTTTTTTTTAACAGGTGAGGCCCCGAAGGGCCAGGAAGCTTCATTCAATATCCAGGCGGGTACACAATTACATAGAGGCCCCTATTCGCATGCACTACAAAGGATAAGGGCTTAAAATTACAACTAGGACCCTGAAACAAAAAGATAAAAAGCAATCAAGTCCAAGATCAACTCCGCCGCTGACAGACCTCCGGACACCGGAACCAGCATCGCCGCCGGGGAGCGAGCCACTTGGGGCGACGCCAGCCATGGATCCCGCACCGAGGTCGGAGAAGATCTTCCAACGAGGCCCGAGCGCACCCTCTTGCGCAAGCTCGGCCATGGTAGAAGATAGAGCTTGGACTCTGCCAAGCGTGGAGCGGCCGCGTCGGCCAAGAATAGCTTCGGCGTCTTGCCGTTGCTTGGGATCTCCACAAGAAGAAGCTTTCGTCGTGGCGGCCACCACCGCGTCGCCTTCCACTCCCTCGCCACCAAGGCCGGCCAAGTGGATACGCAGCACCGTGAGGCCATCACGAAGACAATGGCGGCGATTATTGGAAGGGCACGCCTGAAGGGAAAGCGCCGTCTGCTCCCACCATGGAAGCACAACAGCACGCCCTAGCAGCGACTGACCGACGCCGCGCCGAAGCGTCGGGTCAGAAACCCTCCTCTGCTCAGTAGATCCGGAGAAGTTCTCTCCGCCTTCCTCCTTCCCCTCGCCCCCACGGCCGGCCAGTAGGAGGAAAACAAGCAGAAGACCACCCCAGAACCAATGGCAGGAACACGCGGTCTTATGTAAGAAGGCGATGGTCTTCTTCATTTTCCTCTGCCCCCACCATTGGAGAAGAAGAAAAACGAGGAAGAACCCTAGTTGGCCCCAGATCTTGCCGCCCAGATCGGGAACCTCGCCATCTACGGGCATAAAGCCCAAACCCGGCATGAAGCCAAAGAACCTACCTCTACGCTGTACAGAGAGAGCACCTCCATCACCCTGACTCGCGACGGCGGCGCCGCCGGAGAGGAGGCGAAGGAGGGCTCGGGGAAGAAGGTCGACTCTCAAGGGGCTGGGAGAGGAGGAGAGGGAGGAGACGTGTAAGGGTAGGATAGGTGTGCGGCACCACGCGCAGGACAACTGCATGCGACCAAGTACTCCACCGGTGGTAATTTGCCTGGCAGCTGTTTTGAGTTTTTTTGTAGTCTTGATTCATGTTGTTGTCATGGAAAATTAGTGGTTTTTTTTCATGGTCTTATATTATGAACTCATCGCATATGCGATTGGGTGCGGGCTAAAGCTAGACATTGGCCAAATTAGGGCGCGCATCTATGGGATCAGCTCCATGTCAACGGCGTCAAATTCTGTTAATTCAACAACCACCAAAATAATCCTTAGCCTATGTTTTGTATTTGTGATGCATTATAAAATTCGACGCGGATTTCCTGCCCGTGGACAGCTACAGTGTATAACCTAGAAACCGTCGGATTATGGTGCATGTGTTCCCTTGATTCATATATACGTTAATAGTGGCAAACGGAGTTAACTGCCCCGTTTATAGACCTACATTCACCAGCCGTGTACCTTGATGTATGGGATGCTGCATTCAGCCGCTAGCCGTGTATATTGTTCTAGTGGATGAGGTGTTGCATGCAGCCGCTAGCCATAATTAAACTTACACCGTTCTCGCTTATGCACTACACTCACAGGTCATGGAGCATGTAACACCCGCCCCTACGAGAGATCAACTAAAGCGGATGGCATGTACATACTCGTATGGACAACGGAGACTATACATGCACACGAAGTAGTATATGAATCCTTGCATGTACCGTATCCGTGTGTGAACGTCGTTTTTTGCATGCTCCTCATGTTGATGAGAGGAATAACCACATTGAATAAACAGCCGTGGTGCATGGATATGATTTCCTGCCACCGTGGTGCATGTATGTGTTTTTCCATAGTTTAAAATAGTTGGCTATTCCATTTAGCTGTGACTTTTTAAAGGCTATGAAAGGCTATAACCCAGCTATAACGGGCTATTCCATTTTAGTGTATTTTTAAAAATTAAACAAATTTTAGTCAAATCTTTTTAAAAGATGGGGAAAACTATGACTTAAACAAGATTCGAGATACAAGTTATGCAACTATTGAACACAAATAAGTATTCAACCAACTAACTCACAAGTTCTATTAAATCATATTTAACATAAGTTCGAAAAGGAAAATAAAAAGAAAAAAATTCAAAGAGCAGAAGTTTAGCAGCTAAATTTTAGGCTAATTTAAGACTAAATCGGACTATAACCGATATTATTAGCGGCTATTTTCCATTTAGCCTACAAAGCGCATAACCGTAGCTGGAGACGTATCAGAAGGCTATAGCGCGGCTATAGCCGAACTATAGTCGGCTATTTAAAACTTTTTTCTAGCCGTCGACAGTGCTAAATGCTTGTGCTGCATGTACGTCTCTCTATCGTGTGCACCGACGCTGTTTGCTAACACCATATGCTCCCTTAATCAGATTGGACAGATCGAACGGT
The DNA here is from genome assembly GCA_023614405.1 of Avena insularis. NCBI lineage: Eukaryota > Viridiplantae > Streptophyta > Magnoliopsida > Poales > Poaceae > Avena > Avena insularis. The sequence goes on along the minus strand of CM042695.1, from coordinate 84,477,962 downwards.
GTTTAGGATATGCACCGTGACCACCATGGCCAGCCCACTATTTCCCTTATAAAATTTCCATCTGGCCAAACAGGTTTTATTTTTTATGTCATTTCACCAGCAATAATAAAAGGAAGTGCACATCAAAAATTAGTAAAATAAGCATTCGACTTTGTGCTTGTGTTAGGTATTGGGTAAGTTATGTCGTTTAAGCTTGTTAAACATGAACAGTAAAGAGCTTGTTATACTTGTTTTCAAATATTTTATAGTTATAAGCTAATCGATATTTCTACATTTCAGGGTTATCTCTTTGTAGTAGATTGTAAGTCGACAACTGCAAACCCAGCAAAAGTTGTTATAATCTTTCCTCATCAGTTGCCAAATGTCACTGTAAAATAAGTACTTAAAACTTGTAAGCAAGTACTCCACTTAGCATATGGTATTAAGATTATTGATTCCTTTTAGTGCTAGAGGAGAGTAACTTCCACCACACGTGTGCTGGTGTACGCATAACTTGGGTATCAAAGATTATTGATTTTCTATTTTAGATGGAACACCAACACACGTGCACATACATGCAATAGCTACCCGATGCTGATCGTTCACGAAGTTTTGAAATTGATGGAACATCATCTCTCACCAAAAATATCCATACATAAGTTCCCTCTCGTTAGGGTTTTTTATCTCTCGCGGCGGCGGCTGCGTTGAGTTTCTATCTCTGGATCGTAATCCCCCAGAACGGTGGCTGCTGTTCCCAGAATGTTGGCTGCTGATCGGGAGGGGATTCTGGCGACAGGATTCGGGGACTCTGGCTCTCGGCGGAGGCGAAGAGGTTGAAGTAAGGGAGCTCGCTAGGGTTTGCAACCATGTATGCAGATCAGGGGTGGGTTCCTCGAGTGGAGGGGATCAAGATATTGATACGTTGATGAAACAGATGGGAATCCGGGAGGAAGACCTAGATGATGTGATTTTTGAGGAGGAGGCGGCACCACCTGAGATCCCGTTGGTTGGCCATTGCTAAGGTCTACACCGAAGGAGAGTACTCAAACTTTTGGTTCTTTAAGAACATGCGATCTGCATGGGATCTAGCCCAGGATGTGAAAACAAAATCTCTAGATGGGAATCTCCACACGTTTCAGTTCTCGTGCCTTGGAGATTGGGAGAGAGTCATGGATGGAGGACCATGGGCCTTCCATGGTAACCCGGTGGTGATTGTCCCTTATGACGGATTTACAAAACCTTCAACCATTGAATTCTTCCACATTGATATATGGATCCAAATCCATGATCTACCATTAGGGTACGCTCCAATGGTGAAATCTTTAGCTTCTAAATTGGGAACATGGATAGCTTCTGAAGGCAATTCGAATGACTTTGAGGGGAATTTTTACCGAGTTAGAGTGAAGCTGGACGTAAGAAAGCCTCTGAAAAGTGTTGTGTCTATAATCCGGGCTGGAAAGAGAGAGTTATTCCTTGTTAAGTATGAGAAGTTGCCCAATTGGTGTCAGGTTTGCGGACATATGGGTCATGAATATAAGGATCATGGTGATGGCGTACATTCTCCGGATGCTTTGATCTTCAAAAACCTTCGGGCTTCCTGGTCTGTGAGAAGTGGGGGGCGAGCCGAGCGCGGTCGAAGAGGCCGCAATAGGGGCTCTTTTTCTTCTGGGAGAGGTTTCAATACTCGGGCTGGAGCTGGGGTGCACGAGCATGGGAAACACAATGGGAAAGATGATATGTCTGAAGATGAGATTGAGGCAAATAAAAACAAATATATTGTCATGCATAATTCAGGATATTTGACGGACACACAGTCTACGTTTACGGCTGCTGCTAATTCTGGTAGAGTGGGGGCGATGGTGAACCAATTTGAACCATCAGATCCACCAAGTCCTAATCCGGTGCGTGACCCAAAAAGAAAGAAGACTGGCGAGGAGGCAGAAACAACAAATAACTCAGGATTGGCGGGCTCCCTCGAGGGGCGCCGCCAGGACCAATGAGGATATTAGGCCTGAACTGTCGGGGCTTGGGGAATGACCCGGCAGTTCGCTCGCTTCTGGACGTCCAGAGGCGAAATAACCCCGATGTATTGTTTTTGTCGGAGACACACTTAGATCGGTATCCGGCAGACTGTTTGAAAAGGAGAATGAGGATGGATTTTAAGATTGTTAACCCTAGAAATGGCAGAAGTGGTGGAGTTCTTTTACTCCGGAAAAGAGAAATCAATGTCCAGCAGATTTTTTCAGCTCCGAAATACATTGATGTCAAAATCACGGAGAGTCCTAACAAAGTCTGGCGACTGACTGGAATCTATGGTGAACCGAGATGGGAAGACAAACACCTGACGTGGGACAAAATAAGAGAGCTAAATGGTCAACATAATTTGCCTTGGGCAATTATTGGTGATTTTAATGAGATTTTATTTTCCCATGAAAAAGAAGGAGGCAATCCTAGACCACAAAGCTACATGCAAGCGTTTCGGGATCTATTATCAGATTGTGACCTGATAGACCTTGGATTCTTGGGAGATCCTTTTACATGGCAGAGAAACCGAATCCGGGAAAGATTAGACCGGGTAGTTGTGAACAGCGCTTGGCGAACAATGCACTCGGACGCTATTGTTAGACATCTAGATTTTGCTAGGTCGGATCACCGGCCGATTATGCTTGAGACGGAGAGTCACGGTATAAACTCTCGGAATAAATCGACACGTCGGTTTGAAGCTAAATGGCCGCAGGAGAGTAACTTTCGTGAAGTAGTTGAGAAGGCCTGGGCAGATGCAGATGATGCGGTTCATGAAGGTGGCGTTCTTGGAAAACTTGCTCGCATGCATGCCTCCCTACATGAATGGGACAACCTGTATTTGAAGAAACCTCGAACGAAAATGTGCCAGGCACAAAGGAAACTGGATAAGGCGTTGAATGGACCGATGAATGATGAGAATGAGAAGATTGCGAAGGAGATGTCCGAACTGATAGAGATGATGTTAGAACAGGAAGAAATTCATTGGCTCCAACGATCTCGCGCAAATTGGTTGATGCAGGGGGACAGAAACACTACTTTTTTCCATCAGTTTGCGACGGCGCGCCGCAAGAGGAACTATATTAGAAGACTAAAAGATCCTACTGGTGATTGGGTTGAAGGTACAGCGGCGCTAAAACCTCTCATTTTCCAATACTTTTCTGATCTTTTTACTTCTGAGATTCAGGCAACCGATCCGGCTGTTCTGGACAAAATTCATCCAAAGGTAACAGATGATATGAACGAGAAATTAGGGGCGCCGTTCTCTCCTACTGACGTCAAGAAAGCGACCTTTAGCATTGGATACTTTAAGGCTCCAGGCCCTGATGGGCTTCATGCTATTTTCTATAAAAAGTTTTGGAGTATGTGTGGTGAACAAATTACTAATGAGATTTTACAGGCTTTTAATACGGGAATTATACCGGATGGGTGGAATGACACCACAATCGTTCTGATCCCCAAGGTGGATAATCCCGAGTTGGTAACCCAATTTCACCCAATAAGTCTCTGCAATGTGATCTATAAGATTATCTCCAAGATGCTGGCTCTGCGTCTCAAACAGATCCTTCCTGAAGTTATATCCCCTATGCAAAGTGTATTCGTACCTGGACGCTTGATCACTGATAATGTTCTTGTTGCTTATGAGACTATTCATGCTATTAAGAAGAAAAGACGGGGAAATTTAGGTGCATGTGCTGTCAAACTAGATATGCATAAGGCCTATGACCGGGTTGAATGGGTGTTCCTCGAAAATATGATGAGAAAGCTGGGATTTTCTGATAGATGGATTACTCTGATGATGGCTTGTGTGACGTCTGTCAGATACCAAGTCCGGTTTAATTCAGAGGAAACCGAGATGTTTATTCCTACTAGGGGGTTGCGTCAGGGTGACCCCCTCTCTCCATATTTGTTCCTTATATGCGCGGAGGGCTTATCTAGTCTCCTGCTGCATGAAGAAGAAGTTGGTGGCATTGATGGGTTAAGAGTGTGCAGAAATGCACCGTCAGTCTCTCATTTACTTTTTGCTTGATTCTCTTATTCTCATGAAGGCAGATATGAACAATACAACTTCCTTGCAGCAAGTGTTGGATACCTATTGTGCAAATTCGGGGCAGATGGTGAGTTTGGCGAAATCAAGTATTTTTTTCTCTCCAAATACACATGTGGTGGTTAGAGCTGAAATTTGTGAAGCACTCCATATCGATACAGAAGCCCTTTAGGATAAATATCTTGGTCTCCCTGCTCTAGTAGGGGCAGATAGAAGCGACAACTTTATTCATTTTGTGGAGCGTATTATCCAGAGGATCAATGGGTGGAAGGAAAAACATATGTCTATTAAAGGGAAGGAAATCCTCTTGAAGACGGTCGCTCAAGCAATCCCGGTGTATGCCATGTCTGTTTTTCAAATACCTATAGGGGTCTGCAAAAGGATGACAGATGCAATCTCACAATTCTGGTGGGGAGATGATGAGAACAGTAAAAAAAATGCATTGGCTAGCATGGTGGAAACTCTGTTATCCAAAAAAGGAAGGTGGTATGGGATTCCGGGATTTTCATTCTTTCAACCTAGCTATGTTAGTAAACAAGTTTGGAGGCTTATTACTGATATGGATTCTCTATGTGCAAAGGTTCTCAGTGCCAAGTATTATCCGCATGGTGATGTCTTAAAAGCGGGACCGAAAGCGGGGTCTTCTTTTACTTGGCAGAGTGTTTTGGCTGGTCTTACAACGTTTAAACGCGGTTATATTTGGCGAGTGGGTGATGGTGACAAGATAAACATCTACACTGATCCTTGGATTCCTGCAAGCTCTGACAGGAAAATTATCAGTCCGAGAGGTAACTCGATTTTTACAAAAGTTTCCCAGTTAATTAGCCCAATTAATGGACAATGGGATGAGCAGCTTCTCCGGGACCTGTTCTGTACTGTTGACGTGAACCGGATATTACAAATACCCTTAAACTCTCAGGCGTTTGGTGATTTTATTGCATGGCAACACTCTAAGCATGGCAGATTTATCAGACGCTCGCTTATCACCTGCAATGGAGACATACGTTTGGTCCAAGAGCTGCTCAATTAGCCCTGCCTGGGTCATCGGCTACTAATCCAGTTTGGCAGATCCTTTGGAAACTAAAGATCCCTGGAAAGGTCATTCTAGTGAACAGACATGTCGGTACTAGTGGTGAGTGCCCCATCTGCCATGCTCATGCGGAAGATATTTTGCATATGTTATTTCAATGTCAAGCTGGAAAATCACTTTGGGATTCTTTGGGTTTGGCAACGGTTATTGAGAATGCTACCATTGATCGCTCTGGGTCAGCGGTTGAAAGGACTATATCTTCCCATGATGTTTTTTTTGGTGTTAAATGACAATCCCAACCGTGTTTTTAACTGTGCTCTTGAGTTTCAGGGGAAACGTCGTTGTTGTCTCATTCTATTGTGATGGATGCTCTCTTGTGATCTTTTGAAGACGGTGGCCTTTTAGTCTTCTCCTAGTTTCTTTCTGGTTGATGTTTTTAGGTCATCGTACTATTAAGAGGGGGTCCATGTTGGAAGGCTGTGGGAAATCACTTATTGTTGCACAAACCTATATGCACCGCCACAGCCATCCCATTATTCCGTGAGAGAGAGCGTTTTCCTGTTGGGGTTTTTGTGTCTCATCGAACTTCCGGTCATAGACCGGAAGTTCCGCCAAACCTTTCTGTTCTTCAGTTTGTTCCGACGCTAGTTCCGCCTAAGTTCCGGTGGCGGTTCAAGAACCTGTTTTGAAGTGTGCTATTTGGGAACTTGGCCAGAACTTGGCGGAACTTACTCGAACTTTTCTCGGCAAAGTTCTTGAGCGAACTTCCGCTTGAGGCCGAACTTCGGTTCGGCCACACCAAAAGTTCGCTGCTTGTTCCGCCCAAGTTCCGGTGGCGGTTCAAGAACTGCTTTAGAAGTGTGCTATTCTTAGGAACTTGATCGAACTTGATCGGAAGTTCACCGAACTTCATTCTGCCGAACTTCGAACTTCCGCTGCGCTCGAGCGTCGCCAACGGTCTTATGACCATTGGAGCCAGGCTCAGCGGAACTTTCCGCCTATCACCGGAACTTCCGTGATGTCATGGGGTTTCTACCGGTTAAAGGCGTAGGGGCCTATTTAAGGCACCCCTCTTCTTCCTCCCATTCTCTCGAATTTTTCTCTCTCCTCCATTAAAGCTTGAGCTTCACCTCACTAGATCTCTCTCTCTAGCCACTCAAATGACCTAATCTTTTGAGAGGTGAGGGAGGTGACCTAGATCTACACTTCCACCAAAGAAGAATTGATTTCCCCTTCCATCCTTTGTGGATCTTGTTGCTCTTGGGTTTCTTGGAACCCTAGACGGTGTAGGGCATCCCCGGAGCTGAGGCATGTGTTGTAAAGCTTCGAGGTGTCGTTGAGGGCCTCCAATTGAGTTGTGGAGCCTCCCCCTCAACCTTGGTGTAAAGGTTTCGGTTGGCGCCTTCAAGGTCACCGGTTAGTGGATTGTGAGGCCTCCTTTGTGGGGGAGCTCACCGGAGAAGAAGGTGAGGCCTTTGTGGCGCTCGGGTGACCTTGTGTGGCCCCGACACCTCTCCAACGTAGACGTAGCTCCTTGGGAGTGAACTACGGGAATTACATCTCTGTGTCCCCTCGCCGGTTACTTCGTTCCCTTCCTTTACTCCTCGCTATTTACTGTTTTTGTGGTTTGTGTTCGCTTTCTTGCATTTAGGTTGCTCACTTAGTTGCATCTCTAGATATCTTCCTTCCTCGTTGAGCCTAAAAGTGTGAAACAAATTAAAATTGGTAGACACCTATTCCCCCCCCTCTAGTCGTATCAAGTCGGTACTTTCAATTGGTATCAGAGCCCAGGCTCTTACTTCGGGCTTTACCGCCTAAGAGACTATGGCCGACGAAGGGGGTAGTGAAACTGAAAAAGCCAAGAACTTGGACACTATGGATGACCTCAAGCAATTGGAGTCATCCATGATGTCCAAGTTCGAGGAAATGATGACTCTCTTGCAGTCTCTAAAGCCAAACCCCATAGTTGCTATTGACACACCCCAATCCAACGAGGTTCCTCCCACCGTTACGGTGTCCGCCCCCGGGGTAACTCCCACAAGCGGCTACCACTCACTTGGGACTTGGTTTTGTTGCTCAAACCTCTACCAAGGTGCCAAGTGAGAACATCGAGGAGCCCGAGAATCCAACTTCCAAAGGGGGGAATGGAGAAAAGGACTACTCGGCGGTTCCCCCACCGCCGAAGTACACTCCGGATCCACCCATTCCCATGCCACACATTATCCCTCAAGGAGCACCACCTATGCTAGATACGTCTAATTTCGCCAATTGGCAATATCTAATGCGCTCACATATTTCCAGCTCTTCCATTGAGTTAATGAGGATTGTGGAGGATGGGTTCTCTCCTTTGACCCAAAGAAGTTGACACGAGGTGAAGTGGTGGACAAGCAACTCAATGCTACAGCTTTGGGAATGATTCAAAAGGCTTTGACTCCAAAGGATTTTGCTCACATTCGCCAATTTGACACCGCCAAGGAAGCTTGGGATCAACTCACCGAGCTTTTTGTTGGGAATGCTAGCATCCAAAGCTCCAAGTTTGATGAGATCAACAACGAGTGCGATGGTTTCACAATGCAAGATGATGAGACCCCTGAGGACATGTATAGGCGCCTTAAGGTCCTTTGTTCTACCATGAGGGACCTTGGGGCTCACTATGTTGATGACAAGTTTATGAAGAGGAAGTTCATTCAAGCTCTTCTCCCATTTGAAGAACAAAAGCTCAACTCTATCAAGGGAAGAACCAACTTTCACTTAATGACCTCCCAAGAAGTCTTGAATGAAGTAATTGCCATGACTATTGCTAAGAAGAATGCGGAGTCCGCTCGAGCTAGAGCCATTGGATCAACAAAAGTGAACCTTGCTTTGAAGGCCAAGGCTATTGAAGTTGATGATGATGATACATCAAGTGAGTGGTCCCAAGAAGACCTCAAATGTGCTTTCAACGAACATCTTGCTCTCGCTTCAAGGGCTTTTTGGAACAAGTCCGGATTCAAGCCAAGATCGAGGGACAACTCAAGATTCAACTCACCCAACAAGTATCCCAAAGCAAGGTCTTGCTACAATTGCAACGACAAGAGACACTTCGTGGCCAAGTGTCCCTTTGAGAACCGTGAAGACAATGGTGGTCGTCTCATTCGCAAGATCAAGTCAAGATCTCCTCATCCCATAAACAAGAACTACAATCCAAGAACGCCACTAACAAGGAACGAGCAATTGTGGTCCATGAAGAATATCTTTCGGGCACGGATGAAGATGATGATAATGAAGTTCATGGTGGAGAGATTGTGGGGGTTGCTGCTATTGCCACTACCTCAACTCCACGTCTATCCCTCTTCGACTCGCCAAATGAAAATGTCATCTCCTCCAACCAAAAGTGCTTCATGGCCAAGGCCACCGAGGTATCACCGAAACCCACTCCTCAACCCATCTCTAGTGAGCCTTCCTCTCTTGATCTTGTTGGTCTAGAGGTGAAGAAAGAGATGATTGACATGTGTGAATTTGTTGCTGCCTTAGATGAAGAAACTAAAAACTGCTTTGAGTCCTTACTTGCTCAACTTGAGAATGCTAGGGATGCCTTAGATGAAAAGGAAGAACTTCTTGACTTGCTAAGTAAAAATGAAAGAGATGCCACCGATGAAATTGCCTCTCTCACTCAAAGTCTTGAGGATGAACAAAATATGAGAATTAATCTTGAAGAAAATGTGTCTAAGCTTGTAGATGATCATAACAACACTTTGACCTCTACTATTAAAGAACGTGACCATGCTCTTGCTTTGATTAAGGTTCTCAAGAAAGAAAATGCTGAGTTTGTGGGTGGTCATGATAAGACTCAAAAGGATCTTGAGAAACTCAAAGAGGAACACAAAGCCTTGGAGAGTAAATTCACAAGTCTTTTTGAGGCTCATGAACAGCTTCAAACTCAATTAACTTGTGATCTTTCTAAGTCTTCCTCTGTGCAAATTATAGACTTGTCTAGCTCTCCTAACCCTTGTTGCAAGCATGAGCATCTCATAGAGGAGGTCAAGGTTTTGAAGGATCAACTTGCCAAGACCAAGAAGAAGAATAACAAGAACAAGAAGAAGAAAAAGAACAAGGGCATGGCCCAAGGAGTACCAAATGGCCTAACTCTCTTGCAAAGTGACAACTTTGCCGGAAAGAACAATCCCTCTTATATTCTTTGCAAATCTTATGATGGTCATGTATATGCTAGATATGTGGGGACATCTTACACGCATGATTATCATTGGGCCATTTGGGTGCCAAAGGTTCTTGTCACTAACAAAAGGGGACCCATTGCAAAATGGGTACCTAAAACCAAAGCTTGATTTTCTTGTAGGACTATGCTTCCGGCGGATCAAAATGGGTGCTTGATAGTGGCGCCACAAGTCATATGACCGGAAGCAAGTCTATCATGACCGAGTTGAGACCCAATATTGCCAACACCATGGTCTCTTACGGTGACAAAACAAGCTCTCAGGTTTTGGGTTTTGGCAAAGTGGTGGTAACCCCGGATGTATCCTTGGTTGACGTCATGCTTGTCAAAACTCTTGGTTACAACTTACTCTCAGTTCGTGCTCTTGCTCTTATGGGTCTTTCTTCTTTCTTTAATTCTCATTCCGTGGTCCTCATGTGGAGCAAGTCTCTCAAGGTGGCTTTTGTAGGATATGTAGAACATGACTTGTACGTGGTGGACTTCAGGGGACCACTACTCCTCATGCTCTATGTCTCTATGCTAAAGCCGACAAGGGCTGGTTGTGGCATCGCCGCCTAGCCCATGTTAACATGAGAACTTTGCAAAGACTTCACTCCGAGGGCCACATCCTTGGTATTAACGATGTTTCTTTTGCCAAAGATCGTGTTTGTAGGGCTTGTATCGAAGGGAAGATGCATGAAACTCCTCACAAAGCGCTCAATCAAATCACTACCGAGAGATGTTTGGAGCTCTTGCATATGGATCTCTTTGGTCCTCCCTCTCATGATAGCCTTGGAGGCAAGAAGTATTGCTTGGTTATTGTGGATGATTTCTCAAGATACACTTGGGTGTTCTTTTTCAAGTACAAAAGTGAGACTCAACAAACCGTCATTGACTTTGCAAATGAGGTTCAACGGAAGCACAATACAACTATTCTCTCAATTCGAAGTGACAATGGCACCGAGTTCAAAAACTGTACCTTGGATGAGTTTCTCAGTGATGAAGGAATCAAGCATCAATTCTCCACTCCCTACACCCCTCAACAAAACGGAGTTGCTGAAAGGAAGAATCGCACTTTGATGGATGCGGCTCGGTCTATGCTAGCTGAGTTCAAGTCTCCATACAACTTTTGGGCCGAGGCCATCTCCACTGCTTGGCATGCAACCAACCGGCTTTATCTCCGCAAGAACAAGAACAAGACCCCCTATGAACTTCTCACCGGGAAAAAGCCTAATGTTAGCTACTTTCGGGTGTTTGGGTGCAAGTGCTACATACTCAAGAAAGGAGTTCGGTTGTCAAAGTTTGAATCCAAGGCTCAAGAAGGAATTTTCGTTGGTTACTCAAATCAGTCCCATGCTTATAGAGTCTACAACAAAGCCAATGGAAGAGTTGAAGAGACGAGCAACGTGAAGTTTGATGAAAATCATGAGTCTCTTGTTAGGCAAGATGGTGTTTGTGATCCAAGTGATGAAATTCCTCCCAAGGCCATAGGAAGAATTGGTGTGGGTTTCCACCTCCCCATTGAGGATCCCCTTATGGACGAAGGAGAAGGACCAAGCTCTACTCAAGTGGAGCCCTCACTCTCACAAGATCATCTTGCACCTCAAGGACCTACTGTTTTGGCACAATCTCCCTCAAGCTCTTCCGAAGCTTCCCATGCTCATGACTCTCCAAGATCTAAAGAACAAGCTCTTCATCAACAACATCAACCTCCTCACGATGAGGCTCCTCCTCAAGGCACTTCTCACGGACAAGCTCTTCATCAACCTCATCAACCTCCCCAAGATAGGGCTCCTCCTCAAGGTCAAGCTCGTCGAGAACAAGATCAAGTCAATGATCCTCAAGGATCCTCTCCAAGTGATGACTCCCCCGAAGTGGAAATCGATGAAGATGACCCTCGTGCTCGTGCTTATAGTCAAGGGGGTGGCTCAAATGGTGGGAATGACCAAGTGGTAGCTCAAGAATCTCGAATTGAAGCACAAGCCCGTCGTCAAGCCTATCGTCTCGCCAAGCTTGTTCGAGATGGCCATATCCTTGATAATGTCTATGGAGATTTCAATAAAGGTTCCACTACTAGGAGGCAACTAGCTTCCTTTTGCTCTCACCATGCGTTTATCTCTCTTGTGGAACCACAGAAAGTCTTCGAAGCTCTTGAAGATGATGATTGTCTTGATGCTATGAACGAGGAACTTTACAACTTCAAGAGGAACAATGTTTGGACATTGGTTGAGCGCCCTAAAGACTGTCAAAACGTCATTGGAACCAAGTGGGTCTTCAAGAACAAGTGCGATGCGAATGGAATTGTCGTGCGCAACAAGGCAAGGTTAGTTGCCCAAGGATACTCACAAGTTGAGGGCATCGACTACGGTGAGACTTATGCCCCCGTTGCTCGCCTTGAATCCATTCATATGCTTCTTGCCTTTGCTACCCATCATAACTTTAAATTGTATCAAATGGATGTTAAGAGTGCTTTTCTTAATGGTCCTTTGAAAGAGTTGGTATACGTCAAGCAACCTCCAGGCTTTGAGGATCCACTTTTTCCGAACCATGTCTACAAGCTCAATAAGGCACTCTATGGCCTCAAGCAAGCCCCACGTGCGTGGTATGATTGCCTTAGGGAGCTCTTGTTAGACCGTGGCTTTGAAGTGGGTCTCATTGATCCCACTCTTTTTACTAAGAAAGTTGGAGGCCACTTGTTCGTATGCCAAATCTATGTTGATGACATTATCTTTGGGTCTATTAACAAAACTTTTAATGAGGATTTTGCCAAGCTCATGACCGACCGCTTCGAGATGTCCATGATGGGGGAGCTGAAGTTTTTCCTCGGGTTTGAAGTCAAACAATTGAGGAAAGGGACGTTCATCAACCAAGCCAAGTACATCCAAGACATGCTTAAGAAGTTCAAGTTTGATCAAGTCAAAGGTGCCAAGACTCCCATGCCAACTAAGGTTAATCTTGATCTCGATCCCAAGGGTAAGGAGGTGGATCAAAAACTCTATCGATCGATGGTTGGTTCTTTGCTCTATCTTTGTGCATCCCGACCGGATATTATGTTGAGTGTGGGTATGTGTGCAAGATTTCAAGCCGCACCAAAGGAGAGTCACATGGTGGCTGTCAAAAGGATCTTTCGATATTTAGTTCATACCCCAAACTTTGGGTTGTGGTACCCAAGGAGCTAGCTTTGATCTCATTGGTTACACGGACTGGACCGGCTGGTGACAAAGTGGGAAGAAAATCAACCTCCGGAACTTGTCAGTTTCTCGGAAGATCCTTGGCTTGTTGGTCCTCGAAGAAGCAAAACTGTGTGTCTATGTCTACTGCCGAAGCTGAGTATATCTCTGCCACAAGCTGCTGTGCTCAATTGCTATGGATGAAGCAAACCTTGAAGGATCTTGGACTATCTTTTGACAAGGTGCCTCTACTTTGCGACAATGAGAGTGCAATTGCTATTGCTCACAATCCCGTGCAACACAACCGAACCAAGCACATTGAGATTCGTCATCATTTCATTCGGGACCATGTTGCTAGAGGAGACATTTCTTTGGAGTATGTTCCCACCAAGGCAAATCTTGCGGATCTTTTCACGAAGCCTCTTGATGAAGCAAGGTTCCGAGAGTTAAGGCATGAGCTAAATATCATTGATTCGAGCAATGTTGCTTGAGCCCTTGCACACCTACCCGTGTCTCAATGTGTATCTTGTTTGGATGTAGGCATGGATTTAGGGGGAGTGTAGTTTCTCTTATGAACAAACACTATCCCTATTATGCGCACATTAAAGTTTTCATACTCTATAGTCTCTAAAGGAGACCATTTGAGCTTCATGATGAGTGTTGGTAATGAACCCAAGATATATCTTCGCGGTGTCAAGCCATTTACTCTTATATAAGGTGGCTTCGGCCACCGACTCGCTTTATTTGGTTCTTTGACCTTTTTGTTTGTCATATTTTTGTTGTTTTTGGTTCTTCACAGTTTGAGCTATCTATCCTAAGCCTTTCCTTACCTCAAGCCCTCTCTATTCCATGCACAAGTTCTTCCTTGTTATCCTATCCTGAGATGTTCCTTCTAGCGTCAGCGGAACTTCCGGTCAGTCTGACCCGGAAGTTCCGGTCCACCGGAACTTCCGGTCCCCGACCGAACTTCGTGGTGCTTCTGTACTATAAAAGGTGGGCCACAGGGAAAAGCAGGATCTTCTTCCCTTTTTCCCCAAGACTCATCTTCTATCAGGAGCGCCGTCGGCCAGGACATCTCCAAGAGGGCGCTCCGGCCCCCTCTTCTCCAACCGCTCCTCTCCAGATCTGCTCCGTGGGATCCTTCCCCACCTCGATCTCCCGCCATGGACTCCTGTATTTGCCCTTAACTCCCTCCATTAATGGAGATCTTGCTCTCACCATGGCTTGAGTTAGGGCACACCTTGTCTAGACTAGTTCTTTGGCTAGAACTTGTTGGAAGATCTTGGTAGGCCTAGGGTATCATGCTAGAGTAGATTGGTCCAATACATCCTTGGAAAAATTTGTGCATTGGTGGTCTTTAGATCTACATCTAGGGAACTCCTGTTGGGCTGTCGTTTGTGGCCTCACCGGAACTTCCGGTGAGCCAGACCGAACTTCCGGTCTAGACGGAAGTTCACGCTTCAGGAAGTTCGGCTGTCACAAAAAAAATTTCCTGTTTGTATTTTTCCAATCTAACTCTTTTTGTTTCCTCTTCTGAACTTGTGCACTTATCTCATCCTTCCCCTTCTCATGGCTGGGACGTGTAGTTTGATCTCTTCTTCCTTTTTGGTGTCTCGATGCCAAAGGGGGAGAAAGATGTCTATTAGGTTGTCTACGGGATTTGCATGGGTTGAGTCGCGAGCCTGTTCTTGCCTTTGATCTTTTCTTACTCGCGAACTCTCTAGTTTATTTGTGTGCTTGTGGTTTTATGTCCGTGAACTTATGTATGTTTGAGACTATGTGGTATCTCTTGTGGTTTCTTTGTGGTATCTTATTCTATGACTGTGAGTGTGGTATCTTATTGTCATCTCTTGGGCTGTTGCTATGGTGGTGGATCCTCATTGCTCTTGTTGTTATTATTGCTCCGTTTGTCTCCACCACTTTTAGTTGGTTCTGGTATGATCTCTATCCCTTTTTGTACTTGTGCTATCTTTGCAATTGTTAGGGGGAGCCTCCGTGTATGTGTGCTAGTTCAGTCCTTAGGGGTCTTCTCTATACCTTGCACACATCTGAGAGCCTGCCCGTCCATTGCAAAGATGCGTTGTTTCTATGCAAATCTGGGATTGTCATCTAACACCAAAAGGGGAGATTGAAAGGACTATATCTTCCCATGATGTTTTTTTGTTAAATGACAATCCCAACCGTGTTTTAAGCGTGCTCTTGAGTTTTGGAAACGTCGTTGTTGTCTCATTCTATTGTGATGGATGCTCTCTTGTGATCTTTTGAAGGCGGTGGCCTTTTAGTCTTCTCCTAGTTTCTTCTGGGTGATGTTTTAGGTCACCGTACTATTAAGAGGGGTCCATGTTGGAAGGCTGTGAAATCACTTATTCTTGCACAAACCTATATGCACCGCCACAGCCATCCCATTATTACGTGAGAGAGCGCTTTCCTATTCATTGGGGCCTTTGTGTCTCGGAACTTCCGGTCATAGGCGGAAGTTCCGCTCAAACTTTCTGCTGGCTGTTCTTGATTTGTTCGGCGCTAGTTCCGCCCAAGTTCGGTGGCGGTTGTAACCTTCTGTTTTGAAGTGTGCTATTTGCGAACTTGGCGAACTTGGCGGAACTTACTCGAACTTTTCTCGGCAAAGTTCTTGAGCGGAACTTCCGCTTGAGGCGGAACTTCGTCGACCCTTCATGACAAAAGTTCATTGCTTGTTCCGCCCAAGTTCGGTGGCGGTTCGATAAACTTCTGTTTAGAAGTGTGCTATTTGCCGGAACTTGATCGGAAGTTCACCGGAACTTCCGGTCTGTGTTGACCGGAACTTCGGTTGCGCTCGAGGCGTGCGTCAACGGTCTTATGACCGTTGGAGCCAGGCTCAGGCGGAACTTCCGGCCTATCACCGGAACTTCCGGTGATGTCGCGGGGGCTGTACCGGTTCAGTGCGAGGGGGCCTATTTAAGGCACCCCTCTTCTTCCTCCCATTCTCTCTCGAATTTTTCTCTCTCCTCCATTAAAGCTTGAGCTTCACCTCACTAGATCTCTCTCTCTAGCCACTCAAATGACCTGATCTTTTGAGAGGTGAGGGAGGTGACCTAGATCTACACTTCCACCAAAGAAGAATTGATTTCCCCTTCCATCCTTTGTGGATCTTGTTGCTCTTGGGTTTCTTGGAACCCTAGACGGTGTAGGGCATCCCCGGAGCTGAGGCATGTGTTGTAAAGCTTCGAGGTGTCGTTGAGGGCCTCCAATTGAGTTGTGGAGCCTCCCCCTCAACCTTGGTGTAAAGGTTTCGGTTGGCGCCTTCAAGGTCACCGGTTAGTGGATTGTGAGGCCTCCTTTGTGGGGGAGCTCACCGGAGAAGAAGGTGAGGCCTTTGTGGCGCTCGGGTGACCTTGTGTGGCCCCGACACCTCTCCAACATAGACGTAGCTCCTTGGGAGTGAACTACGGGAATTACATCTCCGTGTCCCCTCGCCGGTTACTTCGTTCCCTTCCTTTACTCCTCGCTATTTACTGTTTTTGTGGTTTGTGTTCGCTTTCTTGCATTTAGGTTGCTCACTTAGTTGCATCTCTAGATATCTTCCTTCCTCGTTGAGCCTAAAAGTGTGAAACAAATTAAAATTGGTAGACGCCTATTCATCCCCCCTCTAGTCGTATCAAGTCGGTACTTTCAGCGGTGCTGGAATTTCTGCTCGTGGAACCTGCCATTATGATGCCTGGATTTGTTAGTCTTGGCTTAAAGGAAGTGATTGTTATTGCATGTTGGTACATTTGGTGGGTTAGACGACGCCGTACTCATGATGAAGTGGTCCCTCCAATTCATCAGTGTCGTATGTCGATACTTTTCGATCGCATAACGCAATGAAGAGCAAGTGCTTGCCCGTCCGGTCTTGGAAGTGGAAAAACCAAATCCAAGGCAAACAAAGGTCAATGTGGACGGCTCCTTTCGGGTGCTGTAGGAGCAATTATCCGGGATCATACCGGACGCTTTGTTGCAGCTTCTACCCTCTTTATCCCAAATGTGGCATCACCAGCAGCAATAGAAGCAATGGCTATGCGAGAAGGTTTGGCCTTAGCAAATCGTCTTGGCTGCAACAACGTGGTGGCTGAGTCGGATTCATTGGAAACACTGAATGCGTGTAATGGAGAAGAAGCTTGGTGGGGTGAATCATCTGCGGTGATTGCTGATTGTATTGATGAAGCATCCATGATTGGCACTGTCATATTTGAACACTGTCCGAGGGAGGCAAATGGAGTCGCTCATGAGCTGGCCAAGTCTTGTTTTATAGATAAATCTTCTTGTAATTGGGTCGATGAACCCCCTAGCTTTATTCTTGAGACTCTCATAAATGATGTAACTATTACTTGATCGGCTGCAGGTTTCAGACGCACTCTTTTTCCTTACCAGGGTACCTAAGGGGACGGGAAGGTTTTAATGAGGCGGCCTGTATGCCAAATATATATTTTTACCTCAAAAAGAAATATCCATACATATATGGGATAAGGCGTCAGAGTATATGGATTGATATCTGATGAATTGGGGTATAAACAACAACCAATGGGTGGTTTCTCCTAGACACGGGGGAGGGGAAATAAATATGGCGAGATATGAAAGCTGTGCATTTTATAACCAAAACGGATGCATGCTACGGGCAACTAAAACCGAAGCGGATGCATACTACCGGATGTCGTTGGGTGCGGTGGCCAGTTATGAAAGGTCATGGGCCTCCGGCCTATCTACGAAAGGCCGCAAACGGACCGATTCCGAATATCCAAAATATGGTCGTAGTTGCAGCTACCCTATAATAAACTAAAGCCAGAGATTGCTACTACAGGTCTCCAGCTGACACTGTTCATTCATCCTATCCAAAAGGCATCTCATCATCTTATCATCTTGTTAAAATAAGCACGACTTCTTGACCCTTGGAACCAACCATCATCGTGCGCGTCAGTACATTTGCTTGTTTATTGCGAGAATGATTAGTGGGGAACAAATTTTCCTCTAAAAAACTTAATGCGCTTATGGTGGCAGATTGTAGCATTATAAAACGGCAACATGTCCCCTTCGTATCGGTTTATTTGTCTACTAATTTTTAAATATTCCATTATTGGTTCTTTGCCACTAATAAGTTCCAACCACTGGTACCCGACCACTAATTAATTTGCACTTTGCACCATACTTAGCTCAGCTGTCCGAAGAAATATTTGTTCGGCTATCCGGAGCATCAAATGGTTCACCGCTCTAAGGAATCTGCAGCCATCCACAACTAGCATTATATATATCAATGGTAAAAAAATTCTACTTACCAGTTGGACAACAAAATAATCAATGATACCCTATCAGCTATGCTTGGTGTTAGCACTCTCTCCGTACGGGATTGTAAGGCCGGAGGCCTGTTTTGTTGAACCAATGTAAAATTCTTTTGGCACTAAATTTTTATAAAGTTTTATATAGGCGTTTCTCTCTCTGTTTGGAATTATAGGTTCTACGACCTAGGTTGTTTATTTAACTAATAAAATATAACTTATATATCACAAATATACTATTAGAAAATATAACCTCTAAAGTTTTTTAATGGTATAATTTGTATACTATATTATTTATATTTTGTTGTTTAAATTGGCAACCTAGTTATTCGCGCGGGAGTTATAATCCCAAACGGAAGGAGTACTGCTTTTCGTTTTCTTTTATTCAGCCAACAATTAGACCCCAAAAGTGCATGCACTGGTCACCTCAATGACTAAGGAGCTTTTCCAAGATTCTGTGCATGCCAGGAGAGCGCCTGGAGAGAAAACTGCAAGGGAATTAAGAAAAGTAAATGCTCCGGTCTAATAATTTTTAACTATCTGGACAAACTCTCCAGTCCTATAATCCCTAATGCTTGAAGGAGTACATGCTATTGTTTGCAACTTGATTCCGAGGCATCCATGAGTAATGGTCAATGCCTTTCAACTCAATTATTAGTCGATGTCTTCCAACTCGATTAATGAAGGAAGACATGTTTTCATCAATTTATCATGGCGAGGTTAGAGCCCTCTCCTGACGCACTACTAGGAAAAGGCCTATCAGTGGCACATCATTTTGGGACTGTGGCGCATATGGGATGCGCCACTATTATCTCGCCACTAAAGTGTAGTTCTGTGACGCATATTGAAATGCGCCACAGAAATCTCAAAAACTTATGTGGCGCATATTGCTAAAATATGCGCCACAGAAGTCCCCAACCAGATCTTAAACTTTTGTGGCACATATTGCCAATATGCGCGACTGATGTTTTTTTCAAAATTAAAAAAATGGCCAGATCTGGCCGAAGGTGGGGATCGCTAGAGGTGGGGGTCATCGGAGGAGGAAAAGGAGGCCGATGGTGGCCGTAGGAGGAGGAGGAGGTCATCGGTGGAGGAGGAGAGGAGGAGGCCGCCGGTGGAGGAGGAGGTGGAGGTCGCCGGTGGAGGAGAGGAGGATGCCACCGGAGGAGGAGCTCACCGGTGTGGTGGAGGAGGGAGGTGGGAGGAGGAGGAGGAGCTCACCGGGGTGGAGGAGGGAGGAGGAGGAGCTCACCGGGGTGGAAGAGGGATGAGGAGGAGCTCACTGGGGTGGAGGAGGAGGAGGAGCTCACCGGGGTGGAGAAGGAGGAGAAGGTGAGGAAGAAGGGGAGGAGAAGGAGAGAATAAATGGAGGAGGAGAAGGGTGGAGGAGTGGAAGAGGATAAGAGAGGGAGAAGGGGCGGCGGGATTCAAAATTCGAATCCCGCACAAGAGTAAGAGCATAAGAGAGAGGGAAGGGAGAAGAGGATAAGAGGAAAATTGGAGACGATCATTTTGATATATTAATTTTTTTTCAATATCGTATACAAAAGTTATGCCGTTTTAGTGTCTCATTACCATTTTTTGTAGAATACATCGAAATTCATGTTTTCAATTTTCCCTACAACTATACCCCAAAATACAACTACATCTCAAAAAAAAATTAATTTTTTATCATTTTCGTTTATTTTTTACAAAAGTTAAAAGGCATTCCACGGGTATCTGGTTTTCTATATATATGCGCCACAGAACATTGGGTCAACTAAATTTTGTGGTGGGGTCTATTCTCACTTTCTGTGACACATATGTTCATATGCGCTACAAAAGTTAAAACTTCTATGACGCATTTGTGACATATGCGCAATAAAAAGTGAGGGGGCCAACCTGGTGGCGGGTCCACCAAACTTCTATGGCGTATTATTTTCCTATATGCGCCACATAAATATGAAGACTTCTGTAGCGCATTGTCTGAAATTATCTGTGACGTATGGTCACACATATGCACCACCAGGTCTCCAGCTGACACCGTTCATTCATCTTATCCAGAAGGCATCTCATCTTGTTAAAATAAGCACAACTTCTTGACCCTCGGAACCATCATCGTGCGCGTCGGTGCAATTGCTTGTTTAGTGCGAGAATGATCAGTGGGGAACAAATTTTCCTCTAAAAAACTTAATGCGCTGATGGTGGCAGATTGTATTGTAGTATTACAAAACGGCAACATGTCCCCTTCGCATCGGTTTCATTTGTTTACTAATTTTTAAATATTGCATTATTGGTTCTTTGCCGCTAATAATTCAAACCACTGGTACCCGACCACTAATTAATTTGCACTTTGCACCATACTTAGCTCAGCTGTCCGAAGAAATATTTGTTCGGCTATCCGGAGACAAGGGCGGACCTACGCTATACCGAGAGGCCCCAAGTCAATTTCTGGTTTTCCCTTTTAAAACCTACAATTTTACTACCTAAGCCTCCACTTAGATTGAAAATAAGGCCCCCGCTTAGCTTTGGCCCCCACTTGCTGATTGGGCTGGGTCCGCCCCTGTCCGGAGCATCAAATGGTTCACCTCTCTAAGGAATCTGCAGCCATCCACAACTAGCATTATATGTATCGACGGTAAAAAAAAGTCTACTTACCAGTTGGACAACAAAATAATCAACGATACCCTGTCAGCTATGCTTGGTGTTAGCACTCCCTCCGTACGGGATTGTAAGGCCGGAGGGATGTTTTGTTGGAACCAATGTAAAATTCTTTTGGCACTAGATTTTCATAAGGTTTTATATAGGCGTTACTGCTTTGCCGTTTTCTTTTATTCAGCCAACAATTGGAACCCAAAACTGCATGCACTGATCACCTCAATGACCAAGGAGCTTTTCCAAGATTCTGTGCATGCCAGAAGAGCGCGTGGAAAGAAAATTGCAAGGGAAATAAGAAAATTAAATGCTCTGGTCTAATAATTTTAAACTATCTAGACAAACTCTCAGGTCCTATAATCCCTAATAGAAGGAGTACATGCTATTGTTTGCAACTTGATTCCGAGGCATCCATGAGTAATGGTCAATGCCTTCCAACTCAATTATCCGTCGATGCCTTCCAACTCGATTAATGAAGGAAGGCACATTCTCATCGATTTATCATGGCGAGGTTAGAGCCCTCTCCTGACGTTAGCCTACATAGGGCAATGCTCGACACCATGGCGCCACCAAAACGGTCCTGAGAAATGCGTGCCATGGACATACCAGGTAATTTCACTAGTAACTACAATTGCTGGCATATAATTTTCAATTTTGTCAAAGTCTCTTGTTAGGGTTTTGTCATATAATAAAATAGAGAAAAATTCTACCCTTAGCAAAAAAATCCTAAAATGCTTCATTTATTTAGTCTAGAAGACCATGCCGATCACCATGGCTCCACGACACTTTTCTTTGGGATGGTGCTAGGCGTCCCCCAGGGGTAATTCCCCAAAATCCCCCGAGTCCCATTGCTGACGTGTCCCTCAAAAAGCCTCAAAATTTCGCTTTTGCTATAAACATACCCGCTTTTGCTACAAATACTTCCGCTTTTGCTACATGTAGCAGTAAATGGTTCGGTCCAAAAAATAGAAAAATAGACTAGACCTGGCCGGAGATCTCGCCGGAGACCGTGTAGCAAAACTTTGTGCTAATGTAGAATGTACGACCTCGTCGGAGCCAGAGGTTTTCGCCGGTAAACCTCACCGGAGATTGTGTAGCAAAAATTTTACGCTATTGTAGCAAAACCGCAAAACGGTGGTAGCAAGAAAATGTAGGGTTCGCAGCATAGAAAACAAAAAAATTCCTACGATGGGAACTATGTACCAAGATCTATCTACTAGATACAAACAACAGGCGGATGTATATCCGTAGAGAACATACCCTTAAAGACCGACAAAGATTATCAAGTTAAACTCGTGGTTGATATAGACGATCTCTTGCCGATCTCAAGATCGAGAGGAAGTCTTACCGCCGCAAAACAGCAGCGCATTCGTGCTCGCACACACGTACAAGACACCGAGCAACCTCCGCCTCCTCTCTCCAGCGATGCAGCGGAAGCACAACCCTTTCTTACCGAATAGCCACCGGGAACATGTATTTCGCTAGTCCGAGACCATGGGGGATAAAATCTAGAGGGGAAAGAGATCCTTTACGAGGAGGTATGAGTGAGAGAGAGGAGAGGGGGTGCCTTTTATAGGAGGAGGGGGGCACCCAAGGGGGTGGCCGCCGGCCATGGGGGCTGCCCCTTCCCCTCCTTCATTCATGTGGGTGGACACTCCACTCACAAAAATCTCTTCAATTCCCTCCACTCAAAATCCTACTCAAAATTGCTATTAAATTTCTACCAAATTTAATGCAAACTCTCATTAAATAAAACTCCTTTTATTTATTCAGAATTTTGTCAATTACTTTAATGACAAACATTCACATATAACCCCTTGCTAGTATTTCATTTCACATGCAAAAACATTTTCTGCAATTTCACCCGAAAACCGGTTCCGATATCTAGTGAAATAAATTCCTGTGCTTGTTATTCTTTCCGACATGAAACTTTTGCTCCAATTGAATGTCAGTGTGCCACCCTACGGTTCACGAATAATGCGGACATGATCGAGACCCTTCTCCGATCAATAATCAGAAGCGGGACATGGAGATCCATACTGACTCCCACACATTCAACGATGACTTTTCTGTGATCGTCGGAACCTTTTATGCTAGTATCTTAATCCCTTTGTTTCACGATATATTACATGTCCGAGATTCGATCATCGGTATCTCCATACCTAGTTTGATCTCGTTACCGACATGCTCTTTCTCATTCCCGTGATATAACATTCTAGTGATCAAATCACTTGCTTGCAAGCTAACCAATGTGATATCATCGAGAGGGCCCAGAGTATATCTATCCGTCATCGGGATGAACAAATTCCACTCTCGATCCATGAGCCTCAACATAACACTTTAATAGTTCTGAAGCCATCTTTATAATCACCCAGTTACGGTGTGACGTTTGATGTCATCAAGAAACTCTTCCGGTGTTAGTGATTGATATGATTGAAGGGAATATGCTCTGAGAGGCAATAATAAAGTGTTTATTATGTGTATTCCAAGTATATGATAGATGTTTATTTTGCATGCTATAATTGTATTAATACGGAAACGTTAATACATGTGTGTTTAATAAACAAACAGAAAGTTTCTAGTTATGCCTCTCTCATAAACTAGCTCCTTGATTAACAAGATGATCAAGGTTTCCTGATCATGGACATTGGATGTTGTTAATAACGGGATCACAACATTAGTGTAATGGTGTGATGAACATTCATCCGAAGTATAGCATTACGATCAAAGTCATTGAGTTTATATTGCTATAACAACTTACGAAGTGATCCTAATCCTTAGACCATGAGATCATGTCAATCACTAACACCGGAAGAGTTTCTTGATAACATCAAACGTTACACCATAACAGGATGATTATAAAGATGGATTCAGAACTAATAAAGTGTTATGTTGAGGCCCATGGATCGAGAGTGGAATTTGTTCATCCCAATGACGGATAGATATACTATGGGCCCTCTCGGTGATATCACATTGGTTAGCTTGCAAGCAAGTGATTTGATCACTAGAATGTTATATCACGGGAACGAGAAAAGAGTGCATGTCAGTAACGAGATTAAACTAGGTATGGAGATACCGATGATCGAATCTCGGACATGTAATATATCGTGAAACAAAGGAATTAAGATACTAGCGTAAAAGGTTCCGACGATCACAAGAAAGTCATCGTTGAATGTGTGGGAGTCAGTATGGGTCTCCAGATCCCGCTTCTGATTATTAATCTGAGAGGGGTCTCGATCATGTCCGCATTATTCACGAACCATAGGGAGACACACTTAAGAGACACCGACATCCAATTGGAGCAAAAGTTTCATGCCGAAAGAATGAACAAGCGCATGAATTTATTTCACTAGATACCGAAACAGGTTTTCGAGTGAAATTGCATAAAGTGGTTATGCATGTGAAATAGAATTCTAGCAAGGGATTATTTGTGAATGTTTGTCATTAAAGTAATTGACAAAATTCTGAATAAAATAAAAGATTTTTATTTAATGAGAGTTTGCATTAAATTTGGTGGAAATTTAATGGCATGTTTGAGTGGGATTTTGAGTGGAGGGATTTGAATGGATTTTTGTGAGTGGAGTGTCCACCCACATGAATGAAGGAGGGGAGGGGGCAGCCCCCATGGCCGGCGGTGTTGGAGATATGCCCTAGAGGCAATAATAAATGTAGTTATTATTATATCTTTGTGTTTATGATAAATGTTTACATTCATGCTATAATAGTATTAACAAGGAAACATTAATACTTGTGTGATTTGTAAACTTAATTTGAAGTCCCTAGAAAAGCCTCTATATAATACTAGCTTGTTGGTTAATAGATGATTGTGGTTTCCCTATCATGAACATTGAGATGTTATTAACAACAAGATCATATTGTTAGGAGAATGATATGATGGACATACTCCTATAGATAAGCGTAGCATAAAGATCAAGTCATTTTAATAGTTCAATTGCTATATGCTTTCTGATACATAGTAATCTGATTCCTTCGACCATGAGATCATGCATATCACCTTTACCAGATGGATGCTTTGGTGACATCAAACACCACACCGTAACTGGGTGGTTATAAAGGTGGCATTGAGTGTTCGGAAAGTATTGGTTGAAACACATGGATCAAGAGTGGGATTTGTCCATCCATATGACGGATAGATATACTCCGGGCCCTCTCGGTGAAATGTCATCCAATTAGCTTGCAAGCATGTGACTGGCTCACAAGGGATCACATATCACGGGAACGAGAAAAGAGTACTTATCGGTAACAAGGTTGAACTAGGTATGCAGAGATACCGACGATCATAACCTCGGATAAGTAAACTATCGTGAGACAAAGGGAAATTGATATCGTATGTAAGTGGTTCATTTGATCGCAAAGTAATCGTAGAAATATGTGGGAGCCATATGAATTTCCAGATTCCTCTATTGGTTATTGTTCGGAGAAGTGTCTCGATCATGTCTGCATAATTCACGAACCGTAGGGAGACACACTTAAGGATTCGACGTTGTTTTGAGTAGTTATGGAATGATGAGAAAGAGACCGAATGTTGTTCGGAGTCCCGGATGGGATCCGGAATATCACGAGGAGATCCGGAATGGTCCGGAGAATAAGATTCATATAAGGAAAGTCCCGTTTCGGAGTTGGGGAATGGTTCCGGTGTTTTCATCAGGAATGTTCTAGAAGGTTCCGGAATGTCCGACCCTCCAGAGGGGAAGGGTACATGAATGTGTTGTATCAAGTTGGTATGATTGCATCATGTACTAAGTGTCATCGCTGTACCAAATAAAGGATTAATTCAAATCCTAGTTTGAAAAGTCAAATAGCTAGTTTGAAAAGTCAAACGGCTAAATTTGGAAAGAGGAAAAGAGGAAGGGGGAAACTGAGTTGGGAGGAGTTCCTCCTCCAACCGCGGCCCACCTCCAAGCCGAGTTGGGAGGACTCCTCTCCTCCCTGGCCGGGCCGCCCTCCACCTATATAAGGAGGCGGGGCCCTCCTAGAGACACACAAGACCCTCTCCTCCAAACCCTAGTACCAAGCCACGGCCCTAGGGCACTCGCCGCCACGCCTAGGTGAAACCCCAGTCACGCACTAGCCCCTCCTCGGCGTGTCTAAACCCTAGATCGTCGAGGACTCTCATACTCCACCATACTCGCTCGCTTAAGGCGAAGCCTCGAGATCTCCCTCTACTTCGTACCACGCCCAGTTGCCGGAATCGCGAGGAGAGTGCTACAACCTCCATTGCCGCTGAACAAGGAGAGGAAGGTCTTCGTCGAGTACCGAACGGTGACCGATCAAGGAGCGCTGCCGAACGCAGCGGGAAGGATCGCACGCGATCTTGAGATCGGAAGAGTACGACTACATCACCCACGAGAATCCGCCTCGTTAAACACTTTGGAATCTTCGAGGGTGAGTTATTCCATCGACTCGTTGCTACAATCTAGTAGATAGATCTTGGCTTGTTTGTTTGTATGCGGTAGAAATTTTTTGTTTTCCATGCTACGAAACCCTACAGTGGTATCAGAGCCGTGTCTATATGTAGATCTATTGCACGAGTAGAACACAATGGTCATTGTGGGTGTTGATGCTTTTATTGTCATTTGCTTCTTGTGTACTTTGCATCTTGCGGGATGTTGGGATGAAGCGGCCCGGGCTAACCTTACATGACATCGTTCATGAGACTTGCTCCACGCTTGACATGCAACTTGTATTGCATAAGTGGCTTTATGGGTGCCTCGCTTTCTCCTAGCATAGTTAAGATCCAATTTACAACGGGTGATTAACAATACTAGTATCAATGTTGTGGTTCTTGTTCGTAAGTTAGAACGACACTTATTGAAAGCCCCAAACCACGTAAAACATGCAAAGAAAGTAGAGGCGTCTAACTTTGATTTGCAGGGGTGTGTTGTGATGTGATATGGCCATGATTGTGATTATATTTGATGTATGCAATGTTCCTTATTGTAAGTTGGCAACCGGCAGGAGCCATATGGTTGTCTTTAATTTATGTTAAGACCCGCGTGTCTATTCAAAGTAGTTGTAATAGTTGAAGCCGGTGGACGATAACCATGGAGAAGCGTCATTGACCTTGATGCAATGCCGGTGATGATGGAGATCATGTTCGTGCTAGAAGATGGAGATCGGAAGCACAAAGAAGAAAGGCCATATCATATCACATATTATGAATTGCATGTGATGTTAATCCTTTATGCATCTTGTATTGCTTAGTAGACAACGGTAGCATTATAAGATGATCCCTCATGCACATGAATTTCAAGTCATAAAGTGTTCACCCTTAGTTAGCACCGTTGCTAAAGCTTGTTGTTTCGAAGCACCACGTGATGATCGGGTGTGTTAGATTCCGCAAGTGTATACAACGTGAGCAAGCCAGATTTGCTCATGCAGAAACTAAAGTTTGATCTTGACGAGCCTAGCATGTACAGACATGGTCTTGGAACACGGATCACCGAAAGGTAAAGCATGAATCATATAGTAGATATGATGAACATGTCGATTGTTCGCCATTGAAACTATATCAACTCTCGTGATGATCGGTGTTGATGTGGTGGATTTGGTTCGTGTGATCACTAAAACAATGTGAGGGATATTGTTTTGAGTGGGAGTTCACCTAGATTAAATTTATTAATTTGAACTCAATTTATCATAAACTTAGTCTAAACTATTGCAAATATGTTGTAGATCAATGGCAGCCCCTACCATCAATTTTAATGCGTTCCTAGAGAAAGAAAAGTTGAAAAACAATGGAAGCAACTCATGGATTGGTTCCGCAATTTGAGGATTGTCCTCACAGTGGTAATTTGACCTATGTGCCGGATGCACCATTGGGTGACCCACCGCAGTGATGCCCGATGAATTAAAGAATGTTTACCTCTCGGAAGACTCAAGACTCCACGTTCATGTGCTATCTTGTATGGTTTAGAATCGAGCTTCGTAAAAGGTTTGAGAATTCAGACCCATATGATATTGTCAAGGATCTCAAATTGATCTTTGAGACTCATGTGGCAATTGAAAGCTATGAGGCTTCAAAAGTTCTTTAACGCAAGATGGAAGAGGACAGACTCCGTCCGAGCATGTGCTTAAGATGTCCGGCACGCAAACAAACTTCAAAGCTTGGGTATTGTGATTCCTAATGCTTTGGGGATTTACCGTGTCCTCCAATCACTACCACCAAGTTACAAGAACTTTGTGATGAACTACAACATGCAAAACATGAACAAGACGTTGGCAGAACTCTTTGTCATGTTGAAGTCTGCAGAAGTGGAGATCAAGAAAGAGCACCAAGTGTTGTTGGTCAATAAGACCACCAAATTCAAGAAAGGCAGGTCTAAGCGTAAGGACACTTCAAGAAGGGTGGTAAGAAAGTTACCACGCCGACGAAGAAGACCAAGGCTGGACCTAAGCCCGATATCGAGTGCTTTTATGCAAGGAGAAGGTCACGAAGCGGAATTGCCCAAAGTACTTGGATTTGAAGAACGGCAACATCAAGAAGAAAGGTATATCCGATATACATGTTATTGATGTGTATCTCACTAGTACTCGTAGTAGTGCACGGTATTTGATACTGGTTCGTTGCTCATATTTGTAACTCAAACAGTCTTGCAGAATAAACGGAAGCTAGCGAAGAACGAGGTGACGATGCGCGTTGGAAGCGGATCAAAGGTTGATGTGATCGCGATCGCACGCTACCCCTTCATCTACCATCGGGATTAGTTTTATACTTAAATAATTGTTATTTGGTGCGTTAAGCATGAACATTATATCGGGATCTTGTTTATTGTAGACGGTTACTTGTTTAAATCCGAGAATAATGGTTGTTCGATTTATATGAGTAATATGTTTTATGCACATGCACCTTTGATAGATGGTCTATTCTTATTGAATCTCGATAGTGGAAATACACATATTAATAACATTGAGGCTAAACGTTAGAAATCAGCGATAACTCGACCTATATGTGGCAATCGTCTTGGTCATATTGGAGTGAAGCGATGAAGAAACTCCATTCCGATGGACTTCTTGAATCACTTGATTTCGAATCACTTGATAGATGCAAAGCATGTCTGATGGGTAAAATGACTAAAACTCCATTTTCTGGTACGATGGAGCGAGCTACGGACTTATTGGAAATCATACATACCGATGTGTGTGGTCCAATGAGTGTAGCATCGCAGTGGTTATCAAGTATGTTCTTACCTTCACGGATGACTTGAGTAGATATGGGTATATCTATTTCATGAAACATAAGTCCAAACTTTCGAGAAGTTTAAGGAATTTCAAAGTGAGGTAGAGAATCAACGTAACAAGAAGATTAAATTTCTACGTTCGATCGTGGAGGTAAATATCTGTTACGAGTTTGGCGAGCATTTGAAGAAATGCGGAATACTTTCACAATTGACACCGCCGGAACACCACAACGTAATGGTGTGTCCAACGTCATAATCGAACTCTTAGATATGGTTCGTTCTATGATGTCACTTACATTTACCGCTATCATTTTGGGGTTATGCATTAGAAACAGCATTCACTTTAAATAGGGCACCGTCTAAACTGCTGAAACGACACCGTATGAATTATGGTTTGGGAAGAAACCTAGATTGTCGCTCCTTAAAGTTTGGGGTGCGAGCCTATGTAAAGAAGTTACACCGGACAAGCTTGAACCCAAAGCGGAAAAATGCGTCTTCATAGGATACCAAGGAAACT
The DNA here is from genome assembly GCA_023614405.1 of Avena insularis. Classification (NCBI taxonomy): domain Eukaryota; kingdom Viridiplantae; phylum Streptophyta; class Magnoliopsida; order Poales; family Poaceae; genus Avena; species Avena insularis. The sequence continues at coordinate 84,448,885 of CM042695.1, read as the reverse complement.
ATTGGGTATACCTTCTATCATAGATCCGAAGGCAAAATCTTCGTTGCCAAGAATGGATCCTTTCTAGAGAAGGAATTTCTCTCAAAGAACTGATCGAAGGAAAGTAGAACTCGACGAGGTTGTCGAACCTTCTCTCGAATTGCAAGTAGCGCAAAGACCGGAAGAAGTTCCTGTGGTGCTGCACCAATAAGAGAGGAAGCTAATGATGATGATCATGAAACGGTTGAAGTTGCTACTGAGCCTCGCAGTCAACGAGAACTCGCATTACCCTGCATTGGTATGATCCGTTATGAGTGTCATGTTGGTGGACAACACCGATGACCCTGAGACATATGAGGAAGCGATGATGAGCCCAGATTCCAATAAATGGCAAGAAGCCATGAAATCCGAGATTGGATCCATGTACGAAAACCAAGTATGGACTTTGGTGGACTTACCGGATGGCCGGAAGGCTGTCGAGAACAAATGGATCTTCAAGAAGAAAACAGATCTTGATGGTAATGTTATCGTTTATAAAGCTCGACTTGTCACAAAAGGGTTTCGACAAATTCAAGGAGTTGACTACGATGAGACTTTCTCACCAGTAGCGAAGCTAAAGTCTGTGAGGATTATGTTAGCAATCGCTGCATATTACGATTATGAGATATGGCAGATGGATGTCAAAACAGCATTCCTCAATGGAGACATTGATGAAGAGTTGTATATGATGCAACCCAAAGGTTTTGTTGATCCTAAAGATGCTAACAAGGTATGCAAACTTCAACGGTCCATCTATGGATTGAAGCAAGCATCCTGACGTTGGAATCAACGTTTTGATAAGGTGATCAAAAGTTTTGGTTTTATACAAACTTATGGAGAAGCTTGTATTTACAAGAAAGTGAGTGGGAGCTCTGTAGCGTTCTTAATACTATATGTGGATGACATATTATTGATTGGGAATGATGTAGACCTTCTTAATAGTGTCAAGGAATATTTGAATAATAGTTTTTCAATGAAGGATCTTGAAGCAAGCTTACATATTAGGCATAAAGATTTATAGAGATAGATCGAAACGCCAAATATCATTGTCACAGAGTACATATTTGGACAAAGTTCTAAAGAGGTTTGGAATGGAAGATAGCAAGAAAGGGTTCTTGCCCATGTTGCCCAATACGACCTTGAGTAAAACTCAAAGTCCGACATCGGCAGAAGATAGAGAAAGGATGAGTAAGACTCCCTATGCATCAGCCATAGGATCTCTAATGTATGCCATGCTATGTACTAGACCCGACATTGCATATGCTGTTAGTTTAACTAGCAGATATCAAAGTGATCCAGAGGATCATTGGACAATGTCAAAAACATCCTTAAGTACTTGAGAAGAACTAAGGATATGGTTCTTTCTTATGGAGGTGATGAACATCTCGTTGTTAATGGTTACACCGATGCTAGTTGGAACACCGATCCGGATGATTCTAAATCACAACTGGATAATTATTCATTTTGAATGGTGCAGCGATTAGTCGGAGGAGTGCAAAGCAAAGCGTTGTGGCGAGATCTTCAACTGAATCGGAATACATGGGGTCTTCGGAGGCTTCACAAGAAGCGATATGGATGAAAGAGTTCATTACAGAGCTGGGTGTGGTTCCTAGTGCGCTGGACCCAATGTCTATCTACTGTGATAACATGGGCGCCATAGCCAATGCGCAAGAACCAAGGTCACACAAGAAGTGAAGCATATCAAGCTACGTTTTCACGCTTATTCGAGAACATATCCAAGATGGGGATATAAAGATTTGCAAAGTACACAGATCTGAATGTGGCGGATCCGTTGACTAAACCTCTCCTAAGGGCAAAACATGACCAGCACCAAACTGCCATGGGTGTTCGGTATATTACCATGTAATCTAGATTAGATGACTCTAGTGCAAGTGGGAGACTGTTGGAGATATGCCCTAGAGGCAATAATAAATGTAGTTATTATTATATCTTTGTGTTTATGATAAATGTTTACATTCATGCTATAATAGTATTAACAAGGAAACATTAATACTTGTGTGATTTGTAAACTTAATTTGAAGTCCCTAGTAAAGCCTCTATATAATACTAGCTTGTTGGTTAATAGATGATTGTGGTTTCCCTATCATGAACATTGAGATGTTATTAACAACAAGATCATATTGTTAGGAGAATGATATGATGGACATACTCCTATAGATAAGCGTAGCATAAAGATCAAGTCATTTTAATAGTTCAATTGCTATATGCTTTCTGATACATAGTAATCTGATTCCTTCGACCATGAGATCATGCATATCACCTTTACCGTATGGATGCTTTGGTGACATCAAACACCACACCGTAACTGGGTGGTTATAAAGATGGCATTGAGTGTTCGGAAAGTATTGGTTGAAACACATGGATCAAGAGTGGGATTTGTCCATCCATATGACGGATAGATATACTCTAGGCCCTCTCGGTGAAATGTCATCCAATTAGCTTGCAAGCATGTGACTGGCTCACAAGGGATCACATATCACGGGAACGAGAAAAGAGTACTTATCGGTAACGAGGTTGAACTAGGTATGCAGAGATACCGACGATCATAACCTCGGATAAGTAAACTATCATGAGACAAAGGGAAATTGATATCGTATGTAAGTGGTTCATTCGATCGCAAAGTAATCATAGAAATATGTGGGAGCCATATGAATTTCCAGATTCCTCTATTGGTTATTGTTCGGAGAAGTGTCTCGATCATGTCTGCATAATTCACGAACCGTAGGGAGACACACTTAAGGATTCGACGTTGTTTTGAGTAGTTATGGAATGATGAGAAAGAGACCGAATGTTGTTCGGAGTCCCGGATGGTATCCGGGATATCACGAGGAGATCCGGAATGGTCCGGAGAATAATATTCATATAAGGAAAGTCCCGTTTCGGAGTTGGGGAATGGTTCCGGTGTTTTCATCGGGAATGTTCTAGAATGTTCGTAATGTCCGCACCGGAGGGGAAGGGTACATGAATTTGTTGTATCAATTTGGTATGATTGCATCATGTACTAAGTGTCATCGCTGTACCAAATAAAGGATTAATTCAAATCCTAGTTTGAAAAGTCAAATAGCTAGTTTGAAAAGTCAAACGGCTAAATTTGGAAAGAGAAAAAGAGGAGGAGGGAAACTGAGTTGGGAGGAGTTCCTCCTCCACCGGCCCACCTCCAAGCCGCGTTGGGGAGGGACTCCCCTCCCCTGGCCGGCCCCGCCACCTATATAAGGAGGGGGGCCCTCCTAGAGACACACAAGACCCTCTCCTCCAAACCCTAGCCAGCCGCCCGCGCGCCCTCCGCGCCGCGGCCGCCCTAGCACACGCCGCCGCCGCCGCCTAGGTGAAACCCTAGACCAGGCACTAGCCCCTCCTCGGTGTGTCTAAACCCTAGATAGTCGAGGACTCTCTCATACTCCACCATACTCGCCCGCTTAAGGCGAAGCTCATGAGATCTCCTCTACTTAGGTACCACGCCAGTCTGCCGGAATCGCGAGGAGAGTGCTACAACCTCCGGCCTGCTGGAACAAGGAGAGGAAGGTCTTCGCCGAAAATTTAACGTGACCGATCAAGGGAGCGCTGCCAGAACGCAGCGCCGGAAGGATCGTCTACGCGATCTTGAGATCGGGAAGAGTACGACTACATCACCCACGAGAATCCGCTCTCGTTAAACACTTTGGAATCTTCGAGGGTGAGTTATTCCATCGACTCGTTGCTACAATCTAGTAGATAGATCTTGTCTTGTTTGTTTGTATGCGGTAGAATTTTTTTGTTTTCCATGCTACGAAACCCTACAGGCGGCCACCCCCTTGGGTTCCCCCCTCCTCCTATAAAAGGCACCCCCTCTCCTCTCTGTCACTCAGACCTCCTCGTGAAGGATCTCTCTCCCTTTAGAATTTATCCCCCATGGTCTCAGACTAGCGAGATACATGTTTCCGGTGGCTATTCGGAAAGAAAGAGTTGTGCTTCCGCTGCATCGCTGAAGCAAGGAGGCAGAGGTTGCTCGGTGCCTCGAACGTGTGTGCGAGCATGGATGCGCCGCTGATTTGCGGCGCTAGGACTTCCTCTCGATCTTGAGATCGGCAAGAGATCGTCTACATCAACCACAAGTCGAACTCGTTAAGCTTTGTCGGTCTTCAAGGGTATGTTCTCTACGGATATACATCCGCCTGATGTTTGTATCTAGTAGATAGATCTTGGTACATAGTTCCCATCGTAGGAAAAAAATGTTTTCTATGCTGCGAACCCTACAGTTGTATCAGAGCCGGATCTATGCGTAGATGCTTTACACGGGTAGTACACATATGTGTATGTGGGCGATGATGATCATGTTGTTACTCCTTAGTTGTAATTTTGGATATTGGTGGCATAGTGGGATGAAGCGGCCCGAACAAACTTTACATGTCCTCGCACATGAGACCTGTTCCACGCTTGACATGCAACTAGTTTGCATAAGTGGCTAGCGGGTGTCTGTCTCTCCTACTATAGTAAATATCTATTTTGCAACGAGTTGTCAACAATTTGGTTATCCTCGTCGTGGTTCATGTTCGTAGGTAAGAACGGTTCTATCTCGAAAGCCCTAAGCCACATAAAACTTGCAACGGATAAATTAGAGACGTCTAGTTTAGATTGTTGTTGGGCTAGTGTTATGATATGGTGATGTTGTAAGTAGAAGTATGAGATGATACTCTTACAACATACATAACGTGTAATCTCCATAGACCTTGGACTTACACATATAGGTATGATAGTGATCATACCACGATGCACATGATAGAGATCATATGCGGGAACCATATCATTCCACTAAAAAACATGTGATGTTTGATAGCATCTTATATTGCGTGTTTAGCGCTTTGTTAGCATAATAAGATGATCCCTCATTTAAATATCAAGATAAGAATGTGTTCTTCCTTTAGTATGCACCGATTATGTTTTCGTCACTCCAAGACAACACGTGATGATCGGGTGTTCTTGGATCCACGACCATATTTCAGGTGTAAAACAGTTACACACGCGAATACTAAGGATCTAACTTGGCGAGCCTAGCATGTACAGACATGGCCTCGGAACACGGACCGAAAGGTTAAGCATGAGTCATATAGTAGATATGATGCCCATTTGATGCTCGCCTTTGAAGCTATACCGACTCACGTGATGATCGGACTTGGTGTAGTGGATTTTGTTCATGTAATCACCAAAAAGGCAAGAGGGGTGTCGTTTTTGAGTGGGAGTTCATTCGTAATATGGATTAGTTGAACTCAATCTATCATAAACTTAGTCTAAACTTTACAAATTCTGTTGTAGATGGCACCACCTGCTTTTAATTTCAATGTGTTCATGGAGAAAGAGAAACTTGCAACGAACGGTAGCAACTTTACCGAATGGGCCATGAATTTGAGGATTCTCCTCTCTTATGCACAAAAGCAATATGTGCTAGAAGCGCCGCTAGGCCCCCCACCTTTTGAGGATGCCCCTAACGAGGAGAAGAATGTCTATCAGACTCGTCAGGAGGACCATAACTTAGTTCATTGCGGCATATTGTATGGGCTAGAGCCGGAACTTCGAAAGCGTTTCGAAAATGGCAATGCATTTGATACAATGGGTGAGTTGAAAATGATTTTCGACACACATGATGCTGTAGAGAGCTACAATGCTTCAGAAAAGTTCTTTAGCTGCATTATGGAAGAGCACAACTCCGTTAGTGAGCATGTACTCAAGATGTCGGATTACGCCGATAAGCTTGTGTCCTTGGGAATAACGATTCCCATTGACTTAGGCATCCATCGTGTTCTGCAGTCTCTGCCACCTAGCTATAAGAGCTTTGTGATGAACTATAATATGCAAGGCATGAAGAAGTCTCTCCCCGAGCTTCTGTCAATGCTTAAAACTGCAGAAGTGGAGATCAAAAAGGAACATCAAGTGTTGATGATCAATAGGAACATTGGTTTCAAGAAAGACAAGAAGGGAAAACGGAAGGGAAGTAAGGGCGGAAAGTCGGTTGCCGTGCCTAAAAAGAAACCCCGAGTTGGACCTAAGTCTGATACCGAGTGCTACTATTGCAAGGGGACTGGCCACTAGAAGCTTAATCGCCCCAAGTATTTAAGTGCATAAGAAGGTCGGCAAGGCAAACAAAGGTATATATGATATACATGTTATTGATGTGTACTTGACTAGTGCTCGAAGTAGCACCTAGGTATTTGATACTGGTTCAGTTGCTAATATTTGTAACTCGAATCAGGGGTTGCGGAACAAGCGACCGCTAGCTAGGGGTGAGGTCAAGATGCGTGTCGGCAATGGATCAAGCGTTGATGTGATCGCCGTCGGAACGCTACCTCTCCATTTGCTATCGGGATTAGTTATAAACTTGAATAATTGTTATCTGGTGCCTGCACTGAGCATGAACATTGTATCTGGATCGTGTTTGATGCGAAGTGGTTATTCATTTAAATCCGAGAACAATGGTTGTTCTATTTATATGAATGAAATCTTTTATGGTCATGCACCGATGATGAATGGTTTATTTCTATTAGATCTCGATGATAATGTTACACATATTCATAATGTTGATGCTAAAAGGATTAAACTTAATAACACTATATCCGCATATATGTGGCACTGCCGTCTAGGTCATATTGGCGATAAACGCATGAAGAAGCTCCATTCGGATGGACTTTTGGAATCACTTGATTTTGAATCATTTGATACATGTGAGCCATGCCTTATGGACAAGATGACTAGAACGCTGTTTTCCGGTTCAATGGAATGGGCGACAGATTTATTGGAAATCATACATTCTGATGTATGTGGTCCAATGAGTGTGTCGGCGCGAGGTGGATATCATTATTTTGTTACTTTCACGGATGATTTGAGTAGATACGGTTATATCTACTTGATGAAACACAAGTCTGAAACCTTTGAAAATTTCAAGGAATTTCAGAATAAAGTGGAAAACCATCGTAATAGAAAGATCAAATTTCTACGGTCCGACCGTGGAGGTGAGTATCTAAGTTACGAGTTTAGCACTCACATGAAAGAGTGTGGAATTGTTTCACAACTCACACCTGCCGGAACACCACAGCGAAATGGTGTGTCAGAACGTCGTAATCGTACTTTATTAGATATGGTTCGATCTATGATGTCTCTGGCGGACTTGCCGTTGTCATTTTGGGGTTATGCACTAGAAACCGCTGCATTCACTTTAAATCGGGCACCATCTAAATCCGTTGAAAAGACACCGTATGAATTGTGGTTTGGAAACAAACCTAAGCTGTCATTTCTTAAAGTTTGGGGATGCGATGTTTATGTGAAGAAACTTCAACCGGATAAACTCGAACCCAAAAGGGAAAAATGCGTCTTCATAGGATACCCTAAGGAAACTATTGGGTATTCCTTCTATCACAGATCCGAGGGCAAAGTTTTTGTTGCCAAGAATGGATCCTTTCTAGAGAAAGAGTTTCTCGCGAAAGGTGTGAGTAGTCGAAAGATAGAACTCGAAGAGGTTATTGAACCTTATCTTCAAAGTATGGCGAGTAGCGCAGCGCCGGAAGTCGTTCCGAAGTTGGCTCCACCAGTTGAAGAGGGAACTAATGATAATGATCATGAAACTCCAAAAGAGAATACTACCGAACCTCGCAGGTCTAGCAGGACGCGTGCAGCTCCCGAGCTATACGGAAATCCTGTCATGAATTTCATGGTTGATGAAAATGATGACCCTGCGATGCATGAAGAAGCGATGATGAGCCCGGATTCCAACAAATGGTTAGAAGCCATGAAATCCGAGATGGAATCCATGTATGAAAATCAAGTTTGGAACTTGGTGGAATTACCTCACGACCGAAAGGCCGTGGAGAACAAATGGATTTTCAAAAGGAAAACTGATGTTGATGGTAATGTGATCGTCTATAAAGCTCGACTTGTCGCAAAGGGGTTTCGACAAATTCAAGGAGTTGACTACGATGAGACATTGTCTCCCGTAGCGATGCTAAAGTCAGTTAGGATTATGTTAGCAATTGCTACATATTTCGATTATGAGATATGGCAGATGGATGTCAAAACCGCGTTTCTCAATGGTAATATTGAAGAAGATTTGTATATGATACAACCAAAGGGTTTTATCGATCCTAAGGATGCTAACAAGGTGTGCAAGCTTCAGCGATCCATCTATGGATTGAAGCAAGCATCACGAAGTTGGAATCTCCGCTTTGATGAGGTGATCAAAGAGTTTGGATTTGTCCAAACTTATGGAGAAGCTTGTATTTACAAGAAAGTGAGTGGGAGCAATGTGGCATTTCTGATATTATATGTGGATGACATATTATTGATCGGAAATGATATAGATCTTTTAAACAGTGTTAAAAGTTATCTAAATAGCAAATTTTCAATGAAGGACCTAGGTGAAGCGTCATACATATTAGGCATAAAGATCTATAGAGATAGATCTAGGCGCCTAATAGGGCTATCGCAAAGTACATACCTTGATAAGATTTTAAAGAAGTTTAAAATGGACGGAAGTAAGAAGGGGTTCTTACCTATGTTGCAAGGCAAGACATTGAGTAAGACTCAAAGTCCGGCTTCGGCGGAAGAAAGAGAGATAATGGACAAAGTCCCCTATGCTTCAGCCATAGGCTCTATAATGTACGCCATGCTATGTACAAGACCGGATGTGGCACATGCTATTAGTTTGACTAGTAGGTACCAATCGAATCCAGGTTCGGAACACTGGATAGCGGTCAAGAATATCCTTAAGTACTTACGATGAACTAAGGATGTGTTTCTTGTATACGGAGGTGAAGAAGAGCTCGTCGCTAAGTGTTATGTTGATGCTAGCTTTGACACTGATCCGGATGACTCTAAGTCTCAATCCGGATACATATTTCTCATGAATGGCGGAGCGGTTAGTTGGAGGAGCTCCAAACAACCTGTGGTGGCGGGATCAACAACGGAGGCCGAATATGTTGTTGCTTCGGAAGCGGCTCAGGAAGCAGTTTGGATGAAGGAGTTCATATCTGAACTAGGAGTGGTTGCAAACGCGTTGGACCCAATGGTGATCTATTGTGACAACAATGGTGCCATTGCCAATGCCAAAGAGACAAGGTCTCACAAGCATTCCAAGCATATTAAGCGCCGGTTTCACTCCATCCGCGAGCATGTCAAGGATGGAGATATAAAGATTTGTAAAGTACACACAGATCTCAATGTAGCAGATCTGTTGACTAAAACTCTCCCTAGAGCAAAACATGATCAACACCAGAACTCAATGGGTGTTAGATTTATCACTATGTAACTAGATTATTGTCTCTAGTGCAAGTGGGAGACTGAAGGGAATATGCCCTGAGAGGCAATATTAAAGTGTTTATTATGTGTATTCCAAGTATATGATAGATGTTTATTTTGCATGCTATAATTGTATTAATACGGAAACGTTAATACATGTGTGTTTAATAAACAAACAGAAAGTTCCTAGTTATGCCTCTCTCATAAACTAGCTCGTTGATTAACAAGATGATCAAGGTTTCCTGATCATGGACATTGGATGTTGTTAATAACGGGATCACAACATTAGTGTAATGGTGTGATGAACATTCATCCGAAGTATAGCATTACGATCAAAGTCATTGAGTTTATATTGCTATAACAACTTTCTGTTGATTAACAACGATCGAAGTATAGCATTACGATCACGAAGGATTAGGATCACTTCGTAAGTTGTTATAGCAATATAAACTCAATGACTTTGGCACCACAATGTTTTGCTCTAGGGAGAGTTTTAGTCAACGGATCTGCTACATTGAGATCTGTGTGTACTTTACAAATCTTTATATCTCCATCCTTGACATGCTCGCGGATGGAGTGAAACTGGCGCTTAATATGCTTGGAATGCTTGTGAGACCTTGGCTCTTTGGCATTGGCAATGGCACCATTGTTGTCACAATAGATCACCATTGGGTCCAACGCGTTTGCAACCACTCCTAGTTCAGATATGAACTCCTTCATCCAAATCGCTTCGAGCCGCTCAAGCAAAGAACATATTCGCTGCTTTTTATCCCGCCACCACAGGTTGTTTGGAGCTCCTCCAACTAACTGCTCCGCCATTCATGAGAAATACGTATCCGGATTGATACTTAGAGTCATCTGGATCGATGTCAAAGCTAGCGTCGACATAACACTTAGCGACGAGCTCTTCTTCACCTCCATATACAAGAAACATATCCTTAGTTCTTCGCAAGTACTTAAGGATATCCTTGACCGCTTTCCAGTGTTCCAAACCTAGATCCGATTGGTACCTACTAGTCAAACTAATAGCATGTGCCACATCCAGTCTTGTACATAACATGGCGTACATTATAGAGCCTATGGCTGAAGCATAGGGGACTTTGTCCATTATCTCTCTTTCTTCCGCCGTAGCCGGACTTTGAGTCTTACTCAATGTCGTGCCTTGCAACATAGGTAAGAACCCCTTCTTACTTTCATCCATTTTGAACTTCTTTAAAATCTTATCAAGGTATGTACTTTGCGATAGCCCTATTAGGCTCCTAGATCTATCTCTATATATCTTTATGCCTAATATGTGTGATGCTTCACCTAGGTCCTTCATTGAAAATTTGATGTTTAGATAACTTTTAACACTATTTAAAAGATCTATATCATTTCCAATCAATAATATGTCATCCACATATAATATCAGAAATGCCACATTGTTCCCACTCACTTTCTTGTAAATACAAGCTTCTCCATAAGTTTGGACAAATCCAAACTCTTTGATCACCTCATCAAAGCGGAGATTCCAACTTCGTGATGCTTGCTTCAATTCATAGATGGATCGCTGAAGCTTGCACACCTTGTTAGCATCCTTAGGATTGACAAAACCCTTTGGTTGTATCATATACAACTCTTCTTCAATATTGCCATTGAGTAACGCGGTTTTGATATCCATCTGCCATATCTCATAATCGAAATATGCAGCAATTGCTAACATAATTCTAACTGATTTTAGCATCAATACAGAAGATAATGTCTCATCGTAGTCAGCTCCTTGAATTTGTCGAAACCCCTTTGCGACAAGTCGAGCTTTATAGACAGTCACATTACCATCAGCATTAGTTTTTCTTTTGAATATCCATTTATTCTCCACAGCCTTTCGGTCGTGAGGTAAGTCCACTAAGTTCCAAACTTGATTTTCATACATGGATTCCATCTCGGATTTCATGGCTTCTAACCATTTGTTGGAATCCAGGCTCATCATCGCTTCTTCATACGTCGCAGGGTCATCATTTTCTTCAACCATGAAATTCATCGGGAGCTGCACGCGTCCTGCTAGACCTGCGAGGTTTGGTAGTACTCTCTTTCGGAGTTTCATGATCATTATCAGTAGTTCCCTCTTCAACTGGTGAAGCCAACTCCGGAACAACTTCCGGTGCTGCGCTACTCGCCATACTTTGAAGAGAAGGTTCAATAACCTCTTCGAGTTCTACCTTCTGACTACTCACACCTTTCTCGAGAAACTCTTTCTCTAGAAATGATCCATTCTTGGCAACAAAAACCTTGCCTTCTGATCTGTGATAGAAGGAATACCCAATTGTTTCCTTAGGGTATCCTACGAAGACGCATTTTCCGCTTTGGGTTCGAGTTTATCCGGTTGAAGTTTCTTCACATAAACATTGCATCCCCAAACTTTAAGAAATGACAGCTTAGGTTTGTTTCCAAACCATAATTCATACGGTGTCTTTTCAACGGATTTAGATGGTACCCGATTTAAAGTGAATGCAGTAGTTTCTAGTGCATAACCCCAGAATGACATCAGCAAGACCGTCAGAGACATCATAGATCGAACCATATCCAATAAAGTACGATTACGATGTTCCGACACACCATTTCTTGGTGGTGTTCCGTCATGTGTGAGTTGTGAAAAAATTCCACACTCTTTCATGTGAGTGCTAAACTTGTAACTTAGATACTCACCTCCACGGTCGGACCGTAGAAATTTGATCTTTCTATTACGATGATTTTCCACTTCATTCTGAAATTCCTTGAACTTTTCAAAGGTTTCAGACTTGTGTTTCATCAAGTAGATATAACCGTATCTACTCAAATCATCTATGAAAGTAACAAAATAACGATATCCACCTCGCGCCGACACACTCATTGGACCACATATATCAGAATGTATGATTTCTAATAAATCTGTCACCCATTCCATTGAACCGGAAAACGACGTTCTAGTCATCTTGTCCATAAGGCATGGCTCACATGTAGCAAATGATTCAAAATCAAGTGATTCCAAAAGTCCATCCGAATGGAGCTTCTTCATGCGTTTAACGCCAATATGACCTAGACGTCAGTGCCACATATATGCGAATATATCATCATTAAGTTTAATCCTTTTAGCATCAACATTATGAATATGTGTAACACTATTATCGAGATCCAATAGAAATAAACCATTCATCATCGGTGCATGACCATAAAAGATTTCATTCATGTAAATAGAACAACCATTGTTCTCAGATCTAAATGAATAACCACTTCACATCAAACACGATCCATTTACAATGTTCATGCTCAGTGTTGGCACCAGATAACAATTATTCAAGTTCATTACGAATCCCGGCGGCAACTAGAGAGGCAGCGTTTCGACGGTGATCACATCAATGCTTGATCCATTGCTGACACACATCTTGATCTCACCCCTTGCTAGCGGTCGCTTGTTCCGCAGCCCCTGATTCGAGTTACAAATATTAGCAACTGAACCGGTATCAAATACCTAGGTGCTAGTGTGAGCACTAGTCAAGTACACATCAATAACATGTATATCATATATACCTTTGTTTACCTTGCCGGCCTTCTTGTCTGCCAAATACTTGGGGCAGTTGCGCTTCCAGTGGCCAGTCCGCTTATAATAGTAGCACTTGGTATCAGACTAAGGTCCAACTCGGGGTTTCTTTTCATGCACGGCAACCGACTTTCCGCCCTTACTTCCCTTCCATTTTCCCTTCTTGTCTTTCTTGAAACCAGTGTTCTTATTGATCATCAACACTTGATGTTCCATTTTGATCTCCACTTCTGTAGTTTTAAGCATTGACAGAAGCTCGGGGAGAGACTTCTTCATGCCTTGCATATTATAGTTCATCACGAAGCTCTTATAGCTAGGTGGCGTAGACCGCAACACGATGGATGCCTAAGTCAATGGGAATCGTTATTCCCAAGGACACAAGCTTATCCACAGAATCCGACATCTTGAGTACATGCTTCACGGAGTTGTGCTCTTCCATCATGCAGCTAAAGAACTTTTCAAGCATTGTAGCTCTCACTAAAGATGTGTGTCAAAAACATTTTCAACTCACCCATTGTATCAAATGCATTGCCTTCAAACGCTCAAGTTCCGCCTATCCCATACAATATGCCACAATGAACTGTTGTGGTCCTCCGACGAGTCCGATAGACATTCTTCTCCCGCTGTGTCAGGCATCATCAAAGGTGGGGATTTAGGGCGCTTCTAGCAGATATTGCTTTTGTGTAGCAGAGAGGAGAATCCTCAAATTCATGGCCCATTCGGTAAAGTTGCTATCGTTCGTTGCAAGTTTCTCTTTCTCCATAAACACATTGAAATTAAAAGCGGGTGGTGCCATCTACAACAGAATTTATAAAGTTTGGACTAAGTTTATGATAAATTGAGTTTAACTAATCTACATTACGAATGAACTCCCACTCAAAAACGACATCCCTCGTGCCTTTTTGGTGATTACATGAACCAAATCCACTACACCAAGTCCGATCATCACGTGACTCGGTGTAGCTTCAAAGGCGAGCATCAAATGGGCATCATATCTACTATATGACTCATGCTTAACCTTTCGGTCCATGTTCCGAGGCCATGTTTGTACATGCTAGGCTCGCCAAGTTAGAACCTTAGTATTCGCGTGTTTAATTGTCTTACACCCGAAATATGGTCGTGGATCCAAGAACACCCGATCATCACGTGATGTCTTGGAGCGGCGAAAACATAATCGGTGCATACTTAAGGAAGAACACATTCTTATCTTGATATTTAAATGAGGGATCATCTTATTATGCCAATAAAACGCCAAACAAGCAATATAAGATGCTATCAAACATCACATGTTTATTAGTGAAATGATATGGTTCCCGCATATGATCTCTATCATGTGCACCGTTGTATGATCACTATCATACCTTTACGTATAAGGCCAAGGTCTATGGAACTTACACGTTATGTATGTTGTAAGAGTATCATCTCATACTTCTACTTACAACATCATAACACTAGCCCAGCAACAATCTAAACTAGACGCCTCTAATTTATCCATTGCAAGTTTTATGTGGCTTAGGGCTTTCGAAGATAGAACCGTTATTACCAACGAACATGAACCACAACGAGGATAACCAAATTGTTGATAAATCGTTATAAAATAGATATTGACTATAGTAGGAGAGACAGACACCCGCTAGCCACTTATGCAAACTAGTTGCATGTCAAGCGTGGAACAGGTCTCATGTGCGAGGACATGTAAAGTTTGTCCGGGCCGCTTCATCCCACTATGCCACCAATATCCAAAATTACAACTAAGAAGCAACAACATGATCATCATCGCCCACATACACATATGTGTACTACCCGTGTAAAGCATCTACGCATAGATCCGGCTCTGATACAACTGTAGGGTTCGCATCATAGAAAACATTTTTTTCCTACGATGGGAACTATGTACCAAGATCTATCTACTAGATACAAACAATGGATGGATGTATATTTATAGAGAACATACCCTTGAAGACCGACAAAGCTTACCGATTTAAACTCGTGGTTGATGTAGACGATCTTTTGCCGATCTCAAGATCGAGAGGAAGTCCTAGCGCCGCAAAACAACAGCGCATTCGTGCTCGCACACACGTACAAGACACCGAGCAACCTCCGCCTCCTCGCTCCAGCGATGCAGCGGAAGCACAACCCTTTCTTGCCGAATAGCCACCGAGAATATGTATCTCGCTAGTCCGAGACCATGGGGGATAAATTCTAGAGGGGGGGAGAGATCCTTCACGAGGAGGTGTGAGTGAGAGAGAGGAGAGGGGGTGCCTTTTAATTGATGAGGGGGCACCCAAGGGGGTGGCCGCCGGCCATGGGGGATGCCCCCCCTCCTTCATTCATGTGGGTGGACACTCCACTCACAAAAATCTCTTCAATTCCCTCCACTCAAAATCCCACTCAAAATTGCTATTAAATTTCCACCAAATTTAATGCAAACTCTCATTAAATAAAACTCCTTCTATTTATTCAGAATTTTGTCAATTACTTTAATGACAAACATTCACATATAACCCCTTGTTAGTATTTCATTTCACATGCAAAAACACTTTCTGTAATTTCACCTGAAAACCTGTTTCGATATCTAGTGAAATAAATTCCTGCGCTTATTATTCTTTCCGGCATAAAACTTTTGCTCCAATTGGATGTCAGTGTCCCTTAAGTGTGCCACTCTACGGTTCGCGAATAATGTGGACATGATCGAGACCCTTCTCTGATCAATAATCAGAAGCGGGACCTGGAGATCCATACTGACTCCCACACATTCAACGATGACTTTCCTATGATCGTCGGAACCTTTTATGCTAGTATCTTAATCCCTTTGTTTCACGATATATTACATGTCCGAGATTCGATCATCGGTATCTCCATACCTAGTTTGATCTCATTACCGACATGCACTCTTTTCTTGTTCCCGTGATATAACATTCTAGTGATCAAATCACTTGCTTACAAGCTAACCAATGTGATATCACCGAGAAGGTCCAGAGTATATCTATCTGTCATCGGGATGAACAGATTCTACTCTCCATCCATAAGCCTCAACATAACACTTTAGTAGTTCTGAAGCCATCTTTATAATCACCCAGTTACGGTGTGACGTTTGATGTCATGAAGAAACTCTTCCGGTGTTAGTGATTGACATGATCTTATGGTCTAAGGATTAGGATCACTCCGTAAGTTGTTATAGCAATATAAACTCAATGACTTTATCGTAATGCTATACTTCGGATGAATGTTCATCACATCATTACACTAATGTTGTGACCTCGTTATTAACAACATCCAATGTCTATGATCAGAAAATTTTGATCATCTTGTTAATCAACGAGCTAGTTTATGAGAGAGGCATAAATAGGAACTTTCTGTTTGTTTATTAAACACACATGTATTAATGTTTCCGTATTAATACAATTATAGCATGCAAAATAAACATCTATCATATACTTGGAATACACATAATAAACACTTTATTATTGCCTCTCAGGGCATATTCCCTTCAGAAAAATGTCCTATTGTAGCAAAAAGAATGAACTCGCTGGAGATATCGCCGGTGGCTGCCGTAGCAAAACCGATTTTGCCGAGCACTTTCGTCAAAAGAATCGTAGCAAATACTTTGTGCTATTGTAGCAAAAACATAGAACAGAAATAGGAAAAAATGTTATTATTATAGCATCGCCCTGTAGCAAAATCTCAAAACGCATTAGTTGGTTGGGTAGCATTACAACACTTCATTTGTAGCAACGACGACCACTTTCAGTAGCATCATCGTACCGCATGTGTAGCACCGTGCAGTCGTCGTCTCTACGTGAAGCAGTCGCCGCTTTGCACGGAGGTGCGGCAGGGTGGAGGCGGAACAGCAGGGTTCCCTGGGCACGTCGACCATGTAGGTGGCTTCCATCTCCGACGACCGGCAACACTGGTAGGTGTAGGCGAAGCAGCAGGCGCCCTTTGAGTGTCAACCATGGTGGGTGGCCTAGAAGGACCCCCTCCCTCGCCGGAGGTGGGAGAGAGGTGAGCGGCAGGGAAGAGTGCCTACTTCGGCGATGGCTGTAGCTGCCTGCTCCGGGCCAAATTCGATGTGAGTGCCCTGCTCCGGTTGTAGCGGCGGTGGCAATGAGTGCCCTGCTCCGGTGGTGGTGCCTGCTATGGTGGGTTGGCCGGCGGCGGCGGGTGGCTGTTCCATCGGACGACAGCCAGCGAGGTAGCAGCGGTGCAGATGGAGACGGAGTTCGATTTTGTGTACGTCTCGTGGGGAAGAGATAAGAGATCTGGACTGGATAGGTCCAGCATAGTTTTAAAAACTAGACCGGTTCACTGGTTAAACCGGAAAAAACCAGAACCAGAGGCCTCGTCGGTTTTTTAAACACACTGAACCGTTTAGCTAACGAACCAGAAAAACCCGGACAAAAAGCAGTCGAACCAGTGGTTTAATAGAAAATCGGTCAGTGGTCCAACCAGTGAAAAACCATCCATAGAAAAAAATATCGCGCTGAGGCTAGGATTCAGTCGCGTGACCTCCTAGCTCAAGCAAACAAAAGCTTCAATGCCCTAGCCAATTGGCCCAACTAGTGTTTGTGTCACGTATGCTCTAAATATGTGTATCTTTTCTAACATATTAGTATTTTTTTCTTAATAAACCAACATTGAACCAATTTAAACCGACGGTTTAACCATTAAACCGCGAACCGAAGATCTCACCGGTTTGATTGCCGGTCCGTTTTTTAAATTATGGGTCCAGTAGAGACACATAGGGTGAAACGGTTGACATGGAGGAAGGCGGACGTCCCGACCCATGGGATGGCGCGCGTGATATCCCCGGGAAGGAGTATCTTTTTTTTGTGATATATTTTTAGAGCGAAATATGTACACTAGATCAAGCGCGGCTGGACCACACACTAGACGTGCCAACAATATCAGATCGACACGATTCAAAAAAAGAAGATAATTATATGATCGACACGCATAAGAGAAAATTCAATCTCAAGGAAAAAAAATCAAACGAAGACAACTTCAATCCGAAGAAAAATATGTTAAAAATATCCCAGGAAAATCGGGGATAAAATCCCCGCTTAACTAGGAGGGTGCGGTTCCTACCTGGAACCGACGTCCCGCTCCCCGACGGTTCCTTCCGGAGAAACACCGATAGCCATCGATCTAGGAACTGCCTAATCGATGCCGTCTTTCAGAGAACCGACATATTACCGATTGTATAAAAGCTTGGTCAATCATCAATAAAGAAAAAAGGGTTTCATTCTTGTCTCTCGCTGTCAACCTTTCTAGTTCTAACACGTTATCAGCACAGCTCCGGCGAGGATTCCGACGATCACCGGAATTAGAGAAAAGAGGTAAGAAACATGCCTCGTCCGATGCCCCTGTTTCTCCGTCGCTTCGCCGCCGACGCCGCCATGGAATTGGGGTTCGCCACCACGCCGCCGCCTTGACGACCGCCGCGCTACGGTGATGGGCGATTGCCGCCGCCACGGTGCAGAGGCTACCGTGGCGCCGCCATGGCCTGCGTGTTCCCGTGGTGCGGCGCTGCGCCGACGGTGCGCCCCTTTGCGCCG
Source organism: Avena insularis (assembly GCA_023614405.1). NCBI lineage: Eukaryota > Viridiplantae > Streptophyta > Magnoliopsida > Poales > Poaceae > Avena > Avena insularis. Next base: position 84,430,474 of record CM042695.1, on the reverse strand, counting down.
CCAATCCCGGATCGCTTCTAGCCGTCCGGCAGCCGCCGATTTGGGGCGGCGACGTCGATCCTGTACTCGCGCCACCGCCGCCGCCATTCTGGTGCCAGGAACACGGGTGGGTAGTTTGCCCACTACACGTGTATGGAAGCGGCACGGGACAAGCCCCAGATGACGACGTCGCGGGCGCCGCGCTGCAGCCCCCAACGGCTCTCGCCGGCATGGGCGGCCGGCTGTCGCCACCTCCGTCTTCGACTTGAGGCCCGCCCGACGCCATCGAATCCGCGCCAGCCGCCTCCGACCCCATGGTCGCCGAGATCGGCACCGTGTGCCGCTCAGATGCCGCCGTCGAGGCGCCTCGCTTGGAGCACGAGGCGACTTCGTTCGCCGTCCAAGCCGATCGAGCAACGCGCTTCACCATGGACTCCGGCGTGCGCAGCTTCACGAGCGCCGCCCATGGCGATGCGGTCGCGCCACCGAGGCTGTCGTCCCCAACACCGGCCTCTCCTCCTTCACCGCGCCCGGGATCTCGCCGCCGCCTCATGCCCTTCGGCTCCCTGGCCCCCAGCCCGGCCGAGCTGCTGGCGGCGCGCCGGAACTTGAGCCCAGCCATGTTGGCCTCGCCAACGGCGTCGCCAGATATCGCTTTCCGATGCCTCCTCCGACGAGGAGGCCCGTGGCGAGGAGCAGCCCGCCGGTGTGACCCGCCATGTGCCGCTGGTTCTCGGTACGGCAGGCTCGCTGGTTCCAAGGTGGAGTTGGAGAAGATAAGGTCGCTGTATTGATTGGGAAGATGCGTCTCCCGTGGCCCCTGTTTGCCTTTATCTCTTCGAGTGAATAAAAATCTGTTTCTGCTTTGCCGCATGCAATCAGTACATCGCATGCAAGTGCAGCACAGTACTAGCAGCTTCTGGTTTTGTCTAGTATTTGTCTGTTTGCTACTTTAAGTATAGTTTTCTTTTAACAACTATCTTAGTAGTAAATTTGTCTGTTGTAAATTATGTTAAAATCAGTACATTGTACTGTTAATTTGTCGAGTACTATGTGTATTCCAAAAATATTTGATGTAATATATTTCCGTGTGTGTGCACATGTTGAGATTTATTACATTCATAGTTTGCAATTGAGATTTTCAATTTCTTGCAATAGATCAATTCATCGTCTTAATTGAGTCATTTTGACTCGATACAAACCGCAATTGGTATGCAAAATTCAAAGTGATTTCTTTAAATTGATGTTTTGGGAACACAAGGTAGTGGCCAGATCTACTGCACTGCAGATTATCACCACTACTGTTTAAAGCCTACATTTTGTCATTTTTGACACTATGATTGCTTAACAATGTGCTCTCCCAAACATTTTATTAAGTCATGACATAAGGCATTAGAAGTATGAGTATCTACTGATTTCATCAGATTATACTCCCTAGTGCTGCGAGACGGACTCCGAATATTCTTTGGAGATTATCTACAATGTGTCATACTTAACAATTTGAAGTTCACACTAATGATTTCAAGCCCACTTCTTGAAGTCATCATTTAATTTTGCATAGTTCATTACAACATGACCATGATGGATTTTGATTTACCGAACGTAGATTAATATTCTCTGGTTTACCATGTAGGTAACCGATGGCTGGCAAAGAGTTCGATTCACTCGAGCTTAACGGCCACAACTACCCTACATGGGCCATGGACATCAAGATCGCTCTTGCGTCCCGTGGGATAGTGCGTGCCATCCAGAACCCGGACGACCCCCTTCCGGCTGGAGCCGCACCACTGAGAGAAGAGCAGAAATATGCTGCCTTGTACATTATAAGGCATCATATTCACCCGGATCTTAAGTCCGAGTATTTGGAGGAGGAATCCCCATTTACTTTGTTTCAGGCCCTCAAGACGAGGTATGAAAAGCAGAAGGCAGTTGTCCTGCCCGAAGCACTTCATGATTGGACTCATCTTCGATTCCAGGACTTTAAGTCCGTCGGGGATTACAATCATGAGGTTCATAAGATAAGTTCCAAGTTGCGCTTTTGCGAGAAGGAACCTACAGATGCGGAAAAGATAGAAAAAACTCTATCCACTATGCTCCCATCTGAAAGGCTCCTCCAAAGAATACAGCTTCATGACTACCGTGTCTATTCAGACCTTATTCATATCCTACTTCAGGCTGAAAAGCATGATGAGCTTCTTGCTAAGAATGGCTCTCGGCGGTTGGTTCCCAACCTTGCGGAAGTTCATATGAATGTCGCGAACGGAAGAAAGTTCGGTGGCGCCTTCAACGGCAACCAATCGAACTTCAAGGGTAGCGTAAGCGCAACCGAACATCGAAGCATCGGACCGTGGGAAAGGCACAAAGCCAAAGTATGACAAAACTAGGCTTTGTGACAAGTGTGGATGCTACACGCATCCTACTAACAAGTGCAAGACCCCAAAGCATCTGGCAATCCTCTACCAGCAATCCCAAGGACGCAAGGCACCTCAAGGGAAAAGGTTTGAAGCCAACTTCAACCTTCATCCAGATGGCACCAATGGAGCTGGTTGTTCGCAAGATGCTCCTCCTGGACCTAGCAACACCATGACTCTCCAAAGATCTCGAGGACCCTATGAGCATGGAGAACATGATGATTGAGTACGCCTCAAACGACATGTTTGGAGACTTCGACTAGTCCCACTATCTCCTTAGTGGTCACTTTATTTTATGTCCATTTGTGATGTTGTAATAAGAATATAAGTATTGTTGTTGTCATGTATATTGTATCAGCACTTTGATATAATAAAGATTGTATTCTATGTATCTAAATAAGGTTTTCTTATTGAAAATTCTTCATTTTATATATAGCTCTCTACGGGGACAATCCGATGGAAGAGGAATTATGCCTTGTGGACAGTGCTACCACAAACTCCATACTGAGGGAGTTGAAATATTTTCAGACTCTAAAAAAGATGAATGGAGATATTTTGACTATCGCTGGACGCGATACGGTAATTGTTGGCACTGGGCGTGCCATATTTACCCTCCCAAATGGTACACAAGTGACAATTGAGGATGCCTTGTTGTATCCCGATTCGTCACGTACCTTAATCAGTTATCGAGATATCCGTAAGAATGGTTTTCATATTGAAACCCATGAAGACAACAAAGAAGAGTATCTGCTCTTCACAAAAGATAACGGATATGGCAAGCAAGTACTTGAAAAAATTCCTTCTCTGTCGTTCGGACTGTACTATACGTACATCAAGCCCGTAGAACATGTTGCTTATAAGGTAATCTTCCAGAATGTTGACGCATTTCAAACTTGGCATGATCGCCTAGGCCATCCCGGCATCGGGATGATGAGGAAGATTACTAGCAATTCCATTGGTCATAATTTGCATGAGTCTAAATTCCCTCAGTCATCAGACTTTGTGTGTACATCATGTGCCACAGGGAAGCTAATTTTGAGGCCTTCACACCTCAAAATACAAGTTGAACCACTTCAGGGTGATATTTGTGGTCCTATCCAACCATTATCCGGACCATTTAGGTATTTCATGGTTTTGATTGACGCATCTACACGATGGTCACATGTGTGTCTTCTTTCCACACGAAACCATGCATTTGCCAAGATAATGAGGGAAGTAATTAAGTTACAGGCCCATTATCCAGAAAGTCGAATTAAATCAATTCGCATGGACAATGCTGCAGAATTCTCTTCACGCGCCTTCAATGACTATTGCATGGCCTTGGGGATTGAAGTTCAGCACTCTGTTCCATATGTACACACTCAAAATGGTTTGGCTGAGTCCCTAATAAAGAGGATCAAACTCATTGCAAGACCTTTGTTAATGAATTGCAGCTTGCCAACTTCGTGTTGGGGTCACGCGGTTTTACACGCTGCTGACCTAATCCAATTGCGACCTCGCATATCACAGTACTTCCCTACGCAATTGGTACGTGGAAATCCTCCACATTTCCCATCTACGTAAGTTCGGATGTGCTACATACATCCCGATCTCACCACCACAGCGGACATCCATGGGCCCACACAGAAAACTAGGGATCTATGTGGGGTACAAATCGCCGTCGATTATTAAGTACCTGGAACCCCTTACTGGGGATCTATTCTCAGCCCGTCACGCCGATTGCATATTTGATGAGGAACATTTTCCGGCATTAGGGGGAGATTTCAAGTACCAGAAAGAATGCCCGGAAATTGATTGGAATGCTATCGCCATTTCAACCTCTGATCCACGTACCCAAGAGACCGAACTCCAAGTTCGGAAAATTATCAATTTGCAACATCTTGCAAATAATCTGATTCATTCTTGATCTAAAAGGTGTTACTAAATCCTGGAAACCGGCCAGAAATGCACCCGAAAGAGTGGAGGTACCAACAAAAACCACTCAACTCCCTGATCCTAAAAAGAGGGGGAGTAGTACGGCCATTGACCCGGAACCTGCTTCTCGCAAGCAACAAAGGAGAGAGAGGAGAAAATCCTCCAAATCGGTAAATGCAAGTCAGCTCAACGTTGACGAACACCTTATGGGTAGTATACACCCAGTGGAAGGGCAATCTCCACAACCCAGCTCCATCTTGCACACACTGGCTGGGACATCGGAACACCTAGACTCACGCATATTGGGAAATCACGAAGAGTCATCAAGGGTGCATGAGATATCCACCAACTATATCAATTCTGGAGAATCATTCAACCGTAAGTCTACGATTGTCGACACTTATTTTTCTGCTACAATTGCTGATACCCTTCTCAATGATCATGATCCAAGGACTATTGTTGAGTGTGAGAAACGCCCATGGCCTAAATGGAAGGAAGCAATACAAGCAGAACTTGCTTCGCTCAATAAAAGGAAGGTATTCACAGAAGCAATACCAACACCTCCCAATGTTTTCCCTGTGGGATTCAAATGGGTTTTCCTCCGGAAACGGAATGAGAACAATGAGGTGGTGAGATACAAAGCGAGGCTCGTAGCACAGGGTTTCACGCAGAGACCCGGCATTGATTTCAATGAGACATATTCTCCAGTAATGAGTGGTATCACTTTCCGATATCTTATATCTTTGGCAGTGCAAAATCGTCTATCTATGCAGTTGATGGATGTCGTGACCGCATATCTTCTGGTCACTAGATTCGGACATATACATGAAGGTTCTGATGGAGTCTGTCCCGAATGCAAGCGCTAAACGCAAAATGTCCGTAAACTGAACAAGTCTTTATACGGCTTGAAATCGGGACGGATGTGGTACAACCGACTTAGTGAGTTCCTTCTTGAAGGGTTACTCCAACAATGATATTTGTCCATGTGTCTTCATCAAGAAGTCCTCTTCAGGATTTTGCATCATTTCAGTGTATGTCGATGATCTCAACATCATTGGAAACGCACAAGATATTGATGAAGCACGCAATCATCTAAAGACAGAATTTGAGATGAAGGATTTGGGTCAAACCAAATTTTGCTTGGGTCTCCAACTCGAGCACCTTCCCTCAGGAATAATGGTACACCAAGATGCCTATATCCAGAAAATATTGGAGAAATTCAATATGGACAAATCCTATCCATCTAAAACTCCCATGGTGGTTCGTTCTCTAGACGTCGGGAAAGATCCGTTCAGGCCAAGGGATGATGGAGAAGAGATGTTGGGACCCGAGGTTCCATATCTCAGTGCCATTGGTGCGCTCATGTATCTTGCAAATTGTACGAGACCTGACCTCGCATTTGCAGTGAATCTACTTGCTAGACACAGCGCAGCTCCCACCAAACGCCATTGGTCGGGAGTCAAGAATGTCTTTCGATATCTCCAAGGCACAAAGGATCTTGGCCTATACTTTCAGTTCCAGAGAAATCTGGACTCCAATATGATCGGATACACTGATGCTGGCTACTTATCTGATCCCCACAATGCCAGGTCACAGACCGGCTTTGTGTTCCTACATGGTGGAACTGCTATATCATGGAAGTCTTCGAAACAGACTCTGGTTGCCACTTCTACCAATCATTCTGAAATAATTGCATTATATGAGGCATCACGCGAATGTGTGTGGCTTCGCAGAATGATAAACCACATACAAAAGTCATGTGGAATTGGTTCTATCGAATCACCTACCATTATCTATGAGGATAATGCGGCTTGTGTTGCACAAATGCAAACAGGATACATCAAGAGCAATATCACTAAGCATATTGCCCCTAAATTGTTTTATCCTCATGAGCTCCAAAAGAGCGGGGAAATAAACATCTTGCAAGTAAAGTCATGTGATAATCTCGCTGACCTATTCACGAAGTCTCTGCCAACTTCAACATTCCAAAAATATATTCATGGAATTGGTATGCGACGGCTTCGAGATTTGCAAGAATCAGGGGAAGTGTCTTCCTGAATTATGCCTGTTCAAAGCATCATATTATACTCTTTTTCCCTTGATGAGTTTACTATTCAGGTTCTCATTAAGGTTTTTAATGAGGTAATATCAACATAAGGTCATATGTCATACTATCCGTTTTCCCCATCGGGGTTTTTAAGATGGTATAAACGACATATTTATTGACCTCTAGATTATATGGATTTATTTCATATTGAGTTAACAGAGGCAATAATTATTATATGTTGTGCCATTTTCTCCTTATTTTCCTACAGGATTTTTGAAGGAGTTTTAACAGCATATCCTATCATACTCCTCACATTTTTCCCACAGGGTTTTTAGAGGAGATTTAATCGTGATGATGAATTGCTATCTGATCAAGCGGTGATTAGGGAAGTGTTAAAATATCCCAGGAAAATCGGGATAAAATCCCGCTTAACTAGGAGGTGCGGTTCCTACCGAACCGAAGCGTCCGCTTCAAGCCAGTTCCTTAGGAGAAACACCGATAGCCATCGATCTAGGAACTGCCTAATCGATGCCGTCTTTCAGAGAACCGACATATTACCGATTGTATAAAAGCTTGGTCAATCATCAATAAAGAAAAAAGGGTTTCATTCTTGTCTCTCGCTGTCAACCTTTCTAGTTCTAACAAAATACACGTCGATAAGCATAGCGGGCCACACACGTCATCTACGTTGACAAACAAACGAGCCCTCTAACGGCGTGAGAAGGACCTAACGGCTACCAACCCCAACGCCCAACGCCCGACGCCCGACGCCCGACGCCCAGGAAACGGGGCGCAACGGAGCCGCCATCCTTCTCGAACCCTCCGCCAGGCTCGCCTGCCGCGTCGGACACGTCCAGGAAATTGCGTGGCGGAGACGAGCACGAGAGGTACCCATCGAACGGACGGAGCCGTCACGGCACGGGATTCCTTCCCCGACCCGGCCCGCCCCGACCCGCCTTAAATAGCCGCCCCCTGCTCGCCTCCGATCCTCACCACCGCTCCAAGCAACGGAACGAACAAATCCCCTATCGATCTCGTCTCCAATCGCATCGAAGCTCGGCGAATCCTCCTCCGCATCAAGGTACCGCGCCTCCTCCCCCTTCTCCCTGTCCCTTCTAGATCTCCTTCATCGTTGTATGGTTCGAGGTGTATTGCTGTAGGATTCGGTTGGTTCCTGCTCGTAGATGCTTGGTCTGATGTTGCTGTTGGCCGAAGTTAGGCGGTCGATCTGTTCGTTCACGCTAGATCTGTGATCGATCTAGCGAATTCGTGGGGATTTTACTTGGTACATCTCATGCTGTTTCCGCCAATTTGTGGAGCGGGATACTGTGTAGATCTGTTTGTGGTCAGGTTGAGTTCCTGATGCCGTACGGTTCCAATTAGTTAGTCCCTGCTTGTTATTTGCGTATTACTCCTGAGCAATAATTTTCTCCCCAGACGCGTATACTGCTTGATCGGTTGCTCTTTATTTGATAATCATCGTTGTAATATGCCTTTTAGGCCACATAATCTGGGTTTGTAGTTTGGCCAACCTGTAGCTTAGATGATATGCATGCTCATCAGATGTGATTAGAAATCAGCTGCTCTTTATTTATTGGTCACATCATCGTAATATGCTTCTTTGTCCGGGTATAAACTAGGTTTGTGGTTTGGCCGACATGTAGCTTAGATATCAGCTATGGTTTTCTCGAGATAGATTATATCTTCAGACTTGTTTGGTTATACATCAGATGTGGTTAGATATCAGCTGCTCTTTATTGGCCACACCATCTTAACATGCTTCTTTGTGTAGCTTAGATATCAGCTACGGTTTTCTTGAGATAGATTATATCTTCAGATTTGTTGTTTATGTGTAAGAAACCTAATAGTCTGTTCACATCTTTCGGATCAAGATACATGCTTGTTAGTTGACTGTATGCTTGATGCTTATCTAATAACTGATTAGCATGCGATGTTTATCTAATAACTGATTAACATCCGATGTTTATCTAATAACTGATTAACATCCGATGTTTGGTCCTGTTCCTTGGTCTACCTTTTGAGACTAACCATCCTATTTTGTTCTCTGCAGATGCAGATCTTTGTGAAGACCCTCACTGGCAAGACTATCACCCTTGAGGTGGAGTCCTCTGATACCATTGACAACGTCAAGGCCAAGATCCAGGACAAGGAGGGCATCCCCCCGGACCAGCAGCGCCTCATCTTCGCTGGCAAGCAGCTGGAGGACGGCAGGACCCTGGCTGACTACAACATCCAGAAGGAGTCCACCCTTCACCTTGTCCTCCGTCTCCGTGGAGGCATGCAGATCTTCGTCAAGACCCTCACTGGCAAGACCATCACCCTTGAGGTGGAGTCCTCTGACACCATTGACAACGTCAAGGCCAAGATCCAGGACAAGGAGGGCATTCCCCCGGACCAGCAGCGCCTCATCTTCGCTGGCAAGCAGCTGGAGGACGGCAGGACCCTGGCCGACTACAACATCCAGAAGGAGTCCACCCTTCACCTTGTCCTCCGTCTTCGTGGAGGCATGCAGATCTTCGTCAAGACCCTCACTGGCAAGACCATCACCCTTGAGGTAGAATCCTCCGACACCATTGACAACGTCAAGGCCAAGATCCAGGACAAGGAGGGCATTCCCCCGGACCAGCAGCGTCTCATCTTCGCCGGCAAGCAGCTGGAGGATGGTCGCACCCTTGCCGACTACAACATCCAGAAGGAGTCCACCCTCCACCTGGTGCTCCGCCTGCGTGGTGGTATGCAGATATTTGTGAAGACCCTGACCGGGAAGACCATCACTCTGGAGGTTGAGAGCTCGGACACCATCGACAACGTCAAGGCCAAGATCCAGGACAAGGAGGGTATTCCCCCGGACCAGCAGCGCCTCATCTTTGCCGGCAAGCAGCTGGAGGATGGCCGCACCCTCGCCGACTACAACATCCAGAAGGAGTCCACCCTCCATCTGGTGCTGCGCCTCCGTGGTGGTATGCAGATCTTTGTGAAGACCCTGACTGGAAAGACCATCACTCTGGAGGTTGAGAGTTCAGACACCATCGACAACGTCAAGGCCAAGATCCAGGACAAGGAGGGTATCCCCCCGGACCAGCAGCGTCTCATCTTTGCCGGCAAGCAGCTGGAGGATGGACGTACCCTTGCTGACTACAACATCCAGAAGGAGTCCACCCTCCACCTGGTGCTCCGCCTCCGCGGTGGTCAGTAAGTGTCTTGGTGTTGGAGCTGCTGCTGTGCTGTGGTTGTCTGGTCGGCTGCGGCTGCCCTGTATCCCTTGAAGTGAAGTCTGTCTCTGTGTCAAGTCGTCTTCTGTGTAATACTAGAACAGAGTCTCCCTATGTGGTGTCGTGAAAACAGTTTGTGCTACAGCAGTTCGTAATGGTAATGAATAAGTGAACTTCAGAGTAATCTGCCTGTGCTCGATTTACTGTCGATTTGATATCTTCTGGTTCATTGGTTGGATTGCTTCTCTAGTTCTTATGTCAATGATTTACTCCCGCTGCTTTGCTTATTCTAGTTTGCTGGATGGTGATTTTTTCTGTCGATTTGATTTCTTCTGGTTGGACTGTTTGCCTCCAATGGTGATACTCCTGTAATGTTCCTACGAATATAGCTTTGCAAGCTGCCTTTCTGCATTTTATTTCTTAATTTCCTAATTCCTGAATTTCGAACTGAGCTCTGGCTTTTGATGATGCACATCCTGTTATAAATTGGTAGTGCCTGGTGTTGTGTGCCCTTGGATGTTCTTCCTTGATTTTGATTCGCCACTGGCACTACTGTTGCTGCTTCGTGCACTCTGTTAATCTCTGGCCTTTCTCTGAAATTGACTATGTAATTCTTCGTCCTTTGTTCATTATTTTGAAGAACTTCTGAATATTTTTGCTTTGATACGGTTGTGTATTTGCAGAAAAAAGGCAAACTGAAAATACTTGAGACTGGTCATACTAGCAATATCTATACACAAGCTCCTTTTCTTATTACTCTCTTATTATTTCTGCGCTCACACATTCAACCAGAGTTAATCTAGCTTCTATAGTTCAGCATTATTATATAGTAAGTGATTGGCAAGCCCAGTTAGGTTGCACAAAAGAGCACACTCAAACACGGGTTGCTCTAGAAGTCTGGAGTCTGGATACACATATACAAACCAGGAGATGAGCAGAAAAGGAGGAGACCGCACCTCTCTGCCCCAAGCCCCGAAACACAGAAAGGCAAGCCACCTGAGATACCCATGCAGCAGCAACCTAGAATCGGCTGATGATCAGATGACCTCAATGCCAGCCAAGGAGGGAACCACATCCAACTTTAGAATTTAGATCATATATGTCGACTTCTATTCAACGAAATCAACCTTTTTCCACTATTGCACTTCTGTGTCATATAGGTTGTAATGTTTATGCAGCCAGAGACCCGAACTAAGGAGCTGCCCTTTTTTTGGTTTGAAAAGTATTCTAGATTATATCGTGAGTACTTCAAATTCTAATTTGTAGGTTCTACAAAGAAGGTGTTTGTTTAACAATCAGTTGTTTCTATGTCAAATTACAAAAGCCAGCAACGAAGATAGGAACTTGTGGTTTCAGTTTTGTACAATCACTAACCATGCAATCAAACAGTAAATGAAGAGCTCTTGTTTAGAGAGAAGACATGGCAACCGAAAATAGCCAAATTCGTGGATGATACTGAAGATTCTCAAGATCAGAAAGATAGAATGGTCTAAGTTTAACTCATGTAAATGACCAGGAAATATATAAGCCAATATGTGAGACAGATGGCATACAAAGCTTAAACAGAAGAATGTAGTTGTCATTGTGTAAGTGACTTGTTCACAAAGCCTTGCTTCCTGTAATTGGATTGCCATGGGTCTTTACATTTGGTATGTGTCCTCTTATCAAAAATGCAATTTGTACCCCATTCCTCACTTAGCGAATTGGATTGCCATAGGTCTTTTCATTCAGTCTGTGATCTCTTATAAAAAATTCAATTTGTACCTTATTCCTCAATTTGTACCTCATTCAATATGTAAGTTGATGGTAGTAGTTTAATTTTGTTGATGGGTGTTGTTTTACTGGCATAAACATAGACAAATGGCTGAGGTAAGGCCTACATGATATTATATAGACGATTGAGGTATAGTCCGTTTTCTTCTGATTATTACTAATGGAGTACAAGATTTGATGGAAAGTTTGCTAACACAATTCTACAAGCTATGGGAAAAACTTGCAAATGTTATTTTGGATGAGAGCACTACGGACAAGATCATATGGAAGCTCACAAATGATGGTCCTTACTCCGCAAAGTCGGCTTATAAGATGCAATTCTTAGGCCTTGAAAGTCCTTCATGCCTTCTTTGGTTTGGCAACCACAGGCATATCCAAAGCGCAAAATATTGCTGGGTTGATATTCAAAAATCGAGTTTGGACGGCAAATAGACTAGAGCAAAGAGGAACACAAAATTGTGGGCTATGCAATCTTTCTAACCAACAACAAGAATTAACAGCTCACCTTCTCTGCAAATGCCGCTTCACCAAGTGTGATCCACCTTGAAGAATTGGCTTGGACTATATGACGTCGATACTACACTTTGGCAACAATTGCGTGATGACCCACAAGTATAGGGAGTGTATCATAGTTAATGGTTTCGCGGTATAGTAAATCAAAATTTTCTACGGATGCGAACAGAGGGAAGCCAAGATCTAATCTAGGAGATGCAAACAACGAGAGAGATTGGATTAGATCTTCATGCCCTTGAAGATTCACACGGAACGCGTTAAATCGAGCGTGGGTGATGTAGTCGTACTCGCTTCTCCTTCTCGCGATCCGATCCGATCTAGCACCACAAGTGGCGATGCCTCCGTGAGATGCACACGTGCAGCACCTCGACGTCTCCTCCTTCCTTGGTCCAACAAGTATGGTGGAGAGATGGGTTGGATCTACAACGCGACGGCGCGGTGCAATTGGTGGAGAGTTTCTGCAGCAGGGCTTCGCCTACACACAGTCGGGAGGGAGAGAGAGAGGAGGGCAGCAGAGCGACTAGGCTTGAGGGGAAGGTGTGTGTGTGGGGGGGGGGAGGGGGTGCGCCCCAGCCCTCTATATATAGAGGGGTGGGCGCCAGCCCTAACCCCTCCCCCAAGCCCTAGGCCGGCGGCCAAAGGAGGGAGGAGTGGGGGGCAAGGAACCCCCCCTTCTAGAAACTCCAATTAGGGTTTATCCCTTGGTTGGCCGGCTGGGCCCTATGGGGCCTTGTGCCCCTGGCCCAATGCGGCCAGGTCACTCCCTCATAGGCCCATGCCCCCTCCCGATAGGTGGGACCACGTTGGTCCCCCTCCGGAAGGTTCTAGAAGCTTTCGGTACAATACCGATTAACCCGGAACAATTCCGAACTCCAAAAACTACACTGCCTTATATGAATCTTATTCTTCGGACCATTCCGGAACCTCTCGTGATGTTCCGGATTCCATCCGAGACTCCGAACAAAAACTCATAAACCAATTATCCAATCTATCCTAGCGTCGAGACACGTTAAGTGTGTGACCCTTCGGGTTCGAGAACATGCAAACATGATCTTATATCAATAATCAACAGCGGGGTCTGAAAACCCATATTGACTCCCACACATTCATCGATGATCATATCGGATGAACCACGATGCCAGGATTCAATCAATCCCATATATATTCCCTTCGTCTTGCGATATTTTACTTGCCCGAGATTCGATCGCCGGTACCGTCATACCTAGTTCAATCTCGTTCACAGCAAGTACTTTACTCGTTCCATAATCCGATATCACTTTGTGATTAACTCCTTAACCACATGCTTGCAAGCGGTGTTGATATCGATTACCGAGTGGGCCCGAAGTATATCTCTCCGACTTGGGAGGGACAAATCCCATCTCGATACATACAACCCAACAGCACTTTCCGATCTTTGACACCTTTATGATCACTCTCTCATAGGATGACGTTTGATGACCTCAAAGCTTTCTTCCAATACCAGGGAGTTGTATTATCTCATGGTCTAAGGAATACAATATTTGACATAAGAAAAGCTTTGCAAAGACGAACACGATGACACGATCTAATTGCTCTGCTTATTTTGGGTCTGTCCATCATATCATTCTCCCAATGATATGATCTCATTATTAATCGACAACTCATGTCTATGGTTAGGAAACCTTAACCATCATTAATCAATGAGCTAGTCCATAGAGGCGTACTAGGGACACGGTGTTGTTCACAAACCACACAAGTATTAAAGTTTCCGCTTAATACAATTCTAGCATGGAATATAAACATTATCATGAACAAGAATTATAATAATAACATCTTTATTATTGCCTCTAGGGCATAATTCCAACAGTCTCCCACTTGCACTAGAGTCAATAATCTAGTTTACATTTGGCAACAATCTCACCCATGGCGAGGTGCTGATCATGTTTCACACGTGGAAGAGGTTTAGTCAATGGATCTGCGACATTCAGATCTGTATGTACTTTGCTAATCTTGATCTCCATCGCTATATAATCTCGGATTATATGAAACTTGCGGTTGATATGCTTGGTCTTTGGATGATATCTTGGTTCCTTAGCGAGTGCTATGGCGCCAGTGTTGTCACACAATATCTCCAGTGGATCTAATGCACTTGGAACCACGCCAAGCTCAGTGATGAAGTTCCTGATCCAAACTCCTTCACTTGACGCCTGCGGTAGCCATGTATTCGCTTCTCTTTGTAGATCCCGCGATCACGCTTTGCTTGCAGCTTCTCGGATCACAGCTCCTCCATTCAAAATATACACGTATCCTTCGAGATTTAGAATCATCCTTGTCGATTCGAAACTAGCATCGACGTAACGTTTCTGACAGCTGTTCATCACCCCATAGACTAAGAACATTTCTTTATTCCTATTTAGGTACTTTAGGATGTTCTTCACGGCTGTCGATGTTCCACTCCTAGATCACTTTGATATCGCTCGTCAAACTAAGAGCATTGGACACATCCGGTCTAGTACTGACATGGCATACATGATAGAACCTATGGCCGAGGCATAAGGCACTTTGCTCATAGCTTCCTATCATTTACCGTAGCTGGACACTAAGCCTTGCTCAATATCTTACACGACAACATAGGCCTTGAACCTTTCTTTGCCTTATCCATTACGAACCTTTTGAACTTTGTCTAGGTATGTACTCGGCTTAAAGCTATCAGCGTCTTTGTCTATCTCTATAGATTTTGATGCCCAATATATAAGCAGCTTCACCTAGGTCTTTCATTGAAAAACACTTGTTCAAATAACTCTTCACATCGTTAAGCATGTTAATGTCATTTCCAATAATCAATATGTCATCCACATATAGTACCAGAAATGTCACCGAGCTCCCACTCACTTTCTTGTAGATACAAGCTTCGTAGCTATTTGGAACAAATCCAAAGCTCTTGATCACTTGATCAAAACGAAGGTTCCAACTCCGAGATGCTTGCTTCAGTCCATAAATGGAACGCTCAAGCTTGCATACTTTATCAGCATCCTTAGGATCGACAAAACCTTCGGGTTGCATCATATACAACTCTTCATCAATGTTGCCATTAAGGAATGCAGTCTTGACATCCATCTGCCAAATTTCATAATCATGAAACGCAGCAATTGCTAATAAAATCTGAATGGACTTAAACATCGCTACGGGAGAGAAAGTCTCATCGTAGTCAACACCTTGAACTTGTCGAAAACCTTTCGCGACAAGCCGTGCTTTATAGACGGTAACATTACCATCCGCGTCCGTTTTCTTCTTGAAAATCCATTTGCACTCAACGGCCTTTCGGTCGCTAGGAGGGTCCACCAAAGTCCATACTTGGTTTTCGCTCATGGATCCCAATTCAGATTTCATGGCTTCTAGCCATTTCTCAGAGTCTGGGCTCATCATCGCTTCCTCATAGTTCGCAGGCTCACTGTCATCTACTAACAAGACAGTTAAGACAGGGTTGCCGTACCACTCAGGAGGGGCACGCGACCTTGTCGACCTGCGACGTTCGAGTGACATCGTCCGAAGCTTCATGATCCTTATCATTAGCTTCCTCTATTATTGGTGCAGGTGGCACAGGAACAATTTCAGGTGCTGCGCTACTCTCCAATTCAAGAGAAGGTTCAACAACCTCATCTAGCTCTACTTTCCTCCCACTCACTTCTTTCGAGAGAAACTCCTTCTCAAGAAAGGAACCGTTCTTTGCGACAAACACTTTGCCTTCGGTTCTGTGATAGAAGGTATACCCAATAGTTTCCTTAGGGTATCCTATGAAGACGCATTTCTCCGCTTTGGGTTCGAGCTTAACTGGCATCAACTTCTTGACGTAAGCTTCGCATCCCCAAACTTTAAGAAACGACAACTTAGGTTTAGCACCAAACCACAGTTTATACGGTGTCGTCTCAACGGATTTAGATGGTGCCCTATTTAAAGTGAATGCAGCGGTTTCTAATGCATAACCCCAAAATGATAACGGCAAATCAGTAAGAGACATCATCGATCGGACCATATCTAATAGAGTTCGATTCCGGCGTTCAGACACACCATTGCGCTGTGGTGTTCCGGGTGGCGTGAGTTGCGAAACGATTCCGCTTGCTTTAAGATGCGTGAGAAACTCATAACTCAAATATTCGCCCCCACGATCGGATCGTAGAAACTTAATCTTTCTGTTACGATGGTTCTCCACTTCATTCTGAAATTCCTTGAACTTTTCAAATGTTTCAGATTTATGTTTCATTAAATAGATATACCCATATCTACTTAAGTCATCGGTAAAAGTGAGAAAATAGCGATATCCACCGCGCGTCGAAACACTCATCGGTCCGCACACATCGGTATGTATGATTTCCAACAAGTCCGTTGCTCGCTCCATAATTCCGGAGAACGGGGTTTTGATCATCTTGCCCATGAGGCATGGTTCGCATGTGTCAAATGATTCAAAATCAAGAGACTCCAAAAGTCCATCAGAATGGAGTTTCTTCATGCGCTTTACACCAATATGACCTAGGCAGCGGTGCCACAAATAAGTAGTATTATCACTATCTACTTTGCATCTCTTAGCCTCAATGTTATGGATGTGTGTTTCATCCCTTTCGAGATTTAGAAGAAATAAACCATTCACAATAGGTGCATGACCATAAAATATGTTACTCATATAAATAGAACAACCATTATTCTCCGATTTAAATGAATAACCGTCTTGCAATAAACAAGATCCAGAAATAATGTTCATGCTCAACGCAGGCACATAATAACATTTATTGAGGTTTAAAACTAATCCCGAAGGTAAAACTAAGGAGGCGTACTTGACATCACATCAACTCTTGATCCGTTGCCAGCGCATCGTCACCTCATCCCTAAGGCCGTCTATTCCGTAGCTCATGTTTGAGTTACAAATATTAGCAAGCGAACCGTATCAAATACCCAGGCACTACAGCGGCGGCTAGTAAGGAAAACATCAATAACATGTATATAAAATATACCTTTGATGGTGCCAGCCTTCTTGTCCGCTAAGTACTTGGACGATTCGCTTCGATGACCCTTGTCCTTGCAATAGAAGCACTCGGTGTCGGCTTAGGACCGGACTGAGCTTCTTCTCGGCGAG